>CM024759.1:42997408-43714618 GCA_014218235.1 Colocasia esculenta | reverse complement strand
CATTCAAAGCTTCTGGAAGGCAGTTGCTGTCGACAGGCGACTGGGTGTTGTCGACAGGCACAGGCAGACAGAAGATTTCATGGTTCTGGAACCTCTTCCTGTCGCTAGGTGGCTGGAGGGCTGTCGACAGGCTCATCTGTTCTGAAGATTGGCCTTCTGGCTTGAGCATGTCTGTCGACAGGGACCTTTCCTGCTGTCGACAGGTGCTTGCTTTTCATGTATATCTTCATCATTTGAGCCTTGTTCCTTGTACATGTCTTGCTCAATATCTCACCTAAAATAATAAGCATAGTTAGTGAGATCTTATGCAATTTAAAATCAATTCACATTGTTCACTTGTTTACATTAGTCATCATTGATCATCAACAAAAAACATGTTGTATTTTATGATTTAGAATGTGAACCCAACATGCTACACTTCATTTCATTTCATTTCATTTCACTTCACTCCATTACGCTCCACTTCATGTTCCTTCGCTCGCTCCCCTGCAAAGCAGATGCCAAGGTGTGGCAGCTATAGACACGCAAATTCGACTCCACCGCGGGCAAATTTCATGTTGCGCCATAATGCCATAAATGGCCCTCATATTGCCTTGCAAGAGTAGTTTTCCAATATTTCCGGATCTCACCCATTCTTCCCCGGTGCTTCCCCTCCATTTCCAAGGCTTGCAGGGGGACTATAGGCATTCATTTCAAGTCGTGATGGGTCTTCGAGGCACGTTCATGTAGTCGCGACGGGCGTGCGGGATGCGTTAGTGAAGGTAGCTGAAACGTGTCCGGAAAGGCGGACGTGATTCCAAGTCGTGCCAGGCATCATGGGTGCGACAAGGCCAAGGGGTGCTTATCGTGGCGGCCATTTACGATGCGACAAGGAATTTACCTATTTGTTATTTATGAAAAATGCCCAATGTCGTGAACGGGTCCACTGTGAGCACCGCTATTCTAATGTCGGTTTTAGCATATTTTTATAAATAAAATTCATAAATGCCTTATCGCATCCCACTTTCCCGACGCATTTTCAAATCAAGGACGCGTCATCCTCAGCCGCCGCGATTAGGCCCTAGGCCACAAAAGTCTTCGCACTCGAGCGCCCGGACCTTGGAATCACGCGATATCTCTGAATCGCGTCCAACCAGGCTGACGTGATTAGGTCCTAGGCCTGACATGCCAGACCTTAGATGTTGTCGCATTTATGGCCCACGTGTCCAAAACGAAGTCGCGGCAGGGTAGGCCGACACATTTCAAGAACGCGGTGGTCATCCCCGACGTGATTCTCCAATATGCGGCACTTCCTAATCATGACAGCCATTGCGGATGCGTTTCTTATCGCGGTGGCCGGGGCGGACGCGATTCACTCTTAGAGTCACGTCCACTATAGACGACGAGATTCAAGCGTCTGATGCCTATAAATAGACCCCTGAGGGTCATTTATAGAGTCCACTCACTGCGGCGAAGCCCTGCCAGATTCTCGCCTCGACGACCGAGCCCGGGGGTACCCTCCACTTCGCGCCATCCATCTGATTCCCTGGAGCCCGACGCCGTCTTCCTCCATCTTCCATGCGCACCAAAGCGGAGAGAGGCTGAAGCATCTTCCTCCTCTTCCTCCTCCGTCCATTCCAAGCAGTGCCGCCACCCCATCCACCATTTGGGGAAGCACCCCCTCCCCTTTCTCTTTCTCTTTGTTTATCCATCTCCTCCGGGCCCCACGTGGCTTCCTTTTTACCTTTTCAGACACACGCACATGCATGCATTACACACACCACATTTTTAGGGGTTTAAAAGCCACCACACGGTAAGTCGTTCCCCATGTCATTCATTCTTTCCATTTCATTTATTTAGGGTTGTATACTACACATGTGGCTAATCCCCTTCTTTTATTTGTATTATTTTTCAGGGTAATCAACAAAGGAAACACCCTCTACCATGGCCGGCCATGCTCGTAGAGGAAGAAAGCACTCACATCTCCCACGCAACCTCCCCACACTCCAACAAGTATTCTCCGCGATCACTCTTCCACTAGCACCTCTCATCGTGCACCTCCATTCGGCACCCTCGCGTGACTGGCGATCACAATCTTTTTCTTTTCCCCCATTTTTTATCATCCCCCTCTTTGTGGAAGCTCGGGGTTCCCGACTTACTCTTGGCGGTGTCTACACCGGTCAGACCATAAATCACAACGGAAGACTCGGTCGCCTTTTCTTGAATCGCAACATACCAGTTCATGCATGCAGAACCGCAACGTCTGGATAGTCGCGTTCTTGGATCATACCTGAAAAAGTAGAAAAATGATGCGCCCTTCATGATAGACTTATAACGTGAAATCTATTGACATCTAGACAAAACTCTCAACATGAAAAGTGTTCAGGACATCCAGTAGAAGCGAACCATGGTTTGGTTTGATCCAAATAGACCCCGATTTGTGTAAAAACATAGTATAATCATGATAAGCCCTAACTTGCGCGACTTAGGGAAAATGCTTAATATGATGAACATGATTGATGAAAATTTGGAAAAATAGGTGAAAAATAAACTAGACACAATGCTCTTTCAAATGGTATAGCCCTAGTTTAGTTTTGGCCCAAGATCGCCTACCTTTATGTAGCTCTAAGACAAGTCGATGCACATGTCGCAACAGAGGATGGATGGAGAAGAAGCTCCGGTTCCTGGCCATTCTCCATCTCCTCTGGTGCCCTAGCTCATTCTCCCACGCCCCCAACACAATGGTAAACCTTCCCTTAGAGTCTCTTAACTAATATTTATACATCTAGGGTTTATTCAAGTCCTAATGTGTTTAGGAAATAGGGGTTGCAATGTTTGCTTGGGTAGCTTCCATACTTAGGGGATTCTCCTCCCAATTGAGGTGGGAATACCATTAGGAAGGTTCCTAGAATGGCTAGGTATGAATTGGATTGCCATCCATGGCTAATCACCGATGTTTTAACCCTAATTTGCCCTTTCCTAATTTCTGCATAATTATGGGTACAAATTTTGGTGTTTATTGCTATTGGGTTTTGATCCTTTGACCCATTTAGAGTTGTTTTGGCCCAAAATAATTTAAGTAGTAGATTTTTCCTATTTGAGAGTTTAATCATGAATTCCATTTTATTCTATTCACCATTTTTATTTATTTACTATTTTCCATAATTTTTAATCATTTAAATTTTTGGGGCGCTACAAGCTTAGTCCAGAGGTACGATGTGATCTCATGATAAGAGAGAGAGCATTCTAAGGTTTTTTGGATCTCACTGATCCCTAAAGGGCATCATAGGTGTTGAGGGTACAACCAGCTCGTCGACCATGTGGGAATCCATGGACAAAAGAGACCTAAGGAGGCGTTGAACAAGGATTCACGAGTCCGACAGACGGAATATCCGACATAGAGTTTGTCCAAGTCAAGAGAAAGTGTATATAAAAACAAGTGCTCGATTTTCCAGACGAATTCTAGAACAGTGGAGCATCGGTAACGATAACATCATGAGAACTGAAGACATGGCAATTAAAAATAGGGCAATTTAAATACATTATTGAAGTAAATTACTAGATGTATTATGAGATATTTTCATGCCATGTCAAGTCATGATTGGATGGTTACATGTATGTGCGTGTGATGAAGAGAATCATGGATATGAAAAGATCATGTGTGTGTCTTTTAATTAATCAATACATGTTCATATTATAGCATCTTCATTCACTGCGGTTAAGACTGTTAACAATATGTATAATCACTGTAGAAAGATAAAATCACCATAAATCTAGGGTTTATGTGCAAAAGTCCAGAAGGCGACGTACCCCTGTAAGGAACACGATAGGGTACATACAGAACGCAACATAGTCTTTCAAATAATGCAACGGGTCAGTCAGAACAGGCAACCAAAACACGACGCCAGGGCTTCTCGTGACCAGAATGTGACATGTTTCTTTTCGTGATCAGCCCCTGAGATCGCGGCCTATAAGGCCGTCACATTCTCAGGTCCTGTGTGTGAGCCCGAAAAGGAAATAGCTTGCCTTGGATTGCAGTCGAAGTTTCTCAAGCTTTGATATAGGGTAACTTAAAAAATGAGATCTCAGTGTCAGATGATTAGAAATTGTGAAACTAGTTTTAAATGAATATACACATGAGAGAGTATACACAGTAAATAGGAATTTGAAAATAATCATGATTTGGACAGGCTTTGATCAAGTTCTTTTACGAAGAACACATAACATAATGTAGTGATGGATAAAGAATTAATTCAGGTGATATACTCAATAGAATTTGGGGAAAATGGTGGCAAACGATTCCTAACAATGAGCAGCATGTACAGTAAAAATTTCATCGCACGAGATCAAGGGTACATAGAGATCTAGGATAAATATTAGCGTTCGGGTTCATGATGATAACAAAACTTTAAAAATAAATATCTCATGATAGGTCGATGAAAATTAGGACAAATAGAAGGCTTTTGTTCTTGATGTTAAGAACATCCTACATACGTGATTAATTAGGTTTAGCTTGTGAGAATGCCTACATTTCGGTCGATTTGACTCCTAGGGCATAGAACTCGAAGAACAGTTGGTAGATCTTGAGCAAGCCTTCTCCCCATGATTTCTCCCTTCCTTTCGCTTCTCCTCCACGTCCAGCAAGTCTCATCAATGCAATAGGGTCGGCCATGAAGAGGTTGGGGGCCTATTTAAGCATCTAGTGTTTCTAATTCCCACTACAACTCTAACACCTATTTTATTCCAAATTTTACTATTTCTTCCAACCTTCCAAGCTTTCCTCCTCCTAATTGGGTTAGGTTGGGTTCCAATTCGTACCTAGCCATTCAGAGTAGGGTTAGAAGTCCAATCCCAGCACATATTAATTATTTTAATGATTTAATAGCTCTTTTCAAATTAGGAAACATTAATGACACAAATTTAGGGTATTTTTCTCTTATTCCAATTTTCAAAATCCCTATTTCAGCCTAATGACTTTTATATGATCCATTTAGCAAAACCCATTACTTATTTTTGTTTAATGGGTTTTAATTAAATAATTTTACTTTAATTTTTTTTGCTTTATTTATTTATGGAAAAAAATATCGGGTTGCTACATCCTCTCCCTCTTAAAAGAATTTGGTCTCCAAATTCATATGATCGTAACAGGGAGAATGTCTTACCGAATAAGTCGCGATAGTTCCACCTTATTGTTCGTTCGGGTTCCCATGTGGCTTCTTCCACTCCACGATTATTCCATAGAACTTTCACCACATGAATGGGCCAGTTCCTGAGTTGTTGCACATTTCGATCTTGTATCTTGATCGGCTTTTCTTCGTAGGTCAATCTTTATATAGCACTAAGTCCTCATGGCGAATGATGTGAGTAGGGTCGTAGACATACTTCCTGAGCATGGAAATATGGAACATGTTGTGTACGAATGCTAGGTGTGGAGGTAGTGCCAATCGGTATGCGACTTCACCAATCCTTGCGAGTATTTCGAAAGGACCAACAAATCTTGGAATTAGCTTCCCTTTGACACTAAATCTATGAATTCCACGAGTAGGAGACACCTTCAAGAGCACATGATCTCCTACTTGAAATTCCAAGTCTCTCCTTCTCTTGTCGGCATTGCTCTTCTATCTGGATTGAGCAATCTTGAGCCGATTCCGAATAACCTGTATATCCCTGGTTGTGGCTTGTACCATGTCTGGGCCTAACCATTGTTGTTCTCCAACTTCATTCCAGCATGCAGGGGATCTACAATTCCTACCATAGAGTGCTTCAAATGGAGCCATCTTTATGCTCGCCTGGTTACTATTGTTATAGGCGAACTTGATTAATGATAGTTACTCATTCCAATAGCCTTCAAAGTCTATGGTGCAGGCTCTTAACATGTTTTCTACAATTTGATTTTTCCTCTCAGTTTGTCCATCGATTTGCGGATGAAAAGTCGTACTAAAATTAAGTTTAGTACCTAATGTAGTTTGAAGTCCCTTCCAGAAATGAGATGTAAATCTTGGATCTCGGTCGGAGACTACAGATGATGGCACTCCATGTAGTCTTACTATCTCCTTTACATAGAGAGTGGCTAACACATCTACAAACCACTTACTGTTGATGGGCAGGAAGTGTGCAGACTTAGTTAGTTGATCAATGATGACCTATATGGCATCGAGTCCACCACGAGTCTTGGGTAAACCCATGATGAAATCCATGCCTATACTTTCCCACTTCCACTCAGGTGGGTCTAAAGGTCTGAGTACACCAGTAGAGCGCCGATGTTTAGCTTTTACTTGTTGGCAAGTAAAGCAATAAGCAGCATGCTCGGCTACTTCTCATTTCATATTTGGCCACCAAAATGTTCGTTTCATATCTTGATAGATATTGCTACCTCCAGGATGAATAGTGTACTTAGTTTTATGAGCTTCATCCATTAGCTTCCTTTTCAATTCTTAGTTATCTGGAACACATGTCCTCCCTTGGAACACTAACCTTCCATCCTCGGTCATAGCAAAATCTAGTTTTTCTGCCAAGGTTTCCTTAATACAAACTAAGAATGGATCATTATCTTGTTGGGCTTTGATCTCCACGAGCAAGTCAGATTGAATCTTGATATTGGCAACCAAGACTCGATTATCTCTTTGTTCAATATTCAAGTCTAACCTTGCGAATTGTTCTAGTAGTTGCATCTCGCCAAGGGCTAGACTAGATAAGGATGTCATCAGCTTCCTACTAAGAGCATCGGACAGAGCATTCCCTTTGCCTGGATGATATTGGATGTTGAAATCAAAATCCTTTAAATATTCCAGCCACCTTCTTTGCCTCATGTTGAGCTCCTTTTGAGAGACTAAGTACTTCAAACTTTTATGATCTAAATAAATGGTTAATTGTTCAACATATAAGTAATGCCTCCAAATTTTTAAGGCAAAAACCACAACAGCCAACTCTAGATCATACACGGGGTAGTTGACTTCATAAGTCTTTAGTTATCTTGAAGAATAGGCAATGACTTTCTCCTTTTGCATCAGTACATAGTCTGGACCAATTCTCAAGGCATCAGTATAGACTGAGAAACCTTCTCCCTCTATTGGAAGAGCGAGGACGGGGGCTGAGGTCAAGCATTTTTTCAATGTTTTAAAACTTTTCTCATAGTTCTTACACCAAGAGTAGGAATTCTCCTTTCGTGTAAGACGAGTGAGAGGAACGGTGATCTTGGAGACGTCCCTTATGAACCGCCTGTAATAGCCAGCCAGTCCCAAGAAGCTTCTAAGTTCGAACTAGATCATCCCTTTTAAATGAAATAAATGGAGACCCACTAGCACTAATTTCCCAAATTGAACCCAAGTCAATTGATGAAGCTCTAATGAGTGCAGATTGGATCAATGCAATGCATGATGAACTCCATCAATTCGACAAGAATCAAGTGTGGGAATTAGTACCTAGACCTATTGACCAGTCTGTTATTGGAACTAGATGGGTATTTAGAAATAAACTGAATGAAAATGGATAGGTTGTTAGGAATAAAGGTAGATTAGTTGCCAAGGGGTACAATCAAGAATTTCATATTGATTTTGAAGAGTCATATGCCCCTGTAGCTAGACTAAAAGCTGTGAGGATATTTCTTGCTTTTGCATCATCTCTGAAATTTAAAGTTTTCCAAATGGATGTCAAAAGTGTCTTTTTAAATGGATACATTAAAGAAAATGTTTTTGTAGAACAGCCACCAGGCTTTGAAAATGTAAAATTTTCTGATCATGTTTTCAAACTTCACAAAGCTCTTTATGGTCTAAAGCAAGCTCCAAGAGCTTGGTATGACCATTTGAGTTCATTTTTATTGGATAAAGGATACACTCGAGGTAATGTTGATCAAACCATGTTCAAAAAAATAGTGAATAAATAAATAATTGTTGTCCAAATTTATGTTGATGACATAATTTTTGGATCCACAAATAAAGGTTTGTGCACTAAATTTGCTAACCAAATGAAAACTGAATTTGAAATGAGTTTAATGGGTGACTTATAATTCTTTTTGGGATTGCAGGTTAACCAAACCAGTGAAGGAATCTTCATAAGTCAAAGAACTCCTGAAAAGGTTAGACTTTTAGAACCTCAAGCACTCAAGCACACCAATTGCAGTAAATGTAAAACTAGAAGAAGACTCACTTGGTAAGTCCGTAGACCCAAAGACATACAAGGGTATGATTGGATCTCTACTTTATCTCACTACTTCTAGACCTAATATTCAATTTAGTGTATGCTTGTGTGCAAGGTTTCAAGCTAATCCTAAAGAAAGTCACATGCTAGCTGTCAAAAGAATTTTTAAATATCTTGTAGGAACATGTGATCTTGGCATTTGGTGTCCTGCTGGTTGTAAATTAGATTTGATTGCTTATTGTGATGCTGATTATGCGGGTTGTAAACTTGATAGAAAAAGTACTAGTGGCTTATGCTTATACCTAGGTGGATGCTTGATATCTTGGGCTTCCAAAAAGCAACACTCAGTTGCTCTATCCACTGCACAGGCTGAGTATGTTGCAGCTGGTTGTTGGGGCACTCAAATCCTTTGGGTGAAACACTAGCTCCTAGACTATAATCATGAGTTAGGATGCATTCCCATTTTATATGACAACACTAGTGCTATCAATTTGTCTAAAAACCCAATTCAACATTTACGCACAAAACACATTGAGATAAGAAATCATTTCTTAAGGGATGAGGTGGCTAAGAAATCTTTTGCACTTCTTTTCATTGAAACTGAAAAACAAATTGTTGACATCTTCACTAAACCTCTTCCAGAAAACACATTTTCATCCTTAAGGAGAGAGCTTGGGTTATGCAAATGTCCTCATTCTCCCTGACCTCTCTATCATTGGGTTGAGTGTTGTGTGTGTCCTTGTTCAGGCACACTCTGAGGGGGAGTCATTGCTTCATGGTGTAAATATTTCCTTCTTTTTACATTCTTATATCTATCTGCATTTCAAATAAAACACTACTATTTCTTTTTGCAAATAAATTCTTTTATCTCACATTGCATTGAAATTCTTGGTATATCAAATGGTGATTTGAAGAAGGACAAGTTAGGCTTGTCTGGACACTTTCACTATGTGTGAGTATATGTCTCCGCCAAGTGTCAAGAGTCATATATGCAATTGTTGAGGGGGAGTCTTTGCTCTTCAAAATGATCATTTCAGTCTTCTTTCAAAACCTTTGATTCTCTTTATCTTGATGAAGGATATTTGGGATCAACAATTCAAGGGAAATTAAAGAATTCATAACTCTTTTCTTACATAACTTCAGGATTAATTCCTTAAGTTATCACAACTCCTATTCATGACATGTTCATTAATCCTTTCAAAAGAAACCCCAGAATGAATTTTTGACTGATCTAGTACATCCTTACAGTCAATCCTCTACTATGTTCTAAAATCCTACAGTAATTCACTTTCTTTGAGGACATGAATATCATATGTGCATTGAACTTAGACATCTCTTTTACAACTGATGTGGAAAAAGGTTGCTCTCAGTTTTATAATATTCTCCTTAAATCTATCATTCAACAAAGCAATGGCACTAATGCTGAGAAACTACAAACATTCACAAAGAATGAAGTGCCATGTATGTCATGAAGTGTTTTTGCTATCTCTGTTCAACTAGGTTAAACAAAAAAAAAAAAAATCGACAATATTGATGATGAATGAGTAACTGGAAATATTGGCGTCTAATAAACATATATTTTCATGTCAAAAGGTTATCATTTGCCCCTTGAAACTAGATAATGGGCAAATCTTTAGTAACTAGGGACTATGGTGTGTAAAAAGCATTAGTTCTTGTGTGAACAAGATTTACTACATTTGATAGATGATTTTAATAAAAAAATATATAAATGTCCAAGGAGAATCCCACAAAACAACAACGTTGCCCTAACTTAGCTTGCTTAAGACTATTTAGTTTCATCACAATTAACCTCAATCTAAAAGAAATTCTCATTACTTTGGATTAGAAGAATATGAATGATTGCCATTGATTGTGATGCATGTTTTATGCCATTGATTGTGATGCATGTTTTATTTCATTCAAAATGCCATTTCAGTGTTTCATTACAATTAATGGACATATCTTGTATGTTGTTGTTTAACACTCGAATTAATAATGAGATTTTGTTAAGAAATGACAAATGAATTCTTTGACATATTAAAAATCCTTGACAAGTTGATTCTCTCCATCTTTCATCAATATAAAGGATTCATTTCATTTCATTTCATTTTTTTATATGCATATCATAAGTGGTTCTTCAATCAGGTAGACACAGTCCTTCTCATGTGTCGACACAATCCCTGATCAGGTCGACATGGTTCCTTCCTATGTCGACACTATTGCTTCTCCAGGCGGTTTTCTTTATTACCCCCTGTTTAGGGTAAAGTGTTCCGGCGGCACATCCCACCTCTTCATCTCTTGCTTGGGACCTTTTTATCTGCCTTCTTGTGTAGGTCAATGCACCGCCCCATTTCATACCCACCAAACCATGCCATATCTCCCTTGTTCCCACCATCTCTTCCTCCTTCCCTTCCTCTACCTCTCATCTCTGCTTGCCAAGATGCCTCCCAAGCAGACACCAAAGAGGGGCGCAAGGTCTAGGGCTACTGCCCGTGGGGTTGTCCTTGAAGAACCCCCAACTGTAAGAAGGAGTAAGCGCCACCATGATCCGGCTCAGCAACAGGGTCTATCTTCACCTTCTCCTACTCCCTCCAAGCGAGGTAGGCTGTCTTCTTCTAGTCGTGGCAAATCTCAAAGTGTGACTTGTCATCCTCGGCGGAAGATTCTATCTAATTCTCCAGACATTTAAGCAGAATCCTCCTCCACCTCATCTGGGTCTTCTAATTCTTCTGAGGCTACACCCTCCAAGTCAGTCACTGAAGGGAAACCCATTCTCAAGCCAAGGGCCGTTCATTTGGCTGATGACAATTTTGCCAGTGTCTTTCCTAATGTCTTTAGTTTCTTCAAGTTTCATGGTTGGATGTCTTTTATTTCTAAATTTCGCACCTTCTACCCTAGACTGGTGCAAGAGTTCTATATGAACTTGACTGTTCAGCCAGAAGGCTATCATTTAGAAGTGAAAGGGGTCTCCATTCTTTTATCCGCTGAGCTGGCTTCTACACTTTTCAAAATTCATGATGAAGCAGAAGACTATCATGAGTATGAATTTGACTTGCATGAAGCTTATACTTTGCTTACTGGTCTTCCTCATGATCCATCAAACTCCAGGCAAACCTATGGCACTAGGTTCAACACAAACACATTTCCACCTATTCTTAGGTTGATTCATCACATTCTCACCACAATCATCACACCACAGGGTGGTGGAAGGGACAGGCTCATTGACATTCAGAGGTTTGTCATATATTGTATGAAGAAGGATATAAAGGTGAATTTGCATGTGATCATGTACCAAATTTTGTCAGAAACAACCAGGAAGGATCTTCATAGATCACTGCCCTATGCTGCTCACTTGACTATTGTGTTTGCACATTTTGGTGTTTCCTTTGCAAATAAGCAAGTTCAGTCTATTCCAAAATCAAATATTTACTGTTTGAAACATTTGCAAAAATTTATGGGATTTTGATTTGAGGGTAATCAAGTTTGTAGAGGACAAGTTATTGAGCCATCTGTTGCACATGAAGAAGAAGCACTGCCTCCTGTTGGTCAATCACCACAAGCTACTCCTGAGGTTCACCCCCCATCTGAGGTTGAGGTCCAAATTCCTCAAGAAACACACCAGTCACCCACACAACATGGTTCCTCACCTCTACATCATGATGTGAATCCCTCATCTTTCTTTCATCAATTCCCTGGTTCAGCATCAACTTCTTCTGGTGGACCTTCTGTTCCTCCAGAATTATACAACTTTCTTGAAGAGCAATTTGCAACCCTCAACTCCTCTATACAACAGCTGGCTGACAAATTTGAGCTCAGAATTCAGAGGTTGGAGAATACAGTAAATGGTAAATTCATTCGACAACAAGAGCTGACAGAACATGCAACTCATAGGTTCAACAGGCTCATTGGTACCTTAGGAGATGCATGTGGCCAACTGAAAGACCTTCAAGACAGGCTTGAAGTAGTTCTCCAAGGCATTTTAGCTAACTCTCAGAAAGATCTTTTCAATAGTCAAGAAACAGTCACACAAATGTCTAAGACTAGACTGTCATTTGCTCACTTGGTTGATGATATGGATAGAATTAAGACAATCTTAGTTCACATTGATGAGGAAATGTCAGAAATCAAGGGTGATCTTAGAAATATCCAACCATCAAGCAATGTGCCAAGCTCATCTTCCACTGCATCTCAAGTTCCAGTTATTTCAGTACACTTCAAGAGCACATTCATGATAATCATCAACGAATGGAAACTTTGCTACATACTCGTTTGGCAACCATGCAAACTCAGCTGAGATCAAACTTATCTGCTATGGAGACCAAGATGAAGTCTATAGAGTCTATTTTATCCCTCCTCCTCCTCCATCTTCTTGATGGATGTCTTGTTTTGATGATGTCAAAAGGGGAGAAGGGTTGGTTCATCTTGTGAAAGGATTGCTTGTCAGCAAATACTCTTTAGATGTGAATGTTATATTTTGTTTGGCAACTGTCATATTTTGTAAAACCTCTTTCAATGACATTTGATGAAGTTAATGAAGTTGTTGAAATTCACTGTCATTCAATGTGTATGCTTGGATTTTGTGAAAGAATGGCTTAAAATCACATCCTTAAAAAATCAAAATTTCATGTTGACTTAATGCTGCCATCATCAAAAAGGGGGAGAATGTTGGGTTGAGTGTGGTTTTGATGTATTTCTCCTTATAGTTTTGATGATGACATTTTGTGATTTTAATGCTTAATGGGTGGAACATGTTACATACCTCATTTATGTAATAACAATGCTCAAACTGCATATTTTAAATACCTTACACCTCATACTTTGATGATAACACTTTGTACGAATGTCTTATGTGTTAAATTCTCAAGGATATACAACTTTTATCATGGTAGTGTTGACACATCCATTGATGGTGTCGATATTGGGTCATTATCCCTGAAGCCTTTTTATGAAGACAGGGTCAAGTTGTTGAACCACTCCTATATTTTACCCTTTATTTTGGTGATAACAAAATTTATGTTTAATTAATTATTATTAAAAATATTTAATATCATGTTTTTCTTAATAAATATAAATTTATGTGATTAATTGAATATTAAATATATTTAATACCATGATTTTTCTAATTATAAATTAAATATCATGATTTTCTAATAAATATAAATTTATGACATTATTACCGTAATGATTTGCACTAAACACATAAATCGATGTCCATTCAATATATATCGATTTCAGTTCAAAGTGCCACATCAATTTGCTCTCATAAGGATTCCTTTGTAACTCACACAGACTCCTTTGTAACTCATAACGATTCCTTTGTACTCACACAGACTCCTTTGTAACTCTCATAAGGATTCGCTCTCATAACGATTCCTTTGTAAACTCTCATAAGGATTCACTCTCATAACGATTCCTTTGTAACTCTCATAAGGATTCGCTCTCATAACGATTCCTTTGTAAACTCTCATAAGGATTCACTCTCATAATGATTCCTTTGTAACTCTCATAAGGATTCGCTCTCATAACGATTCCTTTGTAAACTCTCATAAGGATTCACTCTCATAACGATTCCTTTGTAACTCTCATAAGGATTCGCTCTCATAACGATTCCTTTGTAACTCTCATAAGGATTCGCTCTCATAACGATTCCTTTGTAACTCTCATAAGGATTCGCTCTCATAACGATTCGCTTCTCATAACGATTCCTTTGTAACTCACACAGACTTCTCATAAGGATTCCTTTGTAACTTACACAGACTTCTCATAAGGATTCCTTTATAACTCACACAGACTTCTCATAAGGATTCCTTTATAACTCACACAGACTTCTCACATGGATTCCTTTGTAACTCTCATAAGGATTTGATAAGTGAAACATGGATTCCTTTGTAAAATATGGATTTCAACATGGATTTCACTTAAACATAGATTTCCTTTATATTCCAAAATATTTTTTGGCATCTAGTGAAAAAGTCAAATATTCTTGATTTGCGTAATCCTCTATCTTTCTGACAGGAGATCTTTTTGCTTATCTCTCTAGATCTTTTCGTTCCTGCCAACAAAAGGGGATTACTTACTACTTCTGGGTGGCAACAGGAACATAGAGGTATGAGCCTTTTTGACAGAAACACTATTTTATCTAAACACTTTCTTCTATGCTTGCAGACCTCGTAGACCAAAAATTATCAGAAGAAAGAGAAGATGAGCAACGACTAGAACTCTAACGGATCTCCTCAACGGATTTATTCAAATTGCTCATATAAAAGATTTAGCATTGCTGAAGAACTTATGAGAGCTTTCCTGAAGATTTTTCAAGAGTGTACATCCAGGAAGAACCTCAACTCCACATACACTCAAAGGAAAAGAGAGAAAGAGCCTGAGCCCAAGAAGAAGTGTTCAAGCATCTGAAGCCCTCAAGCTTCAAGCTCCTTCTCCTCTCTTCACTCTCTCTGTGTGCATCTTTGTAATCTGGGGAGAGAGTCTTTTTGCTGAGAGTTCTTTTAGTTGGTTTTCATTTGTTCCAACTCTCAGCTTTGTTCTTTCTTTTCTAAGAAAGGCTTCTGTCCAGCTGTAGGACTGTATACAATGTGTAACCTAGCTGGGGGTTTAAGTCTAGCAGAACCGCACTGGGGTTTGTACCAGGAGGTTGGCTTCTTTACCTGTAAGAGAAGTGGGCTGCCTTCTTGCCGGGAAAGAGAAGAAGACCAGCTGGGGTGCTGGGTGTTGTAGTGTTCTTAAGAGGGACTGTACCCTTGGTTAGTGAAATCCCAAGAGGTTGGTTGGGGACTGGACGTAGGACTTCCATGTGGGAAGGGCCGAACCAGGATAAATTCCTTGTGTCCTTTGTGTGATTGTCTATTTGCTTCCGCACTGCTACTCTTTATCACACTAAAGTAACCAAACCTTCAAGTGTTAATTTCTGTGTTTAAGTTTCTATTTCAGATTTCAGAAAAACCTATTCACCCCCCCCCCCCCCCCCCTCTAGGTGAGCTTGCTGCCGTACCAAATGGCCAACAAGTGGTATCAGAGCGAGTCTCTGATCATTCGAAGATCCAACGATCTTAGAGTAAAGATCCATGGCAGCTCAAGGATATGCTGAAGGTCAATCAGTCACCAGACCTCCATTCTTTGATGGAGAGGACTACCAATATTGGAAGATGCAAATGGAATGCTTCATTCGAGGCACATACTTCGATCTGTGGCAGGTAATAGAGGTAGGTGATTTTGTTATTGTTCCTGTTCCAGGCTCTACTACGATTACAATAGCTGATAAAAATAAACTATCTTTAAACTTTAAAGCTAAGAACTATTTATGTTGTGCTTTATCCAAAAAAGAATTTAGTAGAGTATCTGCATGTAAATCTGCTAAAGAAATATGGAATAAACTGCAGATAACTTATGAAGGAACAGATAAAGTAAAACAAACTAGGATAGATATTCTTGTCTCACAATATGAACAATTTAAAATGCTTCCAAATGAAAATATCACTCAGATGTATAATACATTTTCGAGCATTGTAGTTGGTTTGAGTTCTCTTGGTAAAAATCTTTCTGATGAGTAAACTGTTAGAAAGATACTTAGGTCCTTAACTCTTTCATGGACACCTAAAGTAACTGCTATTGAAGATGCCCATGACTTAACCAACTTTCTATTGATAACTTAATAGGTTCCCTCATGGCACATGAAATTAATATGGAGCGACTATCTGAAAGCTCATCAAAGAAAAAATGTACTAATGCTCTGAAAGTTGCAGTTGCTCCTTCCACTTCTTCTTCTTCTAGTTCAAAAATGCAGATTCTGAAGACAGTGACGTAGATGAAGTACTGTCCAAGCTTCAGAAAATTCTCAAGAAGAAGAAAAATAGATCAAGAAGGATTCAAAAGAAAGAGAGAAAAGAAAAAGAACCAGTCTGCTATGAATGCAGAAAACTTGGACATCTAAGACCAGATTGTCCTAAACTAAAGAAGACTGGTCAACCAGAAAAGTCCAAAAAGAAGCACAAGAAATTCAAAAGAAAAGCCATGGCGGCTGCTTGGGAAAATGAAGAGGCCACAAGCTCAGAATCATCAAGCTCAGAATCGGAGAAAGAGCAGGTAAGTCTAGCCCTCATGGTAGGACTAGATGAGGTACATTATGACCCATCTTTTAGCTCTTGCACTGATTCAGGATCAGAATCTGAAGACCTAGAAGAAGTCTTTAATGAACTATATGAAAAACATAAAAATGTTGTAAAAGAATTAAAGAGTCTGAAAAACAACACTATTTGCTTAGAAAACACCAATTCTGATCTTAAATCCGAACTGGAGCAACTAGAAAAACAATTAAAGGACAATAAAGATAATTTTTATCTTTTGAATGAAGATTTAAAAAATAGGACAATGAAAAATTAGAGTTAGAAGAAAATTTTAAAACTCTAACTGAAGAAAATCTTTATTTAAAAGAATCAGTTAGAAAATTAACTAAAGGGAAAACATCTTTAGCCCTATGTTTAAAAGGATCAAAATCTGGAAATAATAAACAAGGGCTTGGATACATACCTCTGGAACCTCTGGAAAAAGGAAAACAAGCAATAATTCCAGGAAAATATCCAATACCAAAATTTGTAAAAGAAACCAAGTTGCCTCAGAAAATGGCCCTTGTAAAAGAAAATGTTTTAAAAAATTATGTCCTAAACAGACATCATAAAAACAATAAGAACTGCAAAATAGATTATATTCATTGTTGTTTTCATTGTAATAAATTAGGACACACAGTAAACACCTGCACAACAAGGCACTTAGTTTGGATTTCTAAAGGTTATTTTCATGCATCTAACCATCAAGGACCCAAAAAGATTTGGGTACCTACCTCTGAGTAATGTATTTGCAGGTTAGCCTTGGAGCATCAAAAACAAGAATGCTCAAGGCAGGAGTGACTGCAGATTCTTCATTCAAATCACATCTGAAGAAAGAGTAGTCACAAAAATGAATTAGTCTTTATTACTAACAATTATTTGCAAGTTTCATTCAGGTGGAGTCTCTCATTCAGGGGGAGCACAGACTAAGGGGGAGTTATTCATTTATGTCAATCATTGTTGAACCCCTCAATGGTAAGAATTTCTTTGACAAAGGGGAGAGAATGCAATGGTAAGAACCTTCCTTTTTGGTTTGTGACAAAAAGGGGGAGAGTATGTATGGTATGCATTATCTGTGAATTTTCTGTATTTTCTATGCTTTACGTATTTTTGTTAGAAAATTCTCATAAATTTTGTCATCACCAAAAAGGGGGAGATTGTTGAACCACTCCTATATTTTACCCTTTATTTTGGTGATAACAAAATTTATGTTTAATTAATTATTATTAAAAATATTTAATATCATGTTTTCTTAATAAATATAAATTTATGTGATTAATTGAATATTAAATATATTTAATACCATGATTTTTCTAATTATAAATAAATATCATGATTTTTCTAATAAATATAAATTTATGACATTATTACCGTAATGATTTGCACTAAACACATAAATCGATGTCCATTCAATATATATCGATTTCAGTTCAAAGTGCCACATCAATTTGCTCTCATAAGGATTCCTTTGTAACTCACACAGACTCCTTTGTAACTCATAACGATTCCTTTGTACTCACACAGACTCCTTGTAACTCTCATAAGGATTCGCTCTCATAACGATTCCTTTGTAACTCTCATAAGGATTCACTCTCATAACAATTCCTTTGTAACTCTCATAAGGATTCGCTCTCATAACGATTCCTTTGTAACTCTCATAAGGATTCACTCTCATAACGATTCCTTTGTAACTCTCATAAGGATTCGCTCTCATAATGATTCCTTTGTAACTCTCATAAGGATTCACTCTCATAACGATTCCTTTGTAACTCTCATAAGGATTCGCTCTCATAACGATTCCTTTGTAACTCTCATAAGGATTTGCTCTCATAACGATTCCTTTGTAACTCTCATAAGGATTCGCTCTCATAATGATTCGCTTCTCATAACGATTCCTTTGTAACTCACACAGACTTCTCATAAGGATTCCTTTGTAACTTACACAGACTTCTCATAAAGATTCCTTTGTAACTCACACAGACTTCTCATAAGGATTCCTTTGTAACTCACACAGACTTCTCACATAGATTCCTTTGTAACTCTCATAAGGATTTGATAAGTGAAACATGGATTCCTTTGTAAAATATGGATTTCACTTAAACATAGATTTCCTTTATATTCCAAAATATTTTTTGGCATCTAGTGAAAAAGTCAAATATTCTTGATTTGTGTAATCCTCTATCTTTCTTACAGGAGATCTTTTTGCTTATCTCTCTAGATCTTTTCTTTCCTGCCAACAAAAAGGGGATTACTTACTACTTCTGGGTGGCAACAGGAAACATAGAGGTATGAGCCTTTTTGACAGAAACACTATTTTATCTAAACACTTTCTTCTATGCTTGCAGACCTCGTAGACCAAAAATTATCAGAAGAAAGAGAAGATGAGCAACGGCTAGAACTCCAACGGATCTCCTCAACGGATTTATTCAAATTGCTCATATAAAAGATGAAGCATTGTTGAAGAACTTATGAGAGCTTTCCTGAAGATTTTTCAAGAGTGTACATCCGGGAAGAAGCTCAACTCCACATACACTCAAAGGAAAAGAGAGAAAGAGCCTTAGCCCAAGAAGAAGTGTTCAAGCATCTGAAGCCCTCAAGCTTCAAGCTCCTTCTCCTCTCTTCACTCTCTCTGTGTGCATCTTTGTAATCTGGGGAGAGAGTCTTTTTGCTGAGAGTTCTTTTAGTTGGTTTTCATTTGTTCCAACTCTCAGCTTTGTTCTTTCTTTTCTAAGAAAGACTTCTGTCCAGCTGTAGGACTGTATACAGTGTGTAACCTAGCTGGGGGTTTAAGTCTAGCAGAACCGCACTGGGGTTTGTACCAGGAGGTTGGCTTCTTTACCTGTAAGAGAAGTGGGCTGCCTTCTTGCCGAGAAAGAGAAGAAGACCAGATGGGGTGCTGGGTGTTGTAGTGTTCTTAAGGGGGACTGTACCCTTGGTTAGTGAAATCCCAAGAGGTTGCTTGGGGACTGGACGTAGGACTTCCATGTGGGAAGGGCCGAACCAGGATAAATTCCTTGTGTCCTTTGTGTGATTGTCTATTTGCTTCTGCACTGCTACTCTTTATCACACTAAACTAACCAAACCTTCAAGTGTTAATTTCTGTGTTTATGTTTCTATTTCAGATTTAAGAAAAACTTATTCACCCCCCCCCCCTCTAGGTGAGCTTGCTGCCGTACCAAAAGGGCCAACACAAGTGTGTTGACACAGTCCAATGGTAGTTGTAGTGTACACAATAGACCCAAATCTAGAAGATCCTTTTTGCGCAAATGGATAGTGTGTCGACACACTCAGTGGTAGTGTCGAGACACTCTGGCTGAAATTTCAACTTATGATTCATCTCGACACATGGCTGCCTGGGGTTCAATAGAATCAATCTTGGATCATGTGACCACGCATTCCAAGGGTACAATTGGACATGTAGGGCTACATATACCCCACTGATTGGCCCCCAAGTTAATGAGAGACCTCCAGAAGATTCCAGCAAAAAGCTTTTGGCTGCAAAAAGAGGAATCTTCCGCTCCTGCTCCTGTTGTTACTATGGTGTTCTGTCTACATCCCTGAAAAGCACAAGGAAGTGATGAAGATCTCTGCAGAAGAAGTTGAAATACTTCTCAAGGGAGCAGATCCAGCAGAAGCCATCAATTGAGGAGAATCTGAAGGGGACTCAGAAGCAATTGAAGCAGAGCATCACCCAATGATTCAAAAAATCAACTAATCTCTTCAATCCAATCTTCTGCAAGGGATCTCCATTGAAGAACACATACTGTATCTATTTCTCTCAACTCTGAAAGTGTTCTTCTGAATCATCCATGGGAATTGTGCATAAAGTGTTGCACAAGTTTCTGTGAATGAATCTGTCCTAAATCAGATCATTGCTAGAGGATCTGATTTATGCTGATCTTGATCTAGCTTGTGTTTTGTGAGCTATTGTGCTCAGTTGTGTTGAGTTGAATACTCAGTGTGTGTTTGACCAAGTGTGCTCAATTTCTGGAGCGGTTGTGCTCTAAAGTTGGTGTGTGAGTTGTCTAACTCAAGTGTGTTAGAGTTGTCGAGCTCCAGTGTGTGTTGTACTCTTCTGAGTAGTGTAGCCTCACTATGTGAGGGGTGGATGTAGGAATCACTGGTGTGATTTCCGAACCACCTAAAAAATCCTATGTGCAATGGTTTAATCTATTTGTATGCGTTAGATGTTTGGATAGGATTTCGTACTCACACTGATTGTTGAATTTCCTCACACATCATCTACACACTCACACACTTCAGATCAGTAAATTGTTTGTGTGAATTGAACTCTGATTCGAAATAATTTTGAATTGGTTAAGCTTCCGCAGTAATTAGTGTCAGATCTATTCAACCCCCCCCTCTTCTAGATCTGATCCATCCACATATCCGATCCTACAAGGTGGAGGTGGCCATTCCGACGTGAAGGTCCCAACGGGGCTCTACTTTTGGAGGTGGGGACCCTTGACTCCTCTTGCCCTAGCATGCTCCCTTCCCCCTTGAGATTGTAGTTTATTCGTAGTTTTGGGTTATGGGGGCGTGAGAATCAAGCTCGTGTGAGTAAGGATTCCATCGAGTGTAGATTCGTTGTGATTCATGTTTTGTGGGGATTGAGGGTGGTTCGTATGGTTTATAAGCTTTCTTTTATGTTTCCCATGCTCCCCTCCCCCGTATGGATATGATTGTACCAGATTTGGGGTGGTCTTCGAGAGGATCGTCCCGGAACCCCTCATGACTGGAAAGGACTCCGCGACATCATCATGATGCTCTTGAGCATTGCGACATGGTCGCAACGGCTTGGGCTACCGCGACAGTGTCACGACAGCCCTAGGCATCGTCTTGATGCATCACGACTACAGTAGAGACATGTAGGTTTTATGGAGTTCCATTTTCTGTGGAGTCTTTGCCGTTTTCGCTTCTCACTGTAGCCGTGGCACCAATGCTAGTTCCCTAGTATGGTACTACACTAGTTGTTCTCTTGGTGCTCGGCACCTGAGGGCTTGTCCCATGAGAGAGGTTGTTACCATTGGCTGAGACCCCCATCCTCATGTGCCTTAAAGGGAGCGTTCAGGCTGACGAGCGTACTCGAGTCACAGACTCGGAGTTGAGAGGAAAACGGTGGTTAGGACAGCGGCGTCGAGTCATTTGCAGAGCTCTCTTGGTTGGTCTGGGACAACGAGGATGGCCAAACTTCTACCCGGTGCAGACCATTCAGTCCTTTTTTCTCACTGCCTCGCTCTTCGTGGCCCCAGAACCACTTGGAGAGGCTAGGCGTGCGACTGTAGTCTGGATAGACTATGACGGTTACTATTGTGCTACTTTGTGTTCCTGCCTCACTCTGACGAGACGTGGAGGTTTGGACCTAGGTCGAGGGTAAGACGTTAGTGGACGCACATGACTGGTTAACTAGTGGTAGTGTTTTCCGTAACTAGTGTCTCTTGTCCAGGTGGGGTTCTCCCTGTCTACATAGCCTGCCGTGTGGTGGTCACGACGTGCAGGTTCTACGGTGTTTCTGACCAAGGTGTTCTCCGTACCATTGGTAGTTAGTAGCTTTTCTTCTACACTTTCCTTCATAGGGTACAAGATATAACTGTTGTTATTTAATTGATTATATATTCTTCTGCCTGTTAGAGCCAGTAGGAGATTGGTAGTCCCTACTGAGTTTATGTCATAAAGCTCATCCCTTCCTTTTCTAGGAGAGACTTCTCAACAGCGGCAGGGCGCTTGCCAGGCGAAGGAGACGGGGCTGTAGTCGTCGTCCCCGTAGCTAGCAATGGTTCGCCCTCTCAGTTGTACATCACCCTTGGGCTATGCCCCTAAGAGACTTGTTCTTCCACTGTCTTTACTTGTACCAGTGAGTGTGTTGGGACTGTACTTAGAGCGATACGCAGTGGCCTCGCTCTTCTTCCTACTTCCATGTGTGTGCTCCTAGTTAGTAGTTAATGTTTATTTCCTTTACATATTATGTAAGACTTATGTTATAGCCCTTCCGGGTCCCTGAATCCATGGGCGGCGACCGTGAAAATCGGGTCCTCGGCGTGGGCCGAGGGTCAGGTTCTCGGGGTTGTTACAGTTGGTATCAGAGCAAGAGTTTGATAGGACTTGTGGCGGAATTAAACTGCAACAAGGTATTGTTAACCTTGTTGGTATTCTTAACCTTGTAGTTCAAGTCTACTACTAGCTGCCCAACAGTAGTACAAGTACATTGCTAGCCGCCCGAGTTGGTATTGTTAACCTTGTTGGTTGTGTGCCGTGCAGGATATGGCTCCACGTAGGCATAGGCAGGCCAAGGAGCTGATAGAGTAGTAGGATGAGTCGGATATGACCACGCAGGGGCAGGTTCAAGAGGAGGTGTCAGTAGAGGAGTCCGTGGCACAGCCCTAAGGAGCAGTAGCAACAGCAGCAGCAGGTGGGTAGCAGTAGCAGGAGTACGAACCCCCGCCATAGAAGTATGCATATTGGTTCCCCATGGTGGAGCAGTTCTTCAGGACCCTATACCAGGGAGCATGGTATCGTGGGCAAGTAGCAGCTGGAGGTCAGCCTCCAGTACCTCCCCCAGTAGTACAAGAGCAGCAGGCAGATCCGAAGGTGGAGCAGCCAGCAGTTTAGCAGGCGTCAGGCACTAGGAGTACCTGGGATGGTCGGAGGAGGACGACTGTCACTGAGGACAGGACCGACCTCTTGGAGAGGTTCTTGCGTCTCCGACCGCCGATGTTTTTCGGTGAGTATGATCCAGACAAGGTAGAGAGTTGGACGCATGAGTTGGAACGCACGTTCGAGACCATGGAGTTCACCGAGGAGGACCAGGTCAGACTAGCATTGTATCAGCTCAAGGGACATGCCTATGAGTGGTGGAGAGTTCAGTGGCAGGCCCACATCCCAAGGAATTGTTTGAATCAGATCACTTGGCAGAGGTTTTTGGAGGTCTTTCACGGTGAGTACTTCCTCGACTATGCTCGACGTGAGAGATGAGATTAGTTCCATGAGTTGGTTCTGGGTGATCTTACAGTTACTCAGTACCACCAGAGGTTCATCCAGTTGTTGAGGCATGTTCCTCATGTTTCCAGCAGTGAGCACGCTTGTGCAGAGAGGTTCATTGTAGGACTGCTGCCAGATTTTAGGTAGGGCGTGACTGCTCATATGTGTGCCACCTTAAGAGAGGCCGTGGCTAAGGCCATAGCCTTGGAGAGAGAGACCTGGCAGCCCTAGTAGCAGCAGCAGTAGTAGTAGTAGGGAGGAGTTTCTTCGAGGTCCTCACCGTACTAGCACCCCACAGGTAGTCGTTGTAGTGCGACTTAATTTTCTTCGAGCTAAGGCTGTTAGGGTAGTTCTGATTTGCGCTTGAGGTTCAAGCAGATGAACACTCGTGGAGGTGGTCGGGGCATACAGCAGAAGCGCTAATCGAGGTTTGCAGAGCAGTCAGTTCAGCAGGGACCTGAGTAGCGCATGCAGGAGGCAGTCTGTTAGACTTATGGTTTGTAGAGCCACTTCAGGAGGGATTTCCCAATGGGGCAAGTCCAGCAGCCGCAGTAGCTAGTGCAGTACACACAGCAGCTACTGTAGTACCAATTCCCTCCTTAGTAGTAGGCACCCTGTCAGCAGTAGCAGGGACAGTACTAGTAGCAGCCTCAGCTGTTTCAGCAGTACTAGTAGCCTCAGCACTTCCAGTCGTACCAGCAACAACAGCAGTTTCTGCAGCACCAGCAGCCGCCGCAGCAGCAGCTACCCCAGCAGGCGCCACAGCATGGGCGTGGACGTGGTCGATCACACCCCTGAGAGGCAGTGTGATGTGATGTTCGATCTTCCGTCCAGTGATTATATGCATTCTTTCGGTTACTTGGAGGGTGTCACAGTTAAGGTCCTGGGACACCAGTTTCTAGCCAGGTTGTATGCATTGCAGCTTCGTGACTTTGACATCATCCTGGGCATGGACTGGTTGGAGGCTCACTCTGCTGTGGTGGATTATCAGTGGAAGACCGTTCGGTTTGAGATACCTGGAGCGCTTGTTCTCTGCTTCCGAGGTATCCGGTCTATCCGTCGACCTTTTATTTCCTTCTCTAGAGCTCGTCATTTGAACCGCGATGGTGATGTGGCATATCTTGCTTCTGTTTGTTCCTTAGAGCCTAGCGGGTCATCGGTTTTTGATGTGCCTGTTGTTTGTAAATTCTCTGATGTTTTCCTGGAGGATCTACCTGGATTACCACCTGAGCGGGAGGTAGAGTTCTCCATTGAGCTTTTGCCTGGTCCTATGCCTTTGTCCAAGGCACCTTACCGGATGGCTCCAGCTGAGTTGTGCGAGTTGAAGTGCCATTTTTAGGAGTTGCTTGAGCTTGGTTTCATCCATTCAAGCCATTCATCGTGCAGAGAGCCAGTACTGTTCGTGAGGAGGAAGGATGGTAGCTTAAGGTTATGCATCGATTATAGGCAGCTGAACTAGGTAACAGTGAAGAACAAGTATCCGTTACTGAGGATCAATGACTTATTTGATCAGTTGCACTCAGCCAGAGTGTTTACGAAGATTGACTTGAGGCCAGGCTACTACCAGTTGAGGATCAGATAGTCACATATTGGCATGACAGCTTTACGTTCGAGGTACGGTCACTTTCAGTTGGTCGTGATGTTGTTTGGGCTGATGAACGCACCCGCAGCTTTTATGGATTTGATGCATAGGGTGTTCAGTGAGTACCTGGAGAGGTTTGTGGTCATCTTTGTAGATGAAATTTTGTTGAACTCGGCTTCTGAGGAGGAGCACGAGAAGCATCTGAGGATCATGCTAGAGACATTGCGGAGTCACCAACTTTATACCAAGTTTGACAAGTACGAATTTTGGCTGAGGGAGGTGCACTTTCTTGGGCACGTGATCTCCGAGTCTAGTGTGGCAGTGGACCTTGCTAAGGTTGAGGCATTGTTGTCTTGGGAGCAGCCAACTTCAGTGTCAGAGGTTCACAACTTTCTGGGTTTGGCAGGCTATTACAGGAGGTTCATCCAGGATTTTTCCAGGATTGCAGAGCCGTTGACCAGATTGACGAGACTTGATGCCAAATTTGTTTGGTCAGAGGACTACGAGCGGAGTTTCCAGGAGCTGAAGATGAGGTTGACTTCAGCACCAGTGTTGGTCTTACTGTCAGGTAGCAGAGGTTTTATGGTCTACACCGACGTGTCGTGGTCAGGTTTGGGTGCAGTGCTGATGCAGCATGGTGGGGTCATTGCCTATGCTTCTCTGCAACTGAAGAAGCATGAGGAGAACTACCCTACGCACGACATAGAGTTGGCAGCAGTGGTGTTCGCTCTAAAGTTGTGGAGGCACTATTTGTATGGCGAGGTATTCGAGATCTTCACCAACTATTAAAGTTTGCCGTATATTTTCACTCATAAGGTTTTGAACTTGAGGCAGTGCAGATGGATGGAGTACTTGAAGGATTTCAACCCTACCCTCTCCTATCACCCAGGAAGGGCTAACATCGTGGCAGATGCTTTAAGAAAGTGTGTTCTCTTGAGTTCGTTGATGGTCAGGGAGTGGAGGCTATTTGAGGATCTGTTCCAGGGAGTTTTCTACCCTTCGAGGTGCATGGACCGTGCAGTGATGACCAGTTTGTCAGTCGTCCGTCAGTGTACCGTCAGGTGTTGAAGGCACAGTAGGTAGACTCAGAGTTGGCAGATATTTTGCAGATGCAAGATGTTGAGCTGGACGACGACAGTGAGGTTAGATTCAATGGCAGATTGTACGTTCCTTGTGGTGTGCGTCAGTCGCTGTTGTCAGAGGCTCATCGAATCGAGGTATGCAGTTCATCCTGGTTCCACCAAGATGTATGAAAACCTGAGGAGGTTCTTCTGGTGGCTAGGGATGAAGAGGGGCATGGCAGAGTTTGTCGCTAGGTGCCTTACCTGTCAGCAGGTAAAGGCTGAGCATCAGTGTCCTGGTGCTGAGCTGCAGTTGTTGCCCATTCTCGAGTGGAAGTGGGACAATATCACCATGAACTTTGTAGTTGGGTTGCCCCGTACCCTGTAGAGGCATGATGGCATCTGGGTGATTCTAGATCGGTTGACCAAGTCAGCGCATTTCCTTCCAGTCAGGATGTCTTGGTCAGCAGACAGGCTCGCCAGATTGTACATGGACTGAGTTGTTCCGTTGCACAGAACACCAATTTTGATGGTTTCCGATAGAGATCTGAGGTTCACTTCGGGATTTTGGCGCAGTTTCCAAAGAGCACTTGGTATAGAGTTGAGGTTGAGTTCAGCGTATCACCTGCGGTCCGATGGGCAGTCAGAGAGGAGTATTTAGACTTTGGAGGATATGCTAAGAGTGTGTTGTTTGGACTGGAGTGGCACCTGGGAGTCACACCTTCTGATGGTAGAGTTTACATACAACAACAGTTATCACTCGAGCATTACAATGGCGCCATATGAGGCTTTGTATGGTCGGTCGTGCAGGACACCACTTCACTAGTTTGAGGTCAGTGAGTGGCAGCTTTTGGGACAAGAGATGGTGTAGTAGTGTGCAAACACAGTCATTATGGTCAGGCAGAGGCCTCAGGCATTGCAGAGTAGGCAGTTGTAACGCCCCTTTTAGACCCAGTACAGTTATTCCAACTCTCATAGGATCTAATAAAGGTATTACAGTGGAATACATCCAACAATAGATGGTACAGATTGAGATATACATAAATGACAATTCAATTCCAATAATATGTAACAGAATATGAAACCAAATACCTATAATCAACATCATATTCAAATATCCAGTCTAAACATGAGAAAGATAACAATAGTCCAACTTTATTACAAGCCATAAGTTCAAGTGCATAAAATAAAGTACATCATTTTGCTCACATACATAATGATCACTCCAAATCTCTCAAGTAAAGCTACGCCTCCATGTCTTCACGCTCAGAGTCAGTGTGCATTAACTTCTGAGTATCCTCTGGCTCTCCTAAAATGTTAAACAAGCATGAGTCTACAAGACTCAACAAGTCACATGAAAGACAGTTCCAGATATTATGTATATAATAGATTTAAAACATGGTTGCATATTATCATTGACATCGTTGATAACATATAACTTTTTCCTACTAACATGGTTCTAAGTCATTTCCCAATCAATCATTACATAGCATTCGTTTCTCATGGAAATAAAGCCTTTCATGTAATGCACATAATTTTCTTCTTATATTCTAACAAATGAACTAACATGTTCCTATGCATTGCCTGTAAACAAATTCTCATGGTATATGTTTATTATCATGCAACATGTAAACTAGTTTTCATGTAGCAATTAATCATTTAATCATGTAGCAATTCTTTCATATAACAAGTGTCATGTAACATGTAAAACAATGACATATGGATCATGTTGCATTTAACACATAGACATGTAGCATGTAGTCATGTAGACATGTAGTCATTTTCATTTAATTGCCAAGACATAGCCCGCACTATAATAGAGATCAATAGTCATATAGCATTCACTTATCACCTACGCAAAATAGTGATGAAGTCATGGTATTTACGCAAAATCGGGGAAAGTCCTTCCCACCTTAGCCAGTAGAACTTGTCTACCTCCAGAATTTCAATCCGTTGCCCACAGATTCAGTAGGTCATTTTCATGTAGGTGAACCATTACCATACGAGCATCCATGGTGTAGTTCCTTGTAGGAATCTCTATAATAGCAATGTCCTTATTGGCTATTTCATTTCAATGTATACATTAACTTGTATGCGATCATTTAATTTATATTTCATGTCATTCCAACATATGTCAATGCAATAACATATAGCATGTCTCTTTTAGTTCTTAAATTCTATTTTACTGAAAAACAGAATCCTAACATGGTACTAATTGCAACACATTCATTCATGCTTGTACTCTCATATTTATTTAAATTCTACATGCAATTTAGTATTCAAAAATTCATCACAGTATGCACAGATGCCTAAAAATTCCAAAATTTTGACGGTAATTTAGAATCAGATTATACTACGCACATGCAAAATTTTACATTTTTCTGAACTCTGTAACCATTTTTCAAAATTTAGAATCCATCAGTTCAAGTGAATTAACATGGTACAATGGTGAGGAAAGATCATGAAATTCTATATGCAACTGAGAACCACTGGCATGCTGTATTTCTCACAGTAATGCAGTCATCAACCATAAACACTTCAACATGAATCATGGTTGCAATTCATTTCACTTGTCTTTTATCAATTTGGTTAACATCATAACAATAACATTCATATATACATGTGGCCTGTATACTATTGCAATAATCCGTCCATAACCTAACAGAGATAAAACATACAAAACATCACCTGGTTGAATTTTCATATAACATGGATCATAGATAAGCAATTAAAATTGGTTTTATGAAATTCATGGCACTGATAAACTTGTCGGTAGCATATGCGGCTTTTACTTGCAGTAGATGTCCACATATCCCGTCGTTAAGTTCCCGAGACGGCGGCACATAGTGTCGTTAACATATAGTACAGGCCGAAAAACAAGTGACGAATTACATGAAATAGACGGTAGTCGATGCCGCCGTTTACAGAATCTAGATGGCAAGCGATCTTGACGTCTAGTTCTTTAGCCCATAAAACTAAGAAAATCCACATGAAATGACACGACTTCTACCCTTTCCCGTGCGTAGATTTCATCCTTTAAAAATATGTAAAAATGATAATTACATTATATAACATATCCTAAACCAAACCATCATGCAACTTGCCTCTATCCCTCCTTCTAGAGTGATGAATCTTAAGCCCGAACAAGCCCGCCTTGTCAGTAAGGCAGTCTCCTCCATCGACTTCAAGCGCTCCATATCCGCCTCCAACACGATTTCCCCACCTGGATAAGCTTTGGATCTTGAAGTTGGACGAACCTCCTTGGTCTAGAAGCCTCCAAACCGCACAAACCAGTGCTGTAAAACCCTTCCTCAGCCCTCTTTTCTCTCTTCCAAAACAAGTGCGAAAACTTCCCTATCTGCGAATTCTAGGTCTTATAAAGACCTCCCACGCATTAGCCAGCCTTAATCCTGACCCTTGGATCCTAAACGTTCAGATCTCCTCATTAAAACCACTTGAAAACGGCCGTTCTCTCTCCCTCGGAACGAAAATGTCAAAAATGGCAAGTCAGGTTAACGTCAACAGAAATGGCTGCCAAACCAGATGTAGACGTCCATCGAATGTGTCGTCTATAGTCTTGTCCCAAAAATTAAATAATTTAGAAAATGATAAACGACACTCTATGTTGTCGTTAACAATGTATAAACAGCAGACGATCATGCTGCTGACCAGTCTTAACGCCAAAGGATGTTGACGCCAAGTTCAACATAGAATAACACTCAATTACATGTAGAAATAACATACAATTTGCAATATAAATTCAAGAAAATTCTCCGGCATTACATCCTCTCCCCCTTAAAATAATCTTCGTTCTCGAAGATTGAGTTAGATTACTCACCAAACAAGGACGGATAAAGCTTCTTCATTCTTTCTTCAAGCTCCCACGTTGCTTCTTCACGCGAGAAATTCCTCCATAGAATCTTCACAAAGTGAATAGACTTTGATCTCAATTCTTGCACCTTTCGATCCAGAATCTCCACAGGCTGCTCCGCATAGGACAAATCTGGTTGAAACTGCACTCGCTCATAACTAATTACATGAGCCAGATCTCTCACATACCTTCTCAACATGGACACATGGAAAACCAGATGCACTGCTGCCAAAGATGGTGGCAAAGCTAGCTGATATGCAACATTCCCGATCTTCTTCAAGATCTCAAAGGGTCCAATGAATCTCGGGTTCAACTTACCTCTCTTTCCAAACCATACTACACCCCTAGTTGGCGAAACCTTAAGAAAAACATGGTCGCCAACCTCAAAAGTCAAATCCTTCCTCCTTGTATCTGCATAACTCTTCTGACAATCTTGAGCTGCCTTTAATCTCTGCACAATCAACTGGATCTTCGTTGAAGTCTCCTGCACCACTTCTGGTCCAACCAGATGCCGATCTCCTACTTCTTCCCAACACAACGGGGAACTACATGGTCTCCCGTACAAAGCCACAAAAGTTGCCATACCTATGCTCGAATGGAAACTATTGTTATATGCAAATTCCACAAGCACTAGGTGATGCTCCCAATCACCTTTCCACTCCAAGACACAAGCCCTAAGCATATCCTCCAATGTCTGAATAGTCCTCTCGGACTGTCCATCCATTTGTGGATGAAATGCCGAACTCAACTTCAACTCACTGCCAAAAGCCTGCTGCAAGCTCTGCCAAAATCTGGAAGTAAATCTCGGATCACGATCTAAGATAATCGACTTCGGAATCCCATGTAGCTTCACAATGCCATCAACATACAATCTGGCCAAACTCTCTACGGACTGCTTCTTCCTCATGGCAAGGAAATGAGCACTCTTTGAAAATCTATCAATGATCACCTAAATGGAATCATTCCCTCTATCCGACCTAGGCAATCCAGACACAAAATCCATGGTCACTTGTTCCCAATTCCATTGAGAAATATCAAGCTTCTGCATCAAACCTGAAGGTCGCTGACGCTCGGCCTTTACCTATTGACAAATCAAACACTTTGCCACAACATTAGCAACATCTGCTTCATGCCAGACCACCAGAAAGAACGCTTCAAGTCCCTATACATGTTCCCACTACCTGGGTGAATAAAGAATTGTGATCTATGAGATTCCTCCAAAATCTCCTTCCTCAAATAAGCATCATTAGGGACACAACCTAAGATTCAGACGAATCACTCCCTCCTCATCCCTGATAATGCCTGCCTTTCCAACCAATTCCTACAATAGAGGGTCATCTTTTTGAAAAGCAATAACCCGATCATGAATAGAAGATCTAAGTGACAACTGAGCCATGAACATACTGCACAACTGAGGTTCTAAAATAGCCAAAGAACCTGAAGCATCTTCTAACATCTTCCAATCTTGTCTCATCAATTGCCTCTTCTTGCTCAATGCATCCGCCACTACATTGGCCTTCCCTGGGTGGTAAGAAAGCTCAAAATCATAGTCCTTTAGGAATTCTATCCACCTTCACTACCTCAGATTCAACTCCCTCTGAGAGAACAAATATTTGAGACTCTTGTGGTCTGAGAAGAGCTCAAATCTAACTCCATATAGATAGTGCCTCCACATTTTCAAAGCATAGACCACCGCCGCCAATTCCAAGTCATGAGTTGGATAAATTACGTTCATGCTCCTTAAGCTGCCTAGACGCATACACCACAACTCGACCTCCCTACATAAGAACACAGCCAAGCCCAATCTTCAAAGCATCCGCGTAGATAGAGAAAGAATCCACACCATTGGGAAAAACAAGCACTGGAGCTAAGGTCAAGTGAGTCTTCAACTCCTGGAAACTCTTTTCACAAGCCTCTGACCATTCAAACTTGACTCCCTTTCAAGTCAGCCTCGTCAAAGACGCCGCAATAGAAGAGAAACCCTCGATGAATCTTCTATAATAGCCAGGCAAGCCAAGGAAACTTCTGATGTCAGCAGATAATCTCGGTGTCTCCCAGTCAAGGACAGCTTCCACTTTAGCTGGATCCACAGATACACCATCGCCAGAAATAACATGCCCTAAGAAATGGACCTCCTTCATCTAGAAGTTGCACTTGCTGAACTTAGCATACATCTTGTGCTCCCTCAAGATATCCAGCACAATCCTCAAATGCTTTCTATGAGTCTCCTCATCTGGTGAGTAGATCAGCACATCATCAATGAAAACCACTACAAAAGAATCTAGATACTACCGAAATACCCTATTCATTAAATCCATGAAAACTACTGGAGCATTTGTCAAACCAAAGGGCAAGACAAGAAACTCATAATGACCATATCTCATCCTAAAATCCATCTTAGCAGAATCCTCCGGCTTAATTTGGAGTTGATGATAGCTAGAACGAAAATCGATCTTAGAAAACACCGAAGCTCCTCGCAACTGATCAAACAAATCATCAATACGAGGTAAAAGGATACTTGTTCTTGATAGTCACCTAGTTAAGCTTGTGTTAATCGATACAGAGCCTCATTGATCCATCCTTCTTCTTCACAAAGAAGAGAACAGGTGCTCCCCATGGCTAAACACTCGGCCAGATGAACCCCTTATCAAGCAATTCTTGCAGTTGCTTCCTCAATTCTGCCAACTCCGCTAGTTAACCATTCGATAAGGAGCAATAGAAATAGGTGCTGTGCTAAGTACTAGCTCAATACCAAACTCAATCTCCCTTGCAGGGGGCAAACCAGACAAATCCTCGGGAAAAACATCGCTGAAATCTCTGACTATATCAATATCCTCAACAGACAATACTTTCTTCGAATCCTCGGACACAACCACACTAGCCAGAAAGCCACAACAACCCTTTCTCAACATCTGGGCTGCCTTCAAAGTAGAAATGACGAACTTGCCAGACATGTTCATGGGTAAGGGATGAACGAGCTCCTCCTTGCCAGGAATCTAAAAAATAATAAGCTTTCGCCGAAAATCCATAAGAGCATAATGCTCCTCGAGCCAATCTAAGCTCAAGATAGCATCATAGTCCTTCATCTTCAGTAGATAGAAACTACCCGGTAAAACCTATTCCTCAATGCTCACATGGAGTGAAGAAAAACACTGCTTGGTCAAAATAGTTCGCGCTGGAGTATGCACAGACAAGGGAACCTCCAACTTTTTCAGAACTAGACCATTCTCCTTCGTCAAAACCTTGGCAAACTTCTTGGAAATAAAACAATGTGTAGCACTGGTGTCAAACAAAATCTAGCATGCATTCCCATAATCAAAAATGTACCTTGTGTGACATGCTCTGCCAACTCTACCTCGTCTCTCGCCAAGGTGAACACTCGAGCCTGAGCCCTCAGTCTCCCTACTGCTCTCGGTGCCGGTCTAGCTGCTGCTGGTGCTACTGCCACTGCAGTCTGCTATGCCATCTTAGGACAGTCTCTAATCTTATGGTTCTTATCACCACACCTCAAGCATCTCCCTAATGTCACCCAGCAAACCTCACCACCAAGGCGCTTCCCACACTGAGTAGACACTAGCTTCTCTGCAACTGTGCCTTTGCCTGGTGTCGGTGCAGCCACTCTCGCTGGTACCACTTCTCTCTGCTGAAACGCTGGGGCCTTCTTCTTTCTGTCCTACCGCTGGAATGCTAATTGTCACACACCACCAATTTAGCAGTGGAATAAATCCGGGAGACATGAGCAAAGTACATAGTAGAGCAGAATGTCCAACAGTTGAATGATTCAAAGCATCTAATGAACAATATCTGGAATAAACTCTTCATTTCATTATAAAATCACTAAGACTATTACAACCACTAATTCAGAGCCAATACGTGGGGCTCAATGACATCATCACATTGAAAAGAAATCTAAAGCAAGAACTACTAGACTCCAATGGTGCTAGAGTAACTTCGTCATTTGACTCCTAGTCGGTCATCACTCGGGTCCTATCCCATTGGTGTATACAACGTCATCGTCTATCTTACTTGAGACACAATAACAAATAACGAAGGGTGAGCGATAACACCCAGTAGGACTTAAATCTCAGGCTCAAGCAAGTTTTAAATAATTAATGCATTAAATGGCAGAGTAACTAAAGATAGAGAGCGAGAGAGTCAAGTATCGTAAAAGATAGCATGATAGCACGTGATTGGAATAGCACAAGTCACCTGGTCCAGATAGCAGATGAATCAAGTATAGCACGAGGATAATAGTTAAGTCACGGTACAAAATGATAACAACGCGATGGCAAATAACGTCAACGTCAAATAATAGTAAGCAACATCTATAGCGATGAGAGAGAAAGTAGTTGGCTATATAGAGAGTAATTGCACTTTGATTGATTTTCTTATCAATCGAAATAGTATAGCACTTTTGATTAACTTCCGTCAATCAAAATAGTAATGGCACTTTGGTTATCCGTAGATAGCCGAGAGAGATTATAGCACTTTTGTCGTCAATAGACAATGAGAGAATATAGCACTTTGTGCTGATTGTATTAGATTAATCTTGAAAGTATGGCACTTGGATGTAATGCCGACATTCTGATCATTTATCTCCCATGGGCAAATGGCACTTTCGGGCTCTCACCCCAGGACCAGATCGGGTCCTATTACGCTGGCATTGGTTATGTTGTTTATCTTTAGACAATTAATTTAATGGCCAATAGAGAGTACCAAGAAATAGCTAAGAGAACTAGATGAATAGACGAGATAGTAGAGAGAGTGTGTATAGACGAGCGAGTAGAGTATAGGTGAGAGCTAATGGACATTGCACGTAACACATAGAGTAAACAGGTGATAGTAACAGTTGCACAACACATGCACTTGGTGTTGGCAGTCAGGAGGAACTCACGACCCTTCTGCTGACCATGATAAGTATAGGTCCAGAGGTCCGACATGATTCAAGATAAGAGTGAACTTCTAATAGCCATTTGGATCATGTTGATCCATAAAGGGTATCATTGGTGTTAGGGTACAACCGGGTCGTCGACCATGTGGGAATCCATAGACAGAGGAGACTTACGGAGGCCTTGAACAAGGATTCACTAGTTCGGCGGAAGGAGTATCCGATAGAGAGTTCTTCCAAGTCAAGAGAGTGTAATTATAGAAACAAGTGCTCGACGTTCTAGAGGAATTCTAGAACAGTGGAGCGTCGAGATCGGTGTTCCAAAACATCGCACGAATCGTAAAATAAAGCAATTTAATTCCATGATTTACCAGATATATTTAGTAACATGTTAATGCAAATTAAGTCATATTTGGATAGTTCAAAGTGTGTGCATGCGTCATGAACTCATAGATGGAAATTAGTTGTGTGTATGTATTTTAAATCACATACAAATGTTCAATTTATATTAAGTGAAATTACTGCGAGTATAACTGGAATTAAAGGGTATAAGCACAATAGGCAATTAGAGCATTGCAAATCAGGGGTTTTTCTGAAAAATCCTATGAACGCGATGCACCCCAGTAAGGGTCGCGATGGGTTCGGGGTAGATCGCGACAGGTGTTTAGATGGATCGGGACGGGTCGGTCATGACAAGGGGTCAGATCGCGACAGGGGCATGTAAGGGTCACGACGGGTTCAGGCAGACTGGCTGCAGATCGTGACGACAAGTCTGTCACAACCAGATCACGACAAAGGAACTATTGCGACGGCCTTCTGAACACGGCCTATCGGGCCATCGCGTAAATTATCAAGCAATTCTTGCGGTTGCTTCCTCAATTCTGCCAACTCCGCTGGTGCCATTCGATAAGGAGCAATAGAAATAGGTGTTGTGCCAGGTACTAGCTCAATATCAAACTCAATCTCCCTTGCAAAGGGCAAACCAGACAAATCCTCGGGAAAAACATAGCTGAAATCTCTGACTATATCAATATCCTCAATAGACAATATTTTCTTCAAATCCTCAGACACAACCACACTAGCCAGAAAGCCACAACAACCCTTGCTCAGCATCTGGGCTGCCTTCAAAGAAGAAATGACGAACTTGCCTGACATGTTCTTGGGTAAGGGATGAACGAGCTCCTCCTTGCCAGGAATCCGAAAAATAATAAGCTTATGCCGACAATCCATAAGAGCATAATGCTCCTCGGGCCAATCTAAGCCCAAGATAGCATCATAGTCCTTCATCTTCAGCAGATAGAAACTACCCGGTAAAACTTGTTCCTCAATGCTCACATGGAGTGAAGAAAAACACTGCTCGGTCAAAATAGTCCCGGCTGGAGTACGCACAGACGAGGGAACCTCCAACTTTTTCGGAGACCATTCTCCTTCATCAAAACCTTGGCAAACTTCTTGGAAATAAAACTATGTATAGCACCGGTGTCAAACAAAACTCTAGCATGCATTCCCATAATCAAAATCGTACCTTCTGTGACATGCTCTGCCAACTCTGCCTCGTCTCTAGCCAAGGCGAACACTCGAGCCTGAGCCCTCGATCTCCCTGCTGCTCTCAATGCTGGTCTAGCTGCTGCTGGTGCTGCTGCCGCTACAGTCTACTGTGCCATCTTCAGACAATCTCTAATCTTGTGGCTCTTATCACCACACCTCAAGCATCTCCCTGATGTCACCCAGCAAACCTCACCTCCATGGCACTCCCCACACTGAGTAAACACTGGCTTCTTTGTGACTGTGCCTCCGCCTAGTGTCGGTGCAGCCACTCTTGCTGGTACCACTACTCTCTGCTGAAATGCTAGGGCCTTCTTCTTTCTGTCCCGCCATTGGAATGCTAATGCTGGCCTCTTCAAAGAATCCCTCTTCTCCTTCAGGTATACCTCCATCTCTACCTCCTGCATGCACGCAGCTGACAATGCCTCCTCCATGGAACGATGCCCTAAAGCCACCAGTCTCGTTCTTGATGGCTTCAACCCCATGATGAACTTTTTTACTTTCCTCCGCTCATCAGCCAAAATGTGGGGTGCATACTTGGATAGCTCCGCGAACCTCGCCTCGTACTCAAGTACGCTCATTGACCCCTGGGTCAATGTCAGAAACTCTTGCTCCATGCGGTCTTGCACATGCTCCGGAATGTACTTTGTCCTGAACAGACGGATGAACTCAGCCCAAGCAACCTCCATAGCTTCATCTCTGAACTGCCTGCGTAGCACTGATGACCACTACACATCAGCACGCTCCTACAGCATATATGTAGCTAAAGTCACCCTCTACTCTTCCGCGCATCAGATAGCACAAAAGATCTTCTCCGTCTCCCGGAGCTAGCTCTCTGCCAAGATAGGATCACTCTCCCCCTTAAAGAAAGGTGGGGTCATCCTCCTGAACCTCTCCATTATGGATACTCCTCCAAAGCCTGCCTTTTGAGCAGGTGCCTGCACCTACATCCAAGTCAAGCTCTTAGATGAAATCTTCTATTTAACACCTTGAATAACACTTCTTATCTACCAACCTGAACCTGCACTTGCGCTTGCAATGCCGCTATTGTCTGAGCCTGAGTCTGCATCGCATGCACCAATCCTTGCATCAAAGCTCCATAATCCACAGGTGGTGGTGGGGGTGCAAAGGTACACCAGTCTGGTCCTGCGCCTGCTGAGCTGGAGCCTGCGAACCTCCTGCTGACTCATCACCATGGGTTGGACCAGCTCCTCCATGTCCACGAGTTGCAATAGTCTGCAAAACAAGCATCCATTTTAATGACCTATTATTCTACATAAACTTTGGACTGATTCTTTATGCAGACTTAAGATATGAACACAATGTTGATATTCCATTTATGTACATGCTCAACTTGGAACGCTCTGATACCAATCTCTATAACGCCCATCTTAGACCTAGTACAGTTATTCCAACTCTCATAGGATCTAATAAAGGTATTACAGTGGAATACATTATACATCCAACAATAGACTGGGCGGATTGTGATATACATAAATGACAATTCAATTCCAATAATATGCAACGGAATATGGAACCAAATACCTATAATCAACATCATATTCAAATATCCAGTCTAAACATAAGAGAAAGATAACAATAGTCCATTTTTATTACAAGCCATAAGTTCAAGTGCATAAAATAAAGTACATCATTTTCCTCACATACATAATGATCACTCCAAATCTCTCAAGTAAAGCTACGCCTCCATGTCTTCACGCTCAGAGTCAGTGTGCACTAACTCCTGAGTATCCTCTGGCTCTCCTGAAATGTTAAACAAGTATGAGTCTACAAGACTCAACAAGTCACACGAAAGATAGTTCCAGATATTATGTATATAATATATTTAAAACATGGTTGCATATTATCATTCACATCGTTGATAACATATAAATTTTTCCTACTAACATGGTTCTAAGTCATTTGTCAATCAATCATTATATAGCATTCGTTTATCATGGAAATAAAGCCTTTCATGCAATGCATATAATTTTCTTCTTATATTCTAACAAATGAACTAATATGTTCCTATGCATTGGCGGTAAACAAATTTTCATGGTATATGTTTATTATCATGCAACATGTAAACTAGTTTTCATGTAGCAATTAATCATTTAAACATGTAGCAATTCTTTCATATAACAAGTGTCATGTAACATGTAAAATAATGACATGTGGATCATGTAGCATTTAACACATAGATGTAATCACGGGAATTATGCCCCCCCCTCAACACGCAAACAGATATTATATATAATAGCATGGAAATATGGATGTGATCACCACCTAGGTAATTGCCTAACAAAAAGAAAATGATGCGGGCTACCTACACTAGGAAAAGGAAAGAGAACTAGGGCGGACCTGGTATCGCGGCGGTTTGACCGGCCCCGACAATGCTCATAACGCGTCGTTGGTCCCTGACACGTCTCCTGGTCGCGTCGCCTTCCACTGTCCCGTTCTCTTCTTTGCGGGAGATGATGGATGGGACCTTCTTCCCGTCCTCCAGCCGGCCAGAGGATGAGAGCTCCTCATGGGATCTCGCTTTGGTGCCTGCCAAAACAAAGAGAAAACAACAAAAAAGCCCTATTAGAATGAATTAAACGTAATATCTATTTCAAAGTGAGAAGAAAGGAAGGAACATGGAGGGAACGAACCTGGGAATCATTTTTAAACCCCTAGGGTGTGTGAAAACATGGGAGGAAATAAGAATGCAACCTATCTAGAAATATGATAAAATGCATGAAGAAAATAAAGGAAGGGGGGAAGAGAGAAGAATGAGCCCCATATGGGGCGACTCCCTGGCGTGGATGACGTCCAAATGATCGTGCAAAAGCTCCTGGATGAAGTGGGGGTCGCCCTCCTCACGCTCCACGCTCCATAGATGATGAAATGAGCATGTTTCTTGAGGTGGGATGTGAGGGATTGAGAGGGAATGGAAGGGCTACGAGGCTAAGTCCAGCTCACATGAAAATTTGGCAGTCGTTCGGGGTGAAAATCAGAGCTCTCCCGTCCATTAGCAGAAGGCCTTGCTCTTATATGATTTTAAGTGATAATATCTCATTAATGTGGATAATAATTGAAGTGAAAGATAAAATATGTTTGAATATTTCAAGTGAGAGTCCATAAGGGCTCCAAGAGAGTCCCCCAGCCTCAAATCTCGCCCAAGAAGGTGAGATAATCCTTGGGGATAAGGATAGGTCCATGGGAGAATAAATAAGAGGTGGTTGCGGAGGCCAACGTACGCAGCTGTTGTTGCGGCGTATCGTAGATCCGCGACATGCTAACGCGACGGCGTGGGGAGTCGTGACAATATGCCCACGTGCATGAATATGCATGGGCTGTCGCGGCGGCCTATGGTGTCGCGACACAATAACGCGGCCCTACGATATGACGTGTCAACAAAATCAATTATCTGCGAATTATCAGCTAATCACGTGAAAGAATGGGAGTTATTTAGGCCTAAGGACTCTCTCAAAGTGATAATGGACAGGATTTCATGGAAATTTGAGTTGTTAATGGGCTCAAAACAAGGCTAATGATGGGCTCAAGGTGAGTGACCAATTAGGGGCTCACTAGGATAACAAGAAATTTAGTTTGACTTATTAGTCAGAATCGGGTGTCTACAGATTGCCCCTCCTTGGCTTCCACTTTGCAAGGAAACGAAGCGGAAGTGTAGTGGAGGTGTCCCGAAGTGACGGCGGAACGGGAATGATGCGGAGTGGACTGAAAAGATGGGAGCCAAGGTAAAGAGACACCCGATCTAACCAACAAGCAATTGGAATCTTCACGAAAGTCCAGAGTTAGCTGCTCGAGCAGAATGCAAAGAAAAGCACAAGTCTGGAAGAGAAGGAAAGGAAAGGGATGATCAACCCCTCGATTGAGAGGTACCCTAGCCGATTAGACTGCAGGTTTCGTTTTGGAAGGACATGTACGTGCTAGGTAGGTAACTCATGACTATATCCTGGGAGCAGTTTGCAACCAAAACAGATCAAATGAATAGGATGAAAATTGGATAGATAATCCAGACAGGGAAATTCTTGTCAAACTAATAGGAATAACTCACTCGGAGACAAACCTTCCGATTCGGAGTGGAGTTGGATTTCTTGTTTGAATATGAAGGATGATTGGGCATTCAACAAGGGCTCATCAATAGTCAGGAATGAGTCAGGAAAGCTCAAAGTCCTACATGATGCATGTTGGGCTAAAAATAAAAGAAATCATCAAAACAAATGCAAAGAAAAGGAGAAAATAGAAAATACATCAAGGATAATAGTGTTAAGACAAATAAGAATGAGTTAAGAGAATAACCACAACCACAGTGCAGGCCTGTATCTATCGTTTCCGAACTTACCCAACTCAACGGCCTATCCAACGATTAACAATGTGCACCTAGATTATCACAGTTTTTTGGTAAAGGGGAACTCAAATCTCAGAGCACATTGAGAATCAGCCGGTCCTTGAAACGATATAACAGGTAGAATATCATATAGTAATGCAGAGAGTAAGGGAAGAATACCTACCCGACTTACCTGTGACGACCTCCTTTTTTGTGATTTTTTGATTTTTTTTTGACAAAAATAGACATAATAAGCACAAAAAATGACAATATATATACATAAACACAATCAAACAAGTAAACATACTATGCACAGACATGGAAATAACACATAGTGTAGAGAGGCGACAGCTTGGGTGACAACGGCATAGTCGCAGCGCCCCGCCATGTTGCTACCAGGTCGCATCATATCGCGACGTCGTGACTCGAACCGAACCTTAAAAATGCAGAAAACCCATGTTTATCTCTATCCTAAGGCTCCTAGAACTCCATTAGGACTCCTAGACCTCTCCTAATTTTATCCTATCACGTAGTTACGGGGTTAGGATTGGTTTGCACCCCCTAGAGTTCTATAAATAGGAGGGTTTGGGGTGCTAATCCCGCAGCTACCTCTCTACTTCCTCTATTCTTCTGTTTTCTCTCTTTCGTAGCCATGAAGAGGTCTCTCTCATCTTTCCAAGAAGACATACCGCCATATGCCGGTCCCAAGGCAGCATGAGAGTCTCACGCAGTTCTCCAGCGGCTCTCCTCCATCCCGGGGAACATATGCACGCGCTCGGAGCTCCAAGTAAGTGCTCTCTCTTCTTTTAAATTCTAAAATTTTGCTCTGTTTTGTTCTATTTTTGCTCTTCTTCTTCCTCCCCGTTCTAAGACACTTTCTTCTTCATCTCTTTAGATTCTACCTGACCAAAGGAGGTTCTCTAAAGTTCCATGGTTATCTCCCATGATCGAGCTTCTTTCGCCCGCCACTATCCAGCATTTGAAAGAGTGGGGATTAGTGAATGGAGCTATTTCCTTTGACAATCTCAGCGTAATCGACTCCATCTCAGAAGGTATGAGCATTGGCCAGGCAGTTCTAGGTTTCCTATATGCTGGATTATCTTCTGCAGCTACCGGAGGTCCCTTCTACGGCCGGGTCATCACCCTCGAGCTTTGAATGGGCATGCACATACAATTTCGGGCAATGGACAACTTGGCTACAGAGTGCAAGACAATGCTTCATCATCCATTGGCTTTCTTGGGCGGGCCTCTCCAAATGACTGCTCAGGTCTGGTGCATGATCGCCCAAGTAAAAGGGCTGAAGGCTTGGCGCGATTATCTCAAGAAGATGACCCTGGAGGAATTCCATAAACGCCTGCGCTTCCTGCACAACCGGATGATCCATTTACCACAACGCATCGGACTGGCATTGCGATTGCTGGGCAATGAAGCACTAGTTCTCTACAACCTAGACCGTTGCTATCTACAGTGTGGAGCTGCTCGCACTGTCGTCCCCTACCTGTCACATTACCCGCCCATTCAAGAGAGGAAAAGAGGAGACGAGCAGGACGAGCGAGATGTACAAAGTGCCATAGTGCACTGGGAGGGGTGTGCGATGAGTCTTCTCCAAGCCGAGGTGGTGGAAGACGAAGACGTGATCAAAGAATACCTCGAGGCACTGAAGATGCTCCAGCCAGCGGCGGCGGACACTTGAGGATAGCCATATTGATTGTAGGGAAGATGTTAGATGGTTGGTAGGGTAGGAATTGCATTTGTTTGATTGTAGGAGGGAATTAGTGAATGTATTGAATCGTTTGAAATGAATAAACTTGAGATTTGTCATGTTTTCGCATGGCTCTGTTTATGACGCGATAGGAATGGCTGTCGCCTTAAGGTCGCGTCAAGGCGGGCCGTCGTGACATGGTCGCGACGTCCGAGGGTGGCGCGACATTAATGCGGCGTCCCTTTGTGTCGCGTCTAAAACCGAACGTCCAAAATGCAAGGACCTCCCATCTTCCCCCATTTTGTGCTTTCAAAACCACCCGAGAGATCCACCTTTACCATCCTTTGCAATTTTCCCCAATCTTGCTTCCTTCTTCAACCAACCTTCCCTTTTCTCGAACCCAATCACCCACTAAGCCCATGGAAGGAGGAGGTAATGCCGGTGAGGGCTCTTCCCGGGGGAAGAGGTCCGCGGAGAAGAGGAACCTTCGGCACCGCACGGAGGCGCCCCCAGCGGAAGAGGCGGACTCGGAGATGGAGATGGAGGTGGAAACGGACGATCCCGCTATCGATATAGAAAAGGGAAGGATGAAACAGGAGAAGGTGATGAAATAGGTAAGTGATCCGACCCTAAAAACCTTGTATGAATGAGTGGGAAGGGTGGAGGAAGCCCCCATAGGGAGATTGTAGGGCGTGAAGCCCAAGGGGAGAAGGATCGGACAAGGGAGGCTCCGGTCGGTTCGTTCCTGAGAATGCGACGGCCCGATCCTTCGCGACACCAGTAGTCGCGACGGACTAAGGGGATGCGACCATGTCACTTCGGAGAGAGGCGACGTGGACTGATCGCGACTCAAAGGCGATGCAACCTTTTCTCGGCACACCGTGCCGTCGCCACATGGTCGCGACCTATACAGGGGTCGCGACTCAAACCGAACACCTTAAAACTTGACTGCTTATCAACCGTTTTGTGTATGCAAGGTGAGATGAGGGCCCGGGTGTCCTAGACACTAGTCTTAGCCGTCTTCCTGGCATTCCCCCCTTTCGAGAGAGAGAGAGTTGAGGAGATGGGCTTTGGGGAGATTTTGAGGATGGAGAGAATGCGGCCGGATCCCACGCTCACCCAGGCTCTATGGAGCAGGTGGGATACGGAGGCGACTGCCTTCGTATTCCCATGGGGACATATGATTCCCAGCCTTGCGGATGTGATCCGGATCACAGGGCTCAGGGTATATGGAAGACCGGTGAGTAGATTTACCTACCCTTGCTACCAGGATCTGGCCGAGCGACTTCTAGGATTACCTGTAGATCGTAGGTCTTCCCTAGTTCCCAGGGTAGCACTTCAAGAGAGTCTGGGGCTATTCGGAGCAGGGAAGAAGGTAGGGGAGACAGTAGATGAGCACTTCCAGAGACTGGTTCGGGTGAGTCGGAGGGAGCTTGCGAGTGAGCCGGGCGTAGAGGCAGACCTTGACTTGCGTCGCTTCCTCGTCCTTTTTCTTGGTAGACTTTTGTTTGCCACGAGGGATGACTCAGTCCATTGCTGCTTCCTACCTCTCTTGGAGGACTTAGCCGAGGTGGGGGACTATGCTTGGGGAGCAGCGTTCCCGGCATACCAGTTCGACAGGTTGGCCGCCTCCGAGCGGTAGACTTCGACGAGTGGGTTCTTCCCATTCCTCCAGGTACACTTCTTTTCCCTAACCTTTAGTTTAACAGCATTTTGCCTTAAAACCGTGATCTAAACCCCTTCTCATTTTACAGGTCTGGACTTACCTTCACCTCCTAGCCCTAGGGAGAGGGATCCCTGCACGGCCGGGTCTCGTGCCCATTGCACACCGGTGGGATTCGCGCCGGGACACTCGCAACCTCGATGATCAGCTAGAGCACCTCCAAGAGGCCATTGACAGCTATCCACACTTGGATGCAAGTGCTCTAACCTTTCTCTTCATGAATTAAATGCTTGATTTGATTGCTTGGTGACTGATCGTGCTTTGGTGTGCAGGTTGTGCGGCAGCCGTACCTGGGGGAGAGCGATGAGGGACAGCCTTGGTTGGTGTAGGCTCGCCCCTACTTCAGTAGGTCAGTGTGGGTGCATGCACTTAACCTCGTGCTACCTCTGCATTTGTTCCTGTGCCAGCGATCACTCGGGCTTCGACAGAGTGCGGTGGAGTTCCCTACTCGAGACCGGTTCCGCAAACCCAGTCGAAGCTTTCGGGGACTCCACGACACAACCAATTAGGGCAAAGGAGTAGATCCAAAACTGGGAGCGCTGGGGCAAGGCTGTTAAGTCCAGCGCGACCACTAACGACGCGTACCTCCAGGCATATGCCTTGAAGTATGGAGGAAAGGTATATAAGAGAGCCCAACACCAGGTAAAACCCCTAAACCAAAGCTCTTTGAATTTGACTTTATGGAATTGAGCTAATGATTTGGACATGAATTGCAGGTGGACATGGCCGGTGTGATTGCATCACTCCGGGCCCTGCTTTACTCGGCGATGCAAGACCGTGAGGTGGAGTAGAAGGAGGCATAGCAGCTGGTAAGTACTTACTCAGACTTCGGTACTTAGCCACTTTCAAGGTTGATTTGAGAATTTAACATGTGTTTTCATGTGCAGCGGAGGGAGTTGGAGAGGGTGAGGAGCGTTGCAGTAGTTGGTTCCTCCTCTTCGAGGGCAGCGGAGAGCTCCCAGTCGGACCTGGAGGAACGACTGGAGGCGGCAGTTAGAGGGGATAAGGAAGTGCAGGCTAATCAGGCCGGGAGGGTGAGTATAGCAGTGATTTTTATTTTGAAGAATATTCAATCATGGTGTTGACATGAATTCTTGCCTGCAGAAGATAGAGCTGCGGACCGCCACCGACCGAGCTACCCAGCTACAGGGGCAGGTACACTCGGTGGCGGAAGAGAGAGACCAGCTGCGTATCCTAGCGGAGGCAACTGAGGTACGGGTAGCTGAGGCGACGAGGGAGCTGACGACACTACGCGTGCGGGGGTTGTCAATGGTCCAGGAGGAGCTCACCCGGCTGCGTGCCGACCTGCAGGCATAGCAGACCTTGGTGCGGAGTCTTCAGGAGACAGTGACGGCCATAGGCCATTCACATAGCAAGAGTAGGAGCGGGGCGAGTGTGTGAGAAGAGCGACCGGTGCCTCCGTGGGGCAGTACTTAGCAGGTTCCTCCAGTCGTCGGAGGAACGAGGCGGAGGAGAGGCACTGTCGGGGTGAGGCGAGTGCCCAGAGTGGCAGAGGTGGTGTTGAGATGCTACCACCACCAGATAGGCAGGAGGGATCCGGGGAGAGTGGCGGTGGACAGTGAGGTGATTGTGAGCCACCTCCCCCTTTATCTTTTGTACATATTGTTCATCTGTTAGTGGAAATTTAATTTTATGTCAATATTTATGAGAGTGAATGATTTGCAATAGACATGAGTGTGAGATGAGATTCAAGCACGGGAGAGAGAGACAGAGAGTACCGAGTATGGTGCTGTGTGTCTTTAAGAATTACCTGTCCCAGCACACTTAGAAAAAATAGGTTAGATCTATTCTTTAGCTCAACCCCTTGCGCTAGGTAATCATGAATTCGACTTCATTATTGTCAAGGGGTGGAGCCTTATTAAATAGGCGAAAAAGAAAATACAACAATGCATGCTAAAAGAAAGCGATATGTACACACATTCGTTTTTTGGATTTCTAAATATTTTCAAATTTTTTTAGATTTTTTTGGATTTTGGGATTTTTTGATTTTTTTTATTTTGAGATTTTTTGATTTTTTTTATTCTGAGATTTTCTGATTTTTTTTTTGGATTTTGAGATTTTCTGATTTTTTGGATTTTGAGATTTTCTGATTTTTTTGGATTTTGGGATTTTCTGAGTTTTTTTTATTTTGAGATTTTCTGATTACGACACCTCTATGCTCCTGAGAGTTAGCCACGGACCCCACTTCCATCTTATGTTTAGTAAATAACGTCTATGTGCAACGTGCATTTATCCTTGGCTTCCTAAGGTTTCTTGCCCCTTAGGTATTAATGTTCCAACATAGACCAGGTGCAGGGGTTCTTCGTTCATTTAGGAAGGATGGGAAGACTTGAGATGAGACAAGACTTGGTCTTGGGGTTAGGGTTACTGGTTTGTAAAACTTGCAAAGGGTATGTCACATGTGGAATTCATCTGTTGCCCAGGGACTTTAAGGTCATTGCTATCTTTAAATCGGGGCATGCATACGACCGGGCTCAAGGGCGTCCTGCGGGGAACTATACTGCCACTCTTTGACATGCCCCTATTTTCTTATCATTTTTCTTTCATTATTTCATCATTTCTTTCGCCTTTCTTTTGAATTGACCGTCCCTCTTTGAGACTTCATACACATGATTTATATCGTTTGCCTGTTTACAAGCTAGCTTCCTCTTGCCCCTGGACCTTGTCCGAGTAAGAAGAGAACTGACCTCAGGTTCCCTACACTAGGGCTAAGCAGGAACACCTTACACAAAGGGGAATTGACCTTAGGTCGCCATGTTGTGTGTGTAGTTGGACATAAAAGTTATTTACCACAACGAGGGGGAGTGAGATACATGGCTAACGACATTGTTTTGCAAATTGGTGTCGTTATCAAAATTGTTTATTAGGGGTAGAATCTTTTAAGGTACAACCCATTCCAAGGGTGAGAGAGCTCCTCACCGTCGGCATTAACTAGCCTATAAGCGTTCCCGAGGTACACCTCCTTGACGACGTACGACCCTTCCCAGTTTGCTGACAATTTGGACCTTGGACCTCCAGGTTTTATGAAAATTCACTTCAAAACCATATCTCCTTCTTGGAATTTGTGCTCAATTACATTCTTTTGAAAAGATCTTGAGAGTCTATTTTGATATGAAAGTACATGATCGGCTGCAGCTAAACGTCGTTCGTCTAAAAGTTCTAACTGTGTAAGCAACGCCTCCCGATGTTCGTCGGGATTAAGTTCTTTGTCCAGCTGAACTCTTAGGGAAGGAATGAGGATCTCATGTGGACATACCGCTTCCATCCCATAAGTAAGTGAGAAAGGAGTTTGCCCAGTGGGCATGCGAACGGAGGTGCGGTAGGCCCACAGAGCCTCAACTAATTTCTCTGGCCAATCAGCAAATTTATTAGACTCGCAAGTTTTCTTTAGAATTTTTAAAAGTGTTTTATTTGTGGCTTCGGCCTGGCCGTTGCCCTGTGGATAATATGGAGATTAATGATGCAAGGAAATGTTGAATTTGTTACAAAAGTCCCGAAGCTCTTGAGATATGAACTGGGGTCCATTGTCGATGACGAGACTACTTGGCACTCTGAACCGCGCGATGATGTTCCTCATGATAAATTTGCATACGGTTGAGCCTTTGATTTTTGCAAATGCTTCTACCTCGGCCCACTTGGTGAAGTACTCAGTAGCAGTGAGAATGAAAGACTTTTGTTTTATTTGAGCATTAGGATCACCAAGAGGCTCGATGATATCAAAGGCCCATGTAGAGAAAGGCCAAGGGGAAGATAGTGGGTGCAAAGAGGATGATGGAGCATGAATTTTATCGGCATGGATATGGCATTTGACACACCTACGAACGTAGATGGCACAATCTTCTTCTAGGGTTGGCCAGTAGTAGCCCTGCCTAAGAATCTTTTTAGCCAACATCTGGCTATTCACATGCCCTCTGCACTCGCTGGAATGGGATCCTTCCACTACCTTCCAAGCCTCTTCATCTGACGAACACCGGAGGAGCATTCCATTTAGAGCGTGTCTGTAAAGCACTTCACCAATAAGGGTATACCTTAACGCCGCTCTATGGATGGCTCGCTTGTCCTCTGCTTCAGCTTCATCTAGGAAGGTACCATCCTTGTAATACTGCTCAATTTCATTGTACCATGGCCTTTCTTCTTCCATCATTTCTCCTAGCTCCACAAACATTAACTCCTTTGCTTCTTTTCTCTCTACCTTCAAAACTAGAGAGCTCCTAAGGTTAATGAACCAAGGATCCTGAGTAGAGGGAGCCTCTAACCTTTGAATAGTGATTGTCTCAGCATTGCGGTTGAGAGGGAAGGAGAGAGATGAGGCTAACGATGCCAGAGCATTGGCCAGGATGTTCTGAGAGCGAGGAGTATGGATGTAGATAAGTTGACAGAAGTTCTTGGCTAGGAGTGTTACCAGATCTTGATAGGGCTTGAGTTTAGGGTCACAAGTGCGGTACGTAGAAAGGACTTGCCGAAGAACGAGTTGAGAGTCTCCTATGATCTTGAGATGACGTGTGCCTAACAAATAGGCAAGCTTAAGACCGGCAAGGAGAGCCTCGTACTTGGAGATATTGTTGGTGGCATGGAACTGGAGTTAGTAGGCTAGAGGAATGGTTATCCCTTCTGGGGTGAGCAAGACAACTCCTATGCCCCGTCCTCTAGAATTGAGAGCTCCGTCGAAGTGGAGCGACCATAAGGGATCGCAAGAGATGAGTGACAGGTTTTCATCGGGGAATTCCTCTTAAACCGTGTCACTATGAGGGAGAGGAATATGAGCAAGGTTCTCAGCAATGGCATACCCTTTTATAGCTTTCTGTACTACAAAGGTGATATCGAATTGAAAGAGGAAACTTTGCCAGTGTGCCAAACTGTCGGCGAGGACTGGCTTCACCAGGAGATACCTAATAGTATCCATTCTAGAAATCAAACTCACTTTATAGGCTAGGAAGTAGTGCTTCAATTTCTGCACCACCCAAACTAGCGCTGCACATGTTTTCTCCATTGTAGTAAGTTTGAGCTCGGAATGATTAAAAAGCTTAGATAGGTAATAGATTGCCCTTTCTTTGCCAAATTCATCATGTTGAGGAAGGACAGCTTCTAGGGAGTCCTCAATGGTCGACAGATATAGAATTAAGGGTTTCCCATGGACAGGCGCCTGCAGCACGGGTGGATTCATAAGGTAACTCTTGAGCTCATCAAAGGCCTCTTAGCACTTAGCGTCCCATTCAAACTTAGCCCCTCCTTTTAACAGTTCATAGAAAGGTCGGCATCTTTGAGAGTGCTGAGATATAAATCTCCTTATGAACTGTAGTCGGCCAATAAAACCTCGAAGCTCATATATGTTCTTGGGAGTAGGCATTTCATTTATCGCCTTGGCCTTGTGCGGGTCTATTTGAATCTCCCGTTTTCTAACTATAAACCCTAGCAATTTACCTGAAGAAACCCCGAACACATACTTCTTCGGATTCATTTTCAGCTGATATTCTTGTGCACGACGAAACACCTTGGCAAGCACGGATGAGTGTTCTCTTGGGGTTCTACACTTCACCACAATATCATCCACATAAACTTCAACATCAATATGAATCATATCGTGGATGATAGCTAGCATTGCCCTCTGATAAGTGGCGCCAGCATTCTTTAATCCAAACGGCATGACCACATAGCAATAAGTTCCCCAGGGGGTGGTGAAGGAGGTTTTCTCTTGATCCTCTGGGGCTAGACGAATCTGATTGTAACCTGAGTACTCATCCATGAACGATAGAGTTTCAAACCCTGCAGTGTTATCAATCAAGACATCCAAGTGAGGTAACGGGAAATCGTCCTTTGGACATGCCTTGTTCAAGTTCTGGAAATCTATGCAAATTTGCACCCTTCCATCTTTCTTCATCACCGAGACTATATTCGCCACCCACAACGGATAGAGGACTACATGGATGAACTTAGCTTTGTGTAGTTTGTCAATTTCCTCTTTCATCTTGTGGTAGAGGAACCTCCTTAGCTTTTGCATAATAGCAACTGTCCCTGGCTTTAAAATTAACCTATGTTCTACCAATTCGGGGTCAATGTCGGGCATGTCATCGTAGGACCAGGCAAAGGAATCCTTGAACTCCCTTAACATCTCTATGATCATTTCTTCTTCTTTAGGAGGGAGACTGGAAGCTATGGTTAAGAGCCTGGGGTCCTCTCCTGTTCCCACGTTTACCTCTTTAGTGGGTTCGTCTACTGCCGAGCTGGGCTCATCAAATCTCCTCATGCCACTTGCATACATCTCGACAGCATCTTCTATCTCGCAGTCATTTTCATCCAATGGGTCATCTTCGGCTAAGATCTCATACACTCCAAATCCATCGTCTAGCCCTTCCTCTTTGTGCAGATCCTCTATGTTCAGAATTACTACTTCTTGGATGAACTCTTCGATAGCTAGAAGAGCACCACACCTTTGCACCAAGTCTAACAGATATCTGCGGGGTATGCAACTAGCCTTCTTCTTCCTATACAGGGTGGCGACATGCTAGACTCTACCCCTGAACCTAGACTAGATTTGATATTTACAGAAGGCTCTGGAGGAGTGTCCAGAGGTTTATTGGAATGGAAAGAAAAGGGTGTGGCAGGGCCGTGAAGGACCTCTGATGGGTCTAGTGGAAGAGGCAGGCCACCCGAGCTCAGGGTGTCGGCGGCAGAGTTGGGGTGCAGGGGAACAGAAGGCCCCTGACCCAGATCACCCAAAATGACCATGTCGGTCAACAGGCGAAGGCGCGATTGGAGCAGAAGGAGGAGAAGGGCAAGGATCACCGCCTAGGAGAAAAGGGAGTGACGGGGATCGCCGTCGGTGAGAGGAAGGAGTGAGGGGGTGACGGGGATCACCGTCGAAGGAGAGAGTGATAGGGAACGCCGTCGAAGCAAAGGGAAGCGCGAAGGTGACGGGGATCACCATCGAGGGAGTGAGAGCCGGACAGCATAGGGTAGAAAACGGGAAGAATGAGTCAGAAAGAGAAGGAGGACGGGGATCGCCATCCGATGAAAAGGAAAGGAAGAAAACGGGGATTGTTGTCCCTGGCCAGAGGGCGGATTAATGCTTCAACAGCGTCGGGGGAGAATTGGAGAATGAAGGGAGTAGACAAGGGAATAAAATCAACACTATGGACAAAAATGGATGAGACGAATTGATTGGGAGGTCGGGAAAACCCTGGCCAGAGCTCCCGTGTTAAATCGGCTGGATTCATGATCTCAATTTCCTCACCAAATCCAAGCAACTGTCACTTGGTGGTGGCTGCTGGTGCTGATGGTGCTGCTGCCTGAGACTATAACATGTCATCCTTGCTAAACAAGTGGTTGAATGCTGAGATGAGATCCTCTAGTTTTGATTCCTCTGTCTCGGCTTCTGGTTCATTGAACAACAGACTGACTGTTGAAATCAGATCTTCAAGGTCTAATGCTTCCGTATCTGTCTCGGCCTTCTTCTTCTTGCTGGGTCGCTAAGCTTCTAAGGCTTGGTATGCTGACCTCAGTGCCTCTTCCATTGTAGTGTTATATCCAGGCTGCACAAGCCCCCTGACAAAGTGGTCATACAATGTCCAGTTGAGTGGGCCATGGTCTGACTGTGAAGAAGGTGAGAATGCGGCCCATTCCATGTATCCTAGGCCATGTTTTGTAAATTTCTTTGTGCTAGCCACTGTTTTAGTTCTCCCTTGGAGATGAGCACCCAAACCTTTTCCCGTTTGATAGCCGAGCCTGAACATGATATCCCAACCCTTTGCATTCATGGACATATCCTTCTTCACGGCTACCACTGATGGGGATCCAATTGGACGGTTAGAGGAGAAAGTGTAAGCCCAGGGGTAGTCACATCGAGCACTGAGATAACGGGCTTATTGGATGGCCAGACTGATGGCAATACTCTCTCAACAGCTTCAACTGTGTGGGTTATTGCTACGCTCTTAACTTTGACTATCTGCCCTTGGAAGGGGAATTTCAAACATTGATGTGCCGTGGAAGGTACTGCCCCTAGTGATTTGATCCACGGGCACCCTAGAATGGCCTTATAAGTGTGATCGATATTCAACACATAAAACTCAACTGACATGACAAGTGGCCCCAACTTTTCTTGTAAGGTAATAACCCCATGGCAAGCCCGCTGGGAATTGTCATAGGTAGCTATGGTGGTCGGGGTGGGCTGCAACTGACGCTCTGAGATGTCGCAGGCTCTTAGGGTGCTCAGTGGACATACATTGATAGAAGATCCTATATCCACTAATGTTGCGTGAATGGCCACTTTATTTATTGTGAGTGTCACACACAAGAGCATTTTCCTGACTTCAGGGGCAGCTAACTCACCATCAGAGAAAGTAATTGTGGGTCCCCTGTTCACAATAGAAAGCATAGAAGGCAGATTGTCGGGGTTCATGTCTTCACTGACCATGACCCTTTGCAGGAAGGCCCTTAAGGCATCTTGATGAGTCTGTGACCTCTTGATCAGTTCTAGGATGGAGATTTTGGTGGGAGTTTGTTCCAAATGTTTCAGGATGTCATATTGGGTCCCCGGGACTGGATCTATTTCTTCCATATCTTGCTGTTGTTGAGCGTTGGATTGTTGTGCCAGTTGACTTGGCATAGATACGGAAGCATTATGGTACATCTGATGAAACATCCGCCCGCTCCACAAGGCAAGGTTATGGTGGAGTGGAGAAGGTGAAGTGTCAAGGATGGAGGGGTTGGCTAGTAATGGTGCTGGCGTAGGTGAGAGAGAGTTGTTGCTGGGCGAAGGGCTAATGGGCGGTATGACAGGAGAATTGTAAGATGGCGAGGTGATGGCGGCAATGGTGGGAGCAAAGGTGGGAGGTACAATGGATGTAGGTGTGGTGGTAGTGGGTGTGACATGAGAAATGACCAAAAGCTGGCCCACTTCGTGTTCATCATCGAAAACCCATGGGGCTTCTGGTGGTGGGTGGTGGATGACTGGATTAACTTGCGCGGGTGGTGGAGCAGGTTGGGGATTTGGAGCAGGCGGGTGCTGTGGCATAGGGTTGCGGATTATGCGACGGTCATGGGCCAGCTGCTGCGGCTGTTTCTGTTGCTGGTACTGTTGCTGGAAGGGCTGGAATTGCTGCTGCTGTTGTTGCTGTTATTGTTGTTGTGGATGTTGTCGCCTTTGTTGTTGATGTTGTTGTCTCTGACCCTGCTGGTCTCTCAATGTCTGGATCAACCTCTTCATTTCTGCCCAGTCAATCTGATTCTGCTCATGAAGGTCATATATAATATCCCAAAATTGGAAGCATTCTGACACATTGTGGCCCAGATGGCGATGGTACACACAATACTTTGTCTGGTCCGCTCCCATAATCCAATTCGGCTTCTACAGAGGGAGTCTGAGGGTATTTAGAGACATAAGGGCCACAAAGACGTCAACCAAGGTCTCGGGCAGAGGAGGATATTGGGCTCTGTTGGGTCCGTTGGGTTTTTAGGGCGCATAGCCATCTTGGGGTGGAGGGACTTGGTTGTATTGGCGCTGGCTTTGTGGAGGGTTTTGACCTTGAGGAGGTTGATGCCTGTTGCTGCTCCATGGCTCCTGGGATTTCTGAGTGAAAGGGGGCCTACCTATTGGACCTTGGGAATTATTCACCGCACCCACTTGTTCATTAGTTTGGATCCCTTCGGTAACTGGGCCCTGAGGCTTCTTAGGGTAACCGGACTTAGGGGTCTCAAACTTGGAGTGTATAGGCGAGTCTTTGAGTTGGGTCTGAATGAAACGGGCTCGGCTATATAGTTGGTGCATGGTAGTGATGTCGTTCATGGCTAACATGGCTCGGTAGGTTGGGGTAGCATTGGAGATCAACAACTTGACTTTCTCCACCTCCAGCATGGGGCAACGGACCTTGGCAGCTAATGAGCACCACCGGTCGGCGTAAGCTAAGAACTCCTCATCAGATTTCATCTTTTCGACCACCAGATCAACAAAGGAATGTTCGGGTCCAACCCGATCTTAGAACTGTTGTAGGAACCTTTCTTGAACAATTTGGAAATCCTCGGCCTCCTTAGGGGGTAAGGAATAAAACCATTCCAAAGCCGGACCATCTAAGGATTTTCTGAACAAGTATGCCATGAGATGTTAGTCATACTTGTACGGTGCAGACTCATATACAAAATCCTTTAAATGAACATAAGGGTCCCCTACCCCAGAGTATCGTCGATAAATAGGGAGCTCTGACTGGGGTGGAACTCGGAGATACTGGAAAGACAGGAGAGAAATGTCGGCTACCTTCCTAGGGTCAATTTGCCTCCTGAGGTCATGAAGCTCCTTTTTCATAGATGCCCACTCTGCGAAGAAGTCGGAGGGGGTCTGGACATGGTGTGTAGAGACAAGGGAGCGAGGTTGCTCAAAAGTATGGGACCTCTCACGGGCGAGGGAAGCAGGCTCGGCTGTATAGTATGCTGAAGTTGGAGTGGATCGAGGTCGGACCTCTCGTGCTGGAAGGTAGCTTGGTTCTAAAAAATGGATTGCCCGTGGATGGAGGGGTGTAGGGTCTTCCCCTGAGGAAGAAAGGTGTGGTGCTGAAGCAACATGGGTGGAGGAAGCTGCCGGTCGGACTGAATTCTGAGCTGAGGGAGATAGAGGTCGCTTTCCCTTTGCAGCGGCCAGAAATTCTCGAACATGGTCCGAAGTGATATGGGGGAGAAGCTGACTAAATTGTGAATGGGGGTCATCTCCCCCTGGAGGAGAAGGAGGACGGGATTGACTCCCAATAATGAGAGGAGGTTGGTTATGCCCCGGGAGTATGGCCGTAGAGGGTTGGGCCACATCCTCGACGAGCCCGATGGGCAAGACATCGTCAGAAAGGACCCGAAATTGGTCCATGTTGAACAAAGGATTATGATAAAATACAAGGATTGGAGGGGATTGACTCAATCTCCCTAAACAAAGATGCATGCACCCCCAAACAATCAAGGGGTGATACAGCCAACACTTAGACTCTAACACAACAAGAAAGACTAAGAGGAGAAGGGATGTACCGAAGTACTTAAGTCATCATGATTAACGCGCAAATTACTTAAAGTTCACACTTGACCTTTAGATGAATTGATTAAGGGGATATCACTCGGCCAAGTGAACCCTAATAGGAATGAACTCGAGTCCTCCGGTGTAACTAAGGGTGGTACACACTCACATGTGAGGGGTGGCTCGAACTGATGGTGTGACGGGTACAACTGGCCCGGTGAACTACAACGTGCGTATTGTCATGAGGACTTACAGAGGTCCTCGGAAGGTGGGCCTGAGTCAGCCTACGAGTGTTCGTAGGTGAGAGAGCTCACTCAACCAAGGGAGAACCTAGACAATGGGATCAATAGTGTATGCAAGGGCCTAAGTGCCCAAAATGTATGCACAAGTAACAAGAATGATCAAGCAGGGTGACTTACAAGCTCTCGGGCAGAGTCGCGGCAGTAGGGTACACTGCGACCCTATCGCGACAGGGAGGCCTGCCGCGATAAGAACAGAAGCCCGAAAGCAGAAATAAGCTACAAACACAAAGCCAAACAGACTACCCTAACAGATGATATGAGCGCAAAATTACCAAACTAAACCAGAAGGGATCATGAAGCACCTAGAAACCGATTCATGGATGAAAACATTAACAAACAAGGTGTACCTGTTGAAACGACGCTTATCCTCGACGCGACCCAGTCACGTCCTTGCACTACGCTGTGACAGGTCCCGAAAACTTACAAATGAAAAGAAAAGGAAAACACGAACCCTGGCAGGATTCTAACACCCAAAAATACGACAATACATGGCACAAAAACATAGAGCAGGAATGCATGAACTCATAGAAGCAGGATAAGGCAGACAGAGGAAGAATTCCACTGACCTGTTATCGCCTCGTCTTCGGACGATGCGATCTTATCGCGTCCCCGCGATATGCCGCGACACAAACAGAGAGACAAAAAATGCAGAAAATAAAGGAACAAAAGACTAATAGGGTCCTAAGAAGACAAACAGGGAAGGAAACATGGCAAGCAGGCAGACTCAATCCACGAGGGTAGCACTGAAGGTCCCACCGTGATCGCCAACAGGTGTAATCACGGGGATTGTGCCCCCCCCCCCTCAACACGCAAATAGATATTAAATATAATAGCATAGAAATATGGATGTGATCGCCACCTAGGAAATTGCCTAATGAAAGAAAATGACGTGGGCTAACTACATTAGGAAAAGGAAAGAGAACTAGGGCGGACCTGGTATCGCGACAGTTTGACCGGCTGCGACAATGCTCATAACGCGTCGTTGGTCCCTGACGCGTCTCCTGGTCGCGTCGCCTTCCGTCGTCGCGTTCTCTTCATTGCGGGAGATGATGGATGGGACCTTCTTCCCGTCCTCCAGCCAGCCAAAGGATGAGAGCTCCTCGTGGGATATCGCTTGGGTGCCTGCCAAAATAAAGAGAAACAACAAAAAAGCCCTATTAGAATGAATTAAACATAATATCTATTCCAAAATGAGAAGAAAGGAAGTAATATGGAGGGAACGAACCTGGGGGTGGGTTTTAAACCCCTAGGGTGTGTGAAAACATGGGAGGAAATAGGAATGCAACCTATCTAGAAATAGGATAAAATTCATGAAGAAAATAGAGGAAGGGGGGAAGAGAGAAGAATGAGCCCCATCTGGGGCGACTCCCTGGCTTGGATGACATCCAAATGATCATGCAAAAGCTCCTGGATGAAGTGGGGGTCGCCCTCCTCACGCTCCACGCTCCATAGATGATGAAATGAGCATGATTCTTGAGGTGGGATGTGAGGGATTGAGAGGGAATGGAAGGGCTACGAGGCTAAGTCTAGCTCACATGAAAATTTGGCAGCCCTTCGGGATGAATATCAAAGATCTCCCGTCCATTAGCAGAAGGCCTTGCTCTTATATGATTTTAAGTGATAATATCTCATTAAAGTGGATAATAATTGAAGTGAGTGATAAAATATCTTTGAAATTCGCAAGTGAGAGTCCATAAGGGCTCCAAGAGAGTCCCCCAGCCTCAAATCCCACCCAAGAGGGTGAGATAATGCTTGGGGATAAGGATAGGTCCATGGGAGGATAAATGGGAGGTGGTTGCGGAGGCCAACATGTGCAACTGTTGTCGCGGCGTATCGTAGGGCCGCGACATGCTAACGCGGCGGCGCGGGGAGTTGCGACAGTATGCCCACGTGCATGAATATGCATGGGCTGTCGCGGCGGCCTATGGCATCGCGACACAATAACGCGGCGCTATGATACGACGCATCAACAAAATCAATTATCTGCGAATTATCAGCCAATCACATGAAAGAATGGGAGTTCTTTAGGCCTAAGGACTCTCTCAAAGTGATAATGGATGGGATTTCATGGAAATTTGACTTGTTAATGGGCTCAAAACAAGGCTAATGATGGGCTCAAGGTGAGCTACCAATTAGGGGCTCACTAGGATAACAAGAAATTTAGTTCAACTTATTAGTCAAAATCGGGTGTCTACAATAGACATGTAGCATGTAGTCATGTAGACATGTAGACATGTAGTCATTTTCATTTAATTGCCAAGACATAGCCCACACTATAATAGAGATCAATAGTCATATAGCATTCACTTATCACCTAGGCAAAACAGTGATGAAGTCATGGTATTTACGCAAAACCAGGGAAAGTCCTTCCCACCTTAGCCAGTAGAACTTCTCTACCTCAATGATTTCAATCTGTTGCCCACGGATTCAGTAGGTCATTTTCATGTAGGTGAACCATTACCATAGGGGCATCCATGGTGTAGTTCCTTGTAGGAATCTCTATAATAGCAATGTCCTTATTGGCTATTTCATTTCAATGTATACATTAACATGTATGAGATCATTTAATTTATATTTCATGTCATTCCAACATATGTCAATGCAATAATGTATAGCATGTCTCTTTTAGTTCTGAAATTTAATGTTACTGAAAAACAGAATCCTAACATGGTACTAATTGCAACACATTCATTCATGCTTGTACTCTCATATTTATTTAAATTCTACATGTAATTTACTATTTAGAAATTCATAACAGTATGCACAGAGGCCTAAAAATTTTGAAAATTTGATAGTAATTCAGAATCAGATTATACTACACACATGCAAAATTTTACATTTTTATGAACTCCATAACCATTTTTCATAATTTAGAATCCATCAGTTCAAGCGAATTAACATGGTACAATAGTGAGGAAAGATCATGAAATTCTATATAGAACTGAGAACCACAAGCATGCTGTATTTCTCATAGTAATGCAGTCATCAACCATAAACACTCCAACATGAATCATGTTTTCAATTCATTTCACTTGTCTTTTGTCAATTTCATTAACATCATAACAATAACAATCATATATACATGTGGCCTGTATACTATTGCAATAATCCGTCCATAACCTAACAGAGATAAAACATAAAAAAAAATCACCTGGCTGAAATTTCATATAACATGGATCATAGATAAGCAATTAAAATTGGTTTTCTGAAATTCATGGCATTGATAAACTTGACGGCAGCATATGTGGCGTTTACTTGAAGTAGACGTCCACATATCCTGTCGTTAAGCTCCAGAGACAGCGGCACATAGTGCCGTTAACATATAGTACATGCCAGAAATCAAGCAACGAATTACATGAAATAGACAACAGTTGATGCCGTCGTTTACAGAATCTAGACGGCAAGCGATCTGGACATCTAGTTCTTTAGCCCAGAAAACTCAGAAAATCCACATGAAATGACACGACTTCTACCCCTTCCCGTGCGTAGATTTCATGCTTTAAAAATATGTAAAAATTATAATTACATAATATAACATATCCTAAACCGAACCCCCATGCAACTTGCCTCTATCCCTCCTTCTGGAGTGATGAATCTAAGCCCGAAGAAGCCCGCCTTGTCAATAAGGCAGTCTCCTCCACCGACTTCAAGTGCTCCAAATCCGCCTCCAACGCAGTTCCCCGCCTGGATAAGCTTCGGATCTTGAAGTTGGACGAACCTCCTTGGTCCAGAAGCCTCTAAACCGCACGAACCAGTGCTGTAAAACCCTTCCTCGGCCCTCTTTTCTCTCTTCCAAAACCAGTGCAAAAACTTTCCTATCTATAAATTCTAGGTCTTATAAAGACCTCCCACGCATTAGCCAGCCTTAATCCTGACCCTTGGATCCTAAACGTTCAGATCTCCTCATTAAAACCACTTGAAAATAGCCGATCTCTCTCCCTCGAAATGGAAATATCAAAAATTGCAAGTCAGGTTAACGTCAACATAAATGGCAGCCAAACCAGATGTAGATGTCCGTCGAATGTGTCGTCTGCAGTCTTGCCCGAAAAATTAAATAATTCAAAAAATAATAAATGAAACTCTATACTGTCGTTAACAATGTATAAATGACAGACGATCATGCCGCTGACCAGTCTTAACACCAAAGGATGTTGACGCCAAGTTCAACACAGAATAACACTCAATTACATGCAGAAATAACATACAATTTGCAATATAAATTCAAGAAAATTCTAGGGCACTAGGCCGTTGCAGTTTAGCGTGGGTGACCTTGTGTTTTTGTGGGTTTCGCCGACCAAGGGTGATATGAGATTTGGCAAGAAGGGAAAGCTAAGTCCCAGGTATATTGGGCCTTTCCCTATCATAGAGAGGATCGACGAGGTTGCCTACAGGTTGAGTCTTTCAACAGAGTTGGCAAGCATGCATAGTGTCTTTCACATTTCGCAACTCAGGAGGTACGTTGCAGATCCGTCGCACATGTTGGACTACTCGCAACTTGAGGTAGCGCCAGACTTGTCAGTGCCAGAGTACCCGGTCAGAGTTGTGGACCGAGTGCAATATTTATGCCGGAGGCAGATTCCACTGGTCAAGGTCGTTTTGGAGATCCGCGTTGGTGGCGAGGCCATGTGGGAGCGCGAGGATGAGATGAGAGAGCACTTCCCATATTTGTTTGATTGATCGGTATGTTATTTTCCCCTGTATTGTTTTCCATTTGAAATTGTGTTTCTTTTAATCTCGAGGAGAAAATTTCTTAAGGAGGGTGGGATGCAAGACCCGGCTCTCTTGGGCCCTTGGCCCTGTCCTCAGGGTCATGGCAGGAACCCTGGTTGCAACATGGTCATGCCAGGGGAGCCCGTCGCAATAGGGTTCTGGTCGCGGCACACCTAGCCGCCGTGACATGGTCGCGACGGGGGTGGGCGACGCGTTCTTATCACGACGTCTGCAGGCGTCGTGACGGCTTTTCTTACAAACTTGATTGTTGTCCTTTCTATCAGAATGGACTTGTCGGGTGTTAGGTGCATACAATGTTGACGTGACCTGGTCAGCCATCGCATTCTTGTTTTCCCGGTCTTCGAGGTTTGACCACTTTTGGTGTCACACTATGGGTGGCCATCGTGACATGGTCATGATGCCTAGGGGCGTTACGACATGCACGTTGTCGCGCCCGGCCGACCGGTCGCGTCTTGGAGCCCATCGGTTTAAAACCGAGGCTTGCACCCCATTTCCCCCTCTCTTCTTTCCTTCTTCTTCCTCCTTCTTCCTCTCCTGAGCTCTCTCGTGTTCTCCGGTGGTTTCTTGACGTCCATGATGTGCTCGTGGTGGGAGGTGATGCCACGTTCATGCAAGCGACGTGATCGTGGAGCTTGGAGCGAGGAGGAGGTGGCCATTCCGACGTGAAGGCCCCAACGGGTCGGCTCTACTCTTGGAGGTAGGGACCCTTGACTCCTCTTTCACTAGCATGCTCCCTTCTCCCTTGAGATTGTAGTTTCTCCGTAGTTTGGGGTTGTGGGGGCGTGAGAATCATGCTCGTGTGAGTGAGAATTCCATAGAGCGTAGATTCGTTGAGATTCATGTTTTGTGGTGTTTGAGGGTGGTTTGTATGCTTTATGAGCTTTCTTATATGTTTCCTATGTTCCCCTCCCCCGTGTGGATATGATTGTACCAGATTCAGGGTAGTCTTCGGGAGGATCGTATCGAAACCCCTCTCGGCTGAGAACGAGACCTGTATAGAGGTCGTGATGATGTCACGATTGGCAAGGCCACTGTGAAATCATCACGACACTCTTGAGCATCGCGACATGGTCTCAACGGCTTGGGCCACTGTGATAGTGTCGTGACAGCCCTAGGAGTCGCGACATGGTGGCGACGGCCGGATGCGTCGTGACTATAGCAGAGACAGATAGGTCTTGTGGAGTTCCCTTTTCTGTGGAGTCTTCACCATTTCTGCTTCTTACTATACCCGTAGCACCAATGTTAGTTCCCTAGTATGGTCCTACACTAGTCGTTCACCCGGTGCTTGGCACCTGAGGGCTTGTCCCATGAGAGAGGTTCTTACCATTGCCTGGGACCCCCATCCTCATGCCCCTTAGAGGGAACGTTCGGGGCGACGAGCATACTCGAGTCATGGACTCTGGAGTTGAGGGGAAAACGGTGGTTAGCACAGTCGCGTCAAGTCATTTGCAGAGCTCTCTTGGTTACTCTGGGACACCAAGGATGGACGGAGTTCTACCTGGTGCAGACCAGTCAGTCCTTTTTCTCACTGCCTCACTCTTTGTGGCCTCGGAACCACTTGGAGAGGCCAGGCGTTGGATCGTAGTCCGGCCAGACTATGGCGGTTACTATTGTTCCACTTTGTGTTCTTGCCTCACTTTGACAAGACGTGGAGGTTTGTGTTGCCCAGATAGAAAGCCTAGAGGGGGGGTGAATGGATTGCTTAAAAAATATTTCGGTAGAAATTTCTGTAAATAAAATAAACTAGACAGAAAACACTAAGTTCAATAGTTAGAGTTAGAGATAATGATGACACAAAAGCAATCACACAAACAATAGGAGATTTTTATCCTTATTCGGATCTCCTATCCCAAGGAGTCCTACGTCCAGTCCCTAAGTAACAACTAGGGTTTCTACTAAACAAGGGTACAGTCCCCCTTATGGACACTTACACATCTAGCAACCGCTGGCCTTCTCTTCTCTACCAAAAGAGGAATTACACCACCTGATTCAATAGGTCTTCTCTTCACACTCGAAGAGGAATGCCCACAAATATCTTGTTGAATTAGAAGGGCCCTAAGATCTAGCTTGTAGACAATGCTTGATCTGAGGCGAAGTCTAAGAGACACAAGATAAACTTGAATGAACTCTCTCTCTTAGACCTACACTAGCTCTCAAAAGAAAATGGAATGAACTCTGAGAGCTAAGAGCTTTCGAAGGTTGGAGTGGACGAGCTGGCTCTTGTTGTTTTTCATATGATTGGAGCTTCAAGCTTTTCGAAGATTCAAGCGTTCAAATCATCTAACTTTCTTCCATGGAGTCACTAGTATTCCATTTATCTTCTGCGAATTATTTTGACCGTTGTAGTAGCCGTTTAGATATCCGTTGCCTCACAGCTTCATGCATGATAGAGAGACTGGTTGTAGGCATGGAGAGGTGAGCCTGCAGCCATAGATGCTTGGATTGATCCTTACACCTTCAGGGAATGATTTTCTAAATCTTTTATCCTTCTGACGACTTGACAGATCCATCTTTGAAGTGCTTTACTACAAGAAGCCCTGCATGCAATAAACACTAATACCTAGACAACCTTTTTGTCTAAATTATCAGTCAACGTTGGTAGTCATGTAGTATGAAGATATGCCAAGCAGGAAAGGTTATTCTAACATCACCCAAATCAAGACTCTATGTGACACATGAAGTAAGAAAGAACATTTCGTGTGGAAATATTATACTACCACAATAAATGATCAAGATCTTAAGATACAGCATGATGCGTGGCAAGAGTCTTAAGCATATGAATGAGAATAAGAAGATAAAACAATACTTTACAAGAGCCATATATAAAGAGCATTTTGTATGATATTGATATAATCATGTGAGAATGTATTCCATGTTGAAACCAAGTCGATGTGAATATAGTCCGTGTATGAATATAATGAAATTGATGATCTGTACAAAGTTATTACTTAACAGAAATCGATGAGCAGATGAAATCGTTGTTTTACTGAAATCAATCATTAAATTGTTATTTGAACGAAATCGATCATGAAATTGTTGTTTCAATAATTTAATCATTGTGAAACTAAAATCGTTATTCAAGTGAAGACAAATCATTGTTTGCGATCAAATCATTGTTTAAATGAAGGCAAATCGTTGTTTTAAATCAAATCGTTGTTTAAGTACAAGTGAATCATTGTTTTCGATCAAATCGTTGTTTATGTACAAGTGAATTGTTGTTTTCGATCAAATCATTGTTTAAATGAAGGCAAATCGTTGTTTTCAATCTAGTTGTCATTTAAGTACAAGTGAATCGTTGTTTTCGATCAAATCGTTGTTTAAGTACAAGTGAAATATTGTTTTCGATCAAATCATTATTTAAGTGCAAGTGAATCGTTGTTTTCATTCAAATCGTTGTTTAAGTGCAAGCGAATCGTTGTTTTCGATCAAATCATTGTTTATGTACAAGAGAATCGTTATTTTCGAGCAACTCATTGTTTAAGTTAAAGTTAATCATTGTAGCGATGGAAATCATTGTTTTTCTTATGAAATCGTTGTAGCGATGGAAATTGTTGTTTCACTTATGAAATCATTGTTGCGATGGAAATCGTTGTTTCTATGAAGGAAATCAATGTGTACTTAGAAAGATATGTAGTGAAGTTCAGATAGCAGTAAGTGAGGATAACTTACAGAATTTTCTAGAGTTATTTCCTGTGAGTGAACTTTAGAAAGAGTTGTTAGAAAACATTTTTCCAAGGTTTTGTAAATCACCAAAATTACTTAGAATAAAAGATAATTTATTTATGGAGATAGACTGATCATCAATCTCCCCCTTTTGGTGATGACAAAACATAAAAGGATTGCATGTATAGAAAGAATAAGAATTAAAATTTATTTTTGCAAAAATTAAAAATTTAAATTTTAGGGTATGTCTTTCAGAATACTTTCTCCCCATTTTTGTCATTAAGCAAAAAGAAAGATAAGGAGTCAAGGAAATAAGATCCTAAGATAAATGGAGCCAAGGATAATAAATTTCATTACTTAATGAGGATCAGAAATGTAGAAGATAGGAGACAAAAGAGAAGCATGGCGAGTAATTATGGGCCAAGCCTGGAGTTCCTGTTCTTCAAAATAGTTTTTAAAAGCACCCCAATCCATAGTGTAGGAAGGCCACATATTAGGAAGCATTCTCTGGATGTGGAGTTGCATCTAAGCTTCAATGAAATTGACATACTCCTCTTTCCCAAGAGATGTCCGATAGTGACCGATGGTTCCAAAAATGGCATGCTGTAGGAACTTGTCAATGGATATTGGGTAGAAAATCTTTTGCTACTTCAGATCCTTCTTCAAGGGTATATAAACTTTGTACCTCTCAACCCATATGACAAAAGGATCCTAAGCCAAATCGATGGAGTTAAGATCCAGGAATTCATCAGCAGACAAAGTGGGTTTGTTTGATCTGGCCAAGGAGAGATTGAGATTGAGCAACTGCTGTGCAACTTGATTATAGTGCTTCTCCCAATCAGTTCGTGAGAGCCTTTCACATTCAGACAGAAGAGGAGCTAGAACTTCAGACTTGATATTACCTCTGTGATATTCACAGAATATAAATCTGTGGAAAGCAAGAGGAGCACCCTGACAGACTATGATTCTGGCCATTACTCTAGCAAATCTTTCAAAGATAATGTTTCCCACAGCAGAGTCCATAAGCAAGGAATGAAGCTTGGGAAGGAAGACAACCTCTGGTAGCTTGAGGGTAGCAAAATCTACCTGAAGTGAGGTGTTGATAGGGTTCTCAGTCCTGAGCAGTGCAATGGCTCTCCTGAACTGACCAAGCTGAACTTCAGGCAATTTATTGAGAAACCGATAGTCTTGGAACATTTGGAAGTGCCTGATCAACTTGATTTCCCTTTGGATAAAGGGACCCCAGGTATTCTGGTGGTGGATAACAAACCATTCTGACAGAGTTAGAGGGTGATCACTGGGAGGAAACCTATCAGATTTTGCAAGCACAAATTGTCTGTAGAGAGACTGATGACCTCGAGCCCACTGGTCTTTAGTCTTGGACTCAGCAATGGAAAAATGTTTTGACTGATCTGATTTTGATATATGATAGAGGGGAAGAACAATGGTTAGGTGTTCAGTAAGGTTAAGATGAGGGAGACCAAAAATGGTAGCAAATGTACATTTTTGTAAAAATTCACAGTATAGGGATCTCCTTCTATTTTCAACAGAAAGAGGGAACCAAAAAGGGGGAAAGCGAGGTTCAGAGGAGAGAGAAAGGTCCATTGAGACTTTCCTCTTTATAGGGGCAGGACTAGAAGAGCTTGTCCTGTTAACTTGAGAGGAAACAGATAGGACTGAGTGAAGAATTGCTTCTTCAAACTCATCATTAATGTCCTGAATGACCTCACCTTGAATACGAGCACCCTCCGGAATGATAGTTATGAATGATGGAAGAGTGGGTCGAAGAGAATAGAAAGAAGTAGGAGGAGGTGGTGCAAATGGTCCAGCAGATGATGGACCAATAGATGAGGGTCCAGCTGAAGATGAGGCTGGAGGTTCCTCAAAAGTGGGAGGAGGAGGAATAATAGGAGAAGAAATAGGTGAGGAAGAGGAGGTAGTAGGAAAAGGTGTAGGTGAGGAGATGTGCTTTGGAATTGGCTTTTTCTATGGCTGTCACCTTTGGAGTCCATGAAGCTGGTAGGGATCTCAGTATCTTTCTCACCATGTCTCCGATGTCATAGATTTTTCCAAGCCCAGCCAGACCGTTGGTGATGTCTGTGAATCTGCTGTACATTTGAGTAATTGATTCACCAGATTGCATTTGAAATCTCTCATATTGAGCTACCGATATGTCTATTGTTGTTTTTTTTACCTTATCAGTTCCTTCGTATGTGAGCCTTAGCTTTTCCCACATTTCCATTGCTGATTTGCAGGCAGAAGTTTTGTTGAATTCTTTCTTGATGTATGCTCAGCACAGTATGCTTTTAGCTTTGATGTTAAGAGATATCTTCTTCTTGTCATCATCTGTCAAACCTTCTCTTTTGTTGAGTACTACGAGTTCTCCTTCTTCAATGATTGACCAAAGCTGGAAATCGAGACCTTGAAGGAAGAACTCCATTCGAGTCTTCCAATAGTTGTAATCTTCACCGTCAAATAGAGGAGGTCTGTTGACAGACTGACCTTCTGCATGTCCTTGAGCTTTCATTTATCTTTGCTCCTAAGATCGTGAGATATTCTTCTTGAAGAGAAGAGGCTCTGATGCCACTTGTTTCTCAGATAGCAAGCGCAGAGGGGCAGTGAATGGATTGCTTAAAAAATCTTTCATTAGAAATTCCTATAAATAAAATAAACTGGACAGAAAACACTAAGTTCGATAGTTAGAGTTAGTGATAATGAAGACACAAAAGCAATCACACAAACAATAGGAGATTTTTTATCCTGGTTCGGATCTTCTATCCTATGGAGTCCTACGTCAAGTCCCCAAGTAACAACCTGGGTTTCTACTAAACAAGGGTACAGTCCCCCTTATGGACACTTACACATCCAGCAACCGCCGACCTTCTCTTCTCTACCAGAAGAGGAATTACACCACCTGATTCAATAGGTCTTCTCTTCACACATGAAGAGGAACGCCCACAAATATCTTGTTGAAAGAGAAGGGCCCCAAGATCAAGCTTATAGACAATGCTTGATCTGAGGTGAAGTCGTAGAGACACTAGATAAACTTTAATGAACTCTCTCTCTCAGACCTACACTAGCTCTCAAAAGGAAATGTAATGAACTCTGAGAGCTAAGAGCTTTCAATGGTTGGAGTGGACGAGCTGGCTCTTGTTGTTTTTCAGATGACTGGAGCTTCAAGCTTTTTGAAGATTCAAGCGTTCAAATGATGTAACTTTCTTGCATGATGTCACCATCCTCTAGAATTGATAGCTCCATCGAAATGAAGCGACCAGAAGGAATCACGGGAGATAAGTGACAGTTTTTCATCAAGATAATCTTCTTGAACCGTGTCACTATGAGGAAGAGGAAGGTGAGCAAGGTGCTCAAAAATAGCATATCCTTCTATAGCCTTCTAGTCTTAAAATGTCATGTCGAACTGGGATTGGAAGATCTGCGAACGTGCTAATATGTCAGCAAGGATTGGATTCTCTTGGAGGTATCTGATAGGATCCATCCTAGAAATCAAACTCACCTAATGGGCTAGGAAGTATTGCTTCAGTTTCTGCACTACCCACACTAGTGCTGCACATGTTTTCTCCATAGTGGTGTGCTTGAGCTCGGAAGGATTGAAGAGCCTAGACAAATAATAGACTGCCCTTTCTTTCCCAGTTTCATCATGTTGAACAAGGACAGCTCCTAGAGAGTCCTCAATAGTCAACAGATATAGGACGAGGGGTTTTCCGGGGACAGGTGCTTGCAGTATGGGTGAATTCATAAGATAACTCTTTAGTTCGTCGAAGGCTTCTTGGCATTTATCATTCCATTCGAATTTGACTCATCCTTTTAATAGTTCATAGAAAGGACGAAACCTTTGAGAATGCTGAGATATAAATCTCCTTATAAACTGTAGTCGACCTATCAATCCTCGAAGCTCAGATATGTTCATTGGAGGACGCATCACATTTATTGCCTTAGCCTTGTTCGGGTCTATTTGAATCCCCTGTTTGATAACTATGAACCCTAATAGCTTGCCTGAGGAGACCCCAAATATGCACTTCTTCGGATTCATCTTCAATTGGTATTCACGTGCGTGTTGAAACACTTTGGCAAGCACGGAGGAATGTTCTTTTCTAGTTCGAGACTTCACCATAATATCATCCACGTAAACCTCAACATGAATATGAATCATATCATGGAAGATTGCTAACATTGCCCTTTGATAAGTGGCGCCGGCATTCTTCAATCCAAATGGCATAACCACATAGGAATAAGTTCCCCAGGGCATGGTGAATGATGTTTTCTCTTGGTCCTCCGGGGCTAGATGGATCTAATTGTATCCAGAATAACCATCCATGAACGAGAGAGTTTCAAATCCAGCGGTGTTGTCAATTAGGACACCAAGTGAGGTAATGGGAAATCATCTTTTGGACATGCACTATTTAAGTCCCAGAAGTCAATGCAGATTCGTACTCTTCCATCCTTCTTCATCACCAGGACTATGTTGGCCACCCACAAAGGATAGAATACTACACGAATGAACCTAACTTTGTGTAGTTTGTCAATCTCCTCTTTCATCTTCAATGCAATATGGGTGTGGAACCGTCTCAATTTTTACTTAATGGTTATTTCCCCTGGCTTCAAGATTAACCTGTGTTCCACTAATGCAGGGTCAATGCCAAGCATGTCATCATACGACCAGGCAAAAGAGTCTTTATACTCCCTCAGCATCTCTATAATCTCTTCTTCTTCTTCAGGAGGGAGATCAGAAGTTATGGTTAGGAGCCTAGGTTCTTTATCTGTCCCAATGTTTACCTCCTTGGTGGGTTCATCCACTGCCAATGTGGGTTCATCAAATCTTCTCATGCCACTAGCATACATTTCGGCAGCATCCTCCATTTCACCATCTTCTTCATCCACTGGGTCCTCATCATTCAAGATTTCATAAATTCCAAATCTGTCGTCTAGCCGCCCCTCTTCAGGATGAGCTTCTATGTTTAGAACGACCGCTTCTTCGACGAACTCTTCAACAGTTATAAGAGCGCCAAAGCTTTGAGCTAGATCTATCAGGTATCTATGGGGGATGATGCTACCCTTGCTCTTCCTAGGCAGGGACAAGGACTTGTTAGATTCTACCCTTGAACCTAAACTAGAATCGAAACCTACAGGGAACTCTGAGGGAGAATCCAGAGGTTTATTGGAAGGGAAAGGAAAGGATGCGGCACAGCCACAGGGATCCTCCAATGGGTCTAGAGGTGGAGGTAGGCCACTCAAGCTCAGGGTGCCTGCAGCGAAGTCGTGGTGCAGGGGAACAAAAGGCTCCTCACCAAGGAAGTCCATGATGATCACACGTATCGGGGAGCGGGGATGGCCGCTACAGCTAAGAGGAAAAGAAAAGGCAGGGATCGCCACTGAGGAAGGAGGAATGCAAGAGTGATAGGGATCACCTTCAGGAGAGGGGAAGTGTGGGGATAGGGATTGCTGTCCGAAAGTCGAAAGCAGGGGGTGACGAGGATCACCATCAGGAAAGGTGATTGCAGCGGGGTGGCAAGGATCGCCGTCGGGAGATGGTGACTGCAGCGGGGTGATGGGGATCTCCGTGAAGATTTGTGCAAGTGAGAGTGATTGCCATCTGGAGAAGGGAAGTACGGGGATCGCCGTCCGAAGAAGGAAAGGGGAAAGATGGGAATCGCTGTTCGAAGAAAGAGAGGGGAAAGATAGGGATCATCATCCGATTGTCAGCGGCAGTGAGAAAAGAGTGGAAAGTTTTTTTTTTTTTAAAATAAATACAACATACTAACCTATGAAAAGAAACAAACTACCCTACATCAGAAGGCATCAGGAGAAGGAGAGAACCGTGCCGTTGAAAGAGAAGGTGAAGTGGGGTGGAGTGGTCAATGCCTTGAGAGCATCGGACGAGAGTTGGAGGACAAGGGAAGGTGAACAAGGAATGAAAGAAAACTTAGAAACAAAAATTGAAAACATATAAGGTTTAGGGGGGCAGGAATACCTTGGCTGGAGCTCGTCTACAGTGTTGTTGTTGTCATAGAATGGATCCAATTCTCCAATATCCTTACCATTCCCAAGCAATTGTCACTTGGAGGTGATTGCTGATGGTGGCTCCACCAATTCTGCCATTGTTGGGGGCCAGGTGAGATCGCCATCCCAGAATAGGCAACTAAATGCTATTGTGATATCCTCCATATCGAACCATCTGTACTGTAACGCCCCTCTTAGACCCAGTACAGTTACACCAACTCACATTGGATCTAGTAGAGGTATTACAGTGGAACAAATCCAACAATTTTCAATACAGGTTGAAATATACACAAATAACTATTCAATTCCAATGATAATTAACAGAACTTGGAATTAAACACTTGCCATCAGCATTTATTCAAAAGCAAAACTAATGCATAAAGACAACAATAGTCCAAGGTTTATTACAATCCAAAGATCAGTTGCATAAAGGAAATTACATAAGATTCTCACATACAAAATTCACTCAAAAACTCTCTATATCAAGCTAAGTCTCCACGTCCTCCCGCTCTGAGTCAGTTTGCACTAACTCCTCCGTATCCTCTGGCTCCTGAAATGTTAAGCAAGTATGAGTCTACAAGACCCAGCAAATCACATGAAAGACAGTTCAAGATATTAACATTATATTAGTTTTAAAACATGGTAGTACATTAGCATTCCATTTATTGATATCATATACTTTTCTTACTATAGTTCTATGTCCATTGACAATCATTCATTTCATAGTGATTCCAACTATTAAGGAAATAAAACTGTTTCTCATGTAGCATGGAATTACTTATTCATGGAATCTATTCTTTTGCATAACAATTTTCATGTAGTAATATTAAACATCGACATGTAACATGAAATTCTTTGAACAAGTTCACATATAGGAATGTAAGCATATAACATGTAGTATGTAGCATGTAGAACAAATAGACATGTAACTTGTAGCATGTAACATGTAGCATGTAAAACAGGTGGACATGTAACTTGTAGCATGTAACATGTAGCATGTAAAACAGGTGGACATGTAACTTGTAGCATGTAACATGTAGTCATTTTCATATAGTTGCCAAGACATAGCCCACACTAAATTAGAGATCAGTAGTCATTTATCATTCACTTATCACCTAGGCAATGCGGTGATGAAGTCATAGTATTTGCGCAAAACCGGGGAAAGTCCTTCCCACCTTGACCAGTAGAACAAGTCTACCTCCAGGATTTCAATCCGTTGCCCACGGATTCATTTCTTTACATGTAGGTGAACCATTACCATAGGGGCATCTACGGTGTAGTTCCTTGTAGGAATCTCTAAGATAGCAATGTCTTATTGGCATCATTGATATAATGCATACACTAACATATATAATGGATAGTGACATTTCATTTCATACTAATGAGTCAATGCAATATTTCAAAGTACAACACTTTCAGTTCTGAAATCCTATTTACTGTACAACAGATTTCTATCATGATATTAATTTTTATTCTTGCATTTTCATTCATTTTTATTCAATTCTATGTGTAATATATGGTTCAGAAATTCATAACAGAACGTACACATGTCTGAAAATTCTGAAATTTTAACAGAAATTCGAAATCAGTAATTTCAATACACATGCCAATTTTCATAATTTTCTGATTTCTGTAACTATTTTTCATGAAATTAACTCTATTAAATCAACTAACTAACATGATTTAATATTGAGAAAAGCTCACAATTTTCACATGAACAGACATATCATATCTATTGCAGTAATCTAAACATCAATTAACATACTTTCTTTTACATCAATTGCACTTATCTTATATAATTTAAACCTTCATTATTGTCATGTAATGATGCATGTTCATCAATTCGTATATATATATAAATATATAAAACCTGCACATTACAGAAATAGACAGTCCATAACATTATCATACTCAAATTTTACATGGCTGAAACGCATACATTCATAATTTATGCATTTAAAACCAATTCACTCAGATTTCTGAAAATATACAATTCTGTTAAACTTGACGTCAATGGTACGACATTTACTATAGTCGACGTCCATATACGTTGTCGTTAATTAATTATAGGCGGCGGCACATAGCGCCGTTAACACAGACCGACGGCGGCACATAGCGCCGTTTACATATAGAAAGGACAGAAAATACATATATATTTTGGATGAACTAAACGGCAGTCGATATTGCCGTTTACATAATATAGGCGGCAATACCCTTGACGTCGAGTTCTAAAACACAAAAAACACAGAAACCCGCATGAAATGACAACATTTCTAACCCCTCCCGTAGGTTGTTTACATGCTTTAAAAATACGGAAAAAATGTTAAATACTTAGTATATCATATCCTAAACTAAATCCCCCATGTAACTTGCCTCAATCCCTCCTAATGGAGTGTCGAATCCGAGCTCGAAGAAGCCCGTCTCGCCAGGGAGACAGTTCTTTCCTCCGTCTTCAAGCAATCCGAAACCTCCTCCGATGAAGTTCCTCCGCCAGGATGAGCTTTTGGGCACGAAGTCTTATGATTCTCCTCGGTGTAGATGTCTTCAATCCGCACGAACAAGCACCAGATCGCTCTGCAAATCCTTTCCTCGGCCCTCTTTCTCTCTTCCAGAACCAAGGCAAAAACCCTCTTTCTTTCTGCGAGATCTGGTCTTATAAAGACCTCTCAACCAAGGCCAAACCCAACCCTGACCCTCGGATCTAAACGCCTCGGATCAGCTCATTAAAGCCTTCCCGAAACGGTCGTTTTCCTTGATCCGGAACGGAAAGCTCAAAAACAGGCAAGTCAACTTAACGTCAACATAGGTTGTCGTCTACCCCAAATATAAACGTCCATCGTTGATGTCCTCTATAGTCTTGCCCATAATTAAATAATTCAGAAAAATATTAAACGTCAATACCTATCGTCGTTAACATCCCATAAACGGCATGCGATGTTGCCGCTTACAAGCTTTAACGTCAAATGATCTTGACGCCTAGTTCTACACAGAACAGCATTCAATTTATGCAGAAATAAACACACAATGAACAGAATGATTTCAAGGAAATTCTAGGGTACTACATGTACCATTCTGCCTCTAGGTCATCAGTCTTCCTCCTTTTGTCGGGCCATAGAGCCTCTAGGGTTTGATATGTGAGCATTCGCGTCACGTGGAGGGCAAAATGATGTCCATGAACATTGTAATTGGTGAGGTCTGCCCCTAGCACAATGGTGTTGTATCCTGGCTGTGTGGGTCCTCTGATAAAGTGACAATACAGTGACCAGGTGAGGGGCTTCCGATCAGGCTTCAAAGTGGAGGAGAAAGCTGTCCATGGCTTGATTTCTTCTTTATATCCAAGGTCATGTCTAGTGACCTGCTTGGAACTGGTGATAGCCTGGGTCCTGTCCTAGAGATAAGCTCCAAGCCCCTTTCTTGGCTGGTAGCCAATTTTAAACATGATGTTCCGGCCCTTGATGTCCGATGGTGTAGCCCTTTTGGAAGCTACCACTGATGGAAACACTGTTTGGCGACTGGTGGAGAAAGTATAAGCCCATGAGAAATTTACATCAAGGACAGAGATAATGGGCTTGTTGGAGGGCCAGACTACTGGCATGATTTTCTTAATGGTTTCAACGGTGTGGGTGGTTGTTGTACTCTTGACATTGATAATGCATCCTTGGAATGGAAACTTCAATCATTGATGTGCTATGGAGGGGACTACCCCTAGTGCTTCAATCCAAGGTCGGCCCAGAATAGCCTTAAAGGTTTGATCAATATCAAGCACATAAAAGTCTACAGTCATCACGAGCTATCCTAGTTCTCCTTGTAGGGAGACGACACCATGGCAGGCCTGGCGGGAATTATCATAAGCCACAATGGTGGTAGGAGTTGGCTGCAAGCGGCACTCGGATATGTTACATGACCGTAGTGTGCTGAGCGGACACACATTAATCGATGCTCTAGTGTCGACTAGGGCGGCATCAATGGCCACCTTGTTTATGGTTAGTGTCACACATAAAGGCATTCTTCTGACCTCGGGAAGAGCCAGCTCACAATCTGCAAAGGTAATTGTTGGCCCCTAGTGACAATTGATAGGATCGATGGCACGTTTTCGAGGTTCATGTCTTCATTGACCATAACTCTTTGTAGAAAGGTCCTTAAGGCATCCTGATGGGTCTGTGACCTCTTGATCAATTCAGCAGCTGTGGTGGGGGCTAGTCATGCACTGACATTTAGCAGCGGAAAATAAACGTCGAGAGTGTAAGCGATACAAGTGTACGTATCACAATTGAGTAATTCAGAGTAACAACAAAGTATAACATAAGATATGAGACGATAAGATTGCCAACCAAATAACCTTTATTTCATTTCCAATCAACTAGTTTAAACATCTTACATCATCAGAGCCACATCATGGCCCAATATTGTATCTCAATTACATTTGACATCAAAAGAAACTAGACCTAACTATTACAGATTCTTTCCAATAATCTTCTTGGTTGACTAGCTACGTGGGCGGGTTCAGTTGAGCAGCTCATCACTCATCCCCGGTCCCTTCATTTTCCAGTTCTTCATATTCATCTCCTAAAATATTAAGAAAATCAGGTGTGAGCGCACTAGCGCCCAGTAGGATTTACATCTCATGGTGCGGGCATGCTTTACGTAATTAACATGTTAACAGTGGCAAATCTATCATGCAATGCTAATGATAATACCGATAGTGACAAATCCAAACTATAACATGTACGAGTAAGACATTTCTCATGTAGAACAGAACGATTATAGATGAGATAGATGACAGTATGATCACTTGACATATAGTGGAGTTTCAAAAGTATATGACATGTACAATGAATATCTCAAGTTGAATTCCATAGAACTCCAATGGGCAATGACATGTAGGATTCAATGACAATGACATGCACAATAGATTTGGCCATTTAACATATAATAATCAATCAATCAATCAATAACAATTTGGAAATTACCCAGATCAATCTTGCATTCAATTAGGTGATTGTCAGACACCTCATTGGATCATATACTCTCACCATTCATAAGTATTTCGGGTGCTCCTCCGAGGACTAGACTGGGCCCCATTTGTACTGGCATAGTTGTGAACCGAAGTTTCAATAGTTTCTGGTAATTCCATTCATTCATTTATGGCCACATGATTTCCAAGTAATGGACAATGATGAACTAATGATCATGTCAATGATGATAGAGAACAATGCCAGGGGACATGATCCAGATTAACTTCAGCATCATAACAGCTTACTCTCATTAGTTTAATCTTTACCTTTAATGGCTTGGTTTCAATGTTATCAAATCACTCTCACGGGAAGTAGATAATAAGAGAAGTGCATTCTATCTTCGGGGTACTTTGTTGGTACAACCAACTCGGTCTTCATGAGGGAATCCATGAAATATGGAGATTTACAGAGGTCTTAGAGAAAAGGTCGCTAGACTATCGATACGGAATGACTGACAGAGAGCTTCTAATTCCCTAAGAAAGGGCTGCCTATATGTGCAAAGTGACGTGTAGATCGTGTCTCAATCCACAATCCACCAATTAAAACATTACGGAAAGCAACTAACAAACATGCATGACATATATACAATTCAATCTATCTCATGGTTGTAGTACTTTTAACATTTATCACTTTTCAATTATGGATAGGTCAGTTCATGAACATATGATATATCATTCATATGATCACATGGTAGATGACATTAACTCCATCATTGCACTTAGAATAGATATTCAAATTCCTATGATTTCATGTAGGTTAATCACTTTTAGGCCATTGCATAGCTATATGACACGATGTAATACAAGAACATGCATATACTAGACTCAACGATCCATTAAAACAATCTTGGGTCGGCCCTGAATCGCGTCAGAACCAGTCGACGCACTTCAAGAAGCCATACACAGATAAAACACAGTTCGGTAACAAGCATCTAAATCGCGACGTATCTACCCGTCGCGTTTAAATCGCGACGAGGATCGCCGACATGTTCATGCTACCTCTCTCTAAATAGTGATGGGTCAACCAATCACATTCAAGAGATAGCTTTAAAAATCGAATATAAAAATTACAAAAAATCTTTGGGCTGGAAAACGAGTAAATGTGTGACGGCCTATGCCGTCGCGTTCATGACTGGCGCTGAAAACCATGCAATGCACAGTTTTATGCATTGTGGTTGATAGGTCAGACATCAAATCACGACGTAATACCCGGTCGCCTTTTACTGACTCACGACGTACCAGTACGTCGCATTCATGGATGAAGAATCATGACGTCTGGATACATCGCGGTTCTTGATCATGCCCGAAAACACAGAAACAATGTTGCACCCTTCATGATTGACCTATAACTTGAAATATAACGACATTTAGACAAAACTCTTAACACAAAAAACAATGACGACATATAGTAGAAGAAGATTCATGTTTTGAGTTTTACCCAAATTGACCTCAGTTTGCGTGAAATGCATGAAGAATGTAGAAAGCCCTAGATATGCGCGACTTAGGGAAAACGCTTAATACTCAAGATGTACTCAATGCAAATTGACGAAATCACTTGTACATGAAAGTAGACTTGATGCTCTACTCATTGATATAGGATTTATTTAGATTTGGCACAAGATCACCTACCTTTTGGGTTGAAGAATTATCGTCCTCTAGAAATACCCTCATTCAGACCGCTTGGAGGAGAACACTAACACTACAAGAAAAGGCGGGATTTTCGACGGACACCATCCATCGGAAATCCGACGGTAATTGGTCGGAAAAATAACCTTCCGATAGCTTTCCGTCGAAAGGTCGTCGGAAATGATCTGTCGAAAAAATCTGGTCAGAAATTACCGACGGCACAAAATTCCATCAGAAATATGTCGAAAATACTGACAGAAATATCCGTCGGAAATTGGGTCGGTAATTTCCGACCGAAAGCGTTGGAAAACATTTTCGAAAATTTGGTCAGTATTTACCGATAGAAAATTGTCGCAAAATCTGTCAGAATTTCCGTCGGTAAATTCCGACCCACAAATCCGTCAGAAATTAATCCGTCAGTAATATCTATTTTTCGACGGACTACTATCCGTAGGAAATTACTGTATTTTTTTTTAATACATAAATAACAATGATTTTTCAAACCTGCTTCAATATTCATAAATTTCACAAATACTCACAATCAACATAAAATCATAAAATACAACAAATATAAAATCATAAAAAATAATAAATACAAAAAATCATGATAGATCTGCAGGATCGTCTGTTGTCCCCGCCTCGTGATCGTCAGGTGCTGGAGGTCGATCCTATATTAAAAAATAATAATATGAGAAACATTAATAAAAATTAATATACATACATTATTTTTAAAAATTAAATTTAAAATATGTGATTATTTCTCAAGTTTAATTAGAAACTATTTTTAGATCCGTCATTTCTTGGGTTCTTTTAGATCCGTCGTTTCAACGCTCAACGCAATCTGCGAATCCAAATCGGATTCCTTCAGTTCACATACGTCACTTTCACCCACCCGGTCGTGTCAGAGCAAATAGCACGCCGATCGGATCCCTATTTTGGATTTTTGACCCCCGGGTTGTGTGTTTTGATCCTTTAGAGTTGGGTTTTTTTAGATCTGTCATTTCAACACCCAACCCAATCCGGGAATCCAAATCAGATTTCGTCAGTTCGCACACGTCAATTTAACCCACCCGGTAGTGTCAGAGCAAACGGCACGCCGATCGGATCCCTATTTGGGATTTTGGACCCCCGAGTTGTGTGTTTTCATCCTTTAGACTTGGGTTTTTTATGATCCGTCGTTTCAATGCCCAACCCAATCCGGGAATCCAAATCAGACTCCGTCAGTTCACACACATCACTTTCATCGACCCGGTCGTGTCGGAGTGAACGGCACGCCGATCGGATCCCTATTTGGGATTTTAGACCCCCAAGTTGTTTGTTTTGACCCTTTAGATTTGGGTTTTTTTAGATCCGTCGTTTCAACGCCCAACCCAATCCGGGAATCCAAATCAAACTCCGTTAGTTCACACACGTCACTTTCACAGACCCGGTCGTGTCTTAGCAAACGGTACGCCGATCGGATCCCTATTTGGGATTTTGGACCCCCGAGTTGTGTGTTTTGACCCTTTAGACTATGATTTTCTTAGATCCTTCGTTTCAATGCCCAACCCAATCAAGGAATCCAAATCGGATTCCGTCAATTCGCATACATCAATTGAACCACCCGGTCGTGTCGAAGCGAACGACACGCCAATCAGATCCCTATTTGGGATTTTGGACCCCCGGGTTGTGGGTTTTAATCCTTTAGACTCGGGTTTTTTTTAGATCCATCATTTCAACGCCCAACCAAATCCGGGAATCCAAATCGGATTCCGTTAGTTCGCACACGTCAATTGAACCCACCCGGTCGTGTCGGAGTGAACGACACGACAATCAGATCCATATTTGGGATTTTGGACCCCCGGGTTGTGTGTTTTAATCCTTTAGACTTGAGTTTTTTTAGATCCGTTGTTTCGACGCCCAACCAAATCCGGAATCCAAATAGGATTCCGTCAGTTCGAACATGTCAATTGAACCCACCCAGTCGTGTCGGAGCGAACGACATGCTGATCATATCCCTATTTGGGATTTTGGACCCCCGGGTTGTGTGTTTTAATCCTTTAGACTTCGATTTTTTTTATATCCGTCCATTGAACGCGCAACCCAATCCGGGAATCCAAATCAGATTCTGTCAGTTCGCACACATCAATTTAACCTACCCAGTCGTGTCACAGCGAACGACACGCCAATTAGATCCCTATTTGGGATTTTTGACCCCCGTGTTGTGTGTTTTGACCCTTTAGACTTGGGTTTTTTTAGATCTGTCGTTTCAATGCCCAACCCAATCCGAAAATCCAAATCGGATTCCGTCAGTTCACAGACGTCACTTTCACCTATTCGGTCGTGTCAGACCAAACGACACGCTGATCGGATCCTTATTTTGGATTTTTGACCCCCGGGTTGTGTGTTTTGATCATTTAGAGTTAGGTTTTTTTTTGATCCGTCATTTCAACACCCAACCCAATTCAGGAATCCAAATCAGATTCTGTCAGTTCGCACACGTCAATTTAACCCACCCGGTCGTGTCGGAGCAAACGGCACGTCGATCGGATCCCTATTTGGGATTTTGAACACTTGAGTTGTGTGTTTGGACCCTTTAGACTATGGTTTTTTTAGATCTGTCGTTTCAATGCCCAACCCAATCCAGGAATCCAAATCAGATTCCCTCAGTTTGCACACACGTCAATTGAACCCACCCAGTCATGTCGGAGCAAATGACATGCTGATCATATCCCTATTTGGGATTTTGGACCCCCGGGTTGTGGATTTTAATCCTTTAGACTCGAGTTTTTTTTAGATCCATCCTTTCAACGCCCAACCATATCCGGGAATCCAAATCGGATTCCGTTAGTTCACACACGTCAATTGAACCCACCCGGTCGTGTTAGAGTGAACGACACGCCAATCAAATCCATATTTGGGATTTTGGACCCCCGGGTTGTGTGTTTTAATCCTTTAGACTCGGGTTTTTTTAGATCCTTCGTTTCAACGCCCAACCCAATCCGGGAATCCAAATCGGATTCCGTCAGTTCGCACACATCACTTTCACCCACCCGGTCGTGTCGGAGTAGACGAAACGCCGATCAGATCCCTATTTTGGATTTTTGACCCCCGGGTTGTGTGTTTTGATCCTTTAGAGTTGGGTTTTTTTTACATCCATCATTTCAACACCCAACCCAATCTAGGAATCCAAATCAGATTCCGTCAGTTCGCACACATCAATTTAACCCACCCGGTCGTGTCGGAGCAAACGACATGCCGATCGGATCCATTTTTGGGATTTTGGACACTCGAGTTGTGTGTTTTCACCCTTTAGACTATGGTTTTTTTAGATCTGTCATTTCAACGCCCAACCCAATCCGGGAATCCAATCAGATTCCGTCAGTTAGCACACACGTCAATTGAACCCACCCGGTCGTGTCGGAGCAAACGACATGCTAATCAGATCCCTCTTTGGGTTTTTGGACCCCCGGGTTGTGTGTTATAATCTTTTAGACTTGGATTTCTTTTAGATCCGTCAATTGAATGCCCAACCCAATCCGGGAATCCAAATCGGATTCCGTCATTTCGCACACGTCAATTTAACCCATAAGGTCGTGTTAGAGCAAACGACATGCCGATCAGATCCCTATTTGGGATTTTGGACCCCCAGGTTGTGTGTTTTGACCCTTTAGACTTAGGTTTTTTTTTAGATCCGTCATTTCCACGCCCAACCCAATCCTGGAATCCAAATCGGATTCTGTCAGTTCGCACACGTCAATTGAACCCACCCGGTCGTGTCGAAGCGAACAACACACCAATCAGATCCCTATTTGGGATTTTGGACCCACGGGTTGTGTGTTTTGACCTTTTAGACTTGGGTTTTTTTAGATCCATCCTTTCAATGTGCAACCCAATCTGGGAATCCAAATCAGATTCTGTCAGTTCGCACACGTCACTTTCACCCACCCTGTCATGTTGGAGCAAACGGCATGCCGATCGGATCACTATTTGGGATTTTGGACCCCCAGGTTGTGTTATGATTCTTTAGAGTTGGGTTTTTTTAGATCCTTCATTTCAACACCCAACCCAATCCTGGAATCCAAATCGGATTCCGTCAGTTCGCACACATCAATTGAACCCACCCGGTCGTGTCGGAGTGAACGGCATGCCAATCAGATCCCTATTTGGGATTTTAGACCCCCGGGTTGTGTGTTTTAATTGTTTAGACTCAGGTCTTTTTTTAGATCTGTCATTTCAACGCCAACCCAATCCGAGAATCCAAATCGGATTCTGTCAGTTCACACACGTCAATTTAACCCACCCGGTCGTGTCGGAGTGAATGGCACGCCAATCAGATCCCTATTTGGGATTTTGGACCCCCGGGTTGTGTGTTTTAATCCTTTAGACTTGGGTTTTTTTTATATCCATCATTTCAACACCAACCCAATCTGGGAATCCAAATCAGATTCCGTCAGTTCGCACACGACAATTAAACCCACCCGGTCGTGTCGGAGCAAACGGCACGCCGATCGGATCACTATTTTGGATTTTGGACCCCCGGGTTGTGTGTTTTGACGCTTTAGACTTGGGTTTTTTTAGATCTGTCATTTCAACGCCCTTTACACTTTTGTTAGGTTAATTAATTTAGATTTCTTTTTTTCCCTTTTGACATTCTTTAGTGGTTTCATTTCATTCAAAGTATATGAAATTAATAGTAATACTGACCTGAGGGGCTGGCTGTGAGGGGCATACTCCTTGCATGGCTGAGATCAACTGCTGAACCATATCGCCGAAGTGCATCCGTAGCTCTTCCCGTAACTCTTCCCGAATGAGGGTTCTAATCTCCTCTACACCACTGTCGGGTGGCGCAGCAGATGAACTCGCGTATGCCAGAGGAGCGACTGAACTCGCATATGAGGACAACACTGGAGTAGTATCTAAGCTGTCCCCAAAGCCGTACACTCCACTCTTCCTCGGCCCTCCCGCTGCGTCGACCCAAGCCTCCGGATCCAAGTCTGGCTGGGGAGTGCCCTCTGCATAGCGATCTGCCATCGTCCTGTCATAGGTCTCCTGCAGAACAAAATAAAACTAAATTATTGAAAAAAATTTATTTTAATATCTTAATTGAATTCAAAATTTATAGCTTGACTTACAGCAATCGTGCGAGCACTCTCGTTGACATAGTCATTCATCCCTTCCGCTTATGAGTCTGATTAAATAACTCGCGAAAAGTAGGGGCACGCTCGAGCTCGTGATGCTTACAATTCAACAAAATTAGTTAGTTTCACAATAATAATAAATGTATTAAGCAATTGAACAATAATATGCTTACCAATTTTTGGCTGTGGGTCGCATAAGATACGGACCCACTAGTATGCACATTCTTCTCTGGATGAGTTGATCGGTTGCGTTTTGCTGCCTGTGACCGCTCCTGCCATGGTCCAGTAGACCAACACTCACAAAGGGACTCCCAATAGTCCCTCCTCAGCCAAACAGGGCCATAATCCAGCCAAGCCATAGGATCCCTGTTGCCTGTGGTCTTCATTGCCTTGTCCCAGGCCTCCCACATCGACTTTCTTAAATTAGTGTGGGCAGTAGACTCCTAGACGGCCCGAGGGAGATCCTCGGGTCTCATGAATGCGAACCTCCGCTGTAAAGAAATAAAATTACTCAACTTTCTGCACTAAAAGAGATAGTAATTAAATAACTGACTTCAAATCAGTAAAAATTAATAATATCGTGAACATGTCAAATAATAAATCCTGGACGGGCACCGGGAACTCTCTCCATGCATCCACTGGTCCTGGAATATGTGCGTGGACCAGCGTCGTAATATAGCGGGAAGCAGAACCGGTATCTATCTTCCCCCTGCAATTGCACATTAATTTTGTACATGAAATGTATAACATAAATAACAAATGCAGTAAGTTTGAAGTGGTCAAGTTTACCCTGAGATCCAACATGGCTGTCGTCCCTGTAGATGAGGCCCCTCCTCATCCGCTGCTGAATGCTGGCTCTCCACATCTGTTGAAAACAATTAAGTACACTATTGTTGTATAAATTGGAAGAAAAGAAAGATACAAATCTATGGAAACATACATGTACCTAGTGGTGAGGAAGAAGGGAAAGGTGGCGCTACTCGCGTGGTCGACGGGGAGGCGGTCCTTGCAAAATTACATACACATTAGAAAATATGAATTTAAATTGAACAATGATATATAGAGTTTTGTGTTTACATATACGTATGCCTGTCACTGGGACGACCGGCGTGGATGGGGAGGCAGTCCCTGATTAATTGTATGTACGTTAGATCTCGTGAATTTAATATGAACAATAATATATAGAGTTTTGTGTGTACATATGCATATACCTGTCGTTGGGATGACCGGCGTGGACGGGGAGGCAGTCCCTGCAAAATTGTATGTATGTTAGAAAATATGAATTTAAATTGAACATATAATATAAAAAGTTTTATGTTTACATATACATATACCTGACGACGGGCGAACCAATGTGGACGGGGAGGCAGACCTTGAAAAATTGTATGTACGTTAGATCTCGTGAATTTAATATGAACAATAATATATATAGTTTTATGTTTACATATACATATACCTGTCATGGACGGGGACGTGGACCCTCGGCCTACGGACGTGGAAACCGTCTGACTCCGTCCTCCACGAACCATATCTCTATTGAGATAAATAAAAATATAACATGTCATCAGCACTCAAATTTGAAGTAGCTATTCAACAACATATAATTAGAAACAACACGAAGTTCATACAAAATGTAGGGTATATTATCTATATTCATCATCAAATGCTAAAGATATGTTTAATTCAGCATCATCTTCGTCATCCTCCTCGAATTCATCCTCATCATGTCGGGACTCTTCCTCCACATCAGACTCCACCTCCCGCTCCAGGGCATTTGGGTCAACTTCTTCCTGTTCGTTATCCTTATATAAGCAAATTGTTTCATTTATATCATCAACACTGAACTGCGTAGAAGCCTCCAACTCTCGTGCGTCACTCCGATCTGATTGGAAAAAATTGTCATTAACACCTTCGAGCTCATCATCAGCCGGGAGAAGCTCGTACTCAGGGAATAGCCTTGAGTTCACTCTACATGCAGCCCACCAATCTCTCAATTTGAGGGATGAATAATTTGAATAATAAACTTGTTGGGCTTGTGCCGCCATAATTTGAATACTAACATGAATCCATGGGAAATGACTTGGGATTGACTACTAATTAAGCAAAGTGGTTGGTTGCAGTGGCAATGGACTACGGGAGGTTTAGATCAGATGGAACATTGCATTCCTATGGCCGGAAAAATAGATCTTCTCACATAGAAATCTATATATGGTAAACACAGGTCATAGGTTTTTCATTGATAGTCTGCCAAAAATAGAGAAAGAAATAGATACATCTCCTGTGTTTGGCAGGAATTCATACTTTTACAATTTTAGGCCTAAATTCAAGTTCATTTATCAATTATATATATGTCCTTTTAAGGTAAACAGTTTTTTGACAGGGCCATTATGAAATTCAAATTTGCATAATATAATAAGAATCAGCAGAAACTCTAAAAAATCACAAACAATCTACTTACATATGGGAAGATAGTAGTCTAAACTGAGTTTTGATGTAGATAGGATTAGAGCTAGAAAACCTGTGCTTTAAAAACTCATGAATTTTGTATAAACAAAATAAAAAAATAGGATATCTAATTGTACTTAATCATGTGTTTCTATAAAAAATATAAAAGGAGAAGAAGAAGAAGAAGAAGATAGTTTTTTTGTAAATCAGGATATCTTACAGGCAATCACATTATAAAATACGTATATGCCTACTTACAGTTTTTTGAATGAAGAATGGATGAGAAGCCTATAAGCTCCAAACCACCTGCCTGAAAGGAAAAAAAAGTCTAAATTGAGGAAGACAAATCATATGAATCAACATTTCAATAATCAATCGCCGAAGATATATGTTTTCAGGCTACATTGCCTTGATGACATTCATGTGCACTTCTTAGGATCATTCCTAAATATATATGTCGCCCAACTACATTACATGTAATTGGAAATGAGAGTTAAGAAAGAGTGGCATCAATTAAGGCATTCTGGGAAAAAATTGATATTAGATGGAAAAAAAAATATTGAGTTGCTAACCCTGCACCTACCCAAATTCTATCCCACACAAAAGGGTTGGTCAGTCAAAAGAAGAAAGGGATCCTTTCTCAAGTTAATTGACACAAAATTACCCAATGGCAATCCAATTCCAAGAGGGTAGGGGTGGGAATTGGTGAAATTTCAGCCAGAATGGCCAGAATTAGCTGGGATCATCTGGATCAGCAAGGATCAACCGAGATCAGCTAGTATTAGTCAAATCCGCTAATCAAATTTTGAAGTTCCAATTAGTAGTCTACATTGACCTGATCTTGCAAGAATTGGGCCGGGATCAGCCAAAATCAGCTAGGATCAGTCCAGATCGAGTAGGATCATCCATGATCGGGATCAGCTGGATTTGGTTGAGATATTGGGACCCACCGGAATCGGTTGATCTAGAACAATCCTTGCTGATTTTACGGCTTCATTGGTCAAATTGGCCATTTCTGACTTCTTATTCAATCCAGATCCAATTGGGCTCAGATCTGGTCGATTCTTCAGCCAATCCAAGTCCATGGTCCACCTTCTATAATGTTGTTAAGTCACCACTTTGAAAACGAAACAAGCAATTCAGCAAAGAGTTTACATTTTTTGCACATTAATGGATATGTAGAGAGAGAGGATAAAAACTGAGAAGGGTGAACATTCATGGCTCAATGTATGTTCCCCACAAGCCAAAGGATAAGCATCTAAAATACAAATAACAACCAATATAAAGATCTTTTAAATTGCAAAGAATAAGAAATTTGTGGCTGCATGCATGTAAGAGACAAAGGCACCCAATATTATTAAAAGAAGCATTAACCACTTTGATATGATTAAAAACATTAAAGACTGTACAACATTATGATAAAAGTAAGCATTTTCTACATAGAAATTGCCTAGCTAAATGATTAACATGAGAGGACATAAGATTTATTTGACTCACCCATCTTATCCTCATTAATTACTTAACTGAGTAACATGATTGTTGTTTACAAATATTTACCCAAAAATGATATAACGTAGGAAATGGGACATGTGGACCTTACTACTGACTGCAAAATTCATTATGATCCCATCTGGACTTCATGAATCATTTACATTGAAAGTTGCTTAAGGTATTTCAATGGTCATAAAATGAAACAAAATATGATATTAACCATTAACCAATGGAACTTATGTAACTGAGGTTGAAAAGGAATTTAGGTAGGTCCTGTTGGACTTTTTAGAAAATATGAGAACTTGATTATTAGGCACAACATTTTAGAAACATAAGTTATAAACTCCATCTCCTATAGAACAAATTATATAGAGCATAGAATTCACAAAAACTAAGGCACAACATTTCAGAAACATAAGCATAAATGAAATTAACATGCACATTAAGACATGTAGACATTAAACTGTTAGAGACTATCAATCATTAAAACACATTAAAATGAATATTTCTTAGGAAATTCATTTTAATTTTAGCACATTAAAATGACTTCACATGCTTGCTTTGCTACCGTATCGTTCAATCACGTTCAAAAAGGTTACAGTCTCCTGAGTTCCCCATGTGTGTGGAACTGCTGCCAATGGCCAAAGACCAGAAGTTTTTATCTGTCAAACTCTCCCCCATAACTGGTGTTTCGTCATGCACGTGGGGGCTGTGGTCGTCTTCTGCCCTCATCTCTGAGGGCATGCGGGACAAGGTCCACACCCCCCCTGGCTGCTGGCCCTAATGATCAGAGGAAGCTATCTAGCCTGGTTAGCAGGCAACAGGATTGCTGGAGAGGATGAGTCCATATTCACATACATCCATGCATATACTATGCGCAGTGGGGTGCTGGGGTGCCGTGGGGTGGGCTCGGGGGTGCCCGTGGGCGATGGGGCACAGTGGGGTGGGTGAGGGGGACCTGTGGGGTGGAGGGGGCGCCGTGGGGGCAAGGGGGCAGTGCCACAGGGGCGAGGGGGCACCGTGGGGTGGGTCAGGGGGGCCTGTGGGGTGGAGGGGGCACCGTGGGGACGAGGGGGCAACACCACAGGGGCGAGGGGGCAACGCCACAGGGGCGAGTGAGCGCCGTGGGGTGGGCTCGAGGGCGCCCGTGGGCGTGGAGTGGGTGACGGGGGCCTGTGGGGTGGAGGGGGCCCCATGGGGGCGAGGGGGCAGCGCCGCAGGGGCGAAGGGGTGCCGTGGGGTGGGTTAGGGGGTCCTGTGGGGTGGAGGGGCCGTGGGGTGGGCTCGGGGGCACCCGTGGGCGAGCGGGCTCCGTGGGTGGGCGAGGGGCGGGGGTGTTGGGGCTCGGGGCGCCGTGGGGTGGGCGAGGCGGCGGGGGCACTGGGGCTCGGGGTCGCAGGGGCGCCGGCGAGGGAGCACGGGGGCTCCGCTGGCAAAGGGGGGGGTGGAGATATATATATATATACCTTGCTCCATGCTGCGACGGGCCGGGGTCGCGACGGGCGGCGTGGGCCGGGGTCGCGACGGGCGGCGGCAGGCCGGGGTCGCGAAGCCGATGGCACTACAGGCGGTGAGAGAGAGAGAGAGAGAGAGAGAGAGAGAGAGAGAGAGAGAGAGAGAGAGAGAGAGAGAGAGAGAGAGAGAGAGAGAGAGAGAGAGAGAGAGAGAGAGAGAGAGAGAGAGAGAGAGAGGACCGGGAGAGAGAGTGGGTTTCGTGGGAGGTGGCGGGGAGGGAAATTGTGGAATTTCTGACGGATAGTTCCGACGAAACTATTACGTCGGAAATCCTTCGGTAATATATAAGTACCGACGGACGCAATAATTCCGTCGGTAGTTCCGACGGATATTCTGACGGAAAAATTCTGTCAGAAATATCCGTCTGTAAAACCACTTTTCTTGTAGTGTAAATACACCCGATATACTGAATGAAAAATAGGCCAATCAGTGCCATCAGAAGCTAGACTTGACCCTCCTTCTAGGGGTATAAGTCTTGCATGGTTTGGTTAAGATTTGGCTAACCTTAGGTCGACTACAAGAAGAGCACTCTGCAAAGGTCGTTGCAGACACAGCAGGGAAGAAGAGCTTCATCTTGGGGCATTTCCCTCCACTTCTTGTGCTCAAGAACAGCTAACCACGACCCCAACACTAGGTAAACTCATCCCCTAGGGTTTCATGACAAGTATTTAAGCATCTAGGCTTTTTAGAAGTCCCATTGGGTGTAGGAAAAAAAGGTTGCGGTTTTGGCCTTTCATCTTCCTTGTTTTGATGATTTCTCACCCCATTAGGGTGTGAGAGGCTTTAGGAAACTTTCTAGTATGGCTAGGCACGGAATTTGGTTGCTATGTGCGAGTAATTGCCTCCAGTTTTACCCTAATTGCCTCTTTCTACTTTCAGCTCAATTAGGGTTACGAATTTCTATATATTTTTCTTGCTTCATTTTATTCTTGGGCCAAAGGTGTTCCATTGGCCCAATTCTGATAATGGGTCATCAATATATGATGTTGGAAGTCTCTCCATGTTTATTTAATTTATGACCTTGTTATATTTCCGTGTTAACGGTTTTCTGACTTAGTTTCCTAATTTAGATAATTAGTCACATTGTGACGTACATTTGGCCAATCAGATTTTTAGTTGCACAAATTTCTATGTGGAACACTTAGGAATAATGTTTGGGGTTGATTTATAGTTTTTACATAATTTTCCAATGTGTTTTCTAACGTACGATAGTGGTACGTAAGTTCTACCTTTTTGATAATACGGAAATTATTTATTTCAATTTTTTAATGACTGAATTTCCGGGGTGTTACATCCTCCCCCACTTAAAAGAATTTTGTTACCAAATTCATAAGTGTTGTCAAGTGAACCTGGTAATTGGGTTCCTGATTCGATTTGATTATAACTCTCAAACTCTGTTAACTTGGTTTGGTCCACCATATATTTTGTAGACATCATGATTTTAGTGGGTAGAGGGTTTCATTTATTTATTTAATTGTCCTTGGGAGCCAGGTTTTGATTCGGGGTCTATGAGTTTGTTATAAATGCAACGGTTGGTCTGATCTCCAATCAACTTGAGCTTCTATCATTATCCTTACGTCCTCGTTATCTTAAAGGCCTATAGGTGGTTAATACTATCCATTTAGTTCTCCCGACTCTCTCCTTTTTCTATGGTTAATCTGACTTCATTGCAATTCACATAATGAATTATGGTACAACTACCAGGTTATTTTCAAACTTGTCTCCAATCATCTCCCCCACTTAAGAATATACTAGCAAGAAAATTATCTAATGGTTTAGCAAAAATGACACATCATAGCTCCTCCTGTAGGGAGCCTTGCTTGGATCACGGCATTGAGATTCCCTTGACGCTTCGGCACTCCTTGTTTCCCTTTGATCTAATCCTTTAGCATGGGGCAGTTGGGAATGCGGTGGTCGTGACTCCCACAATGTAGGAAAGCGCCCATTTTCCTCCAGCACGTGCAGAATTTACAATACTCTCTAATTGGTTCCTCTTCCACCTTGATCTTCTTATCTTTACTTGCGCTATTTCCCTCATTTGGTCTCTTGTTTTCATTGTGGTTGGAGTGAGGGGTTCCAGTAGTGTTGAATGCTCCCTTGTTCACTATATTGCTCTTAATGTTTTCGGCTATGGCTAGTGAGTCGTCAAATAGTAACGCCTTTCTAACCATCTCCGGATATGTCCGCAGATCCATTGGTCCCAATTGGGTGTTCTACTGAGGTTTGAGTTCGTTTATAAATCGCTTGGCCTTTAACCATTTAGTTTGGACCAAGTGTGGGGCATAACAAGTCAGCTTAGAGAACTGGGCCTCGTATTCAGCTATAGAAAGACTTCGTTGGTTCAAATTGGCAAATTCTGCCACCTTCCGTTCATGTACCCTATCAGAGAAGTACTTGTTGTTGAAGTACTCCTTAAATTGTTCCCATGTTGCCTAGGCATCCCCCAGTATAGCCTCAATTGACTCCCACCAGGTACGCATTTCTCTCTCTAGCTGATAAGTGGCTAGAGTAACCTTATTCTCATAAGCGCATCCCATCACACGAAATGCACACTCAACTTCTTTGAGCCAGTGCTCGGCTTCGTCTGGGTCAGTGCTACCCCCGAACCTAGGTGGGTTCATGCTCCGGAAGTTCCTGTGGAGATCTCCCTGAGTCAGTGTGTTGATTGTCCGTTGTAAACCACTATCCTGTACACCGGCCATTGCAATCCTTTAAGACAACCACATTATGTTTATTAGATATTAACTCCATCACAACTTAATTCTATCTAAATGTCTTAGCCAATTTTTCTATCGCAATCTCACTATTGGTTTTTGACACGTTGACACATGGGGTTTAGTTTTGACTAAGTTTAACAGTTTCCTATTTTCCTAGAACTTAAAGAGAAAGCATAGGCTCTGATACCAAGTGTCACGCCCCAACATTTAGCAGCAGAAAATAAATGTCGAGATCGTGAGCGATACAAGTGTACATATCACAGTTGAGTAATTCAGAGTAATAACTAAGTATAACACAAGATATGAGATGATAAGATTGCCATCCAAATAACCTTTATTTTATTTCCAATCAACTAGTTTAAACATCTTACATCATCAGAGCCACAACACGGCCCAATATTGTATCTCAATTACATTTGACATTAAATGAAACTAGACCTAACCATTATAGACTCTTTCCAATAATCTTCTTGGCTGACTAGCTACGTAGGCGGGTTCGGTTGAGCAGCTCATCACTCATCGCCAGTCCCTTCACTTTTTAGTTCTTCATATTCATCTCTTAAAATTTTAAGGAAAGCAGGTGTGAGCGCACTAGCACCTAATAGGATTTACATCTCATGGTGCGGGCATGCTTTATGTAATTAACATGTTAACAGTGGCAAAACTATCATGCAATACTAATGACAAAAATGATAGAGACAAATCCAAACTATAACATGTACGAGTATGACAGTTCTCAAGTAGGACAGAATGATTATTGATGAGATAGATGACAGTTTGATCACTTGACATATAGAGGAGTTTCAATAGCATATGACATGTACAATGAAGATCTCAAGTTGAATTTCGTAGAACTCCAATGGGCAATGACATGTAGGATTCAATAACAATGACATGTACAATAGATTTGGCCATTTAACATATAACAGTCAATGAATCAATCAATCATTCATTCAATAACAATTTGGAAATTACCCAGATCAATCTTGCATTCAATTAGGTGATTGCCAGACACCTCAGTGGATCATATACTCTCACAATTTCCAAGTATTTCGGGTGCTCCTCCCATGACAAGACTGAGCCCTATTTGCATAGGCATAGTTGTGAACCGAAGTTCTAATAGTTTCTCGTAATTCCATTCATTCATTTATGGCCACATGATTTCCAAGTAATGGACAATGATGAACTAATGATCATGTCAATGATGATAGAGAACAATGCAAGGGGACATGATCCAGATTAATTTGTACATCATAATGACTTATTCTCATTAGTTTAATCTTTACTTTTAATGGCTTGGTTTCAATGTTATCAAATCACTCTCACGTGAAGTAGATAAGAAGAGAGATGCATTCTATTTTCGGGGTACTTTGTTGGTACAACCAACTCGGTCTTCATTAGAGAATCCATGAAATATGGAGATTTACAGAGGTCTTAGAGAAAAGGTCGCTAGACTATCGATACGGAATGACCGACAGGGAGCTTCCAATTCCCTAAGAAAGGGCTGCCTATATGTGCAAAGTGACGTGTAGAGCGTGTCTCAATCCACAATCCACCAGTTAAAACATTACGGAAAGCAACTAACAAACATGCATGACATGTATGCAATTCAATCTATCTCATGGTTGCAGTACTTTTAACATTTTTCACTTTTCAATTATGGATAGGTCAGTTCATGAACATATGATATATCATTCATATGATCACATGAAAGATGACATTAATTCCATAATTGCACTTGGAATAGATATTCAAATTCTTATAATTTCATGTAGGTTAATCACTTTTAGGTCATTGCATAGCTATATGACACGATGTAATTCAAGAACATGCGTATACTAGACTGAACGGTCCAGTAAAACAATCTTGGGTCGGCCCTAAAATCGTGTTAGAACCAGTCGACGCACTTCAAGATGCCGTACACAGACAAAACACAGTTCGATAATAAGCATCTAAATCATGACGTACCTACCCGTCGCGTTTAAATCGCGACGGGGATCGCCGACGCGTTCATGCTACCTCTCTCTAAATTGCGATGTGTCAACCCATCACGTTCAAGAGATACCTTTAAAATCAAATATAAAAATTACAGAAAATCTTTGGGCGGAAAAATAAGTAAAATTGTGACAGCCTATGCCGTTGCGTTCATGACCGGTGCTGAAAACCATGCATCGCACAACTTTATGCACTGTGGTTGATCGGTCAGACATCAAATCATGATGTAATACCCGGTTTCCTTTTACTAAATCACTATGTACCACTACGTCGCATTCATGGATGAAGAATCGCGACGTCTGGATACATCGCGGTTCTTGATCATGCCCGAAAATGCAGAAACAATGTTACACCCTTCATGATTGACCTATAACATGAAATCTAATAACACTTAGACAAAACTCTTAACACAAAAACGACAAGGACATTCATTAGAAGAAGATTCATGTTTTGGGTTTTACCCAAATCGACCTCGGTTTGCGTTAAATGCATGAAGAACACAAAAACTCCTAGACATGTGCGACTTAGGGAAAACGCTTAATACTCAAGATGTACTCAATGCAAATCAACGAAATCACTTGCACATGAAAGTAGACTCAATTCTCTACACATTGGCATAGGATTTATTTAGATTTGGCATGAGATCACCTGCCTTTTGGGTTGAAGAAGTATCGTCCTCCAGAAATGCTTTCATTCAGACTGCATGGAGGAGAACGCTTAATACACCCGATCTACTAAATGAAAAATAGGAAAACCAGTGCCATTAGAAACTAGAATCAACCCTCTTTCTAGGGGTATAAGTCTTGCACTGTTTGGTTAAGGTTTGGCTTACCTTAGGTTGACTCCAAGAAGAGCACTGTGCACAGGTCGTTGCAGACACAGTAGGGAAGACGAGCTCTATCTTGGGGCATTTCCCTCCACTTCCTGTGCTCAAGAACAGCTAACCATGACCCCAACACTTGGCAAACTCATCCCCTAGGGTTTCATGACAAGTATTTAAGCATCTAGGCTTTTTAGAAGTCCCATTGGGTGTAGGAAAGAAAGGTTGCGGTTTTGGCCATTCACCTTCCTTGTTTTGATGATTTCTCACCCCATTAGGGTGTGAGAGGCTTTAGAAAACTCTCTAGTATGGCTAGGCACAAACTTTGGTTGCTATCTGTGAGTAATTGCCTCAAGTTTTACCCTAATTGCCTCTTTCTAATTTCAGCTCAATTAGGGTTACGAAGTTCCATGTATTTTCTTGCTTCATTTTATTCTTGGGCCAAAGGTGTTCCATTGGCCCAATTCTGATAATGGGTCATCAATACATGATGTTGGAAGTCTCTCCAACATGTTTATTTAATTTATGACCATGTTATGTATCCGTGTTAACAATTTTCCGACTTAGTTTCCTAATTTGAATAATTAGTCACATTGTGACGTACACTTGGCCAATAAGATTTTTAGTTGCACGAATTTCTTCGTGGAATGCTTAGGAATAATATTTGTGGTTGATTTATAAGTTTTTCTAAAATGTTGTATGTGTTTTCTAACGTACAATAGTGGTACGTAAGTTCTACCATTTCCATAATAGGAAAATTATTTATTTCAATTTTTAAATGACTGAATTTTCGGGGTGTTACAGGACTACTGTAGCAACCCAGTAATTTTAAATAAATATAAATGTTAAAATAAAATGACTTAATTAAACCAATAGACAACAAGATGTAATGGGCTTTATTAAAATAGCTCACATAAAAGTTATTGGGCTAAATTAGGAGTTTGGAATATGGAGTAAGAGAAATTACTCCTAAATTCGTAACAAGATTGTGCAGCAAACAGGAAAGGGCAAATTAGGGTTAAAATAAAGACAATTAGACAAGCATAGTAACACAATTCGTGACCAACCATGGTAAGAGCTTTCTTAATGGTGTAGCTACTCCAATTGGGAGTAGAATCTCAAAAACATGGAAGGAGTCAAGCCAAAACCACAACCCACCCTTCCTAGTTTCATTAGGACTTGAATTAAACCCTAATCATTTAAATAATCTTCATAAGACTAGTGGGAAAGGTTCACCATCGTGTTGGGGTCGTGTGGAGGCAAGCCAGGGCACCAGGAGGAGAGGAGAACGGCTGGGAACCCAAGCTTCTTCCCCAACCTTGCTCTACTGCAACTTGTGCACAGACCTATTTTAAATCCACTCAAAGGTAGGTATTCTCAGGCTAAAGATGAACAAAACTCATACCCTTGTGTAGATCATCATGTCTATCTTCTTTTGCACTTGATTTGCCTAATTTTCATTAAGCATGCTACGAGTTATAAGCTATTTCCAAACAACATGCAAGTCTAGGGCTTTTCGAGTTCATCTTGTCTTACACCCCTATTGAGACCAAAATGATTGGGTCCAAAGGCATAGTTCTCTTCTATTCATCGTCCCCTACAAATTTTATGTTCATAGCTTTGTCCCAAGAGCCCTAGATCTCAAGTTATAAGCATTGCATGTAAGATCGCTTCATGTTTTACTGTTCTCGGTCTGAACGTTGAATCGCGATCGACACATACATCACGTTTCTTCGACTGGTATCATGACAGATGAGACCATCGCGATTACCTTAAAGACGACCACCCATGTCGTCACATTTTAGTTTGGTTCTGAAAAATACTGCTACATCAAACTGTGTGCCCTAGTGCTGTCAGTTCATGTCTGAACCCCGACAGTCAGAGTCGTCGTGTATTTAAGTTGTTTCCTGCTTTTGGGGATTTGTGTTATTTCAAAAAGATGAGTTTTACATTAACATGTCAGACCTTACCGTCGTGATTCTGTATCGATTACCATGAACGTGTCGGACCCGTACATCGCGTTTTTTTGTCACCAAATCGATTCACCCTTACTAGTTACCCTAAACGCGACAGTCGACGTCGTCACATTTCTGTCATGAATCGATGTTGTTAAACGCAACCATTAGACCCGTAGTGATTTGACTGTAAGTTTCCAGCAGCTTGTTAGTTCTATTTAATTGGATTATTTAAGCTTGTTAAGCATGATTATACCATGTGACACTGTGTGACGAATGGTAAACAATCATGTTACTTAAATTTACTATATTTCACATGTTTCTTTAATTTAAAAGACATTGTGCACAACTATTCTATGTTCTCTTGATTTCTTTCACATGTACACAGCAAACGTTTATCTTTGCCATGAGACCATGCAGAAAATACATCAATAACATATCTGGTAACTTACTTCAATAATTGTATATCATTACCCCATGATAATAATGACATTGTCTTCGTTTCTCACATTGTTTTGGAATAACGTTGTCGCCGTTCCACTATTCTAGAATTCCTTTAGAACGTCGAGCAACTTGTTTTCTTTACACACTACTCTCTTGACAAGTTGGAACCTCTCTGTTGGACATTCCATTCTAGCATACTAGGAACCTTTTGTTAAGACCTCCATAAGACTCCGTGCTCTGTGGATTCCCTCATGGAGACCAAGCTGGTTGTACCCAAACACTTATAACACCCTTAGGGATCAGCATGATCTATACAGCCTTAGAAGTTCTTTCTTACCTTGTGATCACGCCGGACCTCTGGACCTGTTCATGGCCAGTGGAAGGTTAGTGAATTCTACCTGACTGCCAACACCAAATCATATGTGTTGAGCAACTGTTACTATCATCTGTTTAATCATTGTTTTAGGTGAAATGACCTATAGATCTCATCTATACTCTATTCGCTCCTCTATTCACATTCTCTCTACCTTCTCGTCTATTCATCAAGTACTCTCATCTATTTCTTGGTACTCTCTATTAGCCATTTGACTGATTGTCTGAAGATAAACAATATGACTAATGCTGGGCAATATAAAGGGCCCGGTCTAGTCCTGGGAGGTGCGCCCAAAAGTGCTAGTGCCTATGGGAGTTAATTGACTAGAGTGTTTGGCATTACACTCAAGTGCTATCTATCTCGACTATCTATATGACAATCAAAGTGCTATACTATACTCGACTTGTGGTGCTATTGTGAAATATTGTGCTATTTGTGCTATGGCCATCCGGCTCTCTATTCTATATTGGAACTTGTGCTATCTTGATCCATGTTATTATGCTATCTCTTACTTTACTTGACTCTCTCTCTTTATCATTAGTGACTTTGCTTTTAATATATTAACCATGTAAAGTTTACCGCACCATGAGATATAAATCCTACTGGGCATTGTCGCTCACCCTACATTATTTGTTCATTATGTTCTCAGGTGAGACCGAGGAACACGAGTACACTCATGAGGATGGGGAGGACCATGAGTGAACCAAGAGTACTTGGCTGTTCTAGTGCTATGTTAGATGTCATAGTTAGCCTTCTATTTTCATTCTATGTAATAAAGTCATTTGGGCCCTATGTTATGGCTCTGAATTAGTGGATGCAATAGATATTTGTTGAATTATCAATGAAGGGTATTTAATTCTATATTATTTAATTGATCAATGGTTTGTTGTCTATTCTACGCTCTATACTCGCTTACTTACAACTGCCTCATGTTCTGATATTCTGCGTCCGGGAGTGACAACTGCTGTCGCCTCTGCTGCTGCTACTACTGCTTTTGTCCCTGCTGATCCCTCAGGGTTTGAGTCAATCTCTTCATTTATGTCCAATCAATTCGTTTCTGCTCATGGAGATCATATATCATGTCCCTGAATTGAAAGCAGTCTGATACATTATGCCCCGGATGGCGATGATATACACAGTACTTAGTTTGGTTCGCTGCCATGTTCCAATTTGCTTTTTCTAGAGGGAGGCTAAGGGCATTAAGAGACGTGAGGGCTGCAAAAATGTTGACTAGACTCTCAGGAAGAGGAGGGTACTGAGCTCTCTCAGGACAATTGGGTTTCTTAGGAGCATAGCCATTTTGAGGTGGAGGGACCTGATTGTATTGGCGTTGCTCCTACTGAGGATTTTAAGCTTGAGGGGGTGGTGGCCTATTGTTCCAAGGCTGCTGAGGAGTTTGGTTGTAAGGTTGCCTACCTACCAGACCTTGGGGGTTGTTGACAACACCTACTTGTTTGTTGGTTTGTACCCTTTTGGTGATAGGGCCCTGTGGTTTCTTGGGGTAGTGAGACTTTGGGGTTTCGAACATGGAGTGAATAGGCGAGTCCTTGAGTGGGATCTGAATAAAACGGGCTCGGCTATAGAGTTGGTGCATGGTAGTTATATCATTCATGGCTAGGATGGATCGGTAGGTAGGGGTAGCATTGTCAATCAATAGCTTAACATTTTCTTCCTTAGGCATAGGGCAGTGGACCTTTGCAGCCAGAGTACGCCACCTATCAGCATAGACTGCGAATTCTTCATCGACCTTCATCTTTTGGGCCGCCAGATCTATAAAAGAATATTCGGGTCCATCCCGATCTTGAAACTATTGCAAGAATCATTCTTGTACAATTTGAAAATCTTTGGCTTCCTCCGGAGGTAGAGAATCGAACCATTCGAGGGCCGAACAATCTAATGACTTTCTGAACAAGTACGCCATGAGGTGGTAGTAATGCTTGTGTGGAACAGATTCATATAAAAAGTCCTTGAGATGTACATAAGGGTCACCTACCCCAGAGTATCACCTGTAGACGGGGAGCTCTGACTAGGGTGAAACTCGGAGATGTTGAAAAGAAGGGAGGGGGATTTCGGCGACCTTCCAGGGATCCAGTGGCCTTCGAAGATCATGAAGTTCCCGCTTCCTGGACGTCCACTCCGCAAGGAAGTCGGAAGGGGACGAGATGTGGTGAGCGGGAACAAGGGAGCATGATTGCTCTAAAGAATAAGACTTCTCACGGGGAAGAGTGTTGTGTTCGGCCTAATAATATGAATAAATTGGAGGATATTTGCACCAAACCTCCCATGTCGGAAGGTAACTGGGCTCAGAGAAATGAATGGACCATGGACGAAGGGGAGTAGGATCAGCCACAGTAGAGGGTACATGTGGCAGTGAGATAAGAGGGAGTATATCAAGCAAGCACCCAAATTGACATGATTATCGTTATGATTTTAGGGTTTGCACTTAGCCTTTAATGGATGAATTAATGAGATTGCACTCGGCCAAATAGGACCCTAGTAGGTGGGTACTCAAGTACTCCGGTGTAACTAAAGGAGAAGTACACAACTCACACGCAGAGCGGCCTGAACTAGGGGGACAATGGGTACTTACGAAGGCCCTCAGTAGCAGGCCCTGGTCAGCCCACGAGTACTTGCGGGTGAGAGGCTCTCCACTACCAAGGATGAACCTATCTACACGAATAGTAGTGTATGCATGAGCCTATGTGCATCGGGGTGCATGCAAATTCTATCCTAAACTAACAAACAATAACTAATAGGTCTCTGTTGAATTCACGACGACCGTGTCCATCGCGACCTTATCGCAACCGAGGGCTCGGTGGCGATAACCACGGATTGCAGAAACCTATAGATACATGCAAGCAGTGGACAAACAGACTAACCTAAGGCACAATACAACATGGAAGAAAGTCAACAACAGATGGAGACTCCCCAGCCAGACAAAAACCTTGCATGGAATAGAAAATAGTAAAAACAAAATGTACCTGTAGTTGTGTCCTCTTCTTCTGACGCGATAGGATCGCGGTAGCCCGACCCGTCGCAATAGGACCCGAAAAAAGACAGTGAAAATAAAATGAAAACCCAAGCCCTAGCAGGGTTCTAGAACAGAGAAACATGTGTATGCATAACAAAGCAACATGGAGAAGACATAAGAACATTTCCAGAAGGACATCAGGATGGGGGATAGGGGGAGAACGCATACATGATGTCGCGTCCGCCTTTATGGACGCAATTATGTCACGACCGCACGATGCGTCGCATTATTAACAGATAACAGAAGAATAGAGAAAACACAGAAATAACCCTAACAGGATTCTTCTAAATGAATAAACACACCAACATGGTAAGCAAGTAAGCAAAAATGACGAGGCTAGCATTGAAGGTCCCACCATGATCGCCAGAAGGTGTAATCACGGGGTTGTGCGCCCCTCAAAACACACAATATGTTTAAATGTTCAAAGCATGGTATATGAGGATGTGATCACCACCTAACAAGTTGCTCTAAAATATGAATAAAGACTAATGCTAACGTGCTAGGAAAGGGACTGAGAAGCGGGCACTTACCGATGTTGCGACGGGTCGCCCCGTCACGATAAGAAGCTTGTCGCGATGCCCAGACAGGGCGCGTTCTTGTTGGTGCGACGCAAGTGGCCGACTCCTTCTCAATAGTGTGAGAGAAGAATATGGGGGCCTTCTTCCTGCTCTCCATCTGGCTAAAGAACAAGAGCCCCTCGTCTATCCTTGCCTTAATACTTGCCAAAACAATGTAAACAACAAAAGGAACTCTGTTAGACCATATTTAAGTGAAATAACAATTCAAAATTAAATGAGAAGGATGAAACATGGAGGAAACAAACTTGAGGGGTGTTTTTTAAACCACTTGGGTTGCATAAAAATGTGGGAAAGGAAGAGATATGCTCCATCTAAAAGAAAAATAATAACATGCATGAGGGGAAATGAGAAGAAAGAAAGAGCCCCAAAGGGGTGACTCCCTCGCCGTGGGGTGATGCCCTTAGTCGTGTAGCAGCCTTGGAAGAGTGTGGAAGTCTCCTTCTCTGCCACCAAGCTCCATACTTGAAGGAAGAGACATGACTTGATGAAGAGGATAATGAGGAAACAGGTGGAAAAGGGAAGGCCATGAGTTAAGGGGAAGTTCTGGAGAGATTTTGGTAGCACTTCATGGTAAAATGGGGTCTCTCTCTCCTGCTGAAAGGGTAGGGTCACTTATATAGAGAGGAGAAAGAAAATCCCATCCATAAGTGATAATGACCCATGAATTTAATAAAAAATCATGTAAATCTGCATGGGAAGAGCCATAAGAGCGTCCCAAGGTAGGATGGAACTTCAAACCACGGTTGGGGGGTTGGGAGGTTGCTTATGGATGATGATAAGCCCAATGGAGGATAAAGTGGAGTTGGTTGCGGAGGCTAGCACATGCAGATCATGTCGTGACGGGTCGTATGGACGCGACAAGGATTGTCGTGACGGACAAGGTGGTTGCGACCATAAAGGTACGTAAATGGATATGCATGGGCTGTCGCGACGGCCAAGGAGGACGCAGCCTAAACTAATGCGATGCCACGTCCCATCGCGTTAAGGATAACCGATTATACTGAACATTTATTCAATTTTTTAAGAAATAATCAATCATTTAAGGGTTTTAAACCAGTTAAATGGCATGCACGTGAACTTCAAGGCCGTCGCTGTAGCAACCTGAGTTTTTGCAAGAAAATAAAAATTTAAATAAAAACCTAGCTAAATGGATATTTGAATAGAGCATTAAATAAAACCCATTAAATGGAAAAGAGTAATGGGCTTTGCTTAATGGATCTTCTAGAATTTATTGGGTCAAAAATATGAATTTACAAACGGAGAATAATAGGAAAATACCCTAAATTCGTAACTAAATTATTACCTAAATAGAAAAGGGGTATTTAATGCATTAAATAGGAAGTTAGAGTTGGAATTGGATTCCTAAACCTACCCCATATGGGTTAGCACGAATTTGGATCTTTTCCAAGTCTAAATAGAGATTGGAAAGCAAGGAAGGAAGGTGGGAGTAAGGAAATTTCGTAATTTAAGAGGAATTAAAGTAGTAGTAGGAATAGAAATACATACTTGCATAAATACACCTCTTAAACTCCCTTGGGCAACCCTAGCTCGTTGCCAAGAGTTGCTAGACGTGGAGAAGAGGCTAAGGAGGAGAGGATTTCGTGGAGAGAAGAAGTGCTTGAAGCTTCTTCCCTTGTTCTTCAAGTTCTAGCCCTAGAAGACAAATAAATCCAAAGGTAGGCATTCTCACAAGCTAAAATTATGAAATTTCGTCTGTAGGTTCTTCCTACCCTCTTGAACGAAACCCCCAAGTTTCATATTTTTCCATCCATATTATCTTTTGTTCTTGATTTTTGAAGTTCTTTAAACATGATAACCCCAAGGAATCATGTTAAATCCATATCTCCTTGTATACTTGATCACATGCTATGAAATTTTTATTGTAAATACTTGATCTTGTTAGGAATATTTTGACCCCAAAAGCCCTAATTTCTGTTAAGCATGTTACTCGAATTAAATCCATCTTGCTCCCTGCATCATGTTCTATGTTACTCGTTCTTGTTCGTTCTCAAACCATAATCAAACCATGCTCTCTCTCGAATCCCTATTTACTAGAAGTACTCTCACATGTCTAGTTTCATTTGCCACTGATTTCATAATTTTTCATCACATATATATTTAGTTATGATTTTCTGAACTACCCAATGTCAAAAGGGCAAGTTTCTATACCGCAATCCAAGACAGAGCAGAACTCTGTTAGACCCAGGCCACGGACCTGAGAACGCGACGGCCCGACATGTCGCCTTCTCAAGCCCATCGCGACGCCCTTCTTGTCGCATTTTGAACGCGACAGAACACCTGTCGCGTTCTGGCCGCCTGAACAGACAGCCCTGTCGCGACCCGTACAGGACCCTGTCGCGATCTACCCTACCCCTGTCGCAATCCTCACTGGCCTACGTCGCCTTCACAGAGATTTTGGTGAAAAACCCATAAAAATATTTCTGTCACTTTCTAAATAATCCGTACGCCTTTTTACAGTTATATCCCCAGTAAAAACCTTGCTTAAAAATGGAGCAAAATTTGAATAATTTTAAATACATCTTCACGACTTATTTCTATCTATGATTTCTCTTGCACTTGCACACACATGAACCATCCATTTATGGCTGAAATCTTGCAGAAAATATCTCATAATGTATCTGGTAAATTATTGCAATAAAGTATATTAATTGCCCTATTTTTAAAGGACTTATAATCATTTTTTGTGTTCTTTATATTCCGATATCGACGCTCCACTGTCCTAGAATTCCTCTAGAACGTCGGGACTCTGTTTTATATACACACTTTACTTGGCTTGTGGTGAACTCTCCGTCAGATATTCCTTTCGTCGGACTAGTGAACTCTTGCACAAGGCCTCCGTAAGTCTCCTCTGATCATGGATTCCCACATGGTCGACGAGCCGGTTGTACCCTAACACCCATTACACTTTTAGGGATCGATATGATCCAAACGGCTATTAGAAGTTCACTCTCGTCTTGAATCACGTCGGACCTCTGGACTTGTGCATAACATGGCCAGCGAAAAGATCGTGAGTTCCACCTGACTGCCAACACCAAGTGCGCGTGTTGTGCAACTGTTACTATCACCTGTTTACTCGTCGCATTACATGCAATGTCCACTAGCTCTCATCTATACTCGACTCGCTCATCTATTCACGTTCACTTTACTACCTCGTCTATTCATCTGGCGATCTCATCTATTTCTTGGTACTCTCTATTTGGCCAATTAAATGATTGATTATCTACGATAAAAACATGACTATGCTAGGCAACATTATAAGGGCCCGATCTGGTCCTTGGGAGGAGCACCTAAAAGGCTATAACTCGCGGGGGTCTAATGATCAGGGTGATGGCATACAGCTAACGCATGACACACAAGATTTGATCTATGGCAATCAATTAATCAAACAGTCAATTATTGGTTTACTTGAATCTCGTGGTTGAAAGATATCGACCAAACACTTGCTATCGTGACTTGTGCACTGTTGTGCAACTTTACTTGTTATCTTGTTATACGGCCGATCTGATATCAACACTTGTCGTGCTATACTCTCATGCATTGTGCTATTGTTTCTCGTTATCGTGTACCAGTACTTTCTATACGTTTCTCGTTACTCTCTCTAGTTATCCTGCTTTACAAGACATTAAACACTTAAAGCATGCTTGATCCTGAGATTTAAGTCCTACTGGGCGTTATCACTCACCCTGCGTTATTTGTCGTTGTGTTCTCAGGTGAGACAGAGGATGAACCATACACTCAAGAGGACAGGAACGACCTGGAGTGATGTCTTGAGTACCCTAGCATCCTATTGCTATATTTAGCGTTGTAGTAGTTAGGTTTGAAGTTTAGTCTTTTGCTTTGTTTCCAATGTAATCGGGCCCTGTAGAATGGCTATGATATTAGTGGTTGTAACTAGACATTTGGAAAATTATTAATGAGAAAGATTTGTTTTAGTGTTATTCAATGTGCAATGGTGTGATGTCTAGTACTCGCTCTATACCTATACCTTACAACTGCCTTCGCGCTCCGATATTCCGCGTTGGGGCGTGACAGTCGCGTTAGGGTCTGAGGGTTGAAACCCTAGAGCAAGGACACTGGAAATGATGATTGGACTGGATAAGCTGAGAATTGGGCTTTAATGGGTTCAAAACATGGCTAACAAATGGGATCGTAGTGAGTGACCAACTTGGGGCTCATTAAGAGAACAAGAAATGTGGTTCGACTTATGGGCCAGAATCGGGTGTCTAAAGTCACCCAACAGACGTCTCCTCCGTGACGCTTCTCATACTAAGAACAAAAAGGCTTCTCTACAACTATACCACTGCTTGGAGTCGGTGTAGCCTGAAGGGTTGCGGAATTCCCTGTATGGTAATCTAGAAGTGGGGTTGAATAGATTACTGCCGATTAAAAACGTTTATCACCTTCTTTTCTTCGAAACACAGATTATCAAAACAATATTAAACTTTGAACTATGTGTGGATGTGTGTGACTTGATAACAGATGGATAACAGATTATCAAACATGAGTGGAGATGCCTTGCCTATCAAACATCTAGCGTAAATTCGTGCAAACCACAAGACACGACGATTTATGTGGTTCGGAGTACACAACTTGTGTATCCTACATCCACGGGCCACACACACACGCAGAGCAATCTACTTATGAGCTAGTTCACAAAATACAACTCACACACACGTATTATCTGATGTGAAACCACAATCAGAATAACACCCACACACGTGTATCAAGCACAAGGGTTGCCTGAAACACAACACACACACACGGATATGGAAAAATAGAAACAGAGAAGAGTTTAAGAGTTAAAGAACAAATCCAGTTGTAAACTCTTCTTGTGAACGTCTGATTGGGATTCAAGCTTCGTCTTGAAGGTCACAACTTGATGGAGACACTTGAATCCACGACGTTCAGACTTCACCTTCCGCTGGAGAGACTTCTCTTCTTGATTCTGGGCGGTAGTTTGAAGCAGAGCAGCAGAGCAAGACTTCTTGTGAGAACTCTTTAGGGTTTTTTCTTGGAGGCTGCTTGTGTACGTGATTTTCTTCAAAAGGTTGCTTATATAGTGGTGTTTACATATGGAGAGTCGTGGTAGAAGGAAACACCAAGTTTGGTAACTTTCAAACTTCCCGTATTTGAAGCTTCTGTACGTCTGTCGACAGGTCATACATCTGCTGTCGACAGGGATCAACAGTGTCCCAAGTTCCAGAAGTCTGGAAGTTCTGTCAAAGCTTTCACTGTGTGCATCTGTCGACAGGTGCCTTGTTGCTGTCGACAGGTACATGTTTTTCCAGAACACTAGTTTTTTGACTGTGTGCTTCTGTCGACAGGGAGCTTTGTTGCTGTCGACAGGGCTTGTTTTCCAAAACAGGTGTGTTGCTGACTGTTGACATCTGTCGACAGGGGCTTGATGGCTGTCGACAGGTACTCTGTCTTCTGACTTTTTCTTGATCTTTCATACTTGTTGTTGGCACACGTCTTACATAGTGTATCTCCTACATTAGTGAATATGGTTAGTGAGATACTATGAGCATATAATGAAGCATTGTGCCAAGTTGTATGTAGAATTCATGCATCAAACTTAATTCACATTGTTCATCATTGTTATAATCAAAAACATGTTGTATTTATCATATAGAATGTGAACCCAACATTCTCCCCATTTTTGATGATGACAAAATTAATCAATTCAGTAAGTGCACAATTGAGTTTTCTCCTCCTTTTGACAACATCGAAAAGCATACTCCATATACACATGTATTAGACAAAGAGCAAGGATTTGCATTGAGAGTTCATGAGTCTTACATAGTACATGATATGCCAAAAAAAAAGAGGGGAAAGACATTGATTGAACAAGATAACAAGACTTGACGCTATCCTAGACATCTAAGCTAACTACGCATCATCATCAGCTGGTGTTGTAGGAGCCCGATGCGCAGTAGCAATGCTGTCCAAGCAGGTGTCAAGTGTGTCCATTCTGGAATTAAATCGTTCAAAGCCTGTTGCCATTTGGATGTGGAGCTGAGCAAGTAATTCCCTAATTGAGGGCTCAGCAGCATCATCTCTTGGAGCAACTAGTGGCTCATCTTGAGAGTCTTCATTTTGAGCATCTTCTTCATATTGAGCTTCTGCATCTTGATCTTCTTCATCTTCATCATCCTCACTAACTGCCCCTTTACCTTTGAGATCTCTTTTTACATTGCCATCTACCATCTTGTAGCCCATCCTATGTGCAGCTGTGAGATCATAGGAGCTACGGGATTTGAGAACTGTCATCTCCTCCTTTGGAATTTGAATGCCAAGGAATATGAAGAGAGAAGTGAGTTGGCATGCATGTGGCATAGATCTTTTGGCACTTCGAACACAAATGTGAAAGATAGAGACCATAAGAGCAGGTAAGTTGATAGGTTCAGCATTGAGGAATTGGTGAAGCAGAGACTTGTGAAGGGAGGTCACAAGTTCTCGGCTACCATCCTTGGGAACTATGAGAGTGGTGAAGATGTGATGGATGAGACAATAAAGAGGAGGGAAGGAGTTGGCATTTAGTATCCTACGATCAGAAGGATCATAAGGCTGCAAAGTAATGAGCGTGTGATACTCCCCTGGAGTTGGATGATGGGTCATGATGTCCACTCCAGTGTTTGGGATTTGCAAGGCGGTGGATAGGAGATTAGAAGTGATAAAAAATGCAGTATCCTTCACCTTGGTATACAACTTTCCAGTGCTTGATAGTCGGAGGTTATTGTAGAAATCGGTCACAGCGGTTGTGGAATACCGCAGGTGATCGTAGCAAAAGGGTGCCCAACCCTGGATATCAAAGAGAGGATGTAGTTCTAGAAACATATCCTCCAAGGAAAGGAAATCAATATAGCGGGGCTGCACAACCTTGGTGAAGGTACCATGACCATCGAGAAGACTCAGAGAAGGCGGAATGATGAGCTCCGAAAAATGATCCTCTCGGTGCTACGTTCGACGCTCGGCGGTTGCCCTGGAGCCCTGGCCGGGTTCTGGAGACCCTGGACGACTATGGGATGCCAGCTTCTTAGCCTTTGGAGCCATAAGGAGTGGAAGCTTGATGTGGATGTTGAGGATAGAGAAGAAGAAGACACAGGAAGGAGGGAAGACAAAAGGGAGAGGAGAAGTTCTTCCGGCACCCTGGAGAAAGAGGTTTTGAAGATAGGGAGGGAAAGGAGGGTTTTTGGAAGTTGAAAAGGATGGAAAGTGGTGTGGGGTCCTCTTATAGAAGGCTTAAGGGTATTTGAAAGGTCGGATCCCACCAAATCCGTTTTCAGATTGAGCCCTTTTAACTCCCAAAAATAGGTCTGCCGCTGGCTGTCGACAGGGTCCATGATGCCTGTCTCAGGGACATGCAGTAAATGCCCATTTTGCTGGTTGTTGATTTTGTGAATGGGAACTTTGGAGCAGTGGTTCCTTAGAGTTTGTTGAGGGTGTATACTAGGTGAACACATACTTCAACCAACCATATTCAAGGATATAAAAAGCCATATCTTTTTCCTTAACGGTTTAAGCATAATACCCAAGGGATTTTAAGTTAGAGCATCAGGAAAACACTCACTTAAGGTAAGATAAACACACACTCACCCTTCTTTAAATATATGACAGTGTAGGACAACACAATTCCCAATTTGTATTGATAGTCAAGAGATATAGGAAAAGAATATCTATATGTAATAGACAATCATATAAACATGGACCCTGGGATTTATTACTCAGTGGAGGCTTCACACTATTTCAATTTTATTTTCTATTTGCAATTCTGAAAGACAATGGGAGAAAATGGTAATGAAGAGAACTTCACACCTTTTGACGTGAGGATAGACATTACACGTGCTAATACCCCCAGTTACTCAGTGGAAGTGTCTAGCATACCGTTGTTCAGAGTTGATGAGTTAGCCTTTTGACGCGAGGGCAGACATTTGGGATGTCCATCTCCCCGGTTACTCAGCAAAGCTCATCATTGCTCTATATTTATCTCAATAGTTTAATTGAGTTTTGGCTAGCGAATTGTATTTTACAGAAATAGGTAGCTTTTCTCCAAGTATTGTTCTACAAAACTCAAGATCAATGAATGTATGACTAGCTATCATATGAGACATAAAATTCCATAATCAAAAGACTACGCAAGTTGAGTGAGAGCTATGTTGACATACCCAGAAAATCTTTAGAGGAGTGAGGTGGGTATCTGAGACCATAGTTAAATGTTTTCAGAATGATACAACCTAAACCCATAGAAGAGTAGTATGCTCAAATCGTAATGGTATGAAGAATAACTTGAATATCATATGAATATGATGGGGTGAGACATGTATTAACCCCTAATATACACCTTAGATGTCAAGTTGGAACTTGCTCAAGTAGTGGGATATGAAATAGGCACAAAGTTCCTGGAGTAAGTGTGTCTGTCGACAGCCAGAGATAATCTGTCGACAGGTGTACATTGACAGAAGAGTGATTGTTCTGGCAGAGCAGATACTGTGCATATCTGTCGACAGAGGGAACTGGATCTGTCGACAGATGTAGACAGTGAGCAGAAATACAGTTCTGTCTGGCCTTATCTGTCGACAGGGGGCTTGTGAGCTGTCGACAGATACCTGTTTAGAGCCAATTTCAAGTCAGAATGAGGTATGAAATGGGCAAAGCATGTGAGAGAATTGTAGAAGTAGAAAGGTTGAGTGATTTCTTTCACATTGACATCCATCTAACCCCAATTTGCTCCCCCATAGTGTGTGCTATTGTGTACACATGCATTCAAGTACAACAGAACTCATTTGCACAATTTGACCAAGCAACTTGAAAACACTAAAGCAAGTATGAAGTGATTGCATGAAGATATTCAAATTTTTGACAGAAAATAGTGAGTGGGCAAAATATAAAGAAACGGAATCCTCATAGAAAGTCAATGAACCTTTTATGCGACTTAACTATGGATACTTGGCGGAGAATGTCTTCTCACGCATAATGAAAGTTTCCAAACAAGCATGACTTGTTCTTCCACAAATCACCATTTGATATACCTCATAGTTAGTTCACACAAGGAACATATACTTAGTATTTGGGTTATGTTTAATTGTAATTTGCACAATCCTAATTCTCGTCTCAATGTTGTGAAACGATCTTCAGCCAGTGGTTTGGTAAAAATGTCAGCCAATTGTTTTTCAGTGGGTATGAAACTTATCTCCAATGTTTTATTGGCTACTTCATCTCTCAAGAAATGATGACGAATTTCTATGTGTTTTGTCCTAGAATGTTGAACGACATTCTTTGATAAATTGATTGCACTAGTGTTGTCGCATAGGATAGGTGTGCATCCAATGTCAATGTTGTAGTCACACAACTGACTTTTTATCCACAACACTTGTGCCGCACAACTCCCTGCAGCAACATATTCTGCCTCTGTAGTGGAGAGAGCAACCGAGTGTTGCTTCTTGGATGCCCACGAAACCATGCAACCACCAAGAATTTGGCAATAGCCATTAGTGCTCTTCCTGTCAATTTTACATCCAGCATAGTCAGCATCATAATATGAAACCAAGTTAAAGCTACTACCTGCTGGATACCAAAGACCCAAGTCATGCATACCTGAGAGATATCTGAATATTCTCTTAAATGCAGTTAGATGGCTTTCCTTTAGACTAGAATGGTATCTAGCACAAAGACAATCACTGAATTGTATGTCTGGTCTACTTGCAGTAAGATAAAGGAGTGAGCCAATCATACCTCGAAATTATTTGGCATCTACCGATTTACCTTTCTCATCACTTTCTAGCTTAATGCTTGTGCTCATGGGTGTTGAGGCATGCTTAGCTTGTTCAAACTGAAACGTTTTCAGTAGCTCTCTAACATATTTTTCTTGGTTGATGAAGAATCCATCTTCTAATTGTTTGACCTGCAAACCAAGAAAAAATTGAAGCTCCCCCATAAGACTCATCTCAAATTCACTGTGCATATGATTAGAAAATTCTTCACACAGTGAAGGATTAGTAGAACCAAAGATAATGTCGTCCACATAAACTTGAACAACAATTATGTGATTATGAACTTTCTTTGTAAAAAGAGTTTGGTCTACCTTACCTCTTGAGTAGTTTTTGCTTACTAGAAAGGTGCTTAGCCTGTCGTACCAAGCGCGGGGTGCCTGTTTCAAACCATAAAGAGCTTTGTGCAATTTAAATACATGGTTTGGTTTATCATGATCCTCAAACCCAGGCGGTTGAGAAACATAGACTTCCTCTTTTATGTAGCCATTCAAGAAAGCAGTTTTCACATCCATTTGAAATAGTTTGAACTTATTTGAGCACGCATATGCTAACAAGATTCTAACTACTTCTAGCCTAGCTACAAGTGCAAAGGATTCTTCAAAGTCCACACCAAATTCCTGACTATATCCTTTTGCAACCAGTCTAGCCTTGTTTCTCACCACTTTACCCTCTTCATTTAGTTTACTCCTAAAGACCCATCTTGTACCTAAGACAGACAAGTCAGGGGTTCTAGGAACTAAACTCTAGACATTGTTCCTTTGAAATTGCCCAAGCTCCTCATGCATAGCATCAATCCACGAATTTTCTTTTAATGCATCTTCAACGTTTTTAGGTTCCACTTGAGATACAAAAGCTAGATGATCCTGTTCAACTATTTGATTAACTTGAGACCTAGTTTGAACTGAGTCATTTATGTCACCTATAACATTTTCAAGTGGATGAGCTTTAGAATATCTCACATTAGTAACGGTTGAAGGTCCGGGTTGATCTTGCATTTGAGGAGGTTTTTCTGGAGGAGGGGTGGCTGGAGGACTTTTAGTATGTGGTTGATCTTGTTGTTGTGGATCTTGTGTAGGTACATCTTCTTCATTTCTGAACAGATGTATGTCTTCTTCATCATTGTACCTGCAAAGATATCCACCTTTAGTCTTGACAGTCGTTTTGGAGACTGCATTTGATTTTCTTTGTAGTTCTCCGATTGTTGTATCTTCAATTTCATCTGCAAACCTGTAAAGATTAGTATTCTTAGGCTTGGTTTGAGATTCATCAAATACAACATGTGGAGTTTCTTCCACTTTTCTAGTTTTCAGATTGAACACCCTATATGCTCTAGAGTGTTCTGAGTATCCAAGAAAAATACCTTCATCGCTTTTGGCTTCAAACTTGTCCAAATCATTTTTATCATTGTTATGTATGAACACTTTTGAACGAAAAACTCTGAAATACCCAATGGTGGGTTTCATACCTTTCAGTAGTTCATAGGAAGTTTTCTTGAATACCGGTCTTACCATGACTCTGTTAAGGATCTAGCATGACGTGTTTACCGCTTCTGCCCAAAAGGTTCTTGGTAGTTGATTCTCGACAAGAAGCGTGCGAGCCATCTCTACCAAGGTTCTATTTTTCCTCTCCACAACTCCATTTTGTTCTGGAGTTCTTGGGGAGGAGAACAAGTGTTCTATTTCTTGGTTCCTGCAAAAATCAGAGAAGGAGGTATTGTCAAATTCTCCCCCGTGATCAGTGCGGATGTAGCATATTTTGTTGACATTTCCATGCTCAACTTTTTTGAAAAATTCTTCAAAGACATTCAATGCTTCATTCTTGTGAGCCAGAAATTTTACCCAAGTGAACCTAGAGAAATCGTGTACAATGACAAAACCATATCGTTTGCCATTGAGACTGAGTGTTCTCGTAGGTCCAAATAGGCCCATGTGCAACAGTTCATAAGCTTTAGAAGTACTCACCGGTGCTTTTGATTTGAAGGATTTATGGGTTTGTTTTCCCTATGCACATGCATCACAAAAATTTTCATTTCTGTTAAATGGGATTTCAGGAAGTCCACTTACCAGTTTGAGCATCACGATCTTGTGCAACACATTATAGCTAGCATGGCCAAGCCTACGATGCCACAATGTAAGCTCGTCCTGTTTGTTTGCTACAAGACACAAATCATTATTTTCTGGATCATCTAAGTCAACCATGTAGATGTTGTTTATTCTTTTTCCAGAAAATTTCAGACTTCCTGTTTCCTTATCAAGAATTTGACATGAATTGGATTCAAAGACAATTTTATGACCCTTGTCACACAATTGACTTATACTAAGCAAGTTGTGATGAAGGCCATCAACAAGTAAAACATTGTCTATGGAGTTAGAGGCAAACTTACCAACCTTACCTGAACCGATGATTTGGCCTTTGTTGTTACCTCCAAAAATCACTTGACCTCGGTCTCTTTCCACGAGCAAACTGAATTTTTCTTTATCGCCCGTCATGTACCTCGAGCAGCCACTATCCAGGTACCATTTGTTTTGATTGTGGGCTTCTAGGCATTCCTGCACATGTGGATCAGACAAGAGGTTTTGGTACCCAAATTACTTTATGTGCCATTGTTTCATTCATGCCAAATAGTAAATGCTTAGGGATCCAACTCTGTTTGAGTTTCAATTTATTTGGACTGTTCCAGCATTGTTTTTCAGTATGCCCGACCTTTTTGCAGATTTTGCATGATGAAGGTTTGTAAACAACAGTGGGCATGATATTCTTGGGAGCATGCATTGGTATCTTAACCTTTTGTTGTTTTGTTAATTTGGGCTTGGGAATATACTTTTTGTTCTGTCTTGGGCTTGTTACAAATTCCTTACATTGACTAGGAACAAACTTGATCAACTTAGGTTCTTGTTTCTTATCCTTTGAAGGATTTTTCTTATTCTTTGAGGGATTTGTTTACTTGAACTTGGGCTGGAGTCAATGAAATATGTTAGCAGATTTTTGCCAATTTCCTTTGGCTTTGCATTTTGAAACCCAATCCCATGTTTTGCAACAAACACATTTGAACCTAGAATTGCATCCAGATTCTGTTTACTTTTGACAAAGCTAGATAAATCTTTAGACTTACCTTTTATTTCTTTTTCAGCTTGTTCCAATTTTTCTTTTAGATTAGCATGCTCACTTTTAAGGGTTTCAAGAGAGTTCATTAGATCATCTCTTTCCTTTTGAACTTCATGAAACTTAAGTTTCATGCTATCTAATTCATCACTATGTGTTTGTTCATCAATCTTCATCATTTCAATTACCTTATTCAAGGATTCAATTTCTTCCTTTTTGTTTAATTCATGAACAAGGGAATTGACTTTCTTCTTGATTGCTTTATTTTCATACTTGAATTCACAGAATTTTTCAAATAGAACAGTATAAGCTTCTTCCCATTCAGTAATAGAATATGTTTCAAAGGAAGAGCTTACCTCGTTGGAGTCATCACTCCTTGCCATGAGACACTGAATCTCATCATCTCCTGAGGTAGCTTGACTGTCCTCGTCTTCATCTTCATCACTCCAAGTGGCCAACATTGCCTTGGCCTTCTTGAAGGTGAATTTGTCCTTCTTCAGCTTCTTTTTGAGCTCGGGGCACTCTCCTCTCATGTGCCCTTGCTTCTTGCACTCATAACAAACAATCTCAGACTTTTTGTTAGTATCAAATTTATTAGCAAAGTTTTTCTTTTGAAAAGGTTTAGAGTTACATGTACCTCTCCTTTTGTATTTCAAGAATTTTTTGAATTGTCTAGTGAGCATAGCCATTTCATCATTCTCACTCTCACTAGACGATTCAGACACATCACTTTCCTGAATTATCTCCTTTTTGGAAGCTGAAGAGCTCTTCCTGGAAGCCTTCAAGGCAAGTGACTTCCTAGGATTTTCTTCAGTTTCCTTTCTTTTGACATTCAGTTCATAAGTCATCAAAGATCCAATCAATTCATCTATTTTCATTTTTGAGAGGTCTTTAGAATCCTCAATGACAGTGGCTTTGGTGTTCCAAGAGGATGGAAGAGACCGAAGTATCTTCCTCACCATGTCACTCTCTGAGTATTCCCTTTTAAGACCTTTCAATCCATTTATGATTATCATGAATCTAGCAAACATGTCAGAGATGGTTTAATCATTATTCATTTTGAACATTTCATATTCTGAAACCAACATGCTTACCTTTGATTCTCTTAGCTCAGACGTACCTTCATAGATCAGCTCAAGCTTGTCCCACATCTCCTTTGCTGAGGTGCATGTGGAGACTCTTGAGTATTCCTTTGGGTAGACTGCGCACTGCATCATGTTGAGGGTGCTCCTGTTGAGTGTCCCCTTGGTGATCTGGTCCTTCGTCCAGGTGTCCTCGTCCTAAGGCAGTTCGTATACTCCTTTTATGACTATTTTCCATAGTTCGAAAATTTGTGCTCGTAGAAACACCTGCATTCGATTTTTCCAATACGGATAGTTAGTGCCATCAGAGAAGGGTGGCCTGGTCACAGAGTGTCCCTCGGACATATACCCCTTGTTAGATTCTATTAGACCGTGAATCTCCTGATCGTAAGATCAAAGAGATAAAGCAATAAATCGGAGAAACTCAGCTCTGACACCAATTGAAGGGTTGCGGAATTCCCTATATGGTAATCTAGAAGGGGGGTTGAATAGATTACTGCCGATTAAAAATGTTTATCACCTTCTTTTCTTCGAAACACAGATTATCAAAACAATATTAAACTTTGAACTATGTGTGGATGTGTGTGACTTGATAACAGATGGATAACAGATTATCATACGTGCGTGGAGATGTCGTGCCTATCAAACATCTAGCGTAAATTCATGCAAACCACAAGACACGACGATTTACGTGGTTTGGAGTACACAACTTGTGCATCCTACATCCACGGGCCACACACACACGCAGAGTAATCTGCTTATGAGCTAGTTCACAAACTACAACTCACACACACGTATTATCTGATGTGAAACCACAATCAGAATAACACCCACACACGTGTATCAAGCACAAGGGCTGCCTAAAACACAACACACACACACGGATATGGAAAAATAGAAACAAAGAAGAGTTTAAGAGTTAAAGAACAAATCCAGTTGTAAACTCTTCTTGTGAACGTCTGACTGGGCTTCAAGCTTCGTCTTGAAGGTCACAACTTGATGGAGACACTTGAATCCACGACGTTCAGACTTCACCTTCTGCTGGAGAGACTTCTCTTCTTGATTCTGGGCGGTAGGTTGAAGCAGAGCAACAGAGCAAAACTTCTTGTGAGAACTCTTTAGGGTTTTTGCTTGGAGGTTGCTTGTGTACGTGATTTGCTTCAAAAGGTTGCTTATATAGTGGTGTTTACATATGGAGAGTCGTGGTAGAAGGAAACACCAAGTTTGGTAACTTTCAAACTTACCGTATTTGAAGCTTCTATACGTCTGTCGATAGGTCATACACCTGCTGTCGACAGGGATCAACAGTGTCCCAAGTTCCAGAAGTCTGGAAGTTCTGTCAAAGCTTTCACTGTGTGCATCTGTCGACAGGTGCCTTGTTACTGTCGATAGGTACATGTTTTTCCAGAACACTGGTTTTCTGACTGTGTGCTTCTGTCGACAGGGATCTTTGTTGCTATCGACAGGGCTTGTTTTCCAGAATAGGTGTGTTGTTGACTGTTGACATCTGTCGACAGGGGCTTGATGGCTGTCGACAGGTACTCTGTCTTCTGACTTTTTCTTGATCTTTCATACTTGTTGTTGGCACACGTCTTGCATAGTGTATCTCCTACATTAGTGAACATGGTTAGTGAGATACTATGAGCATATAATGAAGCATTGTGCCAAGTTGTATGTAGAATTCATGCATCAAACTCAATTCACATTGTTCATCATTGTTATCATCAAAAACATGTTGTATTTATCATGTAGAATGTGAACCCAACATAGCCACTCTCCCTGTTTTCACTACTCTGGGCACGAACACTGTAGTCTTCTTCCGTTTGTCCTATCGTTGGAATGATGATCCAGGCCTCTTTAAAGAAGCCCTCTTGTCCTCCAGATACACCTCCATCTCCACTTCTTTCATGCATGCTGCTGACAATGCCTCATCCATCGAACGATGTCCAAGAGCCATGAGTCTAGTCCTCAAGGACAGCTTCAATCCCATCACAAATTTCTTCACCTTCCTCCGCTCGTCAGCGAGTATGTGAGGTGTGTACTTCGACAGCTCTACAAATCTAGCCTCATACTCTAGCACACTCATCGACCCTTAGGTCAACGTCAAGAACTCCTACTCCATTCGGTCTTGGACGTGCTCTGGAATATACTTTGCTCTGAACAGGAGTACAAACTCAGTCCATGCAACCTCAACAGCTCCATCCTCGAACTGTGTATGTAGCACTGACGACTTCCACACGTTGGTGAAAGGTTATGCGGAGGAATTCCCAATATGGTAATCTGGAAGGGGGGTTGAATAGATTACTTTCAATTAAAGTTTACTATGACCTTATTTTTATTAAAATGCAACTTCTGATATTCCAACATAGTTTAAGACAGAAGGAGAAGTGTGTTAGTTGTAGACAAAACAAAGTAGCAATCTATCTAGCGTGTGTAAAAGCAACGTACCTACCAAACATCTATCGTAAAGACGTGCAAACCACAGGACACGAAGTTTTAAGGTGGTTCGGAGTACACAACTTGTGTATCCTACGTCTACCGTCCACACACAAACGCAGAAACAACTGCTTATCAGCTAGTTCACGACTACAACACACACACACGAGTTGTCTGATGTGAAACCACGATCAGAACAACACAAACCATGTGAATCAAGCACAAGGATCGCTTGAGACACAACCACACACACAGATATGAGAAAAAGAAGAACAGGGAAGAGTTCTGAGTTGGAAGAACAAATCCTAATGGAGAACTCTTCTGGAGATCGTCTGGATGGACTTCAAACTTCTTCTTGACAGGCTTAGGTTGATAGAGAAGCTTGAATCCTTGACGAACTTGTTTCACCTTTGCTTGAGCAATGGATGTTTCTTTCTCTGTGCACCAGGATGAAACAGAGCAGCAGTAAAACTTCTTCTCTTGAGACTTTTCTAGGGTTCTTGGATGGTAGCTTCTTGTGTACGAAATTAACTACAAGGAGTCGCTTTTATATGGGTGTTCAAGTATAGAGAGACGTAGAATAAGGAAACACCCACATAAGAAACTCATGGAGATCTTGTATTCAGATTTACCCTTCGTCTGTCGACAGGCAACAATTCATCTGTCGACAGGAACTGATAGTGTTCCAAGATCCAGAAGTCTAGGTGTTCTGGAAAACATCTTACTGTATGAATCTGTCGATAGGCGACTGGGGGCTGTCGATAGGAAGAACTTTTCCAGAAGGCTTGTTTCCTGACTGCATTAATCTGTCGACAGGGATGACTGGGGCTGTCGACAGGTGCTTTCTTTTTGTGCTTGTCTTTGTCTATTTCTCTTATTTTGGTACAATGTCTTGAATAGAATCTCACCTATATTAAAGAACATGATTAGTGAGATATAATCAACATATAAATGATCAATTAACATGTGTTTCACTTGCATCCACTTGTCATTCTTACAATGTTTCACATATTCATCACACATCAATTTTGACTTGTTCATTAAGTGTTCAACATCAAAAATACACAGTTGATTGTGAACATTCTATTTGTCATGTTTGCATCATGTGAATCCAACATTCTCCCCCTTTTTGATGATGACAAAATTTCAATGTGTGCACAATGAATATTTCTCCCCCTTTTGACAACATCCAAAAAGACATGCCATTGATACATGAGTAGGAATAGAGAACTGTGCATTCCATTAAGTAGGCAATCAGAACACACAATCACATAAGTGATAGCATGACTGCGGAGTTGCAAAGGAAGAAAAGTACATGACCTAGAAAGCAAAGTAACACAGCAAAATCAAGACCATGACCAAAACACAATGGACACCAATCTAGACCCAACATCCTAAGTAGCATCATTTCCAGGCGGTGCAGAGGCCTGACGAAGCTCATGAATATCGGTGGAAATCCTAATCAGCTTGAGCTGAAGTTGGACTTGTGTCCACGGTGTCCAACTATGCATTAAGCCTATCAAAGCCCGTGTTCATGTGGAGCTGCATATGTGCCAGCCGGGCAGTGATAAACTCTCGGAGTGAGGGCTCAGTAGCCTGTGGATCACTAGGTGCAATGGTGTATGCATCATCCGGAGCATCTAGAGGCTCAGACTGGGAGTCTTCATCATCAACGTCATCTTCATCTTCATCACCGGATCCAGATTCATCTACCGCCACAGAAATAGAAGGTCCCTTGCCCTGAAGCTCTCTTGCCACAACCCCATCAACCAGTTTGTAACACATCCGATGGGCAACAGTGAGATCATAAGAGCTGCGAGTCTTGAGATCGGTCATCTCTTCATTAGGAATTGGAATGCCGATGAATTGAAGAAGAGAAGTAACGGGGCAGGCATAAGGCATGGACCTTTTGGAGTTGCGAAGGCATGTGCGGATATGAGAGACCAGAAGGAATGGTAGGTTGATTTAAGTACAGTTGAGAAATGCATGAAGGAGGGATTTGTGAATGGCGGTCACAAGCTCCTGACTACCATCCTTGGGGACGATGATGGTCGTAAAGATGTGATGGATGAGACAATGAAGAGGAGGGAAAGAGTTGGCATTCAGTTGTACTCGATCATTAGAGGGATCGTATGACTGCTCAGTGATGAGTGTAAAGTACTCAGATGCCAAAGGATGATGTGCCAAGATGTCAATGCTAGAATTAGGGATTTGAAGAGCAGTGGAGAAAAGATTAGGAGTGATCAAGAATGGGGTGTGTCTCACCTTGGTATAGAGGTCACCGCTGGAAGTCAACCTTAGGTTGTTGTAGAATTCAGTCACAACGGTTGGAGAATACCGTTTGTGATTATAGCAGAAGGGAGACCAACCCTGGACATCGAAGAGAGGCTGCAATCCAAGGAGCATGTCCTCCAGTGAGACAAATCTATGAATCATGGCTGCACAAACTTGGTGAAGGTGCCATGATCGTTGAGAAGCTTCAGATCCGCAGGAATGCTGAGTTCCGACAAACGATCCTCCCGATGCTTGGTTCGGTGCTCTACGGGAGCCCTGGAACCTTCGTCATCTTGAGAAGAACGAGGACGGCGCCAGGAAGCAAGCTTCTTAGCCTTGGGATCCATGAGAAAGAGGGATCGTGAAGTAGAAAGGGCTCAGAAGAAGGAAGGAGACAAGAGGAGAACGAAGCAAACAAGGAAGATGGCTATCCTCTTGTGCCCTGGAGAAAGAGGGTTTGCTTTGAGGAGGTAAGGAGGAGGGATTTTTGGAAGTGGGAAAGAGAGGAAAGGGTCGTGGGTTCCTTTTAAAGAAGGTGGGAAGGGATGTGAAAAGACGGGGACCCACAAAATCCACCATAAAAAGTCGTCCGTTGGACTTCCAAAACAGACCCTGCCGCCGGCTGTCGATAGGTGAACAGTGTCCTATCGAGAGGCACTGCTGAATTTTGCTAGTATGATGTATTTCAGAGGATTTTGCAAAGTAATGAGCGTCCAAAGTGTACAGGAGGTGAATAAGAGATAAATACACATTATAGAATGTCATATCCACTAAGAATTAGTACACGTCTAACATCAACAATGATTTTGAAATAGTATTCCCGGACTCTCAAGTTGTAGCATGAGGAGTATATGGAACAAAAAACAAATGAAAATAAGATGACCCTCTTGAATAAGGCAATTGCTGGACAACATTTGTCATAGTTAATTATAGCCAAAAGATGTATGAAGAAGATGGCTACATGGGTATTTAAACAATAGCTATTGAATGCTCTTGTTAGAGAAACTGTTGGAGGCTACACTCTACTTCTTGATTTGTATTTTCTTTTGTAGTTTTGATAAAAAGTGGTAATTAGAATCACTTAACCTTTTTCCAGAAGATAGACATTTGTAATGCCCGTATCCCCAGTTACTCAGTTGAAGTGATCATCATACCATTGTACAGAGATAATGAGTATGTCGTTTGACGCGAAGACAGACATTGGTGATGCCTATGTCCCCGGTTACTGAGCAAGACCCAACATTGCTCTGCCTTTTTATTCTAATTTTTATTTTGTTGTTCTTCCTTTTTTTTGTTGAAAATAGGTAGCTTTTCTCCCTTTTGGTTTGTTTTGAAAACAAGGTCAAGAAGTAGAAAATGTTTAAAAACCAATGAAAGACAACCTTCAATGACCTTAGGACCGTATACGTGACTTTGAAAAATGACAGTCCACAAGGGAATTATTCAAGTGAGTTAGGTTATACTCAAGTGATTTGTTATATATACTCAAGATGATGCAACCTAGACTCTCAAAAGAATAAGATGCCAAATCATTGTGATTTAGACAGCATCGTTGATATTATGTGGATATGAAAGTTTATAATGCACATTAGTCACAAATTTGCACCTTAAGTACTTTTGAGAAGCATGCTCATTAAGAATGTACGAAAAGGAGGAGGAAGTGCTGGGAAAAGGTGTATCTGTCGACAGATGAAGGGTTCCTATCGATAGATGCACACAGTGTGTGAAGACTGGGTTCTGTGGAGGCTTTGCTGTCGACAGTATGGATGAGTGTTGTCGACAAGGACTTGATCAAGACAGTTTTAAGGCTAAGATGAGAGAGAAATTGGAACTCCGTGCTAGGAAAAAGTGAGTATGTAAAATGTAAGGGTTTCCCTTAAGAATGCACTCATCTAGCCATAACTTCCTCCCCCATAGTGTGTGCATGTGGAGACTCATCAATCAAGCACTTCAAAATGCATTTGCACAAGTTTGACAATCAAGTGCATACCAGTTCATGAATAAGACAGACCAAATGAAAACCATTTGTTTACAAAGGTGAATGGGAAAACTAAAAAGAATTCATGTACCTTATGCAAAGTAGATGACCCTTATTTACAACTTGACTATGGATACATGGCGGAGAATGTTTTCTCACGCATAATGAGAGTTTTCAAACAAACATAACTTGTTCTTCCACACATCACCATTTGATATACCTCATAGTCATTGCTCACAAGGAACATATACTTCAAGGTTTGGTATGGGATTCACTGCATTTTACACAATCCCAATTCTCTTCTTAATGTAGTGAATCTATCCTCAGCTAATGGTTTTGTGAAGATATCAGCCAATTGTTTGTCAGTAGGTATGAAGCTAATATCTAAGTTTTTGTTGGCTACCTCATCTCTTAAGAAGTGAATGAAGCTAATATCTAAGTTTTTGTTGGCTACCTCATCTCTTAAGAAGTGATGTCTTATCTCAATATGTTTTGTCCTAGAGTGTTGGACTGGGTTCTTTGATAGATTGATTGCACTAGTGTTGTCACATAGAATAGGTGTGCATCCAATGTCAATGTTGTAATTAGACAGTTGACTTTTTATCTACAACACTTGAGCCGCACAACTCCCTGCAGCATCATATTCTACTTCTGCAGTGGAGAGTGCAACCGAGTGTTGCTTCTTGGATGCCCACAAAACCATGCAACCACCAAGAAGTTGACAATAGCCACTAGTGCTTTTCCTGTCAATTTTTCATCCAGCATAGTTAGCATCAGAATATGAGATCAGGTCAAAGCTACTACCTGCTGGATACCAAAGACCCAAATCACACGTACCTGAGAGATATCTGAAAATTCTCTTAACTGCAACCAAATGACTTTCCTTTGGACTAGCTTGGTATCTCGCACAAAGGCAAACACTGAATTGTATATCCGGTCTACTTGCAGTGTGATAAAGGAGTGAGCCGATCATACCTCGGAATTGCTTTGCATCTACCGGTTTACCTTTCTCATTTGTTTCCAGTTTTATGCTTGCGCTCATTGGTGTTGAGGCAGACTTAGCTTGTTCAAACTGAAACCTTTTCAGTAATTCCTTGACATATTTTTCTTGGTTGATGAAAAATCCGTCTTCAAGTTGTTTAACCTGCAGACCAAGAAAAAATTGAAGATCCCCCATTAAGTTAATCTCAAATTCACTGTGCATATGATTTGAAAATTCCTCACACAGTGATGGGTTAGTAGAACCAAATATGAATTCGTCCATATAGACTTAAACAACAATAATGTGATTGTGAACTTTCTTAGTGAAGAGAGTTTGGTCTACTTTACCTCTTGAGTAGTTTTTGCTTCCCAGAAAAGTGCTTAGTCTGTCGTACCAAGCTCGGGGTGCCTGTTTCAAACCATAGAGAGCTTTGTGCAATTTATATACATGGTTAGGTTTATCATGATCCTCAAAGCTAGGTGGTTGAGAGACATAGACTTCCTCTTTGATGTAGCCATTCAAGAAGGCAGTTTTAACATCCATTTGAAAAAGTTTGAGCATGCATATGCTAACAAGATCCTTACTACTTCTAGCCTAGCTACAGGAGCAAAGGATTCTTCAAAATCCACACAAAGTTCTTGATTATAACCCTTTGCAACCAGTCTAGCCTTATTTCTCACCACTTTACCCTTTTTCCAGAAAATTTTAGACTTCATATTTCCTTATCAATGATTTGACATGAGTTTGATTCAATGACAACTTTATGACCTTTATCACACAGTTGTCTTATGCTAAGCGAATTGTGATGAAGGCCATCAACCAACAATACATTATAAATTGAGTTAGAGGCATACTTACCAATCTTACCAGACCCAATGATCTGGCCTTTATTATAGCCTCCGAAAACCACTTGACCTCCGTCTTTTTCAACTAGCAAACAGAATTTATCTTTGTCGCCCATCATATGCCTCGAGCAGCCACTATCCAAGTACCACTTGTTTTCATTTTGGGCTGCTAGGCATTCCTGCATATGTGGATCAGACAAGAGATTTTGGTACCCAAATTACTTTTGGTCCCAATGTATCATTCATGCCAAACAGTAAATGCTTCGGAATCCAAACTTGTTTGAGTTTCTGTGAATTTGGATTATTCCAGCATTATTTTTCATTGTGCCCAACTTTCTTATAGAAATTGCATGATGAAGAGTTTTTCACAACAATGGGCTTTTTATTCTTGGGAACATGCATGGGAGTTTTACCTTTTTGTTGCCTGGTTAGCTTTCCTTTGGAAGCTTGTTTCCAAACCTGTCGACAATCCTCTTTGGGGCTATTGACCGATTTCTTAGTTGTGTTAACAACTGATTTGATTTTCTTGGATTGTTGTTCCTTACCCTTGGTTTGAGTTTTGTTGTTCTTTGAAGGGATTTGCTTACTTGTGCTTGGGATTGAATCAACAAAAGATGTTAACAGATTTTTACCAATTACCTTTGGTTTTACAGGTTGAAATCCTATCCCATGCTTTGCAACAAAAACATTAGATCTCAGAATTGCATCAAGATTTTGTTTCCGTTTTACAAACCTTATTAAATCTTCAGATTTTCCTTTAAGGTTTTCTTCAGCCTTTTCTAATTTTTTCTTTATCTCATCATGTTCACTTTGGAGAGATTCAAGGGAATTAATTAGGCTTTCCTTTTCTTTTTGAGTTTCTTGCAGTTTTATTTTCAAAGAATCCATTTCCTCACTGTGAGCTTGTTCATCAATTTTCATCATTGCAATTTCTTTATTTAAAGATGCAATTTGTTCATTGTGATTGGTGCTATGAACAAGGGAATTGATTTTTGAGTGCCTTGTTTTCAGACTTAAATTCACAAAACTTTTCAAACAAGACTGTATAGGCTTCTTCCCATTCATCAACAGAAAAACTTTCAAAAGAAGAATTTATCTCGTTGGAGTCGTCACTTCTTGCCATTAGACATTGAACTTCTTCATCTCCAGAGGTTGCTTGAACGTTCTCATCTTCATCTTCATCACTCCAAGTAGCCATCATTGCCTTGGCTTTCTTGAAGGTGAATTTATCTTTCTTCAGCTTCTTCTCGAGCTCAGGGCACTCTCCTTTCATGTGCCCTTGTTTCTTGCACTCATAGCATACGATGTCAGATTTTTTGTTAGACTCAACTTTATTGGAAAATTCTTTCTTTTGGAAGGGTTTAGAGTTACCTGACCCTCTCCCTTTGAATTTCAGGAATTTCTTGAATTGTCTAGTGAGCATGGCCATTTCATCATTATCAGTATCACTAGAAGTTTCAAACTTATCATTTTCCTGTTGAACATCCTTTTTGGAACCTGAAGAATTTTTCTTGGAATCTTTTAAGGCAATTTTCTTTCTTGGATTTTCTTCAGTTTCTTTCCTTTTAACATTAATCTCATAAGTCATTAGGGAGCCAATTAGTTCATCTAATTTCATCTTTGAGAGATCTTTTGAATCCTCAATGACAGTGGCCTTAGTGTTCCATGAGGATGGAAGAGACCGAAGTATCTTCCTCACTAAGTCACTTTCTGAGTATTCCTTTTTAAGACTCTTTAAACCATTTATGATAAGCATGAACCTTGCAAACATGTCTGAGATAGTTTCTTCATTGCTCATCTTAAACATTTCATACTCAGAAACTAGCATGCTTGCTTTGGATTCCCTTACCTCGGACGTACCTTCGTATATCAATTCAAGCTTGTTCCACATTTCTTTTGCTGAGGTGCATGTGGAGACTCTTGAATATTCCTTGGGGTGTACTGTGCACTGCATCATGTTGAGGGCACTCCAGTTCAGAATTCCCTTTGCAATTTGGTCCTTCGTCCAGGTGTCTTCATCCTTGGGAAGTGTGTATGCTCCTTTACTGACAATCTTCCACAATTCGAAGTTTTGCGCTCTCAGAAACACCTGCATGCGGTTTTTCCAATAGGGATAATTAATACCATCAAAGAAGGTTGGCCTGGTCACAGAGCATCCTTCAGCCATGTACCCCTTATTAGATTCCATGAGATCGAGACTCTCCTGATCGTAAAATCAAATAAATACAACAGTAAATCGGAGAAACCTCGCTTTGATACCAATTGAAAGGTTGTGCGGAATTCCCAATATGGTAATCTAGAAGGAGGGTTGAATAGATTACTGTCAATTAAAGTTTACTATGACCTTCTTTTTATTAAAATGCAACTTCTGATATTCCAACAGAGTTTAAGACAGAAGGAGAAGTGTGTTAGTTGTAGTCAAAACAAAGTAGCAATCTATCTAGCGTGTGTAAAAGCAACGTGCCTACCAAACATCTATAGTAAAGACGTGCAAACCACAGGACACGAAGTTTTAAGGTGGTTCGGAGTACACAACTTGTGTATCCTACGTCCACTGTCCACACACACACGTAGAAACAACTGCTTATCAGCCAGTTCACAACTACAACACACACACACACGAGTTGTCTGATGTGAAACCACGATCAGAACAACACAAACCACGTGAAACAAGCACAAGGATCGCTTGAGACACAGCCACACACACAGATATGAGAAAAAGAAGAACAGGGAAGAGTTCTGAGTCGGAAGAACAAATCCTAATGGAGAACTCTTCTGGACATCATCTGGATGGATTTCAAACTTCATCTTGACAGGCTTAGGTTGATAGAGAAGCTTGAATCCTCGACGAACTTGTTTCACCTCCGCTTGAGCAACGGATGTTTCGTTCTCTGTGCACCAGGATGAAACAGAGCAACAACAAAACTTCTTCTCTTAAGACTTTTCTAGGGTTCTTGGATGGTGGCTGCTTGTGTACAAAATTAACTCCAAGGAGTTGCTTTTATATGGGTGTTCAAGTATAGAGAGACGTGGAATAAGGAAACACCCACATAAGAAACTCATGGAGATCTCGTATTCAGATTTACCCTTCGTCTGTCGACAAGCAACTGTTCATCTATCGACAGGAACTGATAGTGTTCGAAGATCCAGAAGTCTGGGTGTTCTGGAAAACATCTTAATGTATGAATCTGTCGACAGGCAACTGGGGGCTGTCGACAGGAACTTCTTTTCCAAAAGTCTTGTTTCCTGACTGCATTAATCTGTCAACAGGGATGACTGGGGCTGTCGACAGGTGCTTTCTTTTTGTGCTTGTCTTTGTCTTTTTCTCTTGTTTTGGTACAATGTCTTGAATGGAATCCCACCTATATTAAAGAACTTGATTAGTGAGATATAATCAACATATAAATGATCAATTAACATGTGTTTCACTTGCATCCACTTGTCATTCTTACAATGTTTCACATATTCATCACACATCAATTTTGACTTGTTCATTAAGTGTTCAACATCAAAAATACACAGTTGATTGAGAACATTCTATTTGTCATGTTTGCATCATGTGAATCCAACAGTCGGCACGCTCTTGAAAAGAAAGTAGATAAATCTAATAGTGTACTTGGAGCAACACTCAAAACTTCAAGAATCTTAATTGCCTACACCATATAAGTGGCCAGAGTCACCCGTTCCTCTTCTGTATATCGTATAGCGTGAAAGATCTTCTCCATCTTACGCAACCAACTCTCTGCCATAATTGGATCACTCTCCCCCTTAAAGAAAGGTGGAGTCATTCGCCTGAACCATTACATCATTGAAGCACCTCCAATACCTGCCTCATGCGTAGGTGCCTGCGCCTACATCCAAGTCAAGTCCTTAGTTGGATTCCTCAAATCAACAACATGGTAATTACTCCTAAGTGCAAACCTAGGCCTGCACTTGCACCTATAAGGTAGCTGTCGTCTGTGCCTAGGTCTGCATCGCATGCACAAGTCCCTGCATCAGTGCTCCATAGTCCACGGGTGGTGGTGGGGGTGGTAATGGTACGTCGACCTGATCTAGTGCCTACTGATCTGGAACTTGTGGACCTCTAGATGGCTCATCTCCTCGGGCTGAGCCTGCTCCTCTACGACCACGGGTAGCCATAGTCTGCAAAATAGGCATTTATTATGATAACCTCTTATTCTAAATAATTTGGACTAATTCTTTATGCAGACTTAAGGATATGAACACATTGTTGATAATTCATTTATGTATATACTCAACCTAGAACTCTCTGATACCAATCTTTGTAATGACCCTCTTACACCCGGTACAGTTATACCAACTCACATCAGATCCAAGGGTGGTGCTACAATGGAAACATCCAACATTTATCGGTTCAGATTGAGTTATACACAAATGACAACCATTTTTCAACAAATTTGCAATGGAATGAAATTTATCTGTTCCATCAACATTGTATTCAAATACCAAGTCTAGAACATAAAAAAAGAAACTACAATAGTGCAATGTAATAACAGTTTCACAAGTCCATAAATGGCATAATGTTTAAATTACAATTTATTCTCACATACATGTTTCACTCAAACACACTTCCGAGACAAGGATCTAAGCCTCCACATCCTCATGCTCAGAGTCAGAATGGACTAACTCCTCAGTAGCAATATCCTTAGCCTCCCCTAAAATGTTAATCAAGTGTGAGTCTATAGACCCAGCAAGCAACAAGGAAAGACAGTTCAAGATTTATCATATAATTACTTTTAAAACATGATAACATATTCAATCACTTATCCTTGATACAATATAGCTCTTACCTATCAATATACTCTAGATCATTTGTCAATCATTTTCCATATAAGATGGTTACTTATTAAGGAAAGAAAACAATTCATATGACATGTGGAACTTATCATGTAGTAAGACATGTAGACAATATTACATAGCATTTAAACAATATTATGTAGCATGTAGTCAATATCATATAGCATGAATGTAGAGTTGCCAAGACATAGCCCCACTATTAATAGATATCATGTAGAGTGTAACATTCACTTATCACCTAGGCAAACCAGTGATGAAGTCTTGGTCATTGCGCAATACCGGGGGAAGCCCTCCCCACCTTAACTAGTAGAACATGCCTAACTCCAAGATTTCATCTGTTGCCCACGGATTCATGTAGTCAATTTCATGTAGGTGAACCATAACCATAGGGGCATTATATGGCGTAGTTCCATGTAGGCATCTCTATAATAGCAATGTCTTATTGGCCACATCATTTCAGAAATCTTATAACATGTTTTCATGTAATTAATATGTACATGTAATTTTAGCATGCTTTTCGTAAAATTTTGCATGATTTCCAACTCATTTAGTAAGACAACAATATAAGATCACACAACTCATTTCATCATTTCTGAAATCATTATTCTATTGTACAACAACAACCTATCATGACACTACATTGAGTGTTTAGATCAAAATTCATTGTTCATGTACTCTTTCTCACATTTCATTGATTTCCATGTACATCTTCATAATTTAGAAAACTATAGCGGCAAGTACAGTATATAGAAATTCTTGAAATTTTGACAGTAAGTCTCTTCCTAGTCATGCATTACATATACCAAATTTCATATTTTTCTGAATCAAGTATCATTTCCTAGGATTATTTTTCATATAACTTGAATTAACTAATATGGCACATTGCTCAAATGAAACATACATTTAGTGTGTGAAACTAAGCATGATCAGTCTATGTATTTCTATCTAATAGAAATAAGAACTCAACCAAAATTTCACAACATAGATCATACCCATTTTATCCTTCTTCATATCTTACGAAGAAAAGTATCTCTTAAAGACAAAATATGCATAGACATGTGTCACTCGTGACATTTCTATTGCATAATAGTGCCTATTTACATAGAATATAACCTAATCTGAAATAACCTAATCCGAACCCTGTACATGCATGAATCACAACTTATAAGCAGTTAAACAGATCTGTAGAAAAACAGCATAGATGAACTTATGTATATTGTCGTTTACACATGTTAACGGAAATAGACCCTGTCATTAAGATCAATTGACGGCAGCACATAGCGCCGTTAATATATATGTAGATGTCCAATACATTGACGTTTACATGAAATAAACGGCGGTCGATGTTGACGTTAAGTTCTTCCAGTTAGAAAACCAGAAAACATACATGAAATACCGAAACTTTAACCCCATCTTACTCTCTTAATCATGAGTTTAAAAATCAATAAAAATGATAAATCTATAGAGCCTAACATCCTAAACTGTTCCCCCATGTTACTTGCCTCTAACCCTTCTTCTAGAGTCATGAAGAAAAAGTTGAAGATGCTCGCCTTGGCAATAAGGCAGTCCTCTTCGCCGCCTTGGATCGCTCAATCTGTTCTCCAGAACAGCGCCTACGCTTGGAGATCTTTCTGAACACGATCCTTCAAGTTGTCTCTCTACATAGCTCGCTTCGATTTGCATGAATCGCCGCACAACAACTCTTCCTTTGGCCCTCTTTTCTCAACCCCAAACCAGTGAAAAACCCCTTCCAAAAAGCCAAATCGGGGCCTTATAAAGACTCCTACGGTTTACCCAAACTCTAATGCTGACCATTGAACCAAAAACGTCCAGATCCATTCGATAAATACCAAGAAAATGGCTGATCATTTCGCTCCAGAGTGGTAGTTGCAAAAACTGGCAAGTCATGCTAACGTCAACATAGGTTGTCATTTACCATGAGGTAAACGGCAATCAATCATTCCGTCAACATATCTACAGAAAAACAAAATATTTTAGAAAACATAAATGGCACAAACATCTGTCATTTACAGTAGGTAGGTGGAAATCGATCATGCCGTCTACTGCAGTCAACGTCATTGAATTGTGGCGTCAAGTTCATCAATTCACAGTTCAATGTTAGAAGTTGAAACACATACACACAATTATAAAATTCTAACAAGAAAAAGTTTTAGGGCACTACAAGGGATCTAGAACAAGCTTCTCTTGAAGAAAAAGGTGAAGACAAGGAAGATCCTCCACTGGAAGAACTGCAACAACAACATGAAGTACATGAAGAACTACCTAGAGAACTGAGGTATCACAGAGATCATCTAGGAGAAAATATCATAGGTGATCCTCAAGACACGGTAAGAACAAGTGGTATGAATATTTCCTATGATTACACTACATTTGTTTCTCAAATTGAGCCTAGGACAATCAATGATGCACTGGAAGATGAATCTTAGATCCTAGCTATGCAAGAGGAACTTAATCGATTCCAACGTAGCCAAGTCTGGACTCTTGTATCTAGACCTTCTGACCATCCAGTTATTGAGGCCAGATGGGTCTTCAGAAATAAAATGGATGAATCAAGAGTAATCACAAGGAATCAAGCTAGACTGGTAGCACAAAGTTATTCCCAAGAGGAAGGCATTAATTTTGATAAAACATATGCTCCAGTTGCTAGATTAGAGGCAATCAGAATTTTATTAGCATATGCATGTTCTCTTAATATCAATCTATATCAAATGGATGTCAAAAGTGCTTTTCTGAATTGTCTCATAAAAGAAGACGTTTATGTTGAGCAACCTCCTAGCTTTAAATATTCTAAATATCCAAATCATGTTTTCCGGTTAAAGAAGGCATTGTATGGTCTGAAACAAGCTCCAAGAGCCTGGTATGAAAAACTGAGTGCTTATCTTCTATCACATGGATTTTCAAGAGGCAAAGTAGATTGCACTCTATTTATTAAGAAATTTTCTGAAGGGATCCTAATTGTACAAATATATGTTTATGATATTAACTTTGGCTTTACTGATGAATCACTTTGCAAATTCTTTGAAAATCTTATTCAAAGTGAATTTCAAATGAGCATGATCAGTGAACTTAATTACTTTCTTGGCTTGCAAATCAAGCAGACCAAAGAAGGTACTCACATTTGTGAAAGCAAGTATATTTTAGATTTGCATTCTGAGTATGGCTTTGACAAGTGTAAGCCTTTAGGAACTCCCACGAGCTCAGAAATCAAAATAGATAGTGATCCAAATGGCAAGAAAGTAGATCAAAAGGCCTACAGAGCTTTGGTTATTACTCCATCTGATTGCTAGTAGACCAGACATAATGTACAGTGTATGTTTGTGTTCCAGATTTCAGGCTAATCCTAGAGAATCGCATATTAATGTTGTTAAAAGAACTTTTAGATACCTTATAAATACAAGAAAATTGGGTTTATAGTATCTCCAAAGTTCTGAATTTAAATTGCTGAGATATAGTGATGCTGACTATGCTGGATGCAAAATAGATAGAAAAAGCACCAGTGGTACTTGTCAATTTCTTGCAGGATGTTTAATTTCTTGGTCTTCCAGAAAAAAAAAAAAATATTAATAGCATTGTCTACAACAAAAGCAGAATATATTGCAGCTAGAAGTTGTTGCACCCAACTGATGTGGATCAAACATCAACTGGAAAACTATGGTCACAAATTGTATGAAATTGCAATATTGTGTGATAACACAAGTATAATCAATCTAACCAAAAATCCAATCTAGCATTCTAGAACCAAGCATATTGAGGTTAGACATCATTTCATCAGGGACCATGTAAGTAATGGTGATATTTTACTTGAATTTGTTACTACAAATAATCAATTAGCTAATATTTTTACTAAACCACCCCCTGAAGATAGGTTTACTTCAATTAGAAGAGAAATATATATGTGCAATCCTGATTGAATGCTTAAAACTCTTGTATTCTTTGATCTATCTGTTGTCAATTTTTTCTAAGTCCTGAACTTTTGACTTCTCCAAAGTCGAAGTTTAGGAAGTCAGAGTTTGGGAAGTCGACTTTTACGAATTTAGAGTCTATGTTAGAAATCTACTATCTTCCCTGGGCAAATTGAAGCTTTGGCAGAGATGAGACAGTTGAACTACTCTGGGGTGAAGAAGGAACCGTCCAGAGCCCTAGAGGAGGCCGTCTAGACAAATACATGGAAAAGAGTCTAAGGGAAATGATAGCGGAGATGTTAAAGAGTTCAGCAATGTCAAAGATCCTACCTTTCTTCAGGAGAAGTGAAGAAAAATCAACAGATGCTTGACAAGGGTTCCGTCGGGTTGAAGAACAGACGGAGAATCAGGAAGAAGACAGAGGAGTCGGAGACGTTGCAAATGGGGTGATTTGGAAAGAGAGAAGGAAATGTCTATATAAAAAAAGGAGATTTATGACAGACCATAGAATGGGAGATGAAGGGCTAAGATTAATTCGTTATTTAATTCTCCCCCTTAAAACAATTGTAACCCAGTTGACAGGCAGAGTCCACTCAATAGTGGAAACCCTAGATGTGTTGGGTTGGACAAAGTTATGCCAGATCATCGAGCCAACATATGAAGATGTTGTGAAAGCTTTCTATGAGACCCTTCAAGTATCTGCAGATGGATCTCTGGTAGGACTTGTCAAAGGTACTCCATTTTCTATTTTTGAAGAGTTAGTGGTTGAAATTTTGGATTGTCCCTCTTCCGGACACAAGATCAGTGATGTTGTATCCTTGGAGAAGCAGAAAATGGGAATCATTGGAAGTCATGGTACTATCTCCAAGAAAGGGCTTCTCATTAACGAACTCTCTGCTGAAAACAGAGCTTCTTCATGCTATCCTCACAACCATTGTGATGCCAAGAGCAAGTATTCATTCATCCATCACTGCCAGAGATGGCAACCTGCTATTTTGGGCAATTCAGAGGCATCAAGTGAACCTTGCCTCTATAATTTTGGAGAGAATATCAGGGTTGAACTATTTGCAAGAATCTATCCCCTATAGACCTCTGCTCACAGTTATTTTCAGAAAATATGAATTGGATTTATCAAATGATCTCTCAGTGTCTGTTAAAGAGAAGATTGGGCTATCCACACTTCGAAGAAGTCACTACATTTTAAAGGATAAAGCCGAAAATTTATGGAGTAAGGACTCTATACCTGATTGCTCTCATGATATATTTTCTGATGAGGTACAAGGCTCCTCCATTGTTCACACTCTTCATCCACTAGTTAGCAGAAGAGAGGAAGCAAGAGAAGAAGCAGTAGTATCAGAACTAGTCAGAGCAGAAACAACTGGTCCTAGAGAAGAAGAACAAGGGGGACCCTCCCTTGAGCAAGATCTCCCTGAGGACACCATAAATCATGTTCTTAGAGATCTTAAGGGTAAAGCAGTGGCTCATAAAGAAAATGTTCCAAGTCGTACACCATTTGAGCCAGTTTTTGAAGAAGAGTTTCACTATGTCTCTCCACCTCCAGTTCAGACCTGGCCAAGGTCTCAAGAGGAGACTAGCAAGACCATAGATGATGTACTAAATTTGGTCCTCAAGCAACAAGATATGCTTGGTGTACTTCAGATGCAGATACACCAAATAGATGTTAAGTTTGATTATCTGTCAGAAGAGGTTCAGCAGATGAAAGATTTGCTCCTTAAACTGGTTTGCCAGTAGGGAAAGGGTAGCTCTCCAGCATCTTCTTCAGCCCCTCAACCAGAAGAGCAACAACCCAATCAGCTTGAACCACAGCCAGAGCAGCATCTAAATCAGTTAGTTGTGGAGTCAGAGAAGCAGTAAGATCAACTAGACTAGCAGAAATAGTAGGAATTACAGCTAACGCAGCCTTCTGAGTAGCAAGAACAGAAAATGGTTGAACCATAAGTGCAACTAGCACAGGTATCTTCTCAGGCAGTAGAAGATCAGCCCAGGGTTCACACATTTAAGAGAAGGGTCAAGAGAAAGTTTGTCAAATCTGGGTCTGTAGTTTTTCCTTCTTCTAAACCCTCACCCTTACCTCCAACTCCTTCTAAATCAATACCTCTAGTCTTCTCTGATCCTCCATCTACTTCTCAACCAGAGGAACAACCTTCCTCTCCACCAATCAATTCCTTTGCTTCCCTCCCTATGGTATACACTTACCCTTCACATGCTGTAAATGCACCTACCCTTCACACCTTACCTCCTTCTTTCTTCTCATCCCTTCCAAGATCATATGCACCCTCTTATTCTCTCCCTACTCACTCTCCTGCTCAGATTGTGCCTAGTGTGGCACTTCCATCTGAAGGTGGGCTAAAAGGGAAAAATAAATCTCACAAATTATTTCCTCCTTTTTGGTATGCTTTCATTTATCACTATGAGTGCAGTTTTTCTCATTTTCAAGAATTTATGCATATCAATGTCTTTCTTGAAGTCCATGGGTTGCCAGACTACAAATTATAAGACTAGCTTCCCCTTTTTATCAAAACTCAAGAAGTCCCTCTAGCTGATCTTAATCTCATCACTCAAAAAAGTCATAGTCTATCTCTTGAGGATTTTTTGTCACTCTATCCTGGCGAAGCAGTCCAGTTTAAGCAAGCTATCGACAGAAGCAGTGGGTTATTAAATCACCCATCTCACTTGAATCTCAGATTCTTTGATTTTTTTGTAAACTTAATAAAAGAGCATAAAGCTAGTTTTAGCAGGATGAAACACTTCAATGAAGAGAGATTCAGATTAAATCTCCCTAATGTTAGTAGAGGGAAATGGGACATATTACTGAGAGGGTAGAGATCTTTCACTCCATCGATGACTATTGGATTATCCTCAGAACTCTACCCCAGCCTGATAAGTGTTGTGTCTTCTAGAAAAACTTTTGCTCATGTAGTCCTCAATAGGCACATCAAGTTATCAATTAGATTCAAGATTAAGTACAATATCAAGCTATCTTTTCATCATTTTTCCCTAATGCATCCCCCAAAGAATTTAGTTTATCTCAAACATTTTCAGCATAGTTTTGTTGAGTCTGAGGGACTTATAGCAGAGCAATGGGCAGTTTGCTACCCTGAAGAGGCCCAAGAATGTAGAAAGCAGAAAGTGTCTCCCTCTTCATACTTTTATAAGAGCCATGATACCCTGTGGAAGACTGTATATCTGAAATGGACAGAGAGATACATCATTTATTACAAGGCCAAGGCAGCAGCTCAGTCTCAGGGTCTACAGTGGAACATAACAGTTCTTGAGTTTTTACATAAGTCTGCCAGTAGGATTTTCATTCCCCTTAGGAAAACTTTGTTTGGTGATGCCTATAACAATAAGGTTTCCTGGTATCATCAGCGTCATCTCAAATCCTATAGGAAAATTCCCTCTCTAGGATCCTCCTATAATATGGATAGTTTTAAATTTGCTCATGTATTCCAAGACAATGAGAAGAAGTTGTGGGACTTTCTGCAACCATTCCTTGCTCAAATCCCACCTTCTTACTATCTCCCCAAATCATCTTGAAGTATGTACAACTTTCCTTCAGTTATTAATATATACTTGTTCATCTATGTGCATTTCTCTCTCTATCTCTATCCAATATCCTTTCTGTTAATGCCACAAAGGGGGAGAAGAGAAATGTTACATAGACATAGCAGCAAAAAAAAATTTAAATGCAAATTTGTTTGCCTGTCTATATAAAAGATTGTTTTTGTCATTAATAAAAAGGGGGAGAATTGTTGAGCAACTTGTTGATTAATGGTTAGGAGAATTGTTGTGCATTTATATTTTTTACAAATACTTGATCATTGTGTTTTTGCTTATGACAAAATCTTTTAATAATCTCCTAAGCAAATTAATAGACTTATACCACACTCTTTTTTATATGAAAATTAATGTGTTTCAGTAAAGGCATACTTGTATAATATCATATAATTCTTTATAGTCTATTAGTGTCGACACACTATCATCTTTCATTAAGAAAATTTTCTAAGTACACATATATACTTACATATCATATTGACTCCAACTCCCACGAAGTCGAAGTGTTGCACGACTCCTAAGAAGTCAAAGTGAGCTATAGTTTGTTGAACTGACGTTACTCCAACTCGTAAGAAGTCGAAGTCCCATAGCCTCACTCCGACTCTCAAGAAGTCGAAGTCAGATACCGACTGTTGAACAAACTAACTCACTCTGACTCTTGATAAGTCGAAGTCAGATATCATTTATTGTTGACTCTATTCTGACTTTTCTACAATCAAAGTCTACAGTCGAAGTCTCATATAGTTTACTAGAAGTACTCAGACTCTTTGAAAATCGAAGTATGACCTTGTTGGATTATTGTAACACTCCAACTCCTTAAAAGTCGTAGTATAACATTAACTTCCTTGATCATCTATAAATAAATATTTTTTAAGTATCTATTATTATTTTTATAGAAATGGTAATGCATTCTTAGTATTATTAATGTTTTAATTCTTATGAATAATTCAATGAACTAAATGAACACATGATATGCACTATGCTACTTTCTATATGTTATTTGAATACTAATAGTTAAATAAGCTTTGTACTTCTCTATTCTTGTGTTTAATGCTTCATGTCATTTCTGAATATCAGTTTCATAGTCTATCTTTTCAGAATGCTACATGTCTCTCAAAGACACATGTTAGCATACTTTAGAATATCCAGTTTCTAGATTTTTAGGAAAAAGTTCCCTTTGCAGTAGCACTGCGCGCCAAGCAGGTGTCCATTCCTCTTGAATGCTCACCAACCCATGTACTGTTCAAAGTACAGACAATTTGTCTGGAATTGATATATATCTATTAAACAACTACATGTCCCTTACCTTCTTACATTATTTTATATATCTCTCAAAACTAACCCCCAAGAAAAAGGAAAAGGCTTGGTATGATGTTTGCAAAAATTCAGAAGAAGATATTTGAAGAAGAGCCATGCAGCTATCAGCTAAGCCTGAAGCCATTGAGACTCAAAATATAGAAGACCTGCTTTGTGGAGATCACATCTCAGTTGTCTCAAGTCTCATGATCCAATGTTAAAATTCAAACGGCTATTTTCTAACAGCCACTTCTCAAACGAGAATTTCTGAAGACTATATATGAAGCTGAAATTTGAAAGTGAAGACACACAACAAGAAACACACACAAAGCATATACACGACCACTTTCAACACTTAGCAAGAAAAGAGGGAAGCTCACAAGATCTCAAGAGAGCCAACTGTTCAAGCTTCGACTTCCTACTCTCTTGCTTTCAGAAGTTCTAGGGTGGTGTCCTTTGTTCTAGACCTTCTCAATCCACCCTCTTAGAGTTAAAAAGTGTTAGAGCAGTCACTCTTATTTGTAATCTCTTTCTGATTTTCTGTGTATGTTCATTCTCATGAGCAGACACACTCTTTGCTTATTTTTGTGTAAGAAACCAGCAGAGGGTTTGTTCCCTATAGTACCCCTTTATAAATGGAAGACTAGCTGGGGGGAAAGTGGGTTGTAATACCTCTCAAGTTGAGAGAAGGCCAAGTGTCCATGGCAGTTAGTGGAAATCTCAAGGGGTTATTGGGGACTGGATGTAGAACTTCCTTTTGGAAGGGCTGAACCAGGATAAATCTATGTGCACTTTGTGTGAATGATTCTGCCAAGCTCTTCACTTGCTTCACACACACTACACGAAGCCCTAACATTACTATCTAGTATTATCTATTTTTAGATAAATTTTAAAAGTGCAAGAAGTCATATTCTTTTTTTTTTTTTAAAGGTCCTCAGGGTCAGCAACCAGGAGGGTGCACCCTACTCCCGAGAGGAAAGCGAAACCACCCCACCAGTGTGATCACCTGGGCTTGGATTATTATGAAAAATAATGATGAACATACATAAGCATGGGGCGAGCCCCTAATAAGCAGGCCAAAGGGATGGAACCCTAGACCGGTCCAGAGTAAAAGGACCTTTACAAGACCGAGGTAGAGAGCTAGCTGAAAAATAAAGTACATTTGTTTGAGATATGCAACCAACGTTAGCCAACGCATCTGCCAGATGATTCGCTTGCCTAAAGATATGGTGAGTGTTGATATCATAGTCCTGAAGAAGGGACATTGCTTCCCGCCACCAATGCAAACATTCCCATGAAGGCACTTTGCCGCTGCTAAGAGAAGTGCATGAAGTCATATTCACCCCCCCCCCCCTCTAGGACATTCAAAGCTCCATCCTGATCCAACAAATACAATGGATGTTTAAGTGAACTATAATCGATATAAACTAATTGATCTTAACTACGCAATCGATCTGAGTTTGATCAGCAACCGATGTAGACTTAGAAAAATCATATGAAAATGACTTCTAACTAAATTGAGTTTATTTAACTTACTAGAGTCATTTTATTTGAGACATTTTAACATTCTTCAGAAAAGATGTTAGTTAAAATATTTGTCAAAGTTTTGTTATCACTAAAATAAATATATGGGGATGAATTGGTCATCAAAACTCTCTATTTCAATTTGATAGGATATTTATATTTAGGTTTATTGTTCATTAATCTATCAGTTTGGGGCTTATATATGTCCAAAAATGGAATTAAGAGTCTATTCATGGTGTAGACAATTTCAACATGATCAGAGAGTCAATGGACATGTGGGAGTTGACTAAGTCCAATTAGAATCTCCATTAGAATTTGGCAGGGATATTTAAATTGAAGTTTATAGTTCATTAATATAAAACGATAACTTATTTCTTCTTTAGATTCATATATGTTTAATACTTTTTTTTTTGCATGTCGTTGGAGATCAATCTAGCGGTGATGTGGATGGCGACAACCACAAGGCTCATTTTGTAGACGATTAGGAGTCTCGTTGTTTGATTTTTCTATTTTTATCTTTTTCATTGTCTATGTAAACACTTTTGTCACTTGTTGGTAAATATTTACCATATATTTGAATTAGTGTTGAATGTTTAATTTTTACTTAATTAAATCAATGTGATTGCTATGTTTGAATGGTGATTGTGCTATGGATTTGTGACAATTAGGTTCGTCGTTAATATTCTAAAATAGTGATGGATATCTGTTGCTATTTTAGCGACAAAGATGTGATGGATTATGTCTATCACTAAATTAAGGATGGGTCAATTTCTATTGCTAATATGTCTCTAATTTAGTGAAAGATCAGTGACAAAAGTTAACTTTATTGTTGATATTAATTATTGATAAATTAGCGATGGATTTGTTACTACGTTTTGTGATAGCTAATCTGTCGCTAGGTAGCAACGGAAGTTGACCTGTCGTTAATTAGCATCTAATATATAACGGCAGGTTAAATTTGTCGCTAATCTATTTTTATTTCGTCCATAAAGAGTCTAGCGACGGATTAGTCACTACAAGGAAATGCAAAATTTTCGATAGCCAAATCCGTCGGAAATTTGTCGGGAAAGGTTCATTCCGACAGCTTTCTGGAAAACGTTCGTCAGGATACGTCTGTCGGAAATAATATGTTGGAGATTTTTGACGAAAAGATATTTGTTGAAAAATCTGTCTGATTTGCCGATAGATTATTTCCTTAGAAAATTTCGTCTAAAATTTGCCGATGGAATTAGCCCTTAGCAAATCCGTCAGAAACTCACACAGAATTATTGACAAAATAAATCTGTCAACTTTCTGATGGACAGATTTCGTTGATATTTCTGTCAGGAAATTTTTGATGGAACTTCTGTCGAATAAGTTATGTCGGCAATTTTCTAACTTAATTTCTGACCAAAATAATCGGTTGATAATTTCGTCAAAAAATTTTGCTTTTTTTTAAAAACCCACAAGTAATTAACATTGATTACACCTGTTGAAAAATAATACTCCATAAAATTGACAATAAATAAATACCCATAATAATATATCCATAACAACAAATATTTATAAAAAATCATCTACAACACTAAATACCAATAAAACATCCACATAACAATATAACAAATCAAAAAGAGTCAAGATAAATCTGTCGCATCGTCCTCTCCATCAGCCTCATGCTCACCATGGCCTATAGGATCCTATATTAAAAAAAATAAACATTAGAAATATAAATATAAAGTTTATTATTTTATATATTTAAAGAAAGAATACATGAATATTCACTAAGTAAATTTAAAGAATAGTTCTTCGAGCCCTAAGTTCAAACCGAGCAATTGATTTATATTTCGTCAACTCTCACATGTCCCACTCATCAATCCAGTTGTATAAGATCAATCGACTCATTAATCGGACCGATATTTCATACTTTAGACCCCTCGAGTTGGTATTTCTCGATCTTTTTGGCAACTCAATTAGGACAATAGTTCTTCAAGTGCCAAGTTCAAATCAAACATCTTATTTGGATTTTGTCAACTCTCGCATGTCCCATTCATCAACCCAGTCGTTAGGATCGATCGGCTCATTAATCGGCCTGATATTTCATATTTTAGAGCCCCAAGTTGGTATTTCTCGATCTTTCTAATAGCTTAATTAGGACAATGATTTTTCGAGCACCGAGTTCAAACCAAACATGTGATTTGTATTTCATCAACTCCTGCATGACCCATTCATCAACCGAGTCATGTAACATCCATCGACTCGTTAATCAGATTGGTATTTCATATTTTAGACCCCCTGAGTTGGTATTTCTCGATCTTTATAATAACCAATTATGACAATGGTTCTTCGAGCCCCGAGTTCAAACTGGACATCTGATTTGGATTCCGTCAACTCTCACATGTCTTATTCATCGACTTGGTCGTGTAGAATTGATCGGCTCGTTAATTGAATCGATATTTCATATTTTAGACCCCCGAGTTGGCATTTCTCAATCTTTCTAATATCTTAATTGGGACAACGGTTCTAATAGCGCCGAAGTCAAGCCGGGACTCCGATCTGAATTTCTTCAGTTCTGACACGCCGCTCTCACCCACCTAGTCGTGTCGGAGTGAATGTCACTGTGATTGGATTCCTATTTCAGATTTTGGACCACTGACTTGCATGTTTTGACCCTTTACACTTGGGTTTTGTCAAGGTAAGTGGTTTGAATGTCGGACCCAAATCGAGACTTCGATCTGGATTCCATCAATTCCAACATGTCGCTATCGCCCACCCGATCGTGTTGGAGTGATCGGCACGTCGATCGAATTCCTATTTCATATTTTGGACCCCCGACTTGCATGTTCATTGAAACTGTATGAAATTAAAAGTAATACTGACCTGAGGGGCCTGCTCCTCGAAGGGCAGCCACCAGCTCTTGGACCATGGTGGCGACAGTTCTTCCTAGATGAGGGATCTGATGTCCTCTCTACCACTGCGGGGATTCGTAGTAGATGAACTCTAGTAGGCCAGAGGAGCGACTGAACTCGCACATGAGGACAAAACTGGAGTAGTATCTAGGTTGTACCCAAAACTGTACACTGGGCCCTTCCTCGGCCCTCTCGTTGCATTGACCAGGGCTCCGGATCCAAGTCCTACTGGGGAGTGCCCTCCCCATATCTCTCTGCTATCATCCTATCATAGGTCTCTTGAAATACAAATTAAAACTATATTAATTATTGTACATTTATTTAATATATATCTCTCAATTTAATAAAAAAAATTAACATAGAGTTACAACAATCACACGAGCATTCTTCTCACACACTGCAACATGGCCCTCACCATCCTCCTCCTCTGCCTCCTCACTTCCCACCTTCCCCTCCTTTGCCAGCTCCACCTTCTCACGAGGTTCAATGATTCAGTGCCACCTCTAGTATAGCCAACGATCTGGCGCGCCGCCTCCGCCTCCTCACCTCTCTCTCATCTGCCACCTTCACCTCCTCATCAGATTCGATGATTTGGCACCACTGCCAGTAGATCTGGAGATCCAACACTGTCGCTAGTCGATCATCCACTACCGTTGCTTTTGCCTCCTCAGCTCCCACCTACCCCTCCTCCTCCAACTCTTCCTCCTCATGGGATCCAACACTCCGGAGCCACCATAAGAGATCCAACAATTCAGCACCACCACCTATCCATATTTGCTCCATATTTTCGAATACTTACCCACCAGGGTGATCGCATTCTTAGTGATTAGTGAGTTTCTTGAGCCTATTCTTTCATATTTGCAACGTAGTAAACCTTGTTCGCATGCATGCTTGTTTGGCAACTATTTTGGTGGAGATTGCGATGTTTCGTTCATCCTTTTCATATTTTCAAATCATTTAATTGGAGGTAATTCCCGTGATAGGTGTGTACTTGAGCCATAAATTGGGAGTATATGCTATCTCACTATTGTAGTTTATTGTTGGTTTCAAGTATTTTAGTCACTTGTATGTTTATCTGTACACCAATATTGCATAACCCTTCTAATTCTTCAGACTCATGAGTGGCGATGTAAGATTCATGTTTTTTTTATCTCAAATTTTAGGTCGTTATGTTTTCAATAAGGCCCCAGTCGATGTCGAAAGAGTAGTCACCCTCTTGATTTTGCTGGAGGTCAAGCATGTCGCATCACCGTCTACGACAATTTCTCCATTATATAGATCTCTTTGGCGTACATGTCATCATCGACCAGCATAACATAGCCCAGATCATCAATGCACCTTCCATGTTGCATCAAAAGTTGCAATTTGTAACTCAGGCTAGCGTGGGAAAGGTACGTCATGGTCAGGTCGAGTCTCAAAGGTGTTACACCATCCCTCCAGGTTTGGTGCCCCAAGACGATGGAAGTCTCAAAGAAGTCGGAGATGAAGAATTCACATCAGTCAAATGCAGCTACCAATCTCTTAGTTACGTATGTAACTCTCTTAGAGGGTGCCAACTAGTTCGTAAAGATTGGGGTGGCCCTCTCCAAAGAAGCTTAACGACCTCTTCACATCTTCCTGATCAGGATCGCATGTAGAAAATTCACTTGGTAAGATGAAGAGCTAATCAGTGTTGGGGTGGAGGTCATCACTCACCCGCTTAGCGTGTACCCTGGCTTGGCTTGTCAAGCAAAAAATGAGGGTCCCCAACAAGGAGCATCTAGGAGGTTGTTGATAATCTCATAATTGTTATGAATAATTGTGACATTTTATTGACAAATAATTGATAAATTCATAAATATTGGATTACATGGGCGATAATTGATTAAATATCTATTGTGTTGTATTTGTAGGTTAATGAGCCATTATATGAAATGTTTAACGGGCCATTGGACAAAGCAATCCAACAGGGGTAAAACTGGCATACTCCGAAAGTTGCAAAACCCTAGCCGCCTTTCTTTTTCTACCTCCCTCTTCTTGCTATATTTTTAATATTTTCTCTCTCTTTGTGAAAACCTCTCTTTTAGAGAGAGAGCTCTTTATTTAAACCCCCCCTCTCTCTCTTACTTATTCTTCCCCCTCTCACATTCTCTCTTCCCCCCTCTCCTCTGATCCCCTCCTTCCTCTCCTCTTCTTCTTTCTTCTCTTCTTCCCTTCTCTCCCTCTCCCCCGGTCTCTCTTCTCGGACACAGCAGAGCAGCAACAGGCACCTGCCCGCCACGCGCCAGCAGCCGCCCAGCCCGCCCGCCTGCTGCCCCGCGTGCCTGCGCACCCGACTGCCCCGCGCTCGCGCGCCCCAGCGCCCCAGCCCCCAGCGCCCCAGCCCGCCTGCCAGCGCCATCCCACGCGCGCAGCCCCTGCCTGGGCACCCGCCAGCGCCCCAGCCGCCCGCGCCCGCCTGCTGCCGCCCGCACCTGCCTGCTGCCGCATGCCCCTCCCCCTCACGTTGCATGCATGCAACGTGAGGGCTCTCCACGCCCTCTCTCTCGTCTCTCTCCTCCTCTCTCCTCTCTCCCACGTCTCTCTCCTCCTCTCTCCACTCTCCTCTCTCTCGATTCTCTCATCTCTCTCCTCTCTCTTTTCCCTCTTTTCTCTCTTCTCTCTCTTCTCTTCTCTCCCATGCTCTCTCTCTCCTCTCTCTCGCCCTCTCTCTCCTCTCTCCTCTCTCTCGCGTTTCTCTCATCTCTCTTTTCTCTCTTCTCTCTCTTCTCTTCTCTCTCTCACGTGCTCTCTCTCCTCTCTCTCTCTTATTTTATCTCTCTCGTTCTTTCTCCTTCTCTCTCTATTTCTAATATTTCTTTATTGTAATTGTTAACTTAGACAGCACGTTGTTGATCTTTCTTATCTATTTAATGAGTTGTAGTTTTAAATCTTGTCCCATGGTCTTTAATCCACTCTTTATCTCTCTCTCTATCTATTTCATGTAATTTAAATTTATTTAGTGCAACTTAATTTCAATATCATCACGTTGTTTTCCTAACTAAAAACCCAACGTTTTCAACTCTAAAATATAGTTCTCCGTGGATTCGACTCGGTCTCACCACTTAACTACTGTTAAAATATTTAGTGTAGGCCGATTATTTGAGATTGTTAGTCACATGTTTAACGACGCATTTGTGGGCTATCAATTTTTAAGAAGGGGAAGAAGAGAAGAAAGAAGAAGATGAGAGGAAGGAGGGGATCGGAGGAGAGAGGGGAAGAGAGAATGTGAGAGGGGGAAGAATAAGTAAGAGAGAGAGAGAGGGGGGGTTTAAATAAAGAGCTCTCTCTCTAAAAGAGAGGTTTTCAAAAAGAGAGAGAAAATCTTAAAAATATAGCAAGAAGAGGGAGGTAGAAAAAGAAAGGCGGCTAGGGTTTTGCAACTTTCGGAGTATGCCAGTTTTACCCCTGTTGGATTGCTTTGTCCAATGGCCCGTTAAACATTTCATATAATGGCTCATTAACCTGCAAATACAACACAATAGATATTTAATCAATTATCGCCCATGTAATCCAATATTTATGAATTTATCAATTATTTGTCAATAAAATGTCACAATTATTCATAACAATTATGAGATTATCACATCCCCCAACTTACTCATTGCTAGTCCCTTAACAATACACACAAGTGAATAATTGGGACTAACAGGAACTTCAAACATCATTTTTCATGTCAAGAAAGCAGAGATAAGACTGATCAACAATAAGTATTTCCAGTTCTAGTAGCATGTGTCAAAGATAATCATGCAGTTCATATTATTAGACAGTTCCTCAAGATACAGTTGAAATTATCATTTTCTTCATGAGTGCACTTATGATCAACAAGCATTACTAAGATAGTGCATGAGCTTTTGACCCATTACTTAGAGATGATATCAACTCTACACTCTTAAAATCCAATCCTCGAATTACAGGTAGCTTTCACTCTGCCTTTTTATTTTCATCCTTCATCATCATTTTTTTTTCTTTGGATATCCTTTCACTGTTTGACGCGAACTTCAACACTTCACGAGGTGCCGAGGCCCAGTTACTAAGCTAGGGATTTCCTTCTTTATTTCAGCATTTCAGCAAATATATATATATATATATTTATATATATATTTTTTTTTTCTTCCTTCATTCATCATTTTTTTTATCACCCTTTTGAATGACACTTATTCATCATCTAATACATGTGTGAAGGTTTCATCAAATTTCAAATGTAGTTTGAGGAAAATGCTAAGAACATAACCGCAACCTTCATCCTTTAGCGTGCCACTAACACAAGTATATACTTAGAGTAAAAATCATTCTAGACTGAGGTATTTTTTCCATGAGAAATGATATGTGAAGTTAATGAGCACAGAATAATGCATGGGATGTTTCAGCAGGATTTAAAGATTTGAAAGACTTGCCCTCCCCCAACTTGAATGACATTGTCCTCAATGTCATAAAAGTAATGAACATAGAATACAGCCAAAGTAAGGTAAGAAAGGAGAGATGCAACCTGATGATCTCATGAGGGTGGTAGCACACTGGCTTCAGCAAATGTAATAGGTTGCTCACTAGCCTTCCAAAAACCTAGAACACAAAAAGAAAAAAAAAGAAAAAAAAGTTAACATGTCCTAAAAAGATTGGGTTGCCTCCCAATAAGCGCTAAGTTTAATGTCTTCAGCCAGACACATGGGGGTAATAGGGTCACGTAACACCCCCAATCAATTGACGCCAAAGTTTTTCTTTGTAAGGCATCACCAGCCAAGGTGGGTCAAGTGTTCCAAATGTACTTAGTAGATCAGTAAAGGATAAAGAAATTGAGGCACTCAAGATCATATCTTCAATTAAGAAATTTTCATTTGCACACTTAAGATCTTTGTATGTGTTGAACACATCAATGCGGACTTTATTATTTTCTCCATTTTCACCCACAACTTCCATTTTCAGATCCTCTTTCATGATATTGAGGTCAGATTGAGTTGAATGCTCAGAGGATTGCTTGAATTCCACAGGCTGACTTGTGTCAAAGATAGTAGCATGATCTGGAATGAAATGGATATGACTTTCAACACAAGGATGCTTAAAAGGTTCAAGTGCAATTGACCAGTCATCTAGTGGTAGCATGTCCATGATCATGTTGAATTTGCCATGATCAGGGAGAGGTAGGAGTTCCATGTCTTTCTCGACATCAAGAGAGACCCAGTCAATGTGGACTTTAGGCAGAATTGCTAATTCATCTCTTACCCAATCAGAATGATTGATGATTACACCCAGCTCTTTCTCCACACTCACTTCTTCTTTGTCACCCACTTGAAACAATGTCACATCAAACTTGGGCCCAACATCTAGATGACATTCTTTTCCGTCTCCCCCAAGTTGAGTTCAGCTAACTCACTAGAGCTTTCCTCAAGTATGACATTATGGATGGAGTCTTCTTGATAATCAGTTTCATGTTGGGTCAAGACTTTGGATTGATTTTCAGTGGCACCCATCTCCTCATGATTTGACTCATTAATATTATCTCTCATTTTCCAAGTGGGCGTGTCCACAATCATGTTGGACTGAGAATTTGTGGATGGAATTTGAGAGTCAAATTGTTGGTCACAATCAAGATAATGATGTGCATATTTGTCAATGGGTTGACATGGTGATTGGCTATCTTTCCTCCTTTTGATTTCTATGAGTTGCGCAATCAGGAGGTCAGTTTTGACAAATGATTGCTCTAATTCATGTTGTTGTTGGGTGAATGTTTGCTCAAAGATTTGTTGGTTATCATGGAATTTTTGCATAAATTGCCCAAATTGATCATCAAATAGGCATGATTGTGGGGGAGAAGTATAAGTGGACTGTGGATATACATGTCCGTCATGATGGCTTTTGTCATGAATATCAATTTGGCATTGGGCCCAATGTTGAAAGTTGTGGATAGGTGGGCTTTGGGCTTGGGCCAGAATAGGTTGATCTCTAAGTGTCAAATGTGGCATTACTTCTCCAAGTTGTTGGAAAGGTGTGCCTTTAGGAGCATTTGCTAAGCACACAGGCAGATCAATGCCAAAAAAATTTTGATCAAGCCATGATATGATTTCAGCACCTAGAAATGGTCCTTGAATTTCCCCTTGAGGATCTTGATAGAGTAAACTCAATTTTTCAGGGGAGACACCTTGGTCAACTGTTGAGTAAGGAGTGGGTGTGGATAACACTTGAAAGTTTTAGGTCTGTTCTTGGGTTGAGGGAGGTGATGAGATGTAACATGGGTCAACATATTTCCTCCACCCTGAATCATACATGTGATCTTTAATTGGGTGACCATGAATCAGATGGGCTTGAGTCCATTTGGAGCCATTGGACTGGTAAGTAGACGTTGATGGATAAAGTGGGTGAGGTTGAGACTGCATACCATAGTGGGCTGATCCAATTTGTCCAATTGAAGTGCTAATTTCATAACCATGATTGTCAACCCACATAAATATCTTTTTTTTGTTTTTTGTTTTAATTTTTTTTTTTGAAATATCTGATTTTTTTTGTATTTTCAAATAAGTTAGCAAACAATTAATTCTATGACACCTATGGTTCCCTAGGACATAAACATTTGATTTCTCACTAATCAACTGAGGCCTAACTCAAATCCACTCTCAAGCTCGTTAACTGTCCAGGTAAGAGGTGGGAAAGTGAGAGGTTCCCCCTGCTCTCACAGGGACCTAATTAAGTAACCACTTGTCCACTTAGGTGTTTGCCAATAAACCTCTAGCCTTAGACACCAGTCTCCAAACTTGATAGTAGGCCTAAGTCTCAAAGCGAACCCTAGGTCAAGTTTCTACTTTCTTTTATTGGGCTTGGGAATGTAAAAGATGCAGGAAGTTGTGGTTTGTGGGCTAAGGAAGGGTGATCAAATCCCCACCTTATCTTGTTAATAAAATTGCCCTTAAATTATTTTAGAAATGATGTGCACACCACAAAATCAAGCAAGGGGTTCTATGCAAGCATGGCAATGCATGATCATGCTTTTTAAAGAAGTTGAGATTCTCACCTTGCCTCCCACAATCTTCGACAAGAAAGGAAACTTTTCAAAGAAAAGGGATTACCTAAAGATGGAAGTCTAAATGATGCATGCCCTAAAGATAGAAGGTTTCTAAACTTGACATGACATCTTTTATTGGATTCAAGTGATTGATTTTTTTATTTTTTTTAATGAATTATCTAAACATAGCAACTAAAAAAAGAAACTCAATCAAGAGGGTTTTAAGGGTACTTACCTCCAATGCAATCCCTCGTTCTTTTGGAAAGTAAAACAAATGGAAAGAGTGAGAAAGAGAAGGGAACTCACCTCAACTTACCTTTTTTTTCTGATTTTTCCTGCAATTTTCGGATTTTTTTTTTTCAAGGCAGCCCCTTTTGCTTACAGATATTGTTTTCAATGACAGATTTCTGACAGACTCTCCCTTTTTGTAATTTTCAGACTTTTTTCAGATTTTTATTTGGCACCTACAAAAAGAAAGAAAATATGAGCATGAATATATACAAATAACACCAAGATTATCAAGACTAAAAATTCTAATTCCCCGGCAACGGCGCCAAAAATTGATAGCCCACGAATGCGTCGTTAAACATGTGACTAACAATCTCAAATAATCGGCCTACACTAAATATTTTAACAGTAGTTAAGTGGTGAGACCGAGTCGAATCCATGGATAACTAGATTTTAGAGTTGAAAACGTTGGGTTTTTAGTTAGGAAAACAACGTGATGATATTGAAATTAAGTTGCACTAAATAAATTTAAACTACATGAAATAGATAGAGAGAGAGATAAAGAGTGGATTAAAGACCATGGGACAAGATTTAAAACTACAACTCATTAAATAGATAAGAAAGATCAACAATGTGCTGTCTAAGTTAACAATTACAATAAAGAAATATTAGAAATAGAGAGAGAAGGAGAAAGAACGAGGGAGAGAAAATAAGAGAGAGAGAGGAGAGAGAGCGCGTGAGAGAGAGAAGAGAAGAGAGAGAAGAGAGAAAAGAGAGATGAGAGAAACGCGAGAGAGAGGAGAGAGGAGAGAGAGGGCGAGAGAGAGGAGAGAGAGCGCATGGGAGAGAAGAGAAGAGAGAGAAGAGAGAAAAGAGAGAGGAGAGAGATGAGAGAATCGAGAGAGAGGAGAGAGGAGGAGAGAGACGTGAGAGAGAGAGAGAGAGGAGGAGAGAGGAGATAGAGGAGAGAGAGGGCGTGGAGAGCCCTCACGTTGCATGCATACAACGTGAGGGGAGGGGCAGGCGGGTGCGGGCGGCAGCAGGCGGGCGCGGGCGCTGGGGCGCTGGGGCGCGCGAGCGTGGGGCAGCCGGGTGCGCAGGCACGCGGGGCAGTAGGCGGGCGGGCTGGGCGGCTGCTGGCGCGTGGCGGGCAGGTGCCTGTTGCTGCTCTGCTGTGTCCGAGAAGAGAGACCGAGGGAGAGGGAGAGAAGGGGAAGAAGAGAAGAAAGAAGAAGAGGAGAGGAAGGAGGGGATCGGAGGAGAGAGGGGAAGAGAGAATGTGAGAGGGGGAAGAATGAGTAAGAGAGAGAGAGAGGGGGGGTTTAAATAAAGAGCTCTCTCTCTAAAAGAGAGGTTTTCAAAAAGAGAGAGAAAATCTTAAAAATATAGTAAGAAGAGGGAGGTAGAAAAAGAAAGGCGGCTAGGGTTTTGCAACTTTCGGAGTATGCCAGTTTTACCCCTGTTAGATTGCTTTGTCCAATGGCCCGTTAAACATTTCATATAATGGCTCATTAACCTGCAAATACAACACAATAGATATTTAATCCAATATTTATGAATTTATCAATTATTTGTCAATAAAATGTCACAATTATTCATAACAATTATGAGATTATCAGTTGTCTGTGAGTAACATCAAGGAGGTTTGAGGACTAGGCTCTTCCAAAAAAGTCCAATACTAGAAGTTGGCACATCAAGAAGGCTCTTGCAAGTGGAGCATGTATGTTGATTTTAGGGGAGTCCGGATCGTCTCGGCCCCTGCAGGAGGAGGGCCGGTCAGTACACGGGGGTTGTTGTGGCATCCACCACCGAAGGAGGGAGAGGGGACGAGCGCCCAGCCACCCTGCCCATGCAATGACAACTTTCTATTTGCATGGGAACACCAGAAAAGGGCCCTCAGGCCATTTCTGGTAAGGGGAGAGCGACCCCTCCCAACCCCGACTCCTTCATCTTCCCCTCCTCGTGCGATCTCTTCCCTTCCATGGGTTCGCCCTCCCCCTCTCCCGACCCTCTTCTTCTTCCTCTTCTTCCCTCCCTATTCTCTCTCTCTCTCTCTCTCTCTCTCTCTCTGTCTCACCGGAGGGGAGGCTCACCGCGCCACCGCTGCCTTGCTCGCCGCCGGAGGAGAATCCTCCCCCCCTCGGCATGCCTCCATGTCGTCCGCCACCAGGAGCCCGCACACGGAGGACGCCATGCGCGGGGTGCAGTCGCGAGCCGTCATCGCCTGTAGGAGCGCTTCGCCGCCGTTCATGCCATCGGCAAGTCCTACTATCGAGGTAAGGATCCCCCCTCTCCCTCTCCGGATTTGACTTCCCCTTTACCGGTGTTGTTCTCTCTCTTCCTCAATTTCTCTCTCTACTGTGCGTGAATCTGGGTCGAGGGTTTCCAGCGAGGGGAGGACTGTCGGCAGCAGTCGTGCCATCGGGCGACCCTCCCCCCCTGCCTCCTTGCCGCCGCCGCGAGCCAACCGCCCCCCCCCCCCTCTTGTTTCCCCCTCACCTCCCTGTGTTGTAGAGGAGGCATCGAGAGGAAGGAGGGCAACGCACTACGCCCAGATCTAGCTGGGATCTGGGCGGCGCACTGCGCCCTACCCCCGGCGCACTGCGCCAGGGCACTGTCCGGGGTGTCCTATGGCACATTGCGCCGCAGACCCCTTTTGAGCCCATTTGACCTTTGTTTTGGCCATTTTCGCACAATTTTCGCGTCGTTTCTCATGTGTTGCCGCTCCGGCTGTGCCGGTGGGCCAGCCTGGGGTTGGTGGCCGTCTTGGCGAGCCACATGGTGGTCGGGCCCACTCTGGTCGGCTCCAACCGGGCCGGTAGTGCCCGTTGACCGGTCAACTGGGGGCAGTCGTGCAAGGTTTCCACCCCCCGTCGGGGGTGTTCCGAGGACCGGCCGACTCTCTGCTTGTGCCGTGTGGGTAGTCCATGTTCACCAATGGTTGTGTTCTAGTTGCTTCCACCTGTGTTTCGTACCGTACTCGTGATGCTTGTGCTGACTCTCCAGCACTGCGCCTTACTAGTCTTCGCCTGGTGTTGTGGCACTTGAGGGCTTGTCCAAGCGCACGGTGCACTTTTGGGGTTGTTACCATTTCCCGGGACCCCCATACTTGTGGGCCCATTGTGGGAGGTCTCCGAGCCACGAGCGTCCGTCGAGCATTTCTCAAGACGTAGGGGAAAACGGTGTTGGACAGCGGCGTTGAGTCGTTTGTTGAGCTCACTTAGTTGGTCCAGGTCCCGCGGAGTTTGGAGTGTCACGGTGCGGGCTAGCTAGTCTGTTCTCACTCCCTTGCCTTACATGGTTCCGGAGCCATGTCGGGAGGATAGGCGTGGGACCATAGTCCGGCCAGACTATGGTTTGTGATTTTGTTTCATCCACGCATCTCACTCTGACGGGAGGGGAGACTTGGACTTGTGGTCGAGCGGTAAGACTCCAATGGGCGCACCTGACTACCGACTAGTAGAGGTTGGTCTGTGGCTAGTGTTCTTCTCCAGACAAGGGTTTTTTTGTCTACGTGTGCAGCCTGGTAGCGTCCACCGAGTGCTTTTACCGAGTTGGGACTTTGCATTGTTGTGTCGTGTTGACGGTACTTATGGACTTGTGTACTTTCCATTTATTTATTTCAGTACTTGCATAGTTGCCACTCTATTACTTTACCAGCTTAGTTGGTAGATCTATTCAGTTAATTTATCGCCACGTTTCCACTTGCACAGTTAGTTACTCTTTTAGCCTTGTTGTTCTCCTGCCTAGTTAGTTGCGTTGTTCCTTTTACTTCCTCTGTTCGAACTGGTGAGGGGTTGGGTTCCTTACTGGGCTTCGTTCGCGAAGCTCACTCCTTCCCTTTCACAGGTGAGAGTTCGTAGCACCGGTAGGACTTCCCTCGGATAGAGTGTTAGTTCCGAGGTGTTACGTTCAGCACTTGTTTTCCTATTTGAGTAGTTCTCACCCTCGGGGTATGCCCCTTAAGGGTTTTTTGTTCCCTTTTGTTTACTGTACTCGTACTTGAGACAGGCAGATAGACATGTACTTGACATGTGGACTTATACTGTGTACTGTAGGCTTGCATTCATTTGTCTTCTTTGCTTACTTCGCCAAGTCTTTTCTAACCCTTCTGGGTCTACGAATCCATGGGAGGCGGTCCAAGGGCCGGGTACTTGGAGGGTTCTGGGTATCGGATCCTTGGGTCATTATAGTTGGTATCAGAGAATCCTGGCGTAGTTAGTAAAGGACTCAAATGACAGTGACGGTCTCAAGGAAGAGTACGGGTGTGCTACTGACTGTTTGACTTACCTTCAACGTACTGTTCTTCTAACGTTTTGGAAGGATATGGCTCCGCGTAGGCAGAGATGGCTTGATGACATTCCAGACCCACCTAGAGATCCCGAGCCATCAGAGATGAGTTACTCAGAGTCATCACAGGACGAGGCGCAGCACCCACGAGATGCAGCTAGACGACATCGCAGAGGTGACCCCATGACACTGTTTCTCGACAGGATGTGGACTAGTTTTACAAAGCACATGAGGCACGAATGTGGTCATAGAGGTTGAGTAGACAGAGATCCAGATCCAGAGGATGCTGCTGCAGTGTTAGAGAGGTTCCTGAGATTTCGACTCCCACAGTTTGCTGGAGCAGCAGATCCAGATCTAGCTGAGAGCTGGGTGCAAGTGATCGAGTGGACTTTTTAGACAATGGACTGCAGACCTGAGGACAGAGTTACTTTGGCAGTTTACCAGTTGTGTGGGTCAGCACACGAGTGGAGGAGGGTGCAGAGGCAAACGCATTTTCCAGGCCAGGCCCTGACATAGATTAGTTGGGAGCAGTTTGTGCCCCTCTTTCACAATATGTACTTTCCAGCGCATGCGTAGCGTGAGAGGAGGGACCAGTTTTTTTCTCTCGTTCAGGGAGGCATGACCATGACGGAGTACCACATGAGGTTCATCTCCCACATGAGGCTTGTGTCGTCGATTGCTTCCATTGAGCAGGTGCGGAATGAGAGGTTCATAGCAGGACTGAGGCCGGAGCTGAGGCGAGCGGTAGCAACACACTAGTGCCAAACATTGTCAGATGCAGTTGCCAAAGCTGGAACACTTGAGAGGGACATTCAGCAGCAGGTGGGCAGATCAGAGAGTTTTGGCAGGCAGAGTCCGTACCTTCGCTCCAGTCACAGTCTTCGCGCTCCGACTACCTCTGCGTCGAGTGTTGAGTCGTCTGGGATCAGGTCGAGGCTTCATAGGCTGTTTCATTCTGGGAGTCATAGGCAGCAGAACAGATCAGGTGGACCTTTTCCGAGGTAGTTTTCGGCAGAGGAGCAGTCAGTTCAGCAAGTCAATCAGTCGAGTTGGCACACCATCATCTGTTATGGGTGTGTCCAGTCGGGTCACTATGTAAGAGAGTGCCCGGGAGGAGCGGGTTAGAAGCAGCATCAGCAGTAGCAGTAAGTATAGACGACACAGTCTAGATCGGCACCACAGCATAGGCAGCAGCCACAGTTCTAGCAGCAGCTTTAGAAGCCACTGTTCCAGCAGCAGTTTCAGCAGCAGGAGGGTCAGCCACAGCGTCAGCAGCAGGGTCAGCATGGTCGAGGTCGTGGTCCGGTGATGGCACTCACTAGGGTAGAGGCGGAGGCCTCGAACCTAATGGAAGGTACATTACCTATCTCTGGTAGGATTGCTTATGTTTTAATTGATTTTGGTGCAATTCATTCCTTTGTTTCTGAGGAGTTTTGTGAGTACTTGGTAGAGTCGGTGCCCGAGCAGCAGTGTGAGTTGCTCGTGGAGGTTCCTTCCGGTGACTTCATGCTTACTTTGAGTTGTTTGGATTGAGTGCCCGTTGAGGTTGATGGGCATGTCTTGCCAGCCAGGTTGTTTGTTCTTAGGATCTGGGACTTTGACGCGATCTTGGGGATGGACTGGCTAGAGGCCGACTCTATAGTGCTAGATTGCCGGAGGAAGATGGTGCAGTTCAGAGTACCTAGCACGCCTTCCTTGTGTTTTAGAGGTATCTGATCTACACGTCGACCCTTCATTTCTGCTTGTAGAGCGAGGCGTTTGGTTCGTGGTGGTGCTGTGGCCTACCTTGCTTCAGTTTATTTCTCTAAGACCGATGGTGTTTCTGTTTTGAGTATACCGGTGGTTAGTTAGTTTTCAGACATTTTTCCTGAGGAGTTGTAAAGTTTACCTCCTGAGCGGGAGATGGATTTTGTGATTGAGTTGTTGCCTGGGACAATGCCATTGTCCAAGGCACCTTACCGTATGGCCCTCGCTGAGCTGAGAGAGCTCAAGCTTCAGCTTCAAGAGTTGCTTGAGTTGGGTTTCATTTGTCCTAGCCAGTCGCCTTGGGATGCACCGGTGTTGTTCGTGCAAAGAAGGATGGCAGTTTGAGGCTATGCATAGACTATAGGGAGATGAACAAGGTGACAGTGAAGAATAGGTATCCGCTGCCGAGGATTGACGACTTGTTTGACCAGTTGCAGTCAGCCAGAGTGTTTTCGAAGATTGATCTGAGGTCAGGGTATTATCAGTTGAGGATCTGGGCAGAGGATGTCAGAAAGTCAGCCTTCGGGACCAGGCACAGCCACTACGAGTTCGTCGTGATGCCTTTTGGGCTCACGAATGCCCCAACAGCTTTCATGGAGTTGATGCACAGAGTCTTCCATCCATACTTGGATAGTTTTGTGGTTGTGTTTGTGGACGACATCTTGATTTACTCAGCTTCAGAGAAGGAGCATGCTGGACATATGAAGATCATGCTTCAGACATTGAGGGACCACCAACATTATGCCAAGTTCAGCAAGTGTGAGTTTTGGCTAATGGAGGTGCATTTTCTTAGACACATGATCTCAGGTGCAGGTGTAGTAGTGGATCCAGCCAAGGTAGAGGCAGTTTTGAGTTGGCCACAGCCGAGTACATTTCCAAAGATCCGCAGTTTTCTAGGTTTGGAAGGTACTATCGCAGATTTATTCAGGAATTCTCAAAGATTGCAGCATCTTTGACAATGTTGACTAGGAAGGATGTCAGATTCTAGTGGACCACAGATTGTGAGGCTAGCTTTCAGGAGCTAAAGCAGAGACTGACTACAGCACCAGTGTTAGTGTTACCATCAGGTAGTGGAGGTTTTGTGGTCTACACCAATGCTTCGAAGGCAGGCTTAGGAGCAGTAGTGGATGACCGGTTTCCCACTTCCCGGACGACCTTGGGGGATCCTCCGGATGGCTGGTGAACGTCGCTGGATCTCTCGTTGGTGATGATGGGTCGCTATTTGACTTCGTTGACTCTTCGATTGACTGAGTTGACTAGAGAGGAAACAAAGTAAACCAGCAAAGAGAAAGGGAGTTTGTGATCGCCAGGGCCTTACCTGTGCCTAAGGAGTGATGTGATCGCGTCGGTGCAGCAACCACGCGCAGCGAATGGAGATGGGGCTTCAACTTCACCTCCTTCGGCCAGCCAAAGAAGAAGAGCTCCGCAGTCTTCTACGAATCGTTCCTGTCACAAAAAGACACTCTATTAGTCTAAAGAAAGCGTGATAAATGCTCAGAAATGGAAAAAAGACAGCCCAAAAGGAGAGTCCCGTACCGAATGCGGACTTGAGAAGAGGGGTGGCCAAGTGCTATGACCACCCTTCTTCCCTCTGTTTTTGGTTGGGAAACCCCTTTCTAGGTATGTAGGGAAGTGGACTACATGCCTAGAGTGTGTGGGAAGGTGTGTGCAACATGCAACTATTAAAGAAAGAGGAAATGAAAGAGAGGAAGAGGGGGGAGCTAATCCTCGTTTGCATGCATGGTAGACTCCTTGCAGAGCTCCTCCAGCTCCAACAGAACCCTCCTAGACGTCCCAAGTGTTGAGAGAAAGAAGAGGATGAGTAGTGGAAGGTGGGGTGCAATTTTCTCTCTCCTTTCTCAAAGTAGCAGCATGTGGATGTCCAACCTCTCCCCCCCTCACTTAGAAGGCCAGAGATGGAGTTAAATAGACCATGGGGTCGGAGCTCAGAAGCCTTGGATGTTTAGTGTGAAGAAACACACTTTGCACACTTGGCAATCCATGTATTAAAGCTCCAACCAATGGGGAGAGGCTGAGTAGGATTTTTACTGGGTCAAGGGGGTGCCAAGGTGGCCCATATGCCCGTTGGGAACAGCCCCATGCGGTGTATGGACGAGAGAATGGCGCAAGTGGGATATATTCTCGGGGTTGTTGCGCAGACCAAGTAAACCATATTGACGTCATTCGATACTACCGTCAACCACATGCAGACGTCCATGGATGTGGACATCAAGATGGGTCAACGTCCAGGGGGGATGCCGTCAACATGTAGTCGGCGGCAATCGATGCTGCCGTCTACATGGCATCCGAGGTAGGTCAACAAACGGTCAAATGAGCCTTATTGGGCCAAAGAGCCACGCGGGGATGGGCCAAATCTTGCGTCTACAGATGCCCCTCTGAGACATCCAGTCTTGCAAGGGAGCAGAGCAGACTGAAAGGTTGGTGTCTCGGTAAACAAAGGACGCAGAGATTTTGATGAAGGGCCATCTCCGAGGATAGGAGTTCTAGCGAGCCAAACAAATGAGTTAGGCTAGAAACGAGTGACGAATCGTCTGAGAGACAAATGTGGATAAAGGGAAGACTGATCTACCCGTGTAACTACAACTGCAACCCAACGGTAGGGTCCTTGGCATTGCCGTGTTGGACTTTGACTAGTTTCTGGTGTGTCTGAGTCAAGGAGTTGTAATTTGACGGTTGAATCGAGAGAGTCTCATAACCGGAGCTCGTGTGGGCTCGCTGACCTAATTAGGAAGTCTGTCTAAATTTAGGGGGTCATGGAGACAAAAGAGTGGTTGATCTCTCAAAGGACTATCAAAAGATTCTAACTGGAATCAATGTTTGGAAAGCCGGAAGTCCAGAATTAAGCTCGCGACTGGCGAAGGCTCAAATGAACTCAATAAGGCTGCTTGATTAATTTGTTGAAAGTCATAGTGGGACAACTTGAGAAGGGGGGCAACAGAGACCTGATATCAACTTGGATAATTAAGAAGGTGCTGACCCGGTAGGCTACTTGAGCTGGGGGAGCCATAAAGCAATCGAGGAAAAACACCATTTTTTTTTTGAGTTAGTGAGAGAATGTTAGCAGTGAAGACCTAAATACATGCTACTGCAGGTTGCCTATCTAAAATGCAAGTTAGATCCAGAGGAAAATTCTAAAGGCCATACGAATAACTGAGAGATCACAAACCCATCACGGTTTTTGGTAAAGGAGAACTCAGGGTTCACGGTTGCCAAATTATTCACCTCTGGTGGGGTCCTACATTAGACATACATGTATCGCCCAAGGTCGCATGAGCGTTCCGAACTTTGAAGCGCAACTTGTGCTTATATATCTACAAAGCAACTTGAAGCACAAGATAAAATATAATGGCCATATGAATAATAGAACTTTGAAAACTTCCGGGGGGTAAATGTCCACATCGATGGCCGCCAACAAACATTAAATGGCAACAAATGGTGCCGTCTACTTGGCACTGGCGTCAACCGATATGGACATCTATTGGCCAGCGGATCAGGCCGAAAATACAGGTGGTTGGAGTCCATAGGGACTCTTCCATCTTCTACCTCCGTCCCTATCTGTTTCTGCTGCGAACCAGAGACTTTGGAGAGAACTTGAAGTAGCGAAATGGCCTCTTCATCGACCGGACAATCCACAAGCATGAACCCGGGGATCCTGAGCGAGGTTCCAGGACATCTGAGCACCAGACTGACCAATAGGGAGGTAAGTGATGCTCAATTCTGCTTCAACCTAGGCCAAAAAATGCCCCAAACCTCTCTCTTACAACACCCTTCATGTTGGAGGTGCCGGCGTTCCCGAGCCAAGGCCAGGTACGGGCCTTCTCATGGCTCATGAACCTGGTGAATGCCATCACGCTAGACATGCGAAGCTACATCGGAGTATGGAATCTAAGCTTCATGGTGGTGCTGGCAAAGAACATGAAGGAGATGCAGTGGGGGTTCGATGCTCTGGGAGCACTAGTGGAGCGGTGGCATCCACACACACACACTTTTGTGTTCCAGGCATTCGAGGAGAGCGTGTTGCTAGAAGAAGTGGAGCTGTTCTTGGGGTGGAGATGGTGTTTGGAGTACGATGCGGAGACTCCCCTCCTCCCGTGGGAAGAGATTCTTGTGGACATCGTACGAGACGAGAAGGAGGTACTGAGGATGACGAACAAGCACAGGATCTTCTTGGACCGACTGGCCTGGTGGCTGATCCAGCATGCGAAGGAGATTGGCGGAGAGAAGGCGACTCGAGGACTGACACTCTGCCTAGCTGGTGTTTTCCTGTTCCCTACGAGTTGTGACTTCATCCTTTACGAGCATGTGTGGATTCTGTCTCTGCTCTGGCACGGGCAATCACTTGCCCCTACAGTGTTGGCACACCTTTATAGTTCGCTCACCACAATGAGCCTAGGCGGACGCACATGCGGGAGCTTGTTCTTGCTTCAGGTATGGATGGAGGCTCGTTTAAAGTTTGATTTTGCTGGCAAGCAACCTACCCCCTCCAGAATCGTCCTTTGGAGTTCGGTGCACTACAGCAGGGCATGGTATGAGCCAGAGGATGAGATCAAGTGTGTGACAGAACACTTGAAGAGCAGAGATTCTTGAAGAGATTATTTGGCCTATCTTGTAAGGCCCTCGAATTTCCGTCGCATTATTTGTATTTGTGAATGTGTATATTTGTGCTTATGTATGTATATACATATTTACGTACGTATTAATTAGTACAATTACGTGTGCATGTGTTTATATTAGATGTAAATAATGCATGTATTGATTGGTGATAGTATGGATACACTACCATATACATATTGCATGTATATATGCATGGTATGCATAGTTTTCTGCATATTTTAGACTTCTGGACGAAGGCCATCTTCGCGTCAACCCCTAGCCGTTGAGGTGGTGTCAGCGTCCAGCCATGGATGCCAACACTAATCCTGGCGTCTAACGATATGGACGCCTATTTCTCTGACCTGCATGCGTTGCAGAGCTAAAAATTCCGGAAACAAGGGAGCTCACCCATTGGGGGGCTGTCCCCAACGGCTCTGAGAGCCATCTTGTCACCTTGTGAGTGGGAGAGAGACCTCTTCCCATATGTTGAACCCGGATCTGCCTTCCCCAGCCCTCTCTTCACCCTTTGCAAGAGAGAAACCAGAGGAAAAACCCTAGCTCTGAGCTGTGAGAAAACCCCCATTTTGCACCCAAGAATCTGACCCTCTGAAGCTGGATCCGGCCATCTTCCCCGACAAGAAGCTAGCTGGACTGAAGGAGAAGACCTCCCCGACGTTTCCCTGCTGTGGAGATCATCCAGGAGCCTGGAGGAAGGGGATCTTGGAGGACGTTCTGCACCTTCTTGGGACTGCCCAATGAGGGCTTCACCAGCACCCTAGATCTATTGGAGTAATTTCTAAAAGGCAAGTGACCTAACCATAATGTTCCCGTATGTGTCTAGGTCGATTCTACAATTTTTTTATATTTTTCCCTCGAGTCCTAGACCCTCACATTCACCCAATCTTGAGAGCTCGGGTCTGTGTTCTGCACAGACCTGCATTGACGGCAAGGTCACTGGACGCTGAGATTATGCTTGGCGTCCATCGACCATGCCGCTGACACTGAGTCAGCGGCCAGAGACCGCCGCCAAGTTCCTCTGGACAGATCAGTGACCTGTTCTGCCCTTCCTATACAACTATTTTCGGTATGGTTTCCGTGATGAGGATATATGGTAACCCTATACACTATGTATACTGTTAAATGTGGTGTGTGGATGAGTGTGATGTGTGGTGGTGAATGTTAGAAAATTGTATCCCATGAATTTGTAAGCATGATTTGTTGATAATCTTGCCAATCTATGAAGGATCGAGGAAAATGTGTGGATAAGATCTAGAAGGGGGGGATGATTAGATCTATGCCACTTTCTGCGGAAGCTTAAGCAATTTAAAATACTTTTAGAATCAGAGGCAATTTTAATCAGTGAAAAACACAGATCTGATGAAATGTTAAGTGAGTTGATAAAATAGATATGAAAACCAGTTGATTAAGTGAATCTCGATCGATCCTATGCAAGCATCTAACGGATGATAGAATCAAACCACAAATAGACAAGTGCACAAAGATTTTTAGGTGGTTCGGAAATCACCCATGTGATTCCTACATCCACCCCTCACACCCAGTGAGGATTCACTAAACAACCTGGGTAACACACCCACTGGAGCCAGACAACTCCAACAATTGAGTTTACAACTCACACACCTCTAGAGTAAGACTACTCTAGATCCCTGAGCAAGACTGCTAAACAAACACTTGAGCTCGACGACTCAGACTGAGCACAATGGCTCACAAACAAGTATGCTAGACACCAACACACGACATGGATCTTCTAGCAGCAGATCATGTCAGACATGAGAACATTCATGAGAGTTATGCAGAAGCACTTGCACAATCTCAAAATGCCTCAGAAGAACGAAAGTACATTAAGAATTGTGTTAAAAGACTTTGTTCTTCAGTGTACTCCCTTGTAGAAGCTCAGATTGGGAAGAGGCTTGAATCCTTGAAGTCCCAGCCGATGCTCTGTACAATTGAACTTGGGGATCTTCCTTGAAATCTTCTCCAACGAATGCTCCTACTTGATCTGCTTCCTTGAGGTGCTTCAATGCTTCTTCAACAATCAAACTCCAATTCTCACAATCGAATTGATGAGAATTGGTCTTCAGAAGACACTAGGAGAGCAGAAGAGGGAGATGAACTCTTCCCACCGCCAAAGGGAACTTTTCTGAAGGCTTGGAGAGTTCGTTAGGGTCTTCTCATGATGGATGGCCAATAGGGGGGCCTTTTATACCCAAAAGATTCCAAAGATACCCTTTAGGTACAAGGGCACACGATCCTAGGTTGATACACCATCACCCTAGGCTGACACGTGGCAAACATCCAATTTAAGTTGCAATCTTTCCGTAGTGTGTCGACCTGCCCTGGTGGTGGTGTCGACACACTGTCCCAAATTTGAGAACAGGATGTTCTGGGAATAAGGTCCAGTGTCGACCTGCTCTGATGCTGTGTCGACCTGCTGTCCCAATTCTGCAAACAGGCGGTTCTGGGAACTGAGTCCAGTGTCGACCTGCTCTGGTCCTGTGTCGACCTGCTATCCCAATTCTGCAAACAGGCTGTTCTGGGAACTGAGTCCAGTGTCGACCTGCCCTGAGAGTGCGTCAACCGGGGTAGACTAATTCCTGGATTCTGCAACTCGTGTCGACACACTCTTTGACATGTGTCGACACAGTCTCAACAATTGTTCACCTTTTTACCTTTGAATCTGGGTTGTTGTGTCGACACCATTGTGGGGTGTGTCGACACTTCTTTTGCAAAAAGTGTTTGTACCTGAAAATTAAACACATATATCATTAGTAAAATATTTTATTATGAGTACAAATGATAAGTGTGCTTTGAAACATGCTTTTTGAATATAAATTTCAGGTGAATGTATTTATCATGTTTCAAATAATTTGCATTCAAATCACATTTGTCATCATCAAAATAGGAGGGAAAAAGATATGAAATTACACTCAACCCAACAATCTCCCCCTTTTTGATGATGGCAACATTAAATCCATATGACAATGAGGTTTTGATGAGATGTGATTTTAAGCAATTTTTGGTTATTCAATGTCCTTATTTTTGTTCATGTTCATGCTTGTTAAAGACCTTTAAATATGGCTCATTCACAATTGATGGTTGTACTAGAGAAGTACAATGTAACTTGAAGTAAGTTAGTGCATAAAGAAGGTCAAGCAACTTGACAAGCATTCATTCATTCACATTCACATAAAGATTTTCAATCACATTGAAGACAACTGAGAAATTCATTTAAGCTAAGCAAAATGCATTTCATTTCATTCAAGAGAACCATTACAATCATTCCAAAAAAGATTACAAACATTTCTTGTTCTTTCTTTCTTCTCCCCCTTTGACATCATCAAAAGAAAAATTACATTAAGTAGAAGATGGAGGAGGAGGAGGAATGGGAAGTAAGATGGTCTCAATGTCAGACAGTCTTTTCTCCATAAAAGTCAAGCTGGTCTTGATTTGATCTTGAATGGTTGTGAGTTTTGTGTGCAAGAAGTGTTCCATTCTGTCTGAATTTTCTATCAAGGTAGCTTGAATTTTTGCTAGATCAGCTGCAATGGGTTGTGAAGAGGAAGATGATCCAGCTGACCAACCAGGCCTTTGCATGATCTTGAATTCCCTTGTTAAATCAGATATCTGTGTATCAATGTGTGCATTGAAGTTCCTCATGCTCTCTAAATCATCCACAAAATGAGCAAACGACAGTCTAGTGCTGGTAATCTCATGTAATGTCTGCTTGGTGTTGAAGACATCAGCTTGGGAATTTGCCAAAATCCCCTTAAGAACTGTCTCCAATTTTTGCTGGTGCTCCTTCAGCTGTAATGAGGCATCTGCCATTGTACCAATCAATCTGTTGAATCTCTGAGCTACATAGTCTGAGGCAGCTTTTTGTTCTATGAATTTGGCAGATACAGTGTTCTCCAATCTTTGAATCCTCAACTCAAATGTTTCTGACATGGTTTGAATGGAGGAGTTCAAGGTGTCAAATTTTTCATTTAAGAAGGAGAACAACTCTGGTAGAACAGAAGGCCCACCAGAGGATGTGGATGGTTGAAATGTGGGTTGTGGAGATTCAGAGTGTATGAATGAGGGTTGAAACTGAGGTGAGATTGGGGCATGAACTGGGATATCACCTTCACTTCGGACTTGAGGCTGATCCTCATTCAAAGGATGCTGATCCTCTTGACCTTGGGGCTGGTCCCCTTCAGCTGGAGGCTGTTCCTCTTGAGCTTGGGGCTGGCCCCCTTGATCTTGAGGCTGTTTCTCTTGAGCTTGGGGCTGGTCCCCTTGATCTTGAGGTTGTTCCTCCTGAGCTTGAGGGGCCTCAACCACAACTGGCCCTCTCCTAACTTGATTTCCCTCCAGTCTAAATCCCATGAATTTCTGAATATTCTTAAAGGTATAGATGTTGGACTTAGGGATAGACTGGGATTTCTCATTCTCCAAGGGCACACCAAAGTGCTGGAACACTGAGGTCAGATGTGCAGCATATGGAAGAGATCTCTTGAGGTCTTTTCTGGTTGTTTTAGATATGATTTGATACATTATTACATGGAGGTTGATTTTGATGTCTTTTACCATGCAATATAGAATGAATCTCTGAATGTCTGTTAGCCTGTCCCTTCCACCACCTTGAGGGGTAATGATTGTGGTCAATATGTGGTGGACGACTCTCAACACATGGGGAAAGGAATTTGTGTTGAATCTGGTTACAAAGGTCTGTTTTGGATCAGATGCATGAGCAGGAAGGCCTGTCATGATGGAATAGGCTTCATGAAGATCAAATTCGAATTCATGATAATCTGCCCCTTCATCTGGTACTTTGAAAATAGAGGCAGCTTTATCAGTTGGCATGTCAATAACTATGCCCCTAACCTTTGATTTATATCCTTCATCTGTGCATTTCAGGTTCTTGTAAAATTCCCTAACAAGTCTTGGATAACTAATTTGAAACTCAGAAATAAATACCAACCAAGACTGAAGAGAGAAATAGGTCTGAATTTCTGGAAATGTGTCTGCTAGCTGAATATCTGATAAATCCACTATCCGGGGCTTTAGAATAAGCTTGGCTTCACTAGTGGTGTCTTGAGACTTGGAAGACTCAGACGAAGATGATGATGATGACTCTGAAGAGTCTCCAGAAGGGAAGCCCGGATTCTCTGGTCTAGAAACCCTACCTCTGCCTGAAGAAGAGGGTCTACCTCTCTTGGCTGCTGGCTGAGGTGCAGAGGAGGACACTGGTTGCTCTGCAGGGTCATTCCGTCTTTTGGTTCTTCTTTCGAACTGAGGAACATCATCCTCTGCCGGAACTGGCCTGGACGAAGCCTGAGATCTTGCTCCACGGCGAGGACCCAACTTTCTCACCATGGTTGCAAAGATGGAGTGGAATCGGGGTTTGATGAAGGAGAAGAGAGATGATTGAGAAAGGGTTTTGATTGAGGGAGAAATGTGTGGGATTTCTTGCCGGAAATGAGAAGAAAAGCATCATCGGGTCGACCTGATGCCTAAGAAGGGTTTGCAGTGGTGCAATACCCCGCAGGAACAACAAGGCTTATCCGGAACCCACGATTTAAAAGGTTCTGGCAAGAGGGCAGTGTCGACACTGGAAGAATGTAGTGTCGACCTGGCCTAGGGTATGTGTCGACACGAGATAGGATGGTGTCGACCTGGCCTTTGAAGAAAATTTGAATTTTTGTGAGAAGAAAATTTTGAGAATTCTAGGACTTCTTTAAAATGATAACTAATGAGAGAAATAGTCATTTCAAGGATGTTTAAGAGACTTAAAAATTCATTTGTTATATTTTGCAAAATTTTATCACAATTCAAGTTTTAAACAATTTCCAATAGGATATGAGCATTCAAAGACTTGAGTCAATGAAATGATGATTTGAGGGATATAGTATATCTAACAATCAACTATAATCTACCATATTTCTCAACGTTAAAGAAATAAAGATATCCTCTAGACTGAATACAATTGGTTTGAAAATAAAACAGAATCTTAAAGAACAACTTGATGATGAATGAAAATGATTCCTTCTAAACAAAACTCCATTTACACATATATTTTGTCTTTTTAACAGACTATCAAATGATATAAATCTTTTTCACTCAAGTACTAGTGCTTTTTACACACCATAGTCCCTGGATACTTAAGATTTATTCATTGTTAAGTCTCAAAGGGGTAAATGATGACCTTTTGACATGAAAATATACGTTTTGTAGACGCCAATATTTCCAGTTACTCAGTCATCATCAAAAAGTATAGCACATTTTTGCTGTATTTTGAATTTATTTTTGAATTTTTATCCCCTTTGAACAGAGATAACATTAGTGCCTCATGACATGCATGGCACTTCATTCATTGTGAAGGTGTGCAGTTTCTCAGCACAAATGTCATTGCTCTGTTGAATTTTCAAAATTTTAAGAGTTTTGTAAGATAGAAATCAATTTTATCCAACATCAGTTGCAAACAAAGAGATGTTTTAATTTCAAGACACAATTTGCTTTCAATCTTGGAAGAGTTCTGAGTTTCTATGGGTTGAAAAATATAGTTGATAGTTGATTAGTAAAAAAAATGATAGATCACTCAAAGGATCATTTGGAGACTTTAGACATCTGAATGATGACATCATGCAGGAAATTGATGAAATACAAGAAAAGTTATGAATTTTGCAAAAGTCATGACTTGTGAATTTTCTAGCTCCCCCTGAGATGATGATTTCAATCATTTTCTATCAAAATAAAGATATGCAAGATTTTGAAATCAAGAAAGATTCTCTTTAAACAATAAAAGCTCCCCCTCAACAATTGCATATTCATTTCTTAGTACTTGGCGGAGACATATACTCTCACATAGTGAAAGTGTCCAGACAAGCATAACCTATCCTTCTTCAAGTCACCATTTGATATACCAAGAAATTTCAACACAATAAGAGTTGAAGAATTTATTGTCCAAAGGAAATGGAAGTGAATTGAGAGAGATATAGACAATATGACTGAAGGAAGCAAAGGGTTATGATATCAAAAGAACTCCCCCTTAGACAATGCATAACACTCAACCCAAACCTAAAGAGAGATCATGAATGTGGACATTTACAAAGACCAAGTTCTCTCCTCAAAGATGAAAATCTATTTTCAGGAAGGGGTTTGGTGAAAATGTCTGCAACTTTTTTTTAGTTTCAATGAAATGGAGTTCAAAGGACTTCTTTGCAACCTCATCTCTCAAGAAATGATGCCTAATTTCAATATGCTTGGTTCTAGAATGCTGAATGGGGTTTTTAGACAGATTTATTGCACTTGTATTATCACATAGAATGGGTACACAACCTAAATCTTGGTTGTAATCGAGAAGTTGATGTTTCACCCAAAGAATTTGGGTTCCACACCTACCAGCAGCAACATACTCAGCCTCTGCAGTTGACAGAGCAACTGAATGTTGCTTCTTGGAAGCCCAAGAAATAAGGCACCCACCTAGGAATAAACACAAGCCACTTGTGCTTTTTCTATCTAATTTACACCCAGCATAGTCAGCATCACAATAGGCAATCAAATCTAACTTGCAATTAGCAGGATACCAAATTCCTAAATCACATGTTCCAACAAGATATTTGAAAATTCTTTTAACAGCTAACATGTGACTTTCTTTAGGATTAGACTGAAATCTAGCACACAAACACACACTAAACTGAATATCAGGTCTAGAAGTTGTAAGATAAAGTAGAGAACCAATCATACCTCTGTAGGTCTTTTGGTCTACTGACTTACCATTTGCGTCTTCTTCTAGCTTAGCATTTATGGCAATAGGTGTGCTTGAATGCTTGAGGGTCTGAAAGTCAAACCTTTTGAGAAGTTCCTTGACATACTTGGCTTGACTGATGAAGATCCCTTCAGATGTTTGGTTCACCTGCAATCCCAAGAAAAATGTTAAATCTCCCATTAAACTCATTTCAAATTCATTCTTCATTTGATTTGAAAATTCAGTGCATAGGCCTTTATTGGTGGAGCCAAAAATTATGTCATCAACATAAATTTGGACCACAATTATTTGATTTTTTACTGTTTTTTGAACAAAGTTTGATCAACAGTTCCTCTGGAGTATCCTTTTTCAAGCAAAAAGGTACTCAAACGGTCATACCAAGCTCTTGGAGCTTGCTTAAGACCATAGAGAGCCTTATTGAGCTTGAAAACATGGTTAGGATATTTTTCATTTTCAAATCCAGGAGGTTGTTCAACAAAAACATTTTCCTTAATATATCCATTTAAAAAAGCACTTTTGACATCCATTTGATAAACTTTGAAATTCATGGAGGATGCAAAAGCAAGGAAAATTCTAACTGCTTCTAGTCTAGCTACAGGGGCATATGACTCTTCAAAATCAATTCCAAACTCTTGATTGTACCCCTTTGCAACTAGCCTAGCTTTATTTCTAATTACCTGACCAGATTCATTCAATTTGTTTTGAAAACCCATCTAGTGCCAATGACTGTTTGGTCACTAGGTCTAGGTACTAATTCCCATACTTGATTTCTTTCAAATTGATGAAGTTCATCATGCATGGCATTAATCCAATCAGAACTTGATAAGGCTTCATCAATTGACTTTGGTTCAATTTGGGAAATTAGAGCTAGTGGGTCTTCTTTAATATCATGCGAGAAAGATGATCTAGTCCTAACTCTATCATGCAAGTTGCCAACCACATTGTCTAATGGGTGATCTCTTAAAAACCTATGTTCAGAAATTACCTGTTCAGAAGTACCCACTTCTGGGACAATGTTACCTGAGCCACTTGGAGATGGTGTGTTCAGGTTCTCTTCAATGTTTTCAAACTCCTCAACAGTTGGTGAAGAGTCCACAATAAATTCATCCTCTTCAGTGTCTTGTCTTTCCCTGCAAGATTTAGAATTGTTAGTTGAAAAGGAATTTTCATCAAAGATAACATGTGGAGATTCTTCAACAGTTTTAGTTTTAAGAATGTACACTTTGAAAGCCCTTGACACCTCAGAATAGCCAAGGAAGATAGCTTCCTGACTTTTAGCATCAAATTTGTCAAGGTTTTCTTTGTTATTGTTGTGTACATAACATTTGCACCCAAAGATTTTAAAATAGGAAACAGTTGGCTTTTTGTTTTTCAATAATTCATAGGGGGTTTTCTTGATTTTTGGTCTGACCAATGCTCTATTGAGTATGTGATTGGCTGTGTTCACAGCTTCAGCCCAGAAGGATTTGGGCAAGTTACTCTCAAGTAGCATGGTTTAGCCATTTCCACAAGAGTTCTGTTCTTTCTTTCCACAACTCCATTTTGTTTGGAGTTCTTGGTGAAGAAAACTTGTGGAATATTTGAAATTCAGCACAAAAATCAGAAAAGGATGTGTTCTCAAATTCACCCCCATGATCAGTCAAAATATTTTTGATTTTATATGGATAAGTTGTTAAGACAGTGGTACAGAAGTTCCTGAATTCAAGACAAGTATCACTTTTGTGGGACAGAAAAATAACCCAAGTAAATCTAGTAAAATCATCAATGATTACAAACCCATATCTTTTGCCACTTAGACTTAGAATTCTTGTAGGGCCAAAAAGGTCCATGTGAAGTAATTCTAGTGGCCTAGATGTGAGTACCTCATTGAAGTTTTTAAAGGATTTTCTTGTTTGTTTTCCTTTAGAACAGATCCCACAGACTTGATTTTCAACATTAGAGAAGGATTCAGGAAGCCCCTTAACCAAATTCAATCTTAACAACTTATTCATTGTTCTGAAACTTGCATGGCCAAGTCTTTTGTGCCAAGTCCATGCAATTTCATCTTTATTTGCAACAAAGCAAAGATTTTCAGAAAAGTTTTTATTTAGGTTGATCATGTAGACATTGTTTTCCCTTTTTCCAAAGAATTTGATTTTATCAGTTGATGAGTCAATTATCTTACAAAAATCAGATTCAAACACAACTTTGTGACCTTTGTCACATAGTTGGCTGATACTGAGCAGATTATAATCAAGACCATCAACTAGTAAAACATTATCTACAGAGTTTGAGGAAGTTTGACCAACCTTACTAGATCCTATGATCTTTCCTTTATTTTTACCTCCAAAAGTCACTGACCCTCCCTCCTTTTCAATCAGGAATGAGAATTTGGCTCTGTCTCCCGTCATATGTCGTGAACACCCACTGTCAAGAAACCACACATTGGTGTTGGGTGCACGACCTCCCTACAAAATAGATCAGTGGAGAGAAGATTTTGGTACCCAAATAGAGTTGGGACCATCATAATGTTTGAACATTGTCAGTAAATCTTTTCTCACCCAAATTTGACCTGTTTTTGATTTTTGTTTTGTTACATTGGTGTTTTCAGTCTTTTTCTGTTTGTTCCTTTTCTTAGGAATGAAAGCACCAACATTTTTGTTTTTAGTGGGAGGGGAGTTTTTCATTTGAGCATAGGAGTTCAGATTAGGAGGTGGAATCCATGGATTTTGTTGCTACATCTAATGGTTTGGATGAAAGAATTAAGGATGATACCAACAGGGGTTGTCAAACCATTGGCTCCAAGGATTGGTCCATTCATCTTGAAATGCTGTCTTGGAGGTCCAAGGTTCTTTATAACTGATTTCCTTTGACTTTTTCTTGTTTTTCAAATTTTTATTTGAGTTGTTGATTGAGTTGTTTGTTGCTTTTGATGTTGAGCAGGTCGACCTCTCCATGACTGGTATCGACACAGCAACCACAGAAGCCTTCTTCTTGTGGACTGGTGTCGACCTGTCAGGAGACTGTGTCGACCTGGTTGTCTTCTTTTGTTTTTGAGTTTTTAATTTGTTTTGTGTTTTGTTTGATGTTTTGTCTGATGTTTGCTTGATTTCTGTGTTCTCAAGATTAGGACCTTTTACAAATTTAATTAATGGTGATTTGCCCTTTTTCTCACCAGATTTGTCTTTCTTTGGTTTCTTTTTGTTGAATCCTAATCCATGAGAAGTTGTTGTCATATTTGTTCCTAGCAATGCTTCCAAGTTATCTTTACCTTTTGTGAAGGTTTGGATAACTTCATCTCTTTCTTTTAGCTGGTTTTGAAGAGTGTTAATTTCTTCAATCTTTTACTGTTTTTCTTGTTTTTCAATTTCCAGCTTTTCAGATAAGTCTTTGAATTCTAGGGTGGCCTTTTGAGAGGCAAGCTTCAGATCATCAATTAGATTCATGAGATTTTCTTTTTCTTCATTTAATTCTGTTATCTCATTTTCTAGCTCACAAGTTCTGTTGTTTGAAGATTGGTTATGATAAAGGTTTTCAATTTTCTTCTTGATGTGTTTGTTTTCTTTTCTCATTTCAGAATATTTTTCAACTAGTTCTGCATACACATCCTGCCAATCTTCAACAGTGAAATCTTCAAAAGAGGTGTTTACCTTTTCTTCAGAATTGTTGGCCATGAAGCAGATTTCCTCACTCTCAGAGCTTGAGGATTTTTTGTCTTCTTCTTCTTCACTTGAATCTTCGTCAGACCAAGTGGCCACCATGGCCTTTGGCTTCTTGAACTTCTGGAATTTCTTGTGCTTTTCTTTCTTGTTCTCAGGACACTCTCCCTTCATGTGTCCTGGCTTGTTACACCTGTAACAAATGACAGTTTCGTCAGCTTTTTGATTCTTGTTGAAATTAGAAGAGGAAGTGTTTCTTTTACCTGACGAAAACTTCTTTTTCCCAGACATTTTTCCTTTTCTATATTTCAAGAATTTTCTGAATTGCCTAGTCATGAGGGCATTTTCATCCTCATTTGACTCAGACTCCTCAGAACTTGTCTTTTCTTGACTTTTGTCTTTGTTACATGAAGAGGCCTTAAGTGCCATTGGCTTGGTCTTAATTATATGTTCTTCATTTCTTTTCAAATTGATTTCATATGTCATTAAGGATCCTATCAATTCATCCAAAGACATTTTGGACAAATCTTTAGAATCTTCAATGACAGTGGCCTTTGTGTGCCAAATAGAAGAGAGTGAACGTAAGATTTTCCTTACCAAGTCTGCATCTGTGTAGTCCTTACCTAAGGCCTTGAGTCCATTGACAATGACCATGAACCTGGCAAACATTTCAGAAATTATTTCATTAGACTTCATCATAAACAATTCATATTCTGAAACAAGAATATTTGCCTTAGTTTCCTTTAATTCGAGTTTATCCTACATCTCTTTGGCAGATTTGCACATTGAGACTCTCGAATACTCTTTGGGATGAACATCACATTGAATCATGTTCATGGCACTATAATTCAATGTGGCTTTTCTTATTTGTTCCCTAGTCCAGGTTTCTTCCTCTCCCTGGTTTTCATAGGGACCAACCTCAACCACTTTCCAAATTTCATAGTTCTGGGCTCTTAGAAAGACTTGCATTCTATTTTTCCAGTATGAATAGTCCGTTCCATTAAAGAATGGTGGCCTATTTATGGAATGCCCCTCAGCTATGAAACCTTTGGAATCCATTGACTTAAGAAGAAAGCACAGAAGAATTCAGCAAACAAGCAAACAAGCAAACAATCAGACACACAATACTCAAAAACTGCTCAAATCAAATCAGATCAATATAAACCCGCTCTGATACCAATTGAAGGATCGAGGAAAAGGTGTGGATAAGATCTAGAAGGGGGGGGATGAATAGATCTATGCCACTTTCTGCGGAAGCTTAAGCAATTTAAAATACTTTTAGAATCAGAGGCAATTTTAATCAGTGAAAAACACAGATCTGATGAAATGTTAAGTGAGTTGATAAAATAGATATGAAAACCAGTTGATTAAGTGAATCTCGATCGATCCTATGCAAGCATCTAACGGATGATAGAATCAAACCACAAATAGACAAGTGCACAGAGATTTTTAGGGGGTTCGGAAATCACCCATGTGATTCCTACATCCACCCCTCACACCCAGTGAGGATTCACTAAACAACCTGGGAAACACACCCACTGGAGCCAGACAACTCCAACACTTGAGTTTACAACTCACACACCTTTAGAGTAAGACTACTCTAGATCCCTGAGCAAGACTGCTCAACAAACACTTGAGCTCGACGACTCAGACTGAGCACAATGGCTCACAAACAAGTATGCTAGACACCAACACACGACATGGATCTTCTAGCAGCAGATCATGTCAGACATGAGAACATTCATGAGAGTTATGCAGAAGCACTTGAACAATCTCAAAATGCCTCAGAAGAACGAAAGTACATTAAGAATTGTGTTAAAAGACTTTGTTCTTCAGTGTACTCCCTTGTAGAAGCTCAGATTGGGAAGAGGCATGAATCCTTGAAGTCCCAGCCGATGCTCTGTACAATTGAACTTGGGGATCTTCCTTGAAATCTTCTCCAACGAATGCTCCTACTTGATTTGCTTCCTTGAGGCGCTTCAATGCTTCTTCAACAATCAAACTCCAATTCTCACAATCAAATTGATGAGAATTGGTCTTCAGAAGACACCAGGAGAGCAGAAGAGGGAGATGAACTCTTCCCGCCGCCAAAGGGAACTTTTCTGGAGGCTTGGAGAGTTCGTTGGGGTCTTCTCATGATGGATGGCCAATAGGGGGGCCTTTTATACCCAAAAGATTCCAAAGATACCCTTTAGCTACAAGGGCACACGATCCTAGGTTGATACACCATCGCCCTAGGCTGACACGTGGCAAACATCCAATTTAAGTTGCAATCTTTCCGTAGTGTGTCGACCTGCCCTGGTGGTGGTGTCGACACACTGTCCCAAATTTGAGAACAGGATGTTCTGGGAACAAGGTCCAGTGTCGACCTGCTCTGATGCTGTGTCGACCTGCTGTCCCAATTCTGCAAACAGGCTGTTCTGGGAACTGAGTCCAGTGTCGACCTGCTCTGGTCCTGCGTCGACCTGCTGTCCCAATTCTGCAAACAGGCTGTTCTGGGAACTGAGTCCAGTGTCGACCTGCCCTGAGAGTGCGTCGACCTGGGTAGACTAATTCCTGGAATCTGCAACTCGTGTCGACACACTCTTTGACATGTGTCGACACAGTCTCAACAATTGTTCACCTTTTTTCCTTTGAATCTGGGTTGTTGTGTCGACACCATTGTGGGGTGTGTCGACACTTCTTTTGCAAAAAGTGTTTGTACCTGAAAATTAAACACATATATCATTAGTAAAATATTTTATTATGAGTACAAATGATAAGTGTGCTTTGAAACATGCTTTTTGAATATAAATTTCAGGTGAATGTATTTATCATGTTTCAAATAATTTGCATTCAAATCACATTTGTCATCATCAAAATAGGAGGGAAAAAGATATGAAATTACACTCAACCCAACAATCTATGCTTTATGATTAGGACTAGTCTGAATGCCTCAGTTTTGTCAGATCATGAAGATTAGTGGATCAGTATACGTATACTCAATTTTTGATAAATTGTCCATACTTGCATAAATTGCTAATAAATTCAGTACGGTAAATAAAAAGGCATGCAAGAAAGATTTGTGGTGATTGATCTATGGTTGTATGATTTAGGGTAATTTTGTATTCTCAAATCATGCATATAACAGTAGTCTCTGTTCAAACAGTAAGTGGCAAAAATGCATGATTGTGTTAAACTCCATATCGACCTAAATTATGAATGGCATGCGAAATAGGTATTTGATTTTCTGTAAATTCTATTTAGCTCAGAAAAATTTGAAAATTGAATGTATGACCTTGAACCCGAAAATAGCATGTGGTTAAAATTTCAGGTCATTTAGACCAGTATATAAGGAGTTATGCATTTTCCATGTGAAATGTAAAAAAAAATCTATGTATGTTAACATAAGGTGGTTAGATATTGTTTAAACCCAACCTGATTAGTGAATTTACTGTGTGTTAATGTCTGAAATCTGTAGTGTCATGATAGGAAAACAGAGGCATGTGCAAGTAAGTGAGAAAGTGAATGAGATGAAAAGTGATATGTGTAAAATCGGTAAAATGTGTAAATGTGTAACTGTGCCAATGTGACACTGCTTCCATAGAGGGCAGTGGAACTGTATCAGGGAAAAGTCCCCCTGAGAAAGTTCAATGTGTAAGTGACCCTAAGGGCATTAGGGGGAAATCCTGGAGGTGGACAAGTACCACTGGTTAGGGTGGAGACTTGTTCTCCCGGTCTGCACAGTCCAAGAGTCGCCATTGGAATGCCTAGATGGCGTCTATGTGTAATGTGATGTGTATATGTCCTTCTTTGGTGGTTTGGACTATGTGTCATGGCACCTAAAATGTGAATGTGTAATGTGTAATGTGTATGTGTTTATGTGTTAATGTGTAAGTGAACCATGTGAAATGTATATGTGTAAATTGCAACCATGTGAATTGGAAACTTATGTAAAGAAAATGTGAAACTAAAAATGTGAGAATATGACATTGAAATCCATGTGAGACAAATCTAACACCATGTGAAATCAGAAATTTCATGTTGTTATCATCATGTTTATATGTGCAAAAATGTCTAGAATCCATGTTAGGGATGATTGATGAGCACGTGTACAAAATAGCATGATTGGTTATTCACATGGTATGTTTTAAGAAATATTGTAGCTCTCATGTATAGGCTTACAGCCATTAACCATGTGAAACCAGCAACTTAAAGCATGTGAAAATGTCTATGTATGTACTTAAGAACATGTAAAACCCATGCTAGTTGTGTTTTCTTTTCATATATGCACAGTGTTCATGTTGGTAGCTCTCATGTCTTGGTTCTTTAAGGGCAAAATTTCATGAGTAAATTGAATAGAGAGCATGTGATAGGTAAAGTTTTATTCTTATAAATCTGAAAGCATGATCCATGTATTAAATTGTAGAACTTTCATGATAGGTTGAAACTTTCAAATGTCTAGCATGCCATGTGTTAAAAAATTATGAATGTGCATGTAGAAACCGCTAGGACTTATACGTGTATGTTATGAGTAGTGTTGCTTGCTGAATCTTTAGACTCACTCCTTGCTTCGGCGTACAGGTGTAGTTGGTGACGTGGCTCCGTTGGAGGAGACAGTGGAGACGGACTCCGAGCGCAGAGATTAGTCTTTGGAGTTCTTTGTGACTTGTGTATTTCATAGTATGTAATTTGAACGATGTATTAGAGTTATCATGAAAAGAATGTATAAGTGTGGACATTATGTATTTAAATTTCAGCAATTTAAATTATGTGAACTTTTAGCTCTAAATGTTAATTGCGAATTCCATGTATGTTTAATGTGGATGATGAATAAATGAAGATAGTTGTCTTTTACTTCCGCTACTCTGTTGTATATTCGCGTGTATCTCAGCTGTTCGTATTGTTTGGGTAAATGTCCCACTGTGAGGACTCTCGCTATACCGACGTGGGTTGGTATAACCGTACCGGTATAATGAGGGCCGTCATAGAGATTGGTATCAGAGCGACCGGTTGAGATTGCACATGAATATACCTAAGTCATCATCCCCATTGCATGCTAAGTATGTCCACATGTGTAGAAAACACTAATAAGAAGTGAAAGATAGATAAGAAAATGGTTAGAAAACTTAGTAACCTAACTCTAATGGTGGCTGAAATTTTAATACAGCCATGGCTTCGAGAGGTAGGCGTGGTGGAGCGTCGACCCGTGAGGACGAGACGCGACGTGATGAGCAGGCGGAGCAACAGGCCCCGGCACCGCGAGGCCCTGTGCTTCCCCCACCGCCGCCTGTGGATTACGGAGTATTCATGCAAGGTCTGGTGCAAGCCATGCAGACGCAGGCTCATACCCAGGCAGCACTCCAGGCACAGTTGGAAGCCCAGCAGGCTCAGGCACCAGCTCAGGACCATGGAGGACCTTCCATCATGGAGCGATTCAAGAGGATGACCCCACCCTCTTTTAAGGGGGAGAGTGATCCATTAATGGTAGAAAGCTAGTTAAGGGAGACAGAGAAAATCTTCCGAGCCATCAGGTGCCCTGATGAGGATAAGGTGACATTAGCCACCTACATGCTACAGGAGAGAGCGGATGTATGGTGGTCCTCCCTACTACGTACATGCTTTGAGGACGGAGCAGTAGACGTGACGTGGGACGCATTCGTGAGACTCTTCCGAGCCAAGTTCGTCCCAGAGCATATCCAGGACAAAATGGAGCAGGAATTTCTCTCCCTGATGCAAGGCTCCATGACCGTGCTAGAATACGAGGCAAGGTTTTCTGAACTTTCTAAGTATGCACCGCATATCGTAGAGGATGAGCGCAGGAACACGAAGAAATTCGTGATGGGACTCAAGCCATCATTGCGGACGAGACTCGTGGCATTTGACCACCGCACGCTGGACGAGGCCCTCAGTGCTGCCTGCAGGCAGGAGGGAGAAATGGAGCAATATCTAGAGGAGAAGAAGGCTTCGCAGAAGAGGCCGGCAGCGACATTCCAGTGGCAGGATAAGAAGAAAACAGCGTACCAGACACCGTAGAAACCAGTAACAGTCAGCAACTCTCAAGTACCTTCTGTACGTTCCCCCGGTGTGAAGAAAGAGTGTCCCCACTGCGGGAAGACACATGGTGGTTCCGAGTGTTGGTTGGTAGCGGGTAGATGCTTGAAGTGTGGGAGCAGCGACCACAAGATCAAAGACTGCCCAAGACTTCAGCAGGGAGCTCAGCGTGGAGCGCCAGCACCAGCAGTAGCGGCAGCCGCGCCAGCTACAGGAAGACCAGGAAGGCCTCAAGCCCCAGCTCGAGTGTTTGCTTTAGCTCGCGAGGACGCCGAGCAGGCGGAGCATGTCACTGAAGGTACAGTTTTGCTTTTAGGTGTGCACGCTCGGGTTTTGTTTGATACGGGGGCCACTCACTCGTTCATTTCCGAGCGGTTCGCTAGGTAGTTAGCCCTAGAGTCAGGCGTAGAGTCTGACGATTTAGAGGTCCCTTTGTCTGTGCACACCCCTGCGGGTACGGTATCGACTAGGAAGTGCATTCCGTCGTTACCTGTGTGCATTGAGGATAGAATCCTACATGGGTGTTTCTTCTTGCTAACGATGAAGGACTATGATGCTATTCTTGGTCTGGATTGGCTAGAGGAGCACTATGTGTTAGTGGATTGTCGTCGGAAGAAGATTGTTTTCTGCATTCCTGGTGAGGACGAGTTCTCTCATCCCTTGCCAAAGAACTTAGTGGGAAAGTTAGTTATCTCTGCCATGAAGGCGATGCACATGGTGAACAAGGGTTGTGACGCATTTCTTGCCAGCGTTATGCTAGTACCCGATGTTGGTTCGTCACTGACTCTTGCAGAGATCGATGTTGTACAGGATTTTCTAGATGTCTTTCCCGATGACTTGTCTGGATTGCCACCGGATAGAGAGATAGAGTTCACTATAGAGTTGCTTCCGGGCACTTCTCCTATCTCGAAGGCCCCATATAGGATGGCACCCGCAGAGTTAGCCGAGTTGAGGAAGCAATTGCAAGAATTGCTTGATAAGGGATTCATTCGCCCTAGTATTTCCCCTTGGGGCGCACATGTATTGTTCGTCAAGATGAAAGACGGGTCACTTAGGTTGTGTATTGATTATAGGAAGTTGAACCAAGTGACTGTGAAGAACAGGTATCCCTTACCTCGGATTGTGGATCTATTTGACCAGTTGCAGGATGCATCAGTCTTTTCCAAGATTGACTTGCGATCTGGTTATCATCAGCTGCGGATTAGGAGTGAGGATGTGTCCAAGATGGCATTTAGATCCCGTTATGGACATTATGAGTTCTTGGTCCTTCCTTTCGGATTGACCAACGCCCCTGCAGCGTTCATGGATCTCATGAACCGAGTGTTTAGTGCGTATTTAGATAGCTTTGTTGTTGTGTTCATTGATGACGTGTTGGTCTATTCTCCGGATGAGGCCATGCACCGTCAGCATTTGAGGTTAGTCTTAGAGGTTCTTTGTGAGCACAAGCTATATGCAAAGTTCAGCAAGTGCGATTTCTGGTTGCGCGAGGTTCACTTTCTCGGGCATGTGATCTCCGGCGCTGGTGTAGCTATTGATCCAGCAAAGGTCCAGGCAGTTATGGATTGGGAGATTCCCCAGACTCCTTCGGAGATTCTAGTTTTATTGGGTTAGCTGGTTATTATCAGCGATTCATTGAGGGTTTCTCATCCATCGCCGCCCCTTTGACAAAGCTGACCAGGAAGGGTGAGAAGTTCATATGGTCTGAGGCATGTGAGCGTAGCTTTCAGCTATTGAAGGCTAAGCTTACTTCTGCTCCGGTATTGGTATTGCCCAGTGGTCCAGAAGGTTTTGCCATTTATACGGATGCGTCTCAGATTGGTTTAGGATGTGTACTCATGCAGCGAGAGAGGGTAGTGGCTTATGCTTCTCGACAGTTGAAGGAGAATGAGAGGAACTATCCGACTCATGATTTGGAGCTCGCAGCAGTGGTTCATGCACTAAAGATCTGGAGGCACTATCTTTATGGTGTCAGATTTGAGGTGTTTACCGACCACAAGAGCTTGAAGTATCTTTTCTCCCAAAAGGAATTAAACCTGAGGCAGAGAAGATGGATTGAGTTCTTAAAGGACTATGACTTCGACCTTAATTATCATCCTGGAAAGGCGAACGTCGTAGCGGATGCTCTTAGTAGAACGAGGTCTTCACTCCAGCAGGAATGGAAGATGTTGGAGGATGCAGCGTGCTCTATGACCGAGTTAGAGCCATCGTTGTGTCAGGATTTTGTAGCTCAGCTATCCCTTAGATCCTCAGTCTTGGATGAGGTGATTGAGCAGCAGAAAGCCGACCCTAGATTGTTAGAGTTAGTGGGTAAGGCGGGCATTGCTCGTGATGAGGATGGTGTGATTAGATTTCAGCACCGTGTTTGTGTCCCTGATTTGGTAGATGTCCGTGAGCATGTGTTAGCGGAGGCTCATAGGTCGCGATTCTCTATTCATCCGGGTAACACTAAGATGTATCAAGACCTAAAGAGATCATTTTGGTGGTCCGGCATGAAGAAAGATGTTGCGGATTATGTGTCTAGATGTCTAGTATGTCAGCAAGTGAAAGCCGAGCGGCAGCGACCATCCGGCCTTATGCAGAGGATGGATATCCCCGTATGGAAGTGGGACGCTGTCGCTATGGATTTCGTATCGGGTTTGCCTCGATCTAGAAGGGGCAATGACTCGATTTGGGTAGTTGTAGATAGATTCTCGAAGACTGCTCATTTCTTGCCTATGAAGAAGAAGCAGTCAGTAGAGAGTTTAGCTAGATTGTATGTTAGAGGTATCATTAGATTGCATGGTGTGCCGAAGTCGATCATTTCGGATCGAGATCTGAGATTTACTTCGAGATTGTAGAAGGGTCTTCAGGATGCGTTAGGTTCGGAGCTGAAGCTCAGTTCGGCGTTTCATCCCCAGACCGACGGACAGTCTGAGAGGACTATCCAGACGCTCGAGGATATGCTGAGAGCATGTGTTCTGGATTGGAAGGATGATTGGGAGCGTCATTTACCTCTTGTGGAGTTCACATACAACAACAGCTTTCATGCTAGTATTGGTATTGCTCCATTCGAGGTGTTGTATGGTAGGCCCTGCAGATCTCCTTTATGTTGGGAGGAGACTGGTGATAGGCAGTTGATCGGACTGGAGTTAGTTCAGGAAACTTCGGATAAGATTCAGCTTATCAAGAAAAGGCTTGTTGCAGCACAGGATAGGCAGAAGAGTTATGCCGACAACAGAAGGAAGGATTTGGAGTTCGAGGTTGGCGATCATGTCTTCTTGAAGATATCGCCTACTCGAGGTGTTGTCAGATTTGGCAGGCATAGCAAGCTAAGCCCTAGATTCATTGGCCCATATGAGATTCTCAGACGTTTGGGCAGCGTGGCATATGAGCTAGCATTACCCCCAGCCTTGGCTAGCGTTCACCCTGTATTCCACGTATCTATGCTCAGGAAGTATGTCCGAGATCCGTCTCATGTGACTAGTCATGAGCCAGTGGAGATCTAGCCAGATCTTTTGTATGTCGAGCAACCAGTAGCTATTCTTGACCAAAAGGTTCAGCATCTCCGGAACAAGAGTATTGCGTCGGTGAAAGTCCTATGGCGGAACTTCTCATGCGAGGAGGCTACTTGGGAGCTTGAGGATGCGATGAAGAAGAAGTATCCCCTTTTGTTTGAGTAGTGTCGTTCTAACTTCGAGGACGAAGTTTCTTTAAGGGGGAGAGGGTGTAAGGCCCTCGAATTTCTGTCCCATTATTTGTATTTGTGTATGTGTATATTTGTGCTTGTGTATGTATATACATATTTACGTACGTATTAATTAGTACAATTACGTGTGCATGTGTTTATATTAGATGTAAATAATGCATGTATTGAATGGTGATAGTATGGATACACTACCATATACATATTGCATGTATATATGCATGGTATGCATAGTTTTCTGCATATTTTAGACTTCTGGCCGAAGGCCATCTTGGCGTCAACCCCTAGCCGTTGAGGTGGTGTCAGCGTCCAGCCATGGACGCCAACACTAATCCTGGCGTCTAACGATATGGACGCCAATTTCTCTGACCTGCATGCATTACAGAGCCAGAAATTCCAGAAACAAGGGAGCTCACCCATTAAGGAGCTGTCCCCAACGGCTCTGAGAGCCATCTTGTCACCTTGTGAGTGGGAGAGAGACCTCTTCCCATATGTTGAACCCGGATCTGCCTTCCCCAGCCCTCTCTTCACCCTTTTCAAGAGAGAAACAAGAGGAAAAACCCTAGCTCTGAGCTGTGAGAAAACCCCCATTTTGCACCCAAGAATCTGACCCTCTGAAGCTGGATCCGGCCATCTTCCCCGACAAGAAGCTAGCTGGACTGAAGGAGAAGACCTCCCCGACGTTTCCCTATTGTGGAGATCATCCAGGAGCCCGGAGGAAGGGTATCTTGGAGGACGTTCTGCACCTTCTTGGGACTGCCCAATGAGGGCTTCACCAGCACCCTAGATCCATTGGAGCAATTTCTAAAAGGCAAGTGACCTAACCATAATGTTCTCGTATGTGTCTAGGTCGATTCTACAATTTTTGTATATTTTTCCCTCGAGTCCTAGACCCTCACATTCACGCAATCTTGAGAGCTAGGGTATGTGTTCTGCACAGACCTGCATTGATGGCAAGGTCACTGGACGCTGAGATTATGCTTGGCGTCCATCGATCATGCCGCTGACACTGAGTCAGCGGCCAGAGACCGCCGCCAAGTTCCTCTAGACAGAACAGTGACCTGTTCTGCCCTTCCTATACAACTATTTTCAGTATGGTTTTCGTGATGAGGATATATGGTAACCCTATACACTATGTATACTGTTAAATGTGGTGTGTGGATGAGTGTGATGTGTGGTGGTGAATGTTAGAAAATTGTATCCCATGAATTTGTAAGCATGATTTGTTGATAATCTTGCCAATCTATGCTTTATGATTAGGACTAGTCTTAATGCCTCAGTTTTGTCAGATCATAAAGATTAGTGGATCAGTATACGTATACTCAATTTTTGATAAATTGTCCATGTTTGCATAAATTGCTAATAAATTCAGTTCGGTAAATAAAAATGCATGCAAGAAAGATTTGTGGTGATTGATCTATGGTTGTATGATTTTGGGTAATTCTGTATTCTCAAATCATGCATATAACAGTAGTCTCTGTTCAAACAGTAAGTGGCAAAAATGCATGATAGTGTTAAACTCCATATCGACCTAAATTGTGAATGGCATGCGAAATAGGTATTTGATTTTCTGTAAATTCTATTTAGCTCAAAAAAATCTGAAAAATTGAATGTATGACCTTGAACCCGATAATAGCATGTGGTTAACATTTCAGGTCATTTAGACCAGTATATAAGGAGTTATTTATTTTCCATGTGAAATGTAAAAAAAAATCTATGTATGTTATCGTAAGGTGGTTAGATATTGTTTAAACCCAACCTGATTAGTGAACTTATTGTGTGTTAATGTCTGAAATCTGTAGTGTCATGATAGGAAAACAGAGGCATGTGCAAGTAAGTGAGAAAGTGAATGAGATGAAAAGTGATATGTGTAAAATCGGTAAAATGTGTAAATGTGTAACTGTGCCAATGTGACACTGCTTCCGTAGAGGGCAGTGGAACTATATCAGGGAAAAGTCTCCCTGAGAAAGTTCAATGTGTAAGTGACCCTAAGGGCATTAAGGGGAAATCCTGGAGGTGGACAAGTACCACTGGTTAGGGTGGAGACTTGTTCTCCCGGTCTGCGCAGTCCAAGAGTCGCCATTGGAATGCCTAGATGGCGTCTATGTGTAATGTGATGTGTATATGTCCTTCTTTGGTGGTTTGGACTATGTGTCACGGCACCTAAAATGCGAATGTGTAATGTGTAATGTGTATGTGTTTATGTGTTAATGTGTAAGTGAACCATGTGAAATGTGTATGTGTAAAGTGCAACCATGTGAATTGGAAACTTGTGTAAAGAAAATGTGAAACTAAAAATGTGAGAATATGACATTGAAATCCATGTGAGACAAATCTGTAACCATGTGAAATCAGTAATTTCATGTTGTTATCATCATGTTTATATGTGCAAAAATGTCTAGAATCCATGTTAGGGATGATTGATGAGCACGTGTACAAAATAGCATGATTGGTTGTTCACATGGTATGTTTTAAGCAACATTGTAGCTCTCATGTGTAGGTTTACAGCCATTAACCATGTGAAACCAGCAACTTAAAGCATGTGAAAATGTCTATGTATGTACTTAAGAACATGTAAAACCCATGCTAGTTGTGTTTTCCTTTCATATATGCACAGTGTTCATGTTGGTAGCTCTCATGTCTTGGTTCTTTAAGGGCAAAATTTCATGAGTAAATTGAATAGAGAGCATGTGATAGGTAAAGTTTTATTCTTAGAAATCTGAAAGCATGATCCATGTATTAAATTGTAGAACTTTCATGATAGGTTGAAACTTTCAAATGTCTAGCATGCCATGTGATAAAAAATTGTGAATGTGCATGTAGAAACCGCTAGGACTTATACGTGTATGTTATGAGTAGTGTTGCTTGCTGAGTCTTTAGACTCACTCCTTGCTTCTGCGTACAGGTGTAGTTGGTGACGTGGCACCGTTGGAGGAGACAGTGGAGACGGACTCCGAGCGCGGAGATTAGTCTTTGGAGTTCTTTGTGACTTGTGTATTTCATAGTATGTAATTTGAACGATGTATTAGAGTTATCATGAAAAGAATGTATAAGTGTGGACATTATGTATTTAAATTTCAGCAATTTAAATTATGGTAACTTTTAGCTCTAAATGTTAATTGTGAATTCCATGTATGTTTAATGTAGATGATGAATAAATGAAGACAGTTGTCTTTTACTTCCGCTACTCTGTTGTATATTCGCGTGTATCTCAGCTGTTCGTATTGTTTGGGTAAATGTCCCACTATGAGGACTCTCGCTATACCGACGTGGGTTGGTATAACCGTACCGGTATAATGAGGGCCGTCACATATCTGGTAATGGATGATTTCATAGTGATTCCACTCTTTATGAGGACTATTGAATTCAGAGCTTGGACTAGGGAGGACAGAGATTTGTGGTTGATTGGGGCTGATCAGATGGTGGTATACTAGCCACACCGGTGCCATTGTCAACTTGGGATTCCACGGGGAATTCCTACTTCATCCAACTACACCGACATGATAGTTACCGGGCGGAATAAGAAGATGATGAAGAAATCTATGAAGACTTGGGCGAGATATATAGTGAGCAGGAAGGTGGGATTGGCAGTTCAGGAGATACGGGAAGACATCTGGAAATATGAAGAATTCAATGACACTATTCGTCCCATTTCTTGTGATTTTAATATGGCCCGTAGGGGAAAATGATGTATTTTCTGATTTCCATTAAGTGTAACACATAGTTTGATGAAATAAAAGTGATTTGCATTGCGTTTTATAGCTTGAATTGCTTGAATTGTTTGAATGTGTGCATTGAAATGGAGTGAATGGGATTCAAATATGTTCAATGGAGTATGTTGTGAAGACAGAGTGCGGAAGTGTTGGCATCCACATCGATGGCCGTCAAACACTGATAGACGTCCAAGGTCTGGTCTCCAACCAGCAGAGTGAGGAATCGACATTCACATCGATAGTCGTTTAATTCAAACTTGGCGTCCCAACCTGGCCGTTGACCTTACTTCGAGGTCTGACACTGATAAGCCATTGGAGGCAACATCCTGGACGTTGACAGTACGTCAACGGCCACCGTATTGACGTCAGCAAAAGTGAGGACGACTAGCCCTTGACGTGAAATTTGAAAAATAGCTTTTACTCAAACCGACGCTTCTCCGGTGCCATTTGCTTTCCCAAGCGCCGGAGAACCCCCTTTCTCTCCTTTCTCCATCCTTCCTACACTCACACTCTCTAATCCCCTAAACTCTCTAGAACCTCTTATGTAACGCCCCAGAAATTTAAAATATTAAGAAAATAGAAGTAATTTGGTTAAAATACCTTAGGGTTATTAATAAATTATGATAATTAGATGATAGACTTAAATAGTGGTAATGAACGTTATTCCAGTATCGTACCTCGAAGTGCGTGCCTCCACAGGGTGATACCGGAAAATGACGTCAAAATAAAAATCCGAGAACATCATAATTTCCAGAAAAATGTGGAGAAATTTATTATGTAATTTCGTGAATTTTTCGACGTACGGATTCCAACGTACAATCGACGCGACCATTTTTCGGGTGATTTTTCACCTACTGTAAAATAAAATCTAAAAATTAAACTAAAATTATTACAATTTGTAAAACCATTCTATTAGCCTATGGTTAAAATTTCATGACAAAAGGACACCATTTAAATGTGTTTGCCTAGCAAACATTGGACCAGTTGAATTATGGGTATTTTACGGTTTGGGATTTTCTGGAAAATTGCAAAGGTCTACGTGTAAGGCTATTGGGTGGCCAGCACTTGAGGTAAAACATCATACCAACTTACCTAAGGTGTCCTAACTAGGAGATGCATGTTACTCGTGTCATGGGGTAAAAACCTTTCACCCTTACTGCGACACATGGGTGAGCTTCGTGTCACCTTGCATGGAAGGCATCCATGGGTATAAGAATACCCCAAGGGTCATCGTGGCCAGGTTCCCCTTCATGTTTTCCTGTTATGCTGCTACTATTTCGTGGGTAACTTCAGGAGTGAGAGGTTTCTGAGTGAGAAATTTGGTGGAGAAGCCATTTCGGGGAACCATTGTTCTCTCTTTCTCTCATTCTATTTATGCATCTTGCCTCTGCTCAAGTTCTGGTTGAAGCTGCTACTAAGGAGTGATTGGGGAATTACTCTGGAAGCTAAAGCTAATATTATACCAAGGCTACATCTTCTTACTTGTTTCTTTGTGGCTATCATCTTCATCTCCTTCAAACTAAGGTAGGATTCGATCCTCATCTCTCCTCTTCTAACTCATGTCCTTGAATAAACTTTAGAACCTACTGTTTGGATGTTCCAGTTTCTGTTCTAGTGTCATGAACCCCTCTAGCACTTTATGTGTGTTTTGTATTTCTATAGAAGCTACTCCTTGAGTTCACATAATCTCTGGTTGGAAAGGATATTCCTCCAGTAACATGTGGTAGTAGGTTCCTAGCTATCCATGTGTAGGATTCATCTCCTTTTCCTTAATCTTGTTCTCCACACATGATAAATAACTCGTATTGAGTAGCCAAGTTGATATAACTGTAATCTTACTAGTTTTCGTCTAGTTTTGATGAATATTATTACGTTAGGGAGGAAGAGATACTTATTTTACCTCCAGATCATCTCTTCTTCTTCTTCCACCTTTGATTCAAGTTCATGATATAGAGTTCTGGTAGAAGTAAACATATCCTTAGAACAGTGTGAGGATTTCGGTTTAGATGGTTGATAATTCGAACATTGACTTGGATTCATGAAATACCTTGAGTTTTAGTGTCCATCTTATAGGAATTTTCCAATAAACCATTGCTATCAAGTTCATGCTTCCAATACTACACTACATTAGTTTATAGCCGACCAAGTTCGAATTATCAATCTCTTGTTGCATCTCGACTGTTTAGTTTATAAACCACTGTGAAAACTCTATTTAGACTCTTCCATTTGATATCAATCATGCCTTGAATTATAAGATCTATAATTAGGGTGCTTAGAATGGATTTAAACATACTTACGGAAGTTCTGCTGCTTCCTGTCGACAGCCAGCCCAAGAGCTGTCGACAGGCGCATGTTTCCAGAACTCCAGGTTTCTGGACTGTGTGGATCTGTCGACAGATCCCTTGCATCTGTCGACAGATACCCACAGAGCCAGCAAACCTGAGCTCTGTCTGTGCCATTTGTCGACAGATCCTTCCTGTTTGTCGACAGCTACTGTCCTGCCTTGGATTTCAGCACTCTTACATGTGTAAATCCTTGCTCAAAGCTCATCCTAATAGCCTACCAAATTACCCTCTTATTTACTTTGATATTTTCTGTCATTCTACCATAAAGATTACCCACTTGAGATACCTTACTCACCCTTGAATTATCCTTGAAATTGTCAATTACGATTGGTACTCTGTTGAGTCCATTCTCCTGTATTCGGTAACTAAGTTCATATAACTTGATATTCTGAGAGTTCTTATGCTTGAACACCATGTGATATATGATTAACTTATGATGATGACATTTATTGGGTCCTTGGACCCCACCTGACTGATATGCCTGTGCAAATAGGGCTGGTTCAGTCCTGGGAGGAGCACCCAAATTCATTACGGGCCGTACGGGAGTGATAAGGACACCGGGATGTTTGGCATTGCATCACTACTTTCTGATTATAGTCATCATACTTCCTATACTGTGTGAACTGATATATGAACCAATACTTGAGTTATATACCTGAGCATAACCTGAGTTTTATTGTCACTGTATCAAGCTACTGTTCTGAGATCTAGTATTGTCTCTTTGATGCCTGTTCTATCCTTGTCTTGGGGCAATGAGGACACCGGGATGTCTGGCATTGCATCAATACCTGTTTGATTATAGTCATCATGATACCTATCCTGTGAGAATATATATATGAGCCAGATGATGAGATACGTGTTGTTCATCTTTGATATCAGTCAAGTCTTTTATTGTGTTCACATGAACTAGAACTTGAGTTTCAATGTGAATTCCTGAGTATACTCTGTGTATCAATTCTATTGTTCCACATTCACTGTCATGTTCAGATGCATGTTGGTCCATCTATGATATCACTTAAGCCTTTTCCTTGATCATCATACAGTTTAATACTTTGATTTGAGAATTTGAATCCTACTGGGCTAGTTAGCTCACCAAATCCTATTTTTCAGGTATCTACAGTTCTTGAAGGAGGGAACTTCGGGATATGTGTGTGGAGAGACCATCCTTGATGGCATTTTACTTTTGAGATTGTAAACTGGAAATGTTGTAATATTCATAGAATGACAATTGTCAAATTTTTATTTAATAGAGCTTCCGAGCAATTTGCTGCTCAATTAGTTCAAAGTTCACTCTTGATTCCTCTTGCGTTCACGTTCCGGAGTTTATAGTTATATTAAATGACGGGATGTGACAGAATGGTATCAGAGCCTTAGGTCGATAAACCTAGGGATAACCTGTGAGGATGGGTAGAAAGCCTGAGGTTAAGCTAGATAAGTATAGTTGGATATAGATTGTATTGAGTATGAAATGAAAATTTAGAGGATTCCTTCTTTCTTTTATTCTTGCTTCTTATTCCTACACAAGAACTTCATAATTAAAGTGTTTACCATGTATACACACTTGAAACAACCATAGATGTGTTGTTCTATTTCTTGTAACCATGCTTTAGTTAAAGTTTATATTATGACTCAAGCATACTATGAAACTCATCCTATTAGAAGTAAGAAAATGTTGTCAATCATGTAAAGATTCATAGGAACACTTGGTAGAATTTCCTATGGTAGTTTTTCAAGATTCCTGGAAGTTTAGATCACACCTGTCGACAGCCAGCATTTACCTGTCGACAGGTAACATGCTTCCAGAACCCAGAAATACAAAACTGTCAGTAACTGTCGACAGATAGCCTTGATCTGTCGACAGATGTCCTTCACCTGTCGACAGCCGACTCTGGTCTGTCGACAGATACCCTCAGAACCAGAAAAACCTTGCTCTGTCTGTTGCTATCTGTCGACAGCCACTTCCAAGCTGTCGACAGACACCAGTCTGTGATGAACTGGTCCTTCTTCAGTCAGTCAGAAGAGTCATCAGGCACTCTGTAGAACTGAAACTCATACCTTATTTACATTCCATATCATTTAAGTAAATGTTATAATTTGATGTTTCATTTACTTAAGATATTACATGTAAATAAGGAAGTACCCCCCATTTGAATCCAATAAAAATATCAGAAAAATCATATCTCTTACCAATAAAAAGTCAACTCTCCCACCGAAGAAGAAAAACGTAATTTTTGCGATTCTATCAAAATAGCGTCTTTCTAATTTCTCACAATTTGGCCTACCTAAAAATTTCATAATTCAAGTAAACCTAGTAGAATGATAAAAATTCAAGGTCCGGTGAAAAATGATAAACACACATATGACTTCTCCAAGGGAGCCCTCTCCTACTGAAGGAAAAGTCAAACCTGTTCATCCCTTAATTTACGTCACAATGACTTTTATATGTTATTATATCCAACTCTAAACAAGAATTAGTAAATGAATGATTCAATCGATCATATAGATTTCATGACTATCCTCGTGATTTATTCTTCCGTTAACTTTCCGATTTTCTTGGATTTTAAATTATTATACCACTGAGATAGATTATTTAATCATTGTCTACATCCATTCCTTACTAAACCAAGTAAGACTCTTTAATAATTTAAATGTGTTTAACACTCACATAATTGATGAATCAAAATTTCAAGATTGTTTTAAATCTCACGAAGCTTATGGACAAGTAGTGATGTAAAATGTTATATATCTTCTGACTGGTTAATGGAACTAGGGTGTTGTGAATCTAAAGCCTGTGCATGATGAAATTTACATGGTTTGATTATAGAAATTGATGTATGCCTTATTGAATATCTCAGATACTCTTCCAAGTTATCTATGGATGGAAGTGACATTAACTGGAAGAAGATGGAAAATTCAATGCATGACTTGACTCGAGTAATGAAAACAGTAGCCAAGAACAATAGTCATACTGGAACAAGTTTATTTAAGGATTTTCGAAGCCTGGACCCTCCGAGATTTGCAGGAAGTACGGATCCGGATGAAGCTGAGAACTGGTTGAAGGATATTGAGCGAATTTTTAAGATAATGAAATGTACAGAAGAAGAAAAAGTTTGTTTGACAACATTTCAGTTAGATCGGGATGCTCGAGCGTGGTGGGAAACTGTAGAGGCAACCTTGGAGGATTTAACACAAGTTAGTTGGGAGGAATTCGTAGAATTATTTAATGACCAATACTTTTCCGAAGTAATTCAAGAAAGGAAGGCGAATGAGTTTGCCAATTTAAAACAACTAAGGATGTCGGTATCGGAATATGAGGCACAATTTGCTCGATTGTCAAAGTATGCTCCGCATCTTATAGCTACGGAGAAATTAAAAGCCAAGAGGTTTATGAATGGGCTACGTCCCCAATTTATTATGCAGTTAACCCCTCATCTGATCACTACCTACTCAGAGATGGTTAAGAGAGCTTTAGCATTAGAGGCTGCAAATGACACTGTGGAAAAGATTAGAGGGAAATCTGGAGAAGGATCTTCTGATCATAAGAGAAAGTTTGAGTTGGGAAATACCCCGAAAGTTCAGCAAATAAATAAGAAGGCAGGAAAAACTTCTAATGGAAAGAAGGGGGTATGCCAGCATTGCCATCTTAGTGGGCATAAGGCTGAGGACTGTTGGCATAGGTTGGGTGCTTGTCTCCGTTGCGGTAGTACTCAACATCGAATTTCGGATTGTCCGATGCCCAAGAATGCACCAAAGAATCAGAATTCCCGAGGAAAGCAAGGAAGACTAAATGCCATTCAGGATGTGGAACCTGAATCTCCGCAGGAAGGCAGACTGATAAAAGGTGCATTGCTAGTAAACTCAAAGCCTGCGTATGTGTTGTTTGATTCAGGAGCTACGCATTCTTTTATTAGTTATGAGTTTGCTAAATCTTTAGAAGTAAAATCAGAACTATTGTCTACACAACTTGAGGTAACAATTCCTTTGAGTAGGGATAAGAAACTTAAGAAATATTACCTTGCTAGTCGGATTTCAGTTAAAGGACAAAATTTACCCGGTGATTTGATATGCCTAGACAAGTGGGATTATAATTTCAAAATTGAATACCATCCAGGAAAATATATATATATATATAGCGGATGCACTTAGCAGAAATCCTATAGTCAAGGTAATCTAATTGTAAGTAAGGGAATGGAAATTATTGGAGGAATTTTCCGCATTACGTTTAAAGATTGAATTACAAGAAGAAAGAATTGTAGTTGATAACTTAACAATTCAGTCAGATATGTTGAAACAAATTGGAGAGCAATAGGACAATGATCTTGTGTTGAGAGAAATTAGAGAAAAGTTGGCTTTTAGACTTGAATTTAATGAAGACATTCATGGAAATCTTCAGTTTCGGAACAAATTATGTGTACCGGATAATTCCGAGATTAAGAAGCGGATCTTAGGAGAAGCCCATCGATCACAACATTGAATATCAAGATTTGGAGATACAAGAAAATTTGGTATATGTAGAAAGACGTGCAAATTCTGGATCGAAAAATAAAGCACTATGGAGCAAGGAAGTTCCATTGTTAAAGATTCAATGGAATAAACGAGGACAAGAAGAAGCAACCTGGGATTAGAAAATACCATCAAGAACCAGTGCCCAGAATTATTTCCAGGTGAGTAAACATACTCTCGTTTTATTAAAATTTGGAGGACCAAATTTCTTTTAGTGGGGGAGAGTTGTAACGCCCCAGAAATTTAAAATATTAAGAAAATAGAAGTAATTTGGTTAAAATACCTTAGGGTTATTAATAAATTATGATAATTAGATGATAGACTTAAATAGTGGTAATGAACGTTATTCCAGTATCGTACCTCGAAGTGCGTGCCTCCACAGGGTGATACCGGAAAATGACGTCAAAATAAAAATCCGAGAACATCATAATTTCCAGAAAAATGTGGAGAAATTTATTATGTAATTTCGTGAATTTTTCGACGTACGGATTCCAACGTACAATCGACGCGACCATTTTTCGGGTGATTTTTCACCTACTGTAAAATAAAATCTAAAAATTAAACTAAAATTATTACAATTTGTAAAACCATTCTATTAGCCTATGGTTAAAATTTCATGACAAAAGGACACCATTTAAATGTGTTTGCCTAGCAAACATTGGACCAGTTGAATTATGGGTATTTTACGGTTTGGGATTTTCTGGAAAATTGCAAAGGTCTACGTGTAAGGCTATTGGGTGGCCAGCACTTGAGGTAAAACATCATACCAACTTACCTAAGGTGTCCTAACTAGGAGATGCATGTTACTCGTGTCATGGGGTAAAAACCTTTCACCCTTACTGCGACACATGGGTGAGCTTCGTGTCACCTTGCATGGAAGGCATCCATGGGTATAAGAATACCCCAAGGGTCATCGTGGCCAGGTTCCCCTTCATGTTTTCCTGTTATGCTGCTACTATTTCGTGGGTAACTTCAGGAGTGAGAGGTTTCTGAGTGAGAAATTTGGTGGAGAAGCCATTTCGGGGAACCATTGTTCTCTCTTTCTCTCATTCTATTTATGCATCTTGCCTCTGCTCAAGTTCTGGTTGAAGCTGCTACTAAGGAGTGATTGGGGAATTACTCTGGAAGCTAAAGCTAATATTATACCAAGGCTACATCTTCTTACTTGTTTCTTTGTGGCTATCATCTTCATCTCCTTCAAACTAAGGTAGGATTCGATCCTCATCTCTCCTCTTCTAACTCATGTCCTTGAATAAACTTTAGAACCTACTGTTTGGATGTTCCAGTTTCTGTTCTAGTGTCATGAACCCCTCTAGCACTTTATGTGTGTTTTGTATTTCTATAGAAGCTACTCCTTGAGTTCACATAATCTCTGGTTGGAAAGGATATTCCTCCAGTAACATGTGGTAGTAGGTTCCTAGCTATCCATGTGTAGGATTCATCTCCTTTTCCTTAATCTTGTTCTCCACACATGATAAATAACTCGTATTGAGTAGCCAAGTTGATATAACTGTAATCTTACTAGTTTTCGTCTAGTTTTGATGAATATTATTACGTTAGGGAGGAAGAGATACTTATTTTACCTCCAGATCATCTCTTCTTCTTCTTCCACCTTTGATTCAAGTTCATGATATAGAGTTCTGGTAGAAGTAAACATATCCTTAGAACAGTGTGAGGATTTCGGTTTAGATGGTTGATAATTCGAACATTGACTTGGATTCATGAAATACCTTGAGTTTTAGTGTCCATCTTATAGGAATTTTCCAATAAACCATTGCTATCAAGTTCATGCTTCCAATACTACACTACATTAGTTTATAGCCGACCAAGTTCGAATTATCAATCTCTTGTTGCATCTCGACTGTTTAGTTTATAAACCACTGTGAAAACTCTATTTAGACTCTTCCATTTGATATCAATCATGCCTTGAATTATAAGATCTATAATTAGGGTGCTTAGAATGGATTTAAACATACTTACGGAAGTTCTGCTGCTTCCTGTCGACAGCCAGCCCAAGAGCTGTCGACAGGCGCATGTTTCCAGAACTCCAGGTTTCTGGACTGTGTGGATCTGTCGACAGATCCCTTGCATCTGTCGACAGATACCCACAGAGCCAGCAAACCTGAGCTCTGTCTGTGCCATTTGTCGACAGATCCTTCCTGTTTGTCGACAGCTACTGTCCTGCCTTGGATTTCAGCACTCTTACATGTGTAAATCCTTGCTCAAAGCTCATCCTAATAGCCTACCAAATTACCCTCTTATTTACTTTGATATTTTCTGTCATTCTACCATAAAGATTACCCACTTGAGATACCTTACTCACCCTTGAATTATCCTTGAAATTGTCAATTACGATTGGTACTCTGTTGAGTCCATTCTCCTGTATTCGGTAACTAAGTTCATATAACTTGATATTCTGAGAGTTCTTATGCTTGAACACCATGTGATATATGATTAACTTATGATGATGACATTTATTGGGTCCTTGGACCCCACCTGACTGATATGCCTGTGCAAATAGGGCTGGTTCAGTCCTGGGAGGAGCACCCAAATTCATTACGGGCCGTACGGGAGTGATAAGGACACCGGGATGTTTGGCATTGCATCACTACTTTCTGATTATAGTCATCATACTTCCTATACTGTGTGAACTGATATATGAACCAATACTTGAGTTATATACCTGAGCATAACCTGAGTTTTATTGTCACTGTATCAAGCTACTGTTCTGAGATCTAGTATTGTCTCTTTGATGCCTGTTCTATCCTTGTCTTGGGGCAATGAGGACACCGGGATGTCTGGCATTGCATCAATACCTGTTTGATTATAGTCATCATGATACCTATCCTGTGAGAATATATATATGAGCCAGATGATGAGATACGTGTTGTTCATCTTTGATATCAGTCAAGTCTTTTATTGTGTTCACATGAACTAGAACTTGAGTTTCAATGTGAATTCCTGAGTATACTCTGTGTATCAATTCTATTGTTCCACATTCACTGTCATGTTCAGATGCATGTTGGTCCATCTATGATATCACTTAAGCCTTTTCCTTGATCATCATACAGTTTAATACTTTGATTTGAGAATTTGAATCCTACTGGGCTAGTTAGCTCACCAAATCCTATTTTTCAGGTATCTACAGTTCTTGAAGGAGGGAACTTCGGGATATGTGTGTGGAGAGACCATCCTTGATGGCATTTTACTTTTGAGATTGTAAACTGGAAATGTTGTAATATTCATAGAATGACAATTGTCAAATTTTTATTTAATAGAGCTTCCGAGCAATTTGCTGCTCAATTAGTTCAAAGTTCACTCTTGATTCCTCTTGCGTTCACGTTCCGGAGTTTATAGTTATATTAAATGACGGGATGTGACATCTTACTTCTTCTTCCAACTTCGACCCCACGATGAGGACGAGGGGAAAATGCTCCATCCTCTAGACTCGCCGCCAACCGGAGGAGGAGGAGGAGGCGATTGCGGCGGCAATGGACACGGAGGAGGAGGAAGAGGCAGGACCGGCGGTGGGCAGCTATGCAACGAAGGGGGAGGACACCGCCGGAGACGACGGAGGAGGGGACAAGACGGAGGAGGAGGCACCCCGTCGGCCCAAGGTTGGTCCCATGAACACTTAAACTCTGTGAAATATGTTTTTTTTTATAATGCATGGAAAGAGGGGGAAACAGAGGAGACTCTGTCGGGTTTGACAGGACCTTGACGTCCACATCGGTGGACGTTGAGTTCTTGTCAACGTCCACCCCCTTGTCGTCTAAGTTGAACTTGACGGCAAGGGTTTGGACGCCGACAGAGGAACTAGACGGCCACTCCTGGACGTTGATTTTGAGTATATGGCAGACCCTTGCCGTCAATTTGGTGTTAACGACAATTGATACTGACGTCTATTTTTGTGTGTTTTCTACAGGGTAAGGGCCGAATGAGGAGCAGAGTCACATGGGACCTGTGCTGGGCTTGGTACAGGGCGCTGCCAGAGACCCAGCAGACCCAGATCGCAAGGATGGGGTTCGGGCACCTTCTGCCAGTACGTCCATTCCACGTGGACATACCATACCTAGAGGCCCTGAGGGAGCGATGGGAGGAGGACTGCAAGGCATTCATCATGCCTTGGGGTCACATGATACCCACGTTGGAGGACATGGCGTATCTGACAGGGCTACCGGTTCAGGGAGAGCCGGTAGTAGGACAGGAGCGGAGCGACTATTATGATGATATTGTAGAGTTGCTAGGGCCAGAGTTTGTGGTCGGGAGGAGGAGACTGATCTGGAGCATCTTGGTCGGATCATTTTCTGAGGCGGTGGGGTTGAGAGGTACGAGGAGAGGGCCCCTGGAGACGCTGGAGGAGTTTTACACTGGAGTGCGGGGAGCCCTCGACCTTGGTGACAAGAGTGAGGAGAGGTCTGTCAGGATTTTCATCGCATACCTCCTCGGGTGCCTCTTGTTCACGACGCAGTCGTCCCAGATGAACTACAAGTTCGTGCTGCTACTGAGGGACTTGGCGCAGGAAGGACGATATGCATGGGGTGCCGCGATGCTAGGACATCTGTTCTCCCTTCTTCCTAGCAGTTCGCGGTGCTCTCAGAGCACCGGGGGTTTCACCCCCTTTCTTCAGGCCTTTAAATGCTCATCATTGAATTTTAAACTGATTAAACTGCCTGACTGACATTCTTTTCCTTACTGCCTTGCAGATCTGGGGGTACACCCTCTTCCCCATGGGACGCGAGGTACAGGCAGAGGGGTGCTAGACCATGGTGCCTCTCATGGCGCGGTGGGAGGTAGCTCCCGACCCACGGGTGGCGGACAGGTGCGTGGAGGACGTGCGTGTTGCCTTGGACCACTACCCGCATGATCAGGTACGAACCTCAACTAAATCTCATGCATTCTATCAATTGTTGCATTTAATGTTACTGACCAGTGCTCTTTTCTTTTCAGGTGGTGTGGACCCCCTATGCGGGGGAGACGGATGCTTCACACCCGGCCGTGGCGGCAGGTCGGCCTCTATTCGACCACCACCTGTTGTTGCTATGCCTGGGGACCTGCAAGGTCCTCTACTTAGAGTTGGTAGTCCGAACGTTAGGCTGGCACCAGCCTGTCGTCGAGGTACCTTCTCTAGGTAGGGAGGGGCACTCACGCCGCCCATTCTTCGTCGAGGCCCGGGACTAGAGCGAGGAGCACGGGACCACCGTCGCCTACTGGTGAGAGGGAAGTGAGCAGGTCCTCAGACAGGCAGACCTCCAGGACAGCTCCACGTACCTGGAGGGGTACCGGGCGCACTACGCCGGATGACTCTGGCTAGACCGGCGAGTGGTAAGTGAGATTCTAACTCTAAGCCTTTGTCATTTAAATTTCTAGATTTGAATCTAACCTTGAAGTGTGAATGACAACTGCTGGAGTCGCAGGTGATCCGCCTCCTAGAGGGACGGCTGGCGGAGCAGGAGGTCGAGCTCGAGAGGCTCCGAGCAGAGGTACGGACACTGGTAAGTAACATCTCAACCTATCTTGAGTTTGATTTAAAATTGATTTGACTTTATGACTGACCAAGATATGTGAATGCAGAAAGGGGAGCTATCGAGAGTGCGGGCAAGCCGAGACACAGGGGTGAGCTCGTCCGCACAGCCGGCTGGAGGGGACCTAGCAGTTCGTCTATAGGAGGCCCTGGACAGGGCGCAGGCGAGGGTCCAGGAGCTTGAGACGAGGACCCGGGAGTTGGAGGTGGAGGTAAGACACTGAAATACTACCTTTTGCACATGATTTAATTTGAATTGATTTGATGTATTTGCTTATTTGTGTGCAGAGGCAGGGAGGAGGAGGAGGAGTGGCGACCCTCCAGGCGCAGATGGAGAGTCTGCGACTGGAGCTAACGAGGGTGGAAGGTCGTCTACTCGAGGCGAGGGAGAGGGAGCGGGAGGTGAGGGACCGAGAGAGGGAGGCAGACCGAGCCCGAGCTGACATCACAAAGAACTATGAGATTTTGAAGGATCGGGTGCTGAGGAAGCGCCGGGAGCAGCAGCGGGCGGCCCAGCAGGAGGCACCAGGGAGGACGGCATCTGCCTTTGCCTCTCTAGATGGCATCATGTCGCTAGGAGACCCATCCGTGGCACGAGGAAGGCTGCAGCGTCTCGAGGCATCGACAGCGTCGAGACCTCCTCTCCCAGACCGGCGTCGGGAGAGGGAGGAGGAGGAGGTGAGCAGCTCGCGTAGGCCGAGGCCTAGCGAGGGGGAGAGGAGAGAGGAGTGATACTTGTACCACCAGGGGTATGCCCCTGTCATGATATGTATAGAATTTGATCCTTATAGTGGATTTTTGTGGACTTTTGTCATTTGTGTGCTTGAATGGTTTGCTTTGTGTACTTTAGTCACTGCATCCACAACATTTAAAGGAAAAAAAGTTAGTGTAGATCTATCTTTAGCCCCTTGCCTAAATGATATTCTTTTCTTGAGATCTGGTCAAAGGGCTAATGTCTAATCAAAGATAAAACATAAGAAAATAACCGAAGGGAAATATGCACATGCATTTTTTTTCTTATTTTTTAATTTTTTGGTTGTTTTTTATTTGGATAAGAAAAATAAGGAGAATGTTAGTGTATATACATGTTACTGCTAATCTTTTTGGATTTTGAACTTTCTAATTTTTTTGGCTTTTTGAAAATAAGAGTAAAAATATGTACATGGTGAAAAATATATACATCAAGAGACACTTATATATATATATATATATATATATATATACAATTTTTTTTTACTCTAAAACACGAATCCATCACATGTCATAGCATAGGGTCTAGATAATCTACTTAATCACAGAGGTCATGAATAAGGAGGATCGTGCATGAAATTCCTAACGTTTGGAAATTGCCCCTAGCCTTCTTGATATTTTCCACCGCGGAAGGTCTTATACGGTCAAATTTGCCCCTAGAGGGAGGAATTGGAAGAAATGAATAGGAAGCCATGCAAGGATTTGGTTCAGACTACTTTCTGTTTCCAAACCGACACCTCATACTAAAAGAGTTGGTCAACATTTGTTTTCAGGGAAACTTTTTCTTATTTTTTATTGGACTTTTGGGGTGGAGGCACGTACTTTTTGCTACCTCCTTGAGTTGGTCAGCCTTTTTCTGGGTACGTACTTTTTGCTACCATTTTTGACCTTTTGGCTTTTCTTTTCCCCTTTGAGGCTTGATTTAGCATTCTGCCCCTTGCTTTTCTTGATTGCCCCTGTTTATGGTAACCTTGTCCTTTAGATGGGAGTGGATGGTCCCCTACTCGTAGTTTGTTCCCCTTACAGACGCGGCCGAATGGGAGAAGAATAGGGGAAATATATTGACCGGATTAGACTATCCGAGCGTACTTGTGATTTTCCAGCTAGAGGGAAATATCTGAACATCGTGTGGTGTGTGAATAAACCCTACCTCACTAATGACCAAGTGGAAAAGTAGAGATTTAGACCCATACCGTCAACAATTGATGAATAACCGACTGACTGACTGATTGACTAAGGATAGAATTTCTTGAGGTAGACTGCGTTCCACGGATATGACAACTCCACTCCTTCGGCATCTACCAACCTATAAGCATTCCCTAAATATGCTTCCTTGACAACGAACGGACCTTCCCAATTTTCTTGCAATTTTCTCCTGGGACCTAGTGCCTTTATGATTTTACGCTTTAGGACCATCTCACCCACTTCAAATTTTCTCTCAAGAACTCTTTTGGCGTAAAAACATGCAATTATCCGACGGTAAAGTTGAGCATGGTCAGCCGCAATCATTCGCCTTTCATCTAAGAGTTCAAGTTGTGCCAACAAAGCTTCCCGACGTTGATCGGGGTTAAGTTTGGAATCTAATTGAACTCTAAGTGAAGGACAAATACTTCATATGGGAATATTGCATCCGATCCGTATGTCAAAGCATAGGGGGTTCGCCCCGTAGGAGTTCGGACCGAGGTGCGATAAGCCCAAAGAGCTTCAACCAGGCGATCTGGCCAGTCAGCATTGTTATGAGATTTGCATGTTTTCTTTATGATTTTGATGAGAGTTTTATTAGTAGCTTCCGCTTGTCCATTACCTTGTGGATCATATGGGGATGAATGATGCAAGTTAATGCCATATTTACCACACATGTCGCGAAGCTCCTGTGAAGTGAATTGAGGTCCATTGTCGGTGACGATGTCCTGAGTTACGCCGAACCTTGCAAGAATGTTGCGCTTGATGAACTTGACGACCGTTGAAGCTTTGACCTCTATGAATGCTTCTGCTTCAGCCCACTTTGTGAAGTATTCCGTGGCAGTCAGAATGAAGGACTTCTTACAGATTTCTATGGTTCTGTCTGCGAGTGGACCGACCACGTCGAATTCCCACATGGCGAAAGGCCATGGAGCAATGAGAGGGTGAAGAGAAGAGGAAGGAGCATGAATTTTGTCACCGTGCAATTGACATTTAGCACAGTGACGGACAAAATGACAACAGTCTTCTTCCATGGTAGGCCAATAATAGTGTCTTAGCAATTTTTGGGCAATTGCTCTACCATTAACATGGCCACCACATTCACTAGAGTGAGCGGTTTCAACAACATTTTGAGATTCTATTTCATCAAGACAACGGAGATAGACCCCACTGAGAGACTTCTTGTACAGAATGCCACCTATGATCTTGTAACGCTCTGAGACATGGCGAATGGCCCGTCTATCGCCAGAGGTGGCATAATCGGGGAAGGATCCATCTTTGAGAAAGTTCTCGATGTCGAAATACCAAGGATGGCCGTCTTCGAGGTCGATTTCTGGCTCTTTCGAGAGCGCATGGATCCGAAGGGATGGAGAAGAAGATGTGAGTTGAGAAAACCAAGGATCTACATGGGAATGGACTCTAAAACTTTGGACAGAGACGGTTTCAGAAGATAATCGAAGAAGCTAAGGAAGCGAGTGAATCTTCTAGGATATTCTGAGCCCTAGGAGTGTGAACTAGTGTGAGCTTCCTAAATTGCCGGACTACTTTTCCTACCAACTCTTGGTATGGTTTCAACTTAGGGTCCCAGGTCTGGTACTTGCTAAGATATTACCGGAGTATCAACTGCGAATCACCAATTATCCTTAACTCCTTGACTCCGAGAAATAACACCATTTTCAACCCAACTAAGAGCGCCTCATACTCGGCCACATTGTTTGTGGCTCGGAAGGTTAACTGGTAGGCGTGCGGAATGACTACCCCTTCCGGTGAGAGGAGGACTGCCCCTATTCCACACCCTTTGGAATTGAGGGCCCCATCGAAGTAAAGCACCCAAGAAGGTTCACCATCGATAACGGCTCCTAACTCTTCATCGGGAAAGCTTTTATCAACGGGAGAGCATAAAGGTAATGGGTGGTGGGCCAAATGCTCAGCAATAGCGTTCCCCTTGATTGACTTTTGGTTAACGTAGGTGATATCAAATTGGTTAAGGAAGCTTTGCCACCTCATCAACCGATCAGTCAAAACAGGCTTCTCAAGCAAGTACCAAATTGGGTCCATACGCGCCAGAAGTTTCACTTCATGAGCCAGGAAATAATGCTTTAACTTCTGAGCAACCCAGACGATGGCCACACATGTTCTTTCCATGGTAGTGTACTTCTTTTCTACTTCATTGAACAACTTGGATAGGTAGTACACCGCTCTCTCTTTCTTCTCGTCGTCATATTGGGCCAAAACTACTCCAGTTGAGTCTTTAGTGGTTGACACATAGAGCAATAAAGGCCAACCCGGGACCGGAGGAGTGAGAACAGGGGGACTGAACAGATAGCTTTTCAATTCATCAAAGGCCTTTTGACATTTCTCATTCCAATCAAATTTAACCTCTTTTCTAAGCATCTCGTAGAAGGGCTTACAGCGGTTTGAATGTTGGGAGATGAATCTCCTAATAAACTGAAGTCTACCAATCAGCCCTCTGACTTCTTTGATATTCCTAGGAGGAGGCATGTTGATTATTGCTTTGGCCTTGTTGGGATCAATCTCAATTCCCTACTTGCTTACTATGAACCCCAGCAACTTCCCCGAGGAGACACCAAAGACACACTTCTTGGGGCTCATCTTAAGATTGTGTTCTCTAGGCCGCTGGAGAACTGCCCGGAGGACCTCAGCATGGCCATGTCGATTCTTTGATTTAACCAAGACATCGTCTACATAGACCTCCATGTGCACATGCATCATATCATGAAAAATCGCCATCATTGCCCTTTGATAGGTTGCTCCCGCATTCTTCAATCCGAAGGGCATGACGACATAAGATTAGGTCCCTCAGGGCGTTGTAAAAGAAGTTTTCTCCTGGTCCTCCTCCGCCAGATGGATCTGGTTATACCCAAAGAAACCATCCATGAAAGACAACATCTCAAAGCCGGCAGTGTTGTCCACTAGGACATCTATGTGTGGGAGAGGGAAATCGTCCTTTGTGCAAGCACGATTAAGGTCACAGAAATCTATACAAATCCTAACCTTACCGTCCTTCTTCAACACAGGGATAATATTAGCTACCCATTGTGGATACAGCACAACCCTAATGAATTTGGCTTTATGCAACTTGTCAACCTCCTCTTTGATCTTGAGTGCAAGTTTGGGATGTAGCCTTCTCAGCTTTTGTTTGATGGCCTTGGCGTTGGCTTTTAGAACCAACCGGTGCTCGACCAAAGAGGTGTCAAGTCCCGGCATGTCCTCGTAGGACCAAGAAAAACCGTCAGAGAATTCTTTGAGAATAGCTACCAGAGCTTCTTCTTTGACAACACTCAAGTTGGCACTAATCAAAACTACCTTCAGGGATTCTTCAGTGCCAAGGTTGACCTCCTTAGTGGGCTCATCCGCAGCCATGGTTGGCTCGTTGAACCTCTTTGTGCCATCCATATAGGAGCTCACTGGGTCCTCTTCTTCTGACCCAAGATCTCCCGGCTCACCCTTCTCATCAAAATCTAGCAGATAAACTCCTAAACCGTCATCTACAGAGTCACCTTCTTCAAAATCAGATTCAACAAGGGCAGGCTCCTCAAGAAACTCTGGGACTTGACTTAACTTGGCACACCTCTCAGCCAAGGCCATGACATAACGGGCTGGAACCCTTCTCCTTCCGCATACATGGCTGAGAGGATCTAGACTCTTCTAATCCTAGACCAGACCCTAGACTAGACTCTAGACTCGACTCTAAGCTAAAATCTAGATCACTATGTACAGGACTGCTATGTACAAAACTATGTACAGCAGAAGTGCCCCTAGAGGGGCGAGGAAAGGAGTCTAAGCTGGAGAGCATCGGCCCCTGGCCGAGCGGAAGAGACTCCAGAGCGGAAGGGTTCTCGATGGAGACCTCACATTCCCACCTATGAGAATTAGCGTTTTTTTTTTTTGGGAGTCAAGGCCTAAAACCATGAGTTGCTGACTCAAGGCGGCCTCGACCGGCCAGGTAAGGAATGGAGAAGGAACGGGTGGAGAAAGAAGGGAGAAAGAAGAAGTTGAAGGTGGAGGGGAGTTAGGTGCCGGGCATACCTTAGTAGGGAGAGATTGTGAAGGGGATAGAGATGATGAAGAAGAAGGAGATGGTGGTGGAGATGAAGAGGGGAAATCCGAACCAAAGAGAGAGAGGAGGCCGAAGTCATTGCAGACTTCCTCGATCTCGGGAGTTCCTTCTTCCTCCTCTTCACTCTCAGAGTCGGATAACTCATCTATCACGGGTTCCCGAGTTCCCGGTTGGAGGGGCCCCTGAACAAAATGTTCCTTCAGGGTCCAAGTAAGAGGTTGATAGGGAATAAATGGGTCCGAATGAATGGGGTCTGGGTGGAAGCCTAAGCCAGCCCTATCTAACGGCCTCTTGACTTGGGTGTGGTGGATAGGACCCTGCTGGTTCTTACCCAATCCACGGCCATGTATATAACCGATTCTAGCCATTACCTCCCAACCTTTCCCTTGGGGACATGGGACATGGAATTCTTTAGCTGACTGGGGAGGTTGGCTGAGATCACAGGGCAAGGGGAAGTCAAAGATTGACATGACAGGCTTCTTCCCCTTGTCCGAAACGAAAAATGCGGCATCTACTCCGAAGTGATGGAGTTGAGAGTTTCCAAGGTAGGAATGCTCTTAATTTTGATAATCCGCCAATTGAAAGGAAACTTGAAACACTGATGGGTGGTGGAAGGGACCCCTAAGGTTTGTTCTAGCCAGGGACAACCGAGAATGGCCTTGTAGGCTGGATCGACGTCGAGGACTAGAAACTCAGAAGACATGGTAACTGGCCTGATCTCAAGCTAAAGAGCAATCTTACCCTTGGAAACCCTCTTGGAGTTGTCATAGGCAGCAATTGTGAAGCAGATTTTCTCCAGATTATCTTCCCCCAAACCCAATTTCTTGAGGGTTTTCATCAGACATACGTTGATGGATGCCCCGGTGTCAATGAGAGTGGAGTCTACCGAAACCCCATTGAGGTTGATTGTAAGACAGAGACGAAGTGAACGACACTCGAGAGCTACAAGATCTTTGTCCGAGAAAGAGATTGAAGGTCCTTGGGTGAGAGAGAGGATAGCATTAGTAACCCCACTGGGAGGAAGGTCATCATTGACCATGATCTTCTGGAGGAATTGGAGAAGGGTGGACTGATGAGACGGGGACCTCCGAATCAATTCTAAAGTAGACACCCTCGCGGGCGTCTTATCTAGGTGTTGCAGAATATCGTATTCGGTGCCGGCAGGTGGTGGAGGTCCATTGTCCTCCTCATCTTGGGCAAGCCGTGGGGGTGGAGGAACGATCCGGTTCCTAAGTGTGACATGAACATCTTCTTGAGACTTAGGGAGAATTAGCTGGAGAGGTCTGGTCTCAAGGGCAGACGGCTCATGGATAGGGAAGGTAGGAGGGTAGGCTTCTTGACGGGTAGGTCGGATGAGGACTAAAGGTCATTCCTCTAAAATGGCGTCTACAGTGGCTGAGGGTTCCTCAGACCCTATGGAAGGACACGGGTACCATTCTTCAAAGCCTTCTACCCCCCACTTTTGTTCCCTCTTCACAACCCAGGGTTCTGAATGCGTCATGGTGTGGACGCTTTCCTGGGACTTAGAGGAGGAGGGATTGTTGCTTTGGTAGTTGGGGAGAGGGTTTTGGAAGATACCCAGCTCTTTCTTGGTATACCTAGACTTTGCTATGGCTACCTTGACGTCCTCCCAGTTAATCCTTCCATGGTCGTTCATGTCATACACCCAGTCATGGAAGGTGAAGCAGTTGTGGATCTAATGACCATGGGCCCTATGATAAGGACAGTATTTGGAGGTTTCTACCCTCGGATTGATGTTCTCCCTTTGTGGGGGGAGTTGGATAGCATCGCAGGACATGAGGGCGAAGAATACGTCCTCAAGGGTCTCGGGGAGAGGAGGATAGTGAGACCTCTTAGGACCGGGGCGGGTGTAACCAGAAGGAGGGGGAACTGCAGAGTAAGGCTTTGAAGGATGAGATGGGAACTGGTGAGGGTTGGAAGGATTAGATGGGGGATTGGAGGGCTTGTTTGGAGGCCTTAATGGCTGACTGCAAGCATTTACGGACTCATTGACGGTCACCCTCTCGGTGGTAGGTGCCGCGGGAGCCTTGCGTCCCTTGGGCTTCCCTTCAAAGAAGTGTGGCAGAGAAGAGTCCTTAATTTGGTTCTGGACCACCCTAGCTCGGTTGTAGAGATGTGCGAATAAGGGGAACTCACTCAGCATTAAGATAGAGCGGAGCGCAGGGGTGGTGTTGGTAACCAACATAGTTATGGCCTGGGACTCTGGGATGGGTATGTCTACCCTCGATGCCATGGATCTCCATCGGTTGGAAAATGTGACAAAGTCTTCGCCCGGCTTCATCTTTTCCGCCACAAAGTCAGGAAGTGTAGGGACTTGGGTGGCCATATACGAGAAGTGCGAGATGAATCGCTCGGAGACGATGTCAAAATTAATGAGGTCCGATGCAGGCAAGGAGGTAAACCACCTCAAAGCTTCCCCTTCTAACGATTGTTGGAAGAGGTGAACTAAAAGAACCTGATCGTACAGCCATCGATGGAAATCCATGGTAAATCCGGCAAGATGGAATTGGAGATCAGAGGTCCCATCATACTTGCGGTACTTCGGGGCCTTGAAACCCAGAGGAAAGTAGGCATTGGGAAGCTTGCAATAGTTCTGGAGGGAATGAGGCTTTGAAAGGGACAGAGATTCAGCCAAAAGCTTCCTAATAAGCCCCTCCATCTCCGAACGGGAGATGGATTCAGATTAAGTGGGGGGTGCGGGCTGAGCATGAGGTGGGTAGGAGAAGGAAGGAGTTGGGATAGGGGTAGGTAAAGGAGTGGAGGGAATTGGAGTGGAAAAGGGGACAGGGGAGGTGGGAACCCGTGAAGGGATAGCAGGCCTAGGAATAGGCCTGGATGAGGAAGCTTGGAAAGGAGAAGGGGATGGAGAGGAGGGAGAGACTGTTGCCTGGACAGTATGCTTAGAAAGCATTGAAATGATGTCCTCAGGCGAGTAATGGGAGAAGAGCTTGGAGAATTCAAGGTCTTCTTGAGTGTCTTGAGCATAAGTTGGATTGACCCTTAGACTCACACTCCCCTCATTATCAGCTTGAGATGAGGAAGAGGAGTGAACTGACTCTTCGGGCCAGTTATTGGTGTCAACCATCCCGACAAATTCATGGACATTATTCTCATACTCAAAATTCAGATTGTTAGCCATATTCAAAGAATTTCACCAAGCATTCATTAGCACACAACCTACTGATTTTAGATGGTTTGAGTTGATTAATCTCACTATTTTTAGAAGAAATTTGGGTTTCTACCAAACAATGTTATCGAACAACGTCCCTAAAATTTGAAGTATCAAAGTTATGTGTTAATTAGACTTGCAAAGGCTGGTTCTCTCAAATCTGACTCAAACCTGGGTGAGTAGGCAAGCTAGACAGGGAGGGTGAAGGTCCTCCTGCCCCGTACCGTGAGGGAATTCATGGAATCTAGGGACTTACAGAGTTTTCTTCGGAACCAACCCGATTTACCCGAGAGGGAATCCCCGAATAAAAGGTTGTAAACAGAAGAAGGGTTATCCTAGAATGTGAGGGGAGGCTAGAACAGATGAGAGGAAGAAACCCCCCGTGACTGAGAACCGTTAGTGACAAACAGAAAGCAAACAAAAAATAAAATTAGATCAAAACATTCAAAAAATAGGTATCTGTGAAAATATACGGCAAGAACATGGACGCATAGTTCATCAGAAACCGATTGGCGGCATGATCGATGGACGCTGAAATACAATAAACGACAACCTATATGGACGCTAAGATTAAATAAATGGCAGGAACGATGGACATTTACTTGAGTACACGGCATGATCGCTTGCCATCTACCTGGGTGCAGACGGACCACAGTGGCAAAAGCTGGTCCCGCCGTGATCGCCAAAGAGAAACTGTGGACGACTGGTTTCCCGCTTCCCAGACGACCTTGGGGGATCCTCCGGATGGCTGGAGAACGACTCTGGATCTCTCGTTGGCAATGATGGGTCGCTGGTTGACTTCGTTGACTCTCCGGTTGACTAAGTTGATTAGAGAGGAAACAAAGAAAACCAGCAAAGAGGAAGGGAGTTTGTGATCGCCGGGGCCTTACCTATGCCCAAGGAGTGATGTGATCGTGTCGGTGCAGCAACCTCTCACAGCGGATGGAGATGGGGCTTCAACTTCACCTCCTTCGGCCGGCCAAAGAAAAAGAGCTCCGCAGTCTTCTACGAATCATTCCTGTCACAAAAAGACACTCTATTAGTCTAAAGAAAGCGTGGTAAATGCTCAGAAATGGAAAAAAGACAGCCAAAAAGGAGAGTCCCGTAACGGATGCGGACTTGAGAAGAGGGGTGGCCAAGTACTATGACCACCCTTCTTCCCTCCGTTTTTGGTTGGGAAACCCCTTTCTAGGTATGTAGGGAAGTGGCCTACGTGCCTAGAGTGTGTGGGAAGGTGTGTGCAACATGCAACTATTAAAGAAATAGGAAATGAAAGAGAGGAAGAGGGGGGAGTTAATCCTCATTTGTATGCATGGTAGACTCCATGCTGGGCTCCTCGAGCTGCAATAGAACCCTTCTAGACGTCCCAAGTGTTGAGAGAAAGAAGAGGATGAGTAGTGGAAGATGGGGTGCAATTTTCTCTCTCCTTTCTCAAAGTAGCAGCATGTGGACGTCCAGCCTCTCCCCCTCTCACTTAGAAGGTGAGAGAGGGAGTTAAATAGACCATGGGGTCGGAGCTCAGAAGCCTTGGATGCTTAGTGTGAAGAAACACACTTTGCACACTTGGCAATCCATGTCTTAAAGCTCCAACCAATGGGGAGAGGCCAAGTAGGATTTTTACTGGGTCAAGGCGGTGCCAAGGTGGCCCATATGCCCGTTGGGAATGGCCCCATGCGGTGCATGGGCGAGAGAATGGCGCAAGTGGGCTATATTCTCGGGGTTGTTGCGCAGACCAAGTAAACCATATTGACGTCAATCGATACTTCCGTCAACCACATGCAAACGTCCATGGATGTGGATGTCAAGATGGGTCAACATCCAAGGGGAATGCCATCAACATGTAGTCGGCGGCAATCGATGCTGCCGTCTACATGGCATCTGAGGCAGGTCAACAGACGATCAAACGAGCCTTATTGGGCCAAAGAGCCACATGGGGATGGGCCAAATCTCGCGTCTACAGCAGTGTTGATGCAGCATGGCAATGTGGTGGCCTATGCGTCCAGGCAGCTGAAGAGGCATGAGGAGAACTACCCAACACATGACTTAGAGTTAGCGGTAGTGGTGTTTGCTTTGAAGCCATGAAGGCATTATTTGTACAGCGAGAGGTTCGAGATCTTCACTGACCACCAGAGTCTCAGGTATGTGTTCACACAGAGAGATTGGAACTTGAGGCAGTGCAGATGGATGGAGTACCTAAAGGACTACGACTTCACTCTTTCCTATCACTCGGGGAAGGCAAACGTCGTAGCGGATGCCTTGAGAAGGAGAGCCCACGTCAGTGCACTGATGGTCAGAGAGTGGAGGATGCTTGGGGATGTGGTTCAGAGTTCCTTTCAAGTACCCAAGAGTGGAGACAAGGCAATGTTGGGAAGCTTGACAATCAGACCAGCAGTGTACTTCGAGGTGATAGTAGCACAGTGAGCAGATCCAGAGTTGGCAGAGATACTGCAGTTGCCAGAGGTTCAGCTAGATGACAGTTCAGAGGTCAGATATAGAGGCAGGTTGTACATACCGAGGGATGCAAAGTTGAGATAGAGAGTGCTTAAGGAGGCACATAGATCGAGGTATGCTTTTCATCCTGGATCCACCAAGATGTACCACTGCTTGAAGAAGCACTTCTGGTGGCCTGGGATGAAGAGGGAGATTACAGAGTTTGTGTCCTGATGCATAGTTTATCAGCAGGTTAAGGTAGAGCATCAGCATCTAGGTGGCAAGCTTCAACCGTTGCCCATTCCCAAGTGTAAGTGGGACGACATCACCATAGACTTTGTGGTTGGATTGCCCCGCACACAGCAGAGGCATGATGGCATTTGGGTAGTAGTGGATAGATTGACGAAGACAACACACTTTTTGCCAGTGAGGATGACATGGTCAATTGACAGGTTAGACAGATTGTATATGGACAGGATTATACCGCTTCATGGAGTATCAGTATCGATTGTGTCAGATAGAGATCCAAGATTCACTTCAGGGTTTTGGCAGAGTCTACAGAGAGCACTAGGCATTGACCTGAGGATGAGTTTCGCTTATCATCCATAGACAGATGGCCAGTCAGACAGGACGATATAGACTTTGGAAGACATGCTAAGGGCCTGTTGTTTGTAGTGGAGTGGGTCTTGGGAGGCACATCTGCCAATGGATGAGTTCGCCTACAATAATAGCTACCACTCCAGCATTAGCATGGCACCTTTTGAGGCACTTTTTGGCAGACCGTGTAGGACCGTGTTACACTGGCACGAGGTTGGTGAGAGGCAACTTTTGGGACCAGAGTTAGTTCAGCAGTGTGCAGATACAGTCAGGTTGATCAGGCAGATAGAAGAGCTATGCAAACAAACGTAGGAGGCCACTTGAGTTTGCACCAGGAGATTTTGTGTTCTTGAGGATCTCGTCGACGAAGGGTGTGATGAGGTTCGGGAAGGGGGGAAAGCCCAGTCCCAGTTTTATAGGCCCCTTTCCCATCTTGGAGCAGATCGGTGAGGTTGTATACAGATTCGCACTACCACCAGCACTGTCAGCAGTTCATAGTGTATTCCATGTGTCGATGCGGACGAAGTACATGCCAGATCCTAGTCACGTGTTAGACTACTCAGAGTTGGAGGTTGCGCCAGATCTGACAGTTTCGGAGTACCCAGTCAGGGTAGTAGATAGGAAGGTTTAGCAGTTGAGAAGCAGGCAGATGCCGATGGTCAAGATCGCTTGGGACCACTGTGCGGACCATGTGGTGACTAAGGAGCTTGAGGGCGAGATGTAGGAGAGATTCCCCTACATGTTTGAGTGAGTTCGTTGCTACCCCTACCTTGTACTTTCGGCTTTGTTTTTGTAATTTTAAGGGAAAATTTTTGTGTAAGGGGGGGGGATGTGGCATCCGCCACCGAAGGAGGGAGGGGGGAGGAGCACCCTGCCACCCTGCCCAAGCAACGACATCTTTCCGTTTGCATGGGAACACTAGAAAAGGGCCCTCGGGTCATTTCTGGTAAGGGGAGAACGACCCCTCCCCACCCCGACTCCTTTATCTTCCCCACCTCGCGCGATCTCTCCCCTCCCAAGGGTTCGTGTCACGCCCCACCAATTTAGCAGCGGAATAAATCGGGGAGACGTGAGCAAGGTACATAGTAGAGAAAAATGTACAACAGTTGAGTGATTCAGAGCATCTAATGAACAATAGTTGGAATAAACTCTTCATTTCATTAAACTTCACTAAGACTATTACAACCACTAATTCGGAGCCATTACGTAGGGCTCAATGACCTCATTACATACAAAGAGAAAATCTATAGTAATAACTACTAGAGTCCAATTGTTCTAGGGTAACTTCGTCATTTGACTCCAGATTGCTCATCACTCGGATCCTGTCCCATAGGTGTGTGTGACATCATCTAGCTTACTTGAGACACAATAACAAATAACGAAGGGTGAGCGATAATGCCCAATAGGACTTAAATCTCATGAATCAAGCAGGCTTTAAATAATTAGTGCTTTAAAAGGCAGAGTAATTAATGATAGAGCAAGTCATGTAAAGTCGAGAAAGTAATAGCACAAGTAACATGGTTCAGACAACATATGAATCAAGTATAGCACGATGATTAAAGTCAGGTCACGATAGAAACGATAATAACACGATGGCACATAGCGTCAATGTCAAGTAATATCAAGCAACATGTATAGCAAGTAGAGAGAAAGTAGTTGGCCATATAGAGAGTAAATTGCACTTTGATTGATTTTCTTATCAATCGAAATAGTATAGCTGTAACGTAGCGCATTTTTCGGATCTTCGTGGATTGTTGATTAGTGGTAGTCGGATCTGTGTTTACTGGTTTTGGTATGGTGCTCATGACCAATATGGGCATTGGGCCTTGGTTGTGGTTTCCGCGCGCTGTGTGGAGCTTAGTGGGCCGCCAGGTTAGGCTCGTGGTGCCCGTTGGTTCACTGAATGTGAACGTGATGGGGGTGTAGGTTGCATTTTGAACGCGATGACAGTAGGGGTCGTGTTCTGGTTGTCGTCGCTGGGGTCGACATCTGCATGTGCGCCGCGTGTCGTGCATGGAGTGGGGTTTGCTGATGTCAGGAATGGGAAGGTGACGCCCTAATCCGTCGCGACAAGGTCGTGATGGGAAGGTACATTGCGATCCCAACCGCTGTGCGATTTTTTAGCAGGCTGGCCGAACAGAGCTTTCACAAGCTCTACCCGACCAGGGAAGAAGCTGTTGCGGCTCTGTTGGGCGATTTGGCGTTTCGGCGGAGTTCTCGTCGCTCTCTCGACGCGAGGACATCGCAAGGAGGGGGGAAATGTCGTGCCATGCATGGATTGCGCGTTCTTCGTAAAGGTAGGGAGTTCTACCTTGATTTGTTACGTGGATTGCATATTGGTTTGTTTATTACTTTAAAAACAGTAGATACCATGTTCAGGAGGTGAAATGAGCATGAAAACTGGGTTGAAATCATATTTAGGGTGGTTTGTATGGAAAATCCGAAGATGGTTCCCGGATTAGGGTTTTCGCCTGAGAAGGCGACAGACCCTGATGTCGCGACCAGATCACGAAAGGCCGACCCATCATGACAGAGTTTCTTATCACGACATATCGTGGCATCGCGATCAGAAAACGGTCATGGCCACTATCGCGATCATAGCCAAGGGTTCTACTTTGCATGCTTTTCGTGTTATGGTTATCCGATTATCGATGTTTAACGTGCATGATTTTGGTAAGAGGTGCATTGGCACCTATAAAGCTCTATGAGCATGTTGCCTACGTGGTGGATGGGTGGTTTACGTATGGTTTACATAGTTGGTGTGGTGTTTACGTGATATGAATATGTGCATGGCACATAGTATTGTAATGGCTAGGCAATGATGGTTCAAGTGTGAACCTAGCCTCAGTCTTGTAACGTCCTTTATGAACTAATAAAGATGGTTTAATTAGTGTAATGTAAGTAAGGTTAAGAGTTAATGTATAGTTAGTGTATATGGTATGTATGTGGCAAGGAGGTCATGTGATGACCAATGATAGGCTAGTTTGTAATCGGTTATCGTGGTTTACATGTGTATTGGTGTGAGGTAGTTTGTAAATTATAGGGTGACCGAGGTTAAGCTATTTTTGACATTTGTACTGTGATTTGTAATAAATAATATATAAGTATATATCAAAGTTTGTGCATTGTCGAGTGTGGTGGTCCGGCGCCTATTCCGGAATGCCTCTTCAGTTGGGTGCCCCAGGTTTTGTGTGAGCCAGGCACCTGTGTGTGCTCGGGGCTTGTCTCGGTGCAGTGGTACCGTCGAGGTCTTGTCGTCTTCCTGGACACCCTCACTCTCGGGGAGAGTTGTCATCCGGCTGAGGGAAAGACGACAGCAGGATAGTGACTTGTGAGAGTTTGTGTTTAGTCACTTTTAGCGCGCTCGTAGCTAGAGGTTACGGACACCAGTAGACGTACTGGGCCCTAGCTAGGCCTGTTACCAGTGCCTCACTTAGAGAGCTCAGGCCAGAGTCTCTAAAGGTGCTAGGCATGGGCCTTTAGGGTGTGTGACCTACAGGTTGTGGTGGTTTGGTTGGTCTACACAGTTCTTTGGCTTTACTTGTGTGATGGAGCGGCAGTTGGACCTTACGTCCATGACTGCAAGACTGAGAGGTAGTTCTTGTATTGTGTTGTCTGGGTTGGATACTGGCGTCAAGAACCAGTAGTCTGTCCCGTATGGTGGCGTCATACTTTTCGACTCGTTCCTTGCTATTGGTTATAACATGTATTGGCTGTGGTTTTATCCGTCAAGGTGTGCCATGGTGTTGGCACAGTTCTAGTTGCGGTTAGTGAGCGGAGACTCACTGGTTGTGGTTTGACTTGTTGTGGTGTGCCCTAGTGGTGGCACAGTTGTCTTTGAGTTACAGTGGTGTTACCACGTGGTGGTAGGCACCTGTATCTCTTGTGGATACTAATTTCTCATAGTACGCTGAGTACTAGCCTTTTTAGGTGGTGAAGTGGAGCTCATGCGGTGAGACCTTCCACTTGTTATGTTTTACCATTCCTTGGGTAAGTTTCTGGATATGATTTAGTGTGCGATGGATTGCATCGTGGTAGCCAGTCCTATTTCTTAAGTGAGACATTCGATGTACATCGTGATTTAAGGATATAAAGGATTAGCTCTTGGTTAGCAATCTTGTTACCCATATGTTTAGAGGCTTTCCAGTGAAGCAAGTAGCTTAGGCAATGCTTTGCCTGTGTGGCTTATAGTTTAGGCGACCAGATGTTGAGGTGGTGTGCCTGTTATGGACGATCTGTTTCCCGCTCCCCCGTCGGACTGTGGAATCCTCCGGCGGCTCGCGAACGTCGCTAAGCTCTCGTTGGCAATGATGGGTCACTGGTTGACCTCGTTGACTCCCCGGTTGAATACGTTGACTGAGGAGAAAACAAAGAAAACCAGAAGTGATGGGAGATGTTCGTGATCTCCAGGGCCTTACCTATGCCCAAGGAAGTGTTGTGATCGCGCCGGTGCAGTAGCCTCGCACAGCGGATGGAGACGGGGCTTCAACTTCTCCTCCTTCAACCAGCCAAGGGAAGAGAGCTCCATGGTCTTCTCGAGAGTGTTCCTGCCACAAGAAAAGCTCTATTAGACTCTAAGAAGTGTAGTGAATGCTCAGAAATGAAAAGGAAGGGCCCAAAAGGAGAGTCCTGTACTGGTTGTGGACTTGAGAAGAGGGGTGGCCAAGTGCTATGACCACCCTTCTTCCCTCTGTTTTTGGTTGGGAAACCCCTTTCTAGGTGTGTAGGAAGGTGCCCTACGTGCCTAGAGTGTGTGGGAATGTGTGTGCAACATGCAACAACTAAAGGAAAGGAAAGGGAAAGAGAGGAAGAGGAGGGAGTTGATCCTCGTTTGTTGATGTTTCTGGCTCCTTGCAGGGCTCCTCTAGCTCAGGATGAAGCCTCCTAGATGTCCCAAGTGATGAGAGAAAGAAGAGAAATAGTAATGGAAGGTGTGGTGCAACTTTCTCTCTCTTTTCTCAAAGTGGCAGCATATGGACGTCCAGCCTCTCCCCCCTTTCACTTAGAAGGCCAAGGGGGGGTTAAATAGACAGTGGGGTCAGAGCTCAGAGGCTTTGGATGCTCAAGTGTGAAGAAACACACTTGCACACTTGGCAATCCATGTATTAAAGCTCCAACCAATGAGGAGAGGGAAGTAGGATTTTTACTAGGTCAATGGGGTGCCAAGGTGGCCCATATGCCCATTGGGAACGGCTACATGCGTTGCATGGGCGAGAGAATGGTGCAAGTGGGCTAGATTCTCGGGGTAGTTGCGCAGACCTGGTAAACCATGTTGACGTCAAGTGATCCTGCCGCCAATCGCATGCAGACGTCCACCGATGTGGACGTCAATTTGGGTCAACATCCGGGGGGCTTGCCGTCAACATGTAGTTAGCGGCAATCGATGTTGTCGTCTACATGGCATCCGAGGCAAGTCAAAAAATGGTCAAACGGGATTTATTGGGCCATAGAACCATGCGGGGATGGGCCAAATCTCGCATCTACAAATGCCCTTCCGAGACGTCCGGTCTTGCAAGGGAGCAGAGCGAACTGAAAGGTTGGTGTCTCGGTAAACAACAGACGCGGGGATTTGATGAAGGGCCATCTCCGAGGATAGGAATTCTAGCAAGCCGAATGAATGAGTTAGGCTAGAAACATGTGATGAATCATCTGAGAGACAATGTGGATAAGAGGAAGAGTTATCTACCCGTGTAACTACAACTGCAACCCAATGTTAGGGTCCCTGGCGTGGCCGTGTCAGACTTTGACTAGTTTCTGGCATGTTTGAGTCAAAGGAGTTGTAATATGACAGTTGAATCAAGAGGGTCTCATAACCGGAGCTCATGGGCTCGCTGGCCTAATTAGGGTGTCTGTCCCAAATTTAGGGGGTCGTTGAGACAAGGAGTTGGCTGATCTCTCAAAGGACTATCAAAAGATTCTAACTAGAATCAATGTTTGGAAAGCCTGAAATCCGGAATTAAGCTCGCGACTGGCGAAGGTTCAAATGAACTCAACAAGGCTGGAATGATTATCTGTGATATGCAAGGTGGGACAAGTGTAGAAGGGGGGCAACAAGGGCCCGATATCAACTTGGATATTCAAGAAGGGACTGACTCAGTAGGCCACCTGAGCTGGGGGAGCCATAGAGCATTCGAATGATCGAGGAAAATCACCATTTTTTTTAGTCAGTGAGAGAATGTTAGCAGTGAAGGCCTAAATGCATGCTAGTGTGGGTTGCCTATCTAAAATGCAAGTTAGAACCAGCGGAAAATTCTAAAGGCCAACAAATGACTGAGAGATCGCAAACCCGTCATGGTTTTTGGTAAAGGGGAACTCAGGGTTCACGGTCACCAAGTTATTTGCCTCTGGTGAGGTCCTACATTAGACATACCTGTAACACTCAAGGCTGCATGAGTGTTTCCGATGTTGAAGCACAGCTTGTGCTTAGATATCTACAAAACATCTTGAAAGCACAATATAAAATATAATGGCCACATGAATAATTAAACTTTGAAAATTTTCAGCTAGTCAACGTCCACCCCGATTGCCGCCAATAAACAGTTAACGTCAATGAATGATGTCGTTTACTGGACACTGACGTCAATCGATCTGGACGTCTATTGGCCAGTGGATCAGGCTAAAAATATAGGTGATTGGAGTCCATAGGGACTCTTCCATCTTCTTCCTCTGTCCTTCTCTATTCCTTCTGCGAACCAGAGAGTTTGGGGACGAACTTGAGCAGGAAACATGGCCTCTTCATCGACCGGAAAGTCCACGTTCATGAACCCGGGGATTCTGAGCGAGGTTCTGTGGCATCTGAGCACCAGACTAGCCAACGGGGAGGTAAGTATTGGTCATTTCTGCTTCTTCCTAGGTTGAAAACGCCCCAATACTCCTCTCTCACAGCACTCCTTTATGTAGGAAGTGCATGCTTTCCCGATCCAGGGCCAAGTACGGGCCTTCTCCTGGCTTGTGAACCTGGTGAACACCATTACTTTGGACATGAGAAGCTTCTTAGGGATGTGGAACTTGAACTTCATGGTGGTGCTGGCTAAGAACATGAAGGATATGTGGTGGGGCTTCGACGCCCTGGGAGCATTGGTTGAGCGGTGGCATCCGCACACGCACACATTCGTGTTCCAGGCCTTCAAAGCAAGTGTGCTGCTAGAGGAGGTGGAACTGTTCTTGGGGTGGAGGTGGTGTTTGGAGTATGATGTGACGACTCCTCTCCTTTCGTGGGAAGAGATTCTCACAGACATCGTACAAGACAAGAAGGAGGTGCTGAGAATGACGAACAAGCATGGGATCTTCCTAGACCGACTAGCCTAGTGGTTGATCCAGCATGCGAAGGAGATTGGAGGAGAGCGAGCAACCCGAGGACTAACATTGTGCCTAGCTGGAGTTTTCTTGTTCCCCACCAGTGGCGACTTCCTCCTTTACGAGCATGTGGGAATCGTATCTCTGCTATGGCACGGGTAGTCACTTGTCTCTGCAGTGCTGGCGCACCTCTACAGCTCTCTGACCATAATGAGCCTAGGTGGAGGCACATGCGGGAGCTTGTTCCTGTAACGACCCGACCTCCCGGACCCCCCGCCAGGGGCCCGAAATTCGCGTCGCCACCCACGGATCTGAAGATCCGGAAGGGTTATATGAACAAGTCTAGTGAGATATGTATTGAATTCCAATAACTATAACAATCTGTACATTATACAAAAGGGTTGTACAATGCGTCCCAAGCAAAAGCACAGGTACAAGAAGAAAGGTGCAGTCCTTAAGGGGCATACCCCGAGAACTTGCACAACACAGCTCTCAGCTCACTCGGCTACAAGAGCTCACAACACTCACTCTCACTGCTGCTGACAACAACACGGCGCCACAGCCACCTCCGCAACCCGTCCGACACCGAGCTCCCATGATGACGAGCCCCCTAGCTGAAGGAAGTAGGGGGGTGAGCCTCGCGAACAAGGCCCAGTAGGGATTACCAGTCCCTCACTGGCCAGAGCAGCAGGAACTCCGAAAACAGGAAACTACACTAGGAAGCTGTAAAGCAAGTAACACCTACAGCAGGGTACTACCAAGCAGCGGAACAGAACAGCACAACGCCACAACCACCAACGAGGTCGGGCCACACACACGACTCCCGCAAAAACCAACGGAGTCGGACACACAGCGTAAGCAACGCTCGGCACACCAGCCGAGACTACGCAACAACCAAGTGAGAACGACATCTCACCACAAGCACAGCCAACTCAGACCTCCACAGGGTCGAGGGCCCACACGCAGAACCACTCCGGACCCTGGACACGCCACGAGGTCGGGAGACTACACACGCCGGTGCCACCACGAACTGGCACCCGGGAACGGAACTGCGAAGCCAAGAGGACACCAAAGCGAGAACCACTAAAAGCACTGGTCTGCACAAGGCCAGACCAACGACGCCCACGGAAACGAGGCACGGCCAGGCTATGACCACTGTGCAAGCTAGGGCAACGGGTAACACTTAGAAACGTCGTGAGGAAACGCCGTCACAACAACAGCAACCAAGCCACCGCCGCTAGCAGCCAAGAGGGGGACCCGCAGTCCACACGTTCTGCTCGCTAGCCTAGCTCCTGCCTCCGCCCCCGCAAAGGGCGAGACAGAGCCGCCACAGAAACACACCAACTCACGCAACACCGCAGCCTGGCCAAGCTGCGGCCTCACACCTGACACCACTACGTGGCTCCGGAACCAACGCAGAGAGAGGCAGTGAGACAAAGGACTGTCTGGTCTGCGCCAGGAACTCCAAACACCTCGACGTCCCAGACCCAGACAAGAGAGCTCTACAAATGACTCATCGTCGCTGCCCAAACCTCATTTTCCCCTCAGCTCAGAGTCCGCTCACGTGGGCTGCAAACTCGAGCACACTTGTAGCCCGGAGTACTCACTCAACAGGCTCCCGAGGATGGGGGTCCCAGGGAACGGAGACAACCTCTAAATGGGACAAGCCCTCAAGTGCAGAGCACCGGGCGAAAAGAGAACAGGCGGGGAAATCACCACAGAAACGGCACAACTGACTTGTAACCAAGACAAGCCCAGCAGGCACGGGCACACACGGCACCCCTCCCGGAAACCCCGGAGGGGCCGTTGGCCAACGCCGGCACACACGGCACGGCACGAGAAGTCAGAACACCGCGAGGCAGAACAAAAGCCAGAACAACCTGATCGCGACCACAGGTGTGTCGCCTTCAGAACAGGAAGGTGACAGCCAGCCAGTCGCTACCAGGTCTCGACGACCAGAGGGCCGCCTTCTTACCTGAACGCGACATATCGACCTGTCGCGTTCAGCGTCAGAAGGCCGAACCTCAAGCGGGGCCATTGGCCAGCAGCCAAACGGCACGGAGGCGAGAAGGCGACCAGGGCATCGTCGCTACCCCAAAAGGTAGAACGTGACGACTGCCCTGTCACAACCCCGAAGGCGACAGCCAAGGTGCCACCTTCAGAACAAAACCCGAAACTGAAGCGCAAAGGGGAACGCGACGGCCAACCTGTCGCCACCAAGAAGGCGACAGGTTGCACGTCGCCTCCAGACTGGTATCGCGACAGCTACCCTGTCGCGATCACAGACTGAGCCCCAAACGGAGCATGGGGGCCAACCATGGTCACCCCAAGCTACCACACAAGCACGCACGGGGAGGGGAGCATGGGGAAAGCTGTAAATCTAACTACAAAACCCCGAGGGCTCCCGATCCACCCGGATGGGAGAAGGCACAAGAAATCCCTACCTTAGAACGGAGAAACCACCCCACGAAGGGGCCCTCGCGTCGGTTGGCCGCCTCCTCCTCGCTCCACGCACGCGCCGCCGCTCCGCACGAGCTCCCGGCCGCTCCACAGCGCCGGATCGCCGGAGGGAGCCCTCCACCGCCTGAGAAGAGGGGAAAAGGGAGAGAGGAAGAAAGGGGGAAGAAAGGAGGGGCCAACAGCCTTAAGCCCTCGGAACCTGAGAACGCGACAGGATCCATGTCGCGTTCCCAACAAGAACGCGACACCTGACACGTCGCCTTCTCAAAAGTTCTGACAAGACCTCTGATAGGCCGACAGGCGCCAGACCATGTGTCGCGCGCGCAGGCGCCTCAGGTGAGCGCGACAACTGGCACGTCGCCTTCACACCTGCGATGCGGACACGTGGCACACAGCCACAGCAACAACCGGAACGTGACACAGGGGCCATCGCCTTCCCAACCAGAAGGCGATAGGGAACATGTCGCGTTCAGAATGCGACACCCCTGCCCGACGCAATCCTAAGATCTACGCCAAGGCACACAGAACCCGAGGAGTTACACCAAGATGCGATGAGAAAGCGACGCACCCGAACGTCGCGACACGGATGACTGTCGCGGTGGACACCCACGCCGCGACACCAACGCATCACCCAGCCTGGGCGCGTCAGTGGCCAGTCATCCCACGACACCGGACAGAAGCCGGGACACCGGGTGTTACAGTTCCTGCTTCAAGTATGGATGAAGGCTCATTTGAAGTTTGATTTTGCTGACAAACAACTTCCTTCAGAGTTTGGTGCACTGCAGCAAGGCATGGTATGAGCCGGAGGATGAGATCAAATGTGTGACAGCACACTTGAAGAGCAGAGATGCTTGGAGGGATCATTTGGTTTATCTAGTGATGGAGGATTTCATAGTGAGGCCACTATTCATGAGGACTATTGAATTCAAAGTTTGAACCATGGAAGACAATGATTTGTGGTTGATTGGGGCTGATCGGATGGTGGTATACCAGCCACATCGGTGCCACTGTCAGCTCGGAATTTCACGGGGAATTCCAACTTCATCCAACTGCACCGACATCATTGTTACCCGGAGGAATGAGAAGCTAATGAAGAAATCCAGGAAGACTTGGGCAAGGTACACAGTAAGCAAGAAGGTGGGACTTGCAGTGCAAGATAACCGGGAAGACACATGGAAGTACGAAGAGTTTAATGACACTATTCACCCAATTTCTTGTGATTTTTACATGGCCCGCAGGGCAAAATGATGTACTTTCCTTATTTCCAATAAGTGTAACACACAGTTAGATGAATAAAGAATGATTTGCATTTAATAGCTTGAATTGTGTGAATTGAGCATTGAATGTGTTGAATGGGCTTTCAAATTTGTTCATTGGAGTGTTCTGTGAGGACTGAGTGCGCGACTGTTGGCGTCCACATCGATGGACGCCGACAACATATTGATGTCCAGATTATGGCCGCTAACAAGCAGAGAGTAGAATCGATGTCAAGATCAACGGCCGTCTAATTCAAACTAGGTGTCTACAGCCTAGCCGTCGACCGGATTTCAAGGTCTGACATAGATGAGACATTGGCGACAATCCGGTGGATGTTTACAGTATGGCAACGGCCACAGTCTTGACGTCAGCAAATATAGATGACCGGAGCTTGACGTCAACTTTGAAAAATTGCTTTTTTTAACCCACGCCTCATTCCGGAGCCATTTGGTTGCCCAAGCGCCAGGAACTCACCCTTTCCACCCTCTCTACACTTTCATTCTCATACTTCTAATCTTCCACCTTCTAATCCTTCTAATTCCCCGAAACCCTCTTAGACACCCTAGCTATCTTCCTCTCCTCCAAAAACTGCACCACTCAATGGCGAGGAAGAGGATGATGATGAGGGCATGGCGCCAACCGGAGGAGGAAGTGAATGCGACTGGGGAGGAGAGTATGGCGGAGGAAGAGGAAGCCACGACGGCTGGTGCCAATGGCGATAGTGCGCCGGAAGAGGAAGGAAACACCGGAGATGATGGAGGAGGAGACGAGATGGAGGCGGAGGTGCTCCGATGACCCAAGGTAGGCCTCGTGGACCCTCAAAACCCTGTGTGGAGAGTGCTTGTAAAATGCGAAAAGAGGGGGGAAATAGAGGAGACTCTATCGGGTTTGACAGGATATTGATGTCCACATCGGTGGACGTCGAGTTCCTATCAACGTCCACCCCCTTGCCGTTCAGTTGAACTTGACGGCTAGGTCTGGATGCCAACTGAGCAACTAGACGGCAACCCGTGGACGCTGATTCTTTGTAAACGGCATACCCCCTGCCGTCAATTGTTGGTTAACGACAATTGATACTGACGTCTACTTTTCTGTGTTTTCAGCAGGGCAAGGGCTGGATGAGGAGCAGAGTGACTTGGGATCTGTGCTGGGCTTGGTACAGGGCATTACCGGAGGCCCAGCAGACCCAAATTTCCAGGATGGGATTCGGGCATCTCCTGTCAGTATGTACGTTCCACGTGGACGTACCATACCTAGAGGCCCTGAGGGAGAGATGGGAGGAGGACTGCAAGGCATTCATCATGACTTGGGGGCACATGATACCCACGTTGGAGGATGTGGCGTATCTGACGGGACTGCTAGTTCAGGGAGAGACGGTAGTCAAACAGGAGAGGAGTGATTACCACGATGACATAGTGGAGCTTTTGGGGCCCGAGTCCGTGGAGGGGTGGAGGAGGCCGATCCGGAGCATCTTGCTCGGATCTTTGTCAGAGGCGGTAGGTCTAAGGAGCAGGAGGAGAGGACCCCTGGAGATGCTAGAGGAGTTCTACACGGGAGTGCGGGGGGCACTCGACCTAGGAGATCGGAGCGAGGAGAGTTCGGTGCGGATCTTCGTTGCCTACCTCTTCGGGCGGCTCCTCTTCGCGACGCAATCATCCCAGATGAACTGCAAGTTTGTGCTACTGCTGCGGGACTTAGACCAGGAGGGGAGGTATGCGTGGGGCACCGCGATGCTGGGGCACCTCTTTTCCCTTCTTCCTAGTAGCTCACGGCGCTCTCAGAGCACCGGGGGCTTCACCCCCTTCCTACAAGTATGCAACTTTCTTTAAATGCTCATCATTGAATTAAATTGATTAATTTATTGACTGACATTACTTCTTTCTTGTTTGCCTTGCAGATCTGAGGGTACACCCGCTTCCCTATGGGACGCGGGGTACAGGCAGAGGGGCGCCAGACCATGGTGCCTCTCATGGCGAGATGGGAGGTAGCTCCTGTCCCGAGGGTGGTGGATCGGCACCTGGAGGATGTGCGCGCCACACTGGACCACTACCCCCACGACCAGGTACAAAACTCAACTAGCTCTCATGCATTCTTTCAATTGTTGCCTTTGATGTGACTGACCAATGTTCTCTTCTTTTCAGGTGGTGTGGACCCCATACGCGGGGGAGGCGAATGCTTCGCACCCAGCGGTGGCGGCGGGTCGCCCTCTGTTCGACCACCACCTACTCCTGCTCTGCTTGCGGACATGCGAGGTCCTCTACCTAGAGCTAGTGGTACGGACCCTAGGCTGGCACCAGCTAGCCGTCGAGGTACCTTCTCTAGGTAGGGAGGGACATTTGCGCCGCCGTTTCTTCGCCGAGGACCGGGACTGGAGCGAGGAGCACGGGACCACTGTTGCCTATTGGCGTGAGGGAGGCGAGCAGGTCCTCCAGCAGACAGACCTCTAGGACAGCGCGGCGTACCTAGATGGGTACCGAGCACGCTATGCCGGATGACTCCGGCTTCACTGGCGAGTGATGAGTGAATTCTAACTCTAAGCCTTTGTCATTTGAATTGTTTGACTTGATCCTAACATTGAAGTGTGAATGACAGTTGCCGGATTCGCCAGCGGTTCGCCTCCTGGAGGGGCGGCTGGCGGAGCAGGAGGTTGAGCTTGAGAGGCTCCGCGCCGAGGTCAAGACACTGGTAAGTAACATTTCACCCTATCTTGAATTTGATTTGAAATTTATTTGGCTTAATATCAGAGGGTACGGGCGAGCCGAGTCACGGGGGCGAGCTCTTCTGCACAGCCAGCGAGAGGGGACCTAGCGGTCCGCCTACAAGAGGCCCCGGACTGGGCACAGGAGCGCATTCAGGAGCTCGAGGCAGAGGTAAGACACTAAACCAGCACCTTTTTCACTTATGATTTGATTTGATTTGACATGCTCTTTTGTGTGCAGCGGTAGGGAGGAGGAGTGGAGACCCTCCAGGCGCCAGTGGAGAGCCTGCGGCTGGAGCTATTGAATATGGAGGGCCGCATGCTCGAGGCACGAGAACGGCAGAGCCAGGCAGAGGCAGACAGGGTACAGGCCATCGAGGCCCGCGTGCAGGCTATCGCGGATTTGGAGTTTCTGAAGAATCGGGTGCTGAAGAAGCGCCGAGAGCAGCAGCGACAGGCCCAGTAGGAGGCAGCCGGGAGGATGGGGTCCATGTTGGGGTCTCTTGATGACATCGTGTCACTGGGGGATCCGTCCGTCGTACGAGGAGGAGTACGACCAGAGGCCTCCACCATGACGAGACCACCTGTGCTCCCTCTCAATATATTTGCGTGGTAACAGTGAAACGCGAATGATGTTTCTCAGGCTTCTTTCATGTTTCAGTCAACATTACTTCTTTTAAACTTATAAAAAATGGCGTACGTACGTAATTCTTGGGTTTTAAAATCTATCATTTATGTTTAGAGTAAAACTTAGCACACCATCATTCACACCATCTTACACAGCAAATGATAAAAAATCCTCTCTTGCAGGGGGGTTTGGCATGGCACTTATCTCAAGCCCCCTCTTGCAAGTGGCACTCATCCATTGGGTGTGCAAGATGGTGTGGCAAAAAAGGTCTGCACTGAACTTTTCTCTTATATATGTTTATTGTTTATCAGAGCAATCACGTTCTTCTCTCCACGATGTCGTCCGACGATATCCATGCGCAAGAGCTTGCTGCAATGGAAGAAGAAGATTTCGAACCGACGGAGATCTCCTCGGACAGCGATGGGGATAGCACGGTTGGTAGTGGCCCGACGCCCACGCAGAAATCCATGGCGCCACTTAGAATCCGGCGAATCATGACTGCACGGGATTACATTGCAGCACTGGGCGCTTCTCCCTCGTCGCACTCGGCCGACGCCGCTCGTGCGACTGCACAGCAAGGGGATCGCAGCCATGCGGGCGACGACGTTCCCAGCCATGCAGATTGGCACGGAGGCGAAGACCGTGGCCCACACATGCAACATGTAGAAGGCACGCACAGCGGCCTGCTTGCGGGAGGCCACGCAGACCCCGGGCCTCACAGCTTTGCATGGCCCGCGCGACGCCATGCTGACGCCGGCGGGGGTGACGCACGCACCTTCGCGGATGGCCGCGCTGATCGCAGCCACCCGGGCGCGAATGGCCGCCGCGTTCGTGGCCTCGCGGGAGGACATGGCCAGGCGGGCCAAGCGACCGGCCACCCGGGCTGGGCGCCCCATCCATGCGACCCGCCACCGCCTGGCCACCCGGGCTGGGCGCCTCAGCCCCGCACCCAGGCGAGCGGCCAGGCGGGCCACCCGGGGTGGGCGCCCCAGCCCCGCCACCAAGCGGACCAGGGAGGGCACCGGGCACGGACGGCCAGGCGGGCCCCCGCGGCCACGGCCAGACGGGCCAGCCCGGCCACCCGGGCTGGGCGCGCCAACCCCACGCCCAGGCAGGCCAGGCGGGCCAGCCACGAGCCCAGGCGGGCCAGCCGCGTGCCCAGACAGGTCACGTTCCCGGCGGCAATCGGCGACACTGGCAGGAGATGCGCCCGCGACCAGGCAGGTTGGCACCGATGGCGCAGACGCGCAATGCGTGCGCGCGGAGGTGTGCACGACAGTCCTCGTGGCCATGCAGACCGGTTTGGAGTGCGCATGAGTACTGGTCCACCCATGCCCAAGCGCACTTTTCTGGTGGAGCAGGCCCGCATGAGAGCGTCGGTCCGTCGGCGACGTGAACTTGACCGTCCTGCCAGACGTCGCACTAATGTGATTTTGCCGAGCGGACCTCGTGGTCGAGCTCGACTTAGCAGCATTATTGGACGTGGACCAGCAGGAAATGCTGACCCGACCCCTCGTCGCCACCATAATGAAAATTTGGCGGTACGACGAGTCCGGCGTCGCATACGGCATGTTCCTCGGCGCCGTCTCATGACTCCGACCCGTCTTCAGACGATTGGTTTAGCTATCCTGATTTTTAGACATGATTTTATTAGTACTTCGGATCATTACTAGCTTTATGGTTATGAGATTGTCTTATTTAAGTCCATGCAATAAATTACATGAGTTAGTTTGCTCTTGATATATTGTATGATCCGATGCAATAAATTATATTAGTCCATGCAATAAATTATATGAGTTAGTTTGCTCTTGATATATTGTATGATCCGATGCAATAAATTGTATTAGTCCATGCAATAAATTTATTCATGCAATTTACATTCAAGGAATCTATGTATGATCCGATGATTTAAAATCATGTGTTAATTGTTATTTGAACATGCATAATTGATTGTTGTTCAAAATTATTAGAATATATTTTGAGCATGATTAATTATTATTCAAAATTATTAGAACATGTTTTGAGCATGATTAGTTGTTGTTAGTTCTTATGACTATTCATGTTTAGTACATACATGCTTAAAGATTGAGAGATGTTTGTTCCTCTCCCTTTACATTATTTGATCGAAATTACCTTAATAATATTGAATATTCTTATATAAATGGGAGATGATTGTAGTTCTCTAAGTCTACTTTCAATCTTATTATATGGAGAATATTTAATATTATAGTGTAGATTTTTAGATCAAATAGACTGATGTGTAAAATTGTCAACTTAGCCTTCCCCTTATTATCTTAAATGTAGTGATTCATCGATGGCCTCGAAAAATGTTATTGCTGACTTAACGAAAGGGGATAAATTGGATGGCACTAACTATGACATATGGCCTCGAAAAATCCAATATCTTTTGAACGAGCAAGAGTTGCTTGATCACATTACAATGTCCATGACCCCGCCCGTAGAAGGCAACACTGCTCAACACCGAAGAGATCAAGATGCTTACAAGTTATGGTTCAACAAAGATCGTAGCACGCGCTTTACACTGTTAAGCAGCATGCAAGATGATCTGATTGGCGAGTTTGATAAGTGTAAGACTGCCAAGGAGATGTGGGAAAAGTTGAAGATTTCTTTTGGAGGAACCTCTACCACGAGGTTAAGGGCTCTTGTTTTGAAATTTGAGACCCTCCGAAAAGATCCCCGTCAGAACATGACTGAGCATCTAAGGCTAATGTCAAGCATGATCCGCGACTTGAAGTCTGCAGGTCACGATCTTACTGATGAGCAGCAAGTGCAGGCTGTAATAAGATCTTTGCCAGACTCTTGGACTCACATGAAACAGATCCTAACTCACAATGAGAGCATTAAGAATTTTTCTGACATCTCTCGCCATGTGGAGTTAGAGGCTGAGCGCGAGGAAGCCATGCGCGCTACTACCCTTGTCGCCCAGGGAGGCAGACAGCAGGGCAAGAAGGGTCCAAAGAAGAACTTCAAGAGGAAGAGGCAAAATGTTGCATCCACTTCTAAGGCGGGGCAGACACCGAAGCGCCAAAGAGGCAAGCGCGGTGGAAAAAGAGACAAGTCAAAAGCCAACTGCTATAATTGTGGACAATTGGGACATTTCGCTCGTGAATGCACTGAGCCGAAAAAGGTATTCCAATTTCTTTGCTCTCCAACTGTGCATGTTTGTTCGCATATCTTAGTTGCTCGAACAAATCCTGAATGGATAGTGGATTCAGGAGCGACCAAGCACATAACAAGGGATCGAGCAGGGTTCGTGGATTATCGCCGAATCTCAGTGGGATCGCAAAGAGTATACATGGGAAATGGTTCCAGTGAGGAAGTCCTTGGAGTTGGTGTATATAAAATCAAGTTAAAGACTGGACGAGTCTTAACTCTCCATGAAGTACTCTATGCGCCTAGAGTTCAGCATAATCTACTATCAGTCTCATCATTATTAGCATTAGACTTCTCTTTTTCGTTTACTAGCAACCAAGTTGACATTTGTTTGAACAATGTTATATATGGTCATGCTATATTCATGGATGGTTTGTTTAAATTAGAATTGGATTATCATAATTTTCCTGTGTCTTATGTGGTGAACACTGATAATAACATTGATTCGATAATTTGGCATGCTCGGCTAGGACACATCGGACAAGATAGAATGACAAGGTTAGCTCGAGAATGCTTGCTAGGCTCACTCGCTAAAGTCAATCTTCCTGTGTGTGAATTGTGTTTAGCCGGTAAGACATGTCGTAAGCCTTTTGGAAAGGCTAAGAGAGCCACTGAACTCTTACAATTGATCCACTCCGACATTTGCGGACCCATGAGTGTGAAGACCCGTCAAGGGGCTTCCTATTTCTCACATTTATAGATGATTATTCACGATATGGATATGTCTATTTGATCGCTCACCGCTATGAAGCGTTAGATTGCTTCAAACACTTCTTGGCAGAGGTTGAGAATCAATTAGGCAAAACCATAAAAGTTCTTCGGACAGATCGAGGACGTGAATATCTTTCGGATGAGTTCCGAACTTTATGTGAAGAAAAAGGAATACGCAGACAGTTAACTATTCCATATACACCGCAACAAAATGGTGTTGCTGAGAGACGGAATAGAACACTGCTAGATATGGTTAGGTCGATGATGGCGCATGCCAACCTTCCAATATCTTTTTGGGGGGATGCTATAATGACTGCGGCCTACATCCTTAACCGCGTACCTTCACAGTCAGTTCCTTCCACCCCTTATGAGATATGGCGTGGTGAAAAACTAAATTTAGATAATCTACGGCCATGGGGTTCAGCGGGATATGTCTATGACACCTCTCACAAGTTTGGAAAACTTGGCCCTAAAGCTAGAAAGTTTATCTTTGTAAGATATCCTGAAGGCTTTAAGGGTTATGTCATGTATGGACAACATCCGAATGGAGGAATGACAGAGAAAGACGTTCGAGATGTTGTTTTCTTAGAAACAGAATTTCCTAGCATCGGCGACACTGGAAAGAGTCTTGATCTCCATGAGATGGATGACCCCAATGATATTCTACCATCTTCCAGCGAAGGGAGGGAATTAGTTCCTAACCAGGAAGCCGCCGGAGATAGTAGAGATGATCATGATAGTGGGAGCTTTGTGCCCAGTGGGAGCACACCTATAGAAGAACAAGACGATCAGATACGCCGTAGCAAACGTGGACACATGCCTCGTCGTCGATTTGAGATTGAAGAGGAAGCCCTTGTGTGCCAGCTTGCTGATGATGATGAGCCTACTTCTGTTAAAGAAGTATTAGCTTCATCTGCTAGTAAAGAGTGGAAGGAAGCAATGCAAGATGAGATGGACTCTATGAGTAAGAATCAAGTTTGGGAACTTGTCGACCTCCCTCCAGGGCATAAGGCTATTGGAAATAAATGGATTTTCAAAGTCAAACGCAAGGCGGATGGATCTATCGACAAATTTAAAGCACGACTTGTGGCGAAAGGATATACTCAAAAGGAGGGTATAGATTTCGATAAGACATTCTCCCCAGTGGTGAGATTCATATCGGTTCGCCTTATTCTAGCCATTGTTGCACATTTAGACTTAGAACTTTTCCAGATGGACGTTAAAACAGCATTTCTCAGTGGAGAACTAGACGAAGAAATTTATATGGTGCAACCAGAAGGTTTTGAGGCAAAGGGACAAGAGCGCAAAGTTTACCGTCTCAAACATTCCATTTATGGCCTCAAACAATCGTCTAGACAGTGGTATTTTAGATTTCATAAATCTATTATCTCATTTGTTTTGAGATGATTGAAGAAGACCATTGTGTGTATGTTAAACGTATGGCGGAAAAGATTGTTATTTTGTCATTATATGTTGATGACATTTTATTGGCTGGAAATGACATGGAATCTATCGAAGCCACTCGAAAATGGCTGTCTTCTGTCTTTGAGATAAAAGACATCGGTGAAGTAAATTATGTGCTAGGAATAAAAATCACAAGAGATCGCTCGAATAAACTTCTGTGTTTGTCGCAGGAGACTTATATAAATAAGATTCTTGAGAGATTTCGGATGCATTATTCCAAACCCATCGATACTCCAATTGATAAGAGTTGTGTTTTAAGTATCAGTCAATGTCCACAAACTGATAAGGAAAAGAATGAAATGTCTAAAGTGCCATATGCTGCTGCAATTGGAAGCCTAATGTATGCCATGTTATGTACACAGCCAGACATTAGCTTTGCGGTGGGCCTTGTTAGTCGTTATCAAAGTAATCCCGGTCTCGTTCACTGGAAAGCAGTTAAGAGGATTTTCGATATCTTCATGGAACTTCAGACCTTGTCTTATGTTACAAAGGAGGTGACTTAAGATTGAGAGGTTTCAGCGATGCTGATTGGGCCGGTGATAAAGATGAGCGCAAATTCACCTCAGGCTATGTGTTTATGTTAGGTGGAGGGGCCATTTCTTGGTGTAGCAAGAAACAAACGTGCATCGCTTTATCCACCATGGAATCAGAATATGTGGCTTGTTCTGCTGCATGTCAAGAGGCTGTTTGGTTGCAGAGTTTCCTACAGCGATTGGCCATGACACGTTTGTCAAAGGAGGCGGTGGTGCTGTATGTTGATAGCACATCGGCCTTGGCCTATGCTAAGGACCCTAAATACCATGGGCGAACCAAACACATTGACATTCGTTATCACTACATTCGGGATTTAGTTGCAAAGGAGTTGGTGGTTCTTCGACACATTTCGACAGGTCATATGTTGGCCGAACCACTAACCAAACAAATCCCGAGGGAGGCATTTGTAATCCATATTAGAAATATGGGATTGTGTAAATTGTGATGCGCACAATTATTGATTGACAATTAAGTAATTATGTTTTCCTTCCTTATGTGTGTCTATGGTTGGAATACTTTACACATCAAGAAAAGTGTCACTAGGCTCTGAATGGACCCCCTCACACGGGTCATTCGCCTTAGCGCTTAGAAAGCGAGCAAGATGAGACAATTTTTATCTATGGCGCTATGAGAACGAGCAAGATAAATTTATATCTATGGCACTTAGAAAGCGAGCAAGATGAGACAATTTTTATCTATGGCGCTATGAGAGCGAGCAAGATAAATTTATATCTATGGCGCTATGAGAGCGAGCAAGATATTTTCTTTTTATTGTCGCCTTAAAATGAGTTAAGATGAGGTCCATCTGGATCGATCACAGGATATAAGAATCAAATCTGTGAAGCCTTCATTAAGCCGGTTGCGAGTTTTATGATAAGAGGTCATGAGACTCGGGTTAGCCGCAGTGGGAGTGGCTAGACTAAGAACCGTATGGTGTTTTTATTATGTTGTATGTGACACGCCCATAATGATGGAAGAACACCGTAGCATGTGTACATACCACATGTGCGTAAAACGACCCTTGAAGAGAATGATGAATGAGATCTCTGTTTCATCATTGTGTGAGCTCTTGGATCATAATTCATTGATCCATCTGTACCCTTAGGACTTGGGATCTATGTCATGAAAAGGAAGCTTGATGTCGCTACTTTAGCATGCTCCTTAGGGCTATGGTTGATACAGTCTAGCGGGACATGACTAGGAAAGAGGTCAAGACTAATTGAATTGACATGAGAACTCAAGAAAGACATCTGAATATTGCACCATGTTTTGTGGTTCACACCTCGAGGGACTATGTCGACTTAGTGGTGATAAAGTCGTGAATACAAAACGTTCGAGTTTTGACGTCGCTAGTTTCAAGAGATCCAGGATGTCAAAGCTGGTGAATATTGAAGATATCTAGGGTACTACGGGATTCCTTTGGAGTATTGTGATCTGTTAGTTTTGGTGATAACTTAATAGATCACTACTAATTGTTGTGCTGACTCTCGTAAGGTCGCTCACTCATTCGTCGTATGTAAGATTGAGAAGCAAGTGTCGAGAGATGAATTGCTCTTAGTGAGCAACTGACATTTTACTGTGCCCTCTGTGGGCAAGTGGGAGATGTTAACCGGGTGTGCCCATGCGGGCAACCGAAGGTTGCCAAGGCAACCTTTGGAAAGTGGCTAACCGCTGGGCGGTTGGCTCCCGGGAAAAGGAGGACTCTTCCTCCCTCCCATGCGCATGAGAGAAGTGAGCATTCTCTCACTTGGAAGAAGCCTGCGCAAGTCCCCTCTCACTCTCTCTCTCTCACACACAGTGCAATGCTTCTCCCACGGGACATCACCGACGGATCCCGAGTACATTTGGAGCGAGGAACAACGAAGAAGACTCTTGTAGCCTTCTTCCCGATCCTACGACATTCCGCAACGCACGAGGTACACACCCCGTACAAGATCTAACAGTTTCTCTTTGATTTTGACATTGCTTTACTTTAGTTTGGACAACAATTAATAAAATAAGACATGGTTTGTAATTAATTTATCCTAATCTCAATTCATTAATTTCTTTGTCCATTTTTTATTCTCTGCGGTATATTATGTGCACCGGGGATAAAATTTTAGTGTCCTACGAGGGTGTTAATATAATAACATTTATAGTACTTTGCAAATAATTAAATAACTGGAAACTTGCTGTGAAAATGTTAACTCCTATATCTATATTGGTGTTTAATTTAAGATCAAATAAACAAACCTTAAATGCAGTTCATTGTCAACTTTTTGTCCAATGAACATTCCATTCTTATCTCGATCGACCTATAGAAATCCACACTAGTTTGGAGTTCTAACTAAAACCTGAACAAAATATTAAACAGAAAAGTAACACAGTTCAAAATGGTTTCAGGGATACACTGTGTTCCTCCCTCAAAGTGTACGTTTCAATACAAGAGCAGTGCTTACACTGTAAAAGTTTTCTTTAATTATTTATAATAACTAGCTAGAGCATGATGTGAACTTCTTATCTCAATCAATATAACCTGGGCCTCGAAGCGTAAGGGGCTGAGCCATCTGAATTATTGATCGGCAGCAGGTCAGAGTAGATCTCAATTATTAAATGTAGGCCCCCTACATCAGCCCAACGCGACCCTAGCTAGCTCAGTCTCAACTCAAGATTCAGCTCCGATTTAACTCTGCCCAGCCTAGTTTGGTCGCAGGCTAAATCAATCTTCAGCCCAAGCCCAGATTAACTACAGACACCAGTAAAGTTAGCGTTGTTATATTTTATAGGTTTTGATCATTACAAAATATTATATTGAATTGATGAATTTCGACTTGAATAATTGATGAGTTGTTTTACAAGTTTATGACTTCATGAGCTATCATATTTCCTATTTATATTGAATTTCTAATGTGCTTTATTTTTAAGTGTCAAAAGGTCTAGAAATATGTGTCTTAAGATCATATTATGTAATATCTTATATAAGAATATGTTAAATAGATTAAATTAGTAGGTTACCAACAACTCGAACTACTTATTTTCAAAGCTCGAGCAGGAAAATAACTCTGAAGTTAAGCATGTTCGGTTGAGAGAAGTCTCAAGATGGGTGGTATCTTTCTGGAAAGTCTACCAACTAGTATGGTTGTTGGGCCAGTTAGCTAGTTGGATCATCACAAATGGTATCAGAGTCTTGCCTATCCAGAAATGCAGAAGTTAATTGCCACACGGGATAAAGTGTTATACCATAGGAGCCACCTCTTGAGGCCATAATAGGATAAAGTACTACATAGCATGAGGTACCTCTTGAACCTGTGGTGGCCACCACTAAAGTCCTACTTGTTTGGGAGTTTGACTGTGTGCTATATGTGCCCAACGACGAGGATGTTGCTTATAGAGGAGGGGTGGTAGATTGTAATGTCCTATATAAAAATATACTAAATATAATAAATTAATAGACCACTAACAACTCAGACTAGTCATTTTTGAAGCTCGAGTATGAAAAGAACTCTGAAGTTAAGCATGTTTAGTTGAGAATGTTGAACCACTCTTATATTTTATCCACTGATTTTGGTGATAATAAAATTTATGATTAACTTAAATATCTTGAACATATTTGATACCATGTTTTCATTATAAATATAATAAATTATGGCACTATCATTTCATGATTTGCACTGGAAAGCTCAATCGATTGTTGTTCAATTCATATCGATTACTGACTAAGTGTCTCATCAATAATTATTTTACATGTCATATCGATTGCACTTCATGAATTGATGCTTTAGTAAAACATTGATAGTCTTATAACATCGATTGCTATACTTATAACATTGATTGCCTTATAACATCGATTGCTTCACTTAAACATCGATTACTATTATAAATCAAACATCGATTGTTTCATTTAAACATCAATTGCATTAGAACATCGATTGCTTCACTTAAACATCGATTGGTTTTTACTTAATCATCGATTGTCTGAAACATCGATTGCCTTAGAACATCGATTGTCTTAAATATCGATTGCTCTTCACTTAAACATCAATTGTCTGAAACATCGATTGTCTTAGAACATCGATTGCCTTTGAGCAACATCAATTGCCTTTATGGATCAATTACCATTAAACATTGATTGCTTCTTAAGAACATCGATTGCTCTTCATTCACATCGATTACTGATCAGTATTACATCGATTACTAATATATTCAAACATTGATTGCTATTATGATTGAATATTGATTGCCACATCAATTACTGACCAGCATCACACTGATTACCTTAGATATCGATTGTCTTCAATCAAACATCAATTGTTGTTGGCTTTCAAATCTTACAAAATGACTTTGGCATCCAAATGAAATTTCAAATTATTTCATATGTTTAACTTATTATTTCTCTAACTGAAGATCTTTTTGCCTGTCTCATAGGATCTCTTCCTTCCTGCAAGAAAGAAAAAGATCTTCCTATTATTTCTAGCCATTAGCAAGAAATATGGACAGAAGGCAAAAGAGTTAAGGTCCATCTGACAAAAGACTTCTAGAGTCTAAACATCTGCCTTGCATTTAATGTCTGCAAGTTTACTTCTACTCATAGTCAACATCTTGGACCTATTGATCGCATCCTTGAAAGTGTACACCAGCTGAAACATCTTCCTCCATTCCAAGTGGCCAGTAGGCATAAGAAGGAAGTCATTAGACTCAAGAGGAAGAGAGTTGAAGAAGAAGAGAGCCAAGAAACTCCAACGGCCATATGCCAACGGATCTCTTCACTTCTCCATATAAAGAATAATAGAAAGTAGAAATAACAAGAGAGAAAAACTTGAAGATCTTTCAAAGAGTGTACATCCAGTTTGCATCCAACTCTATACACACTCAAAGCAAAAGAGGAAGAGCTCGAGCCTATTCAAGCCAACTTCCTTCTTCCTCATTCTCTCTCTGTATGTCTTTGTGTAATTGAGAGAGAGGGAGAGAGCTGAGAGTTTAGCCTAAGGAGAGTCTTGTCTTATAAACTCTTTCCTTCTTAGGCTCAGTCTCAGATCAAGCATTTCATTCTTTATCTTGAGCTTGATCTAAGGGCTTCAGGTCCTAGCTTCTATGTTCAGAAGTGTTCCTCTTCAATTGGAAGAGAAAGCTTGTTGTGCAAGTGTTCCCCTTATGTTAAGGGAAGAACCGCATTGGTGTTTGTACAAAGAGGTTGGCCTGTTGACCTGTAAGAGAAGTGGGATACCTTTTTACCCGAAAAGAGAAGAAGACCAGCTTGTGTCTAGTAGTGTGACCGCACTAGGGTTTCTTCCAGTAGGTTTGCATCTGAGCCTAGAAAAGAAGTGGGCTACCTTCTTGCTCGGAATGAGAAGAAGACTAGCAGGGGCTGGGTGTTGTATGTCCATGAGAGGGACGATACTCTTGGTTAGTGAAACCCTAAAAGTTTGCTTGGGGACTGGACATAGGACTTCTATTTGGAAGGGCCGAATCAGGATAAATCTCTTTGCCTTGTGTTTGTTTGCTTCCGCGCCCTGAATTTCCATTGCTCATACTTATTTATACTAACCAAATATTTTCAAGTGGTGAGTTTTGTCTCAATTTTCAGATCACCTATTCAACCCCCCCCCCCACCCCCCCTCTAGGTTAGTCTTACTGCCATATCAAGTGGGCCAGCAAGTGGTATTAGAGTCTTGGTCTCTGAACTTCTAGAAGATCCAACGATCTTAGAACAAGGATCCAAGGCGGTTCAAGGATTAGCCGAAGGTCAATCCATCTTCCGGCCTCCATTATTAGATGGAGAAGATTATCAATACTGGAAGACTAGAATGGAGTTCTTCCTACAAGGCTATGACTATCAAATCTGGAGCATCATAGAAGATGGTGATCTCCAAATCTCAAAGCCCAAGGAAGAATGGATAGATGAATACAGAAACAAGATATCTTTAAACTGTAGGGCCAAGAGCTTCATGTTTTGTGCGCTGACCAAGCAAGAGTTCAACAGAATTTCTTTGTCCAAAATAGCAAAGATGTGGGAAATTCTAAAGCTCACATATGAAGGAACAAATAAAGTCAAAGAGACAAGAACAGACATACTTATCACACAATATGAAAAGTTCCAAATTGAACAAGGTGAGTCCATATCTCATATGTATAATGATTTCACTAGAATTATCAATGGACTCGCAACTTTAGGAAAGAAATATAGCCAGGGAGAGATGATCAGGAAGATTCTAAGATATCTTCCAAAGCAGTGGACTTGAAAGGTCCACTGTTATAGAAGAATCTAATGACCTCTCCACAATAACATTGGAAAAGCTCATTGGATCTCTCATGGCTCATGAGATCAACATGGAGAGATTAGGAGAAAGCTCTTTCAGAAGAAGGCCAAATAATGCATTCAAAGCTAAGGAGAGCACTTCAGATGAAGCCATTGCTAGTGAGTGCAGTGACAATGAAGATGAAGGTATCCTTTCCAAGTCAATACGAAATATCTTAGCAAGAAGAAAAGAGAAGAAGAAGATGAAGAGAAAAAAGGAGAAATACATGGAATATAAAAGAAAGACATTCACAGATACATGTGATAACTCCTCTAACAACTCAAGAACAGAAGAAGATGAAGAGAATGTCAATCTGCTCTTGATGAACAAAACAACAAAAATGCATTCAAATGGGTATGGTTAGGGATGCTCAAAAGCATCTGATTGATGACTACCAACTCTTCACTTCATTCCAATCTGAAGAGGAAGTACTCATCCTTAATTTTTAATTTTTGTTTAAAATTACATTCATTTTTTAATGATAATGCTACTAATATCATTGCAAGAATTTTTGTCCCTTTATAGGATCAATGCAAGGAGTACTCTTGAAGACCCCCCAACACAATAACAAATGGATATATTAAAAAATGAACAAGAAGATGTCGACAGATGATGACAAATTAGTCGATAGACAAAAGGAATTTATGAAGATTTGCAAGAGCATCAACTAAGGGGGAGCCTCACATCAAGGAGGAGCAAACACTAAGGGGGAGCAATAAACACTGATAGTAATAAACATATTGTTGAACCCCTCTCCTTCATATGCACAGTATATTGGTAAGAAGTCCTTACAAAAGGGAAAATGAAAATGGTAAGATCCTTCCTTTTTGGTTTTTGACAAAAAGGGGGAGAGTATGATTAAATGATGAATTTTTTATTTATTCTATGTTTTGAGTATCTTTGTTAAACAATTGTCATTTCATCACCAAAAAATAGGAGATTGTTGAACCACTCTTATATTTTATCCACTAATTTTGGTGATAACAAAACTTATGATTAACTTAAATATTTTGAATATATTTAATACCATATTTTCCTCATAAATATAATAAATTATGGCACTTTCATTTCATGATTTGCACTAGAAAGCTTAATCGATTGTTGTTCAATGCATATCGTATAACGACCCTCCTTATATCGGTACGGTTATACCAACCCACTTCAATATAATGAATGCCGCTACAGTGGGACATTTACCCAACAGTTATACAATAGGCTAAAATATACATAAATACATTCACATAACAGCGGAAAAGAAATAGCCAAAGATAACTTCTTATTCCATCATCCACATTCTATTCACAGTCCATAAATAGAAGAAAAGAAATCTAAACTTTTCATAACTGAGAAATGAAATAAATACATTGTCCACAACTTTCCACTAAATAAGTACACAAATCCCAAAGGTAGAGCAAGTATACTCTTATTACATACTTATGAAAGATAAAAGTACAACACTAAGTCCAAAACAAGGTCTCCTACTCCTGCTCCGAGTCACTCCTAACGATCTCTTCGGAAGAAGTAGAAATCTCTGCACCTGTACGCCGAAGCAAGAGTGATTTCAAAAGAACTCAACAAGTAACACCAAACACACTAAACTTAGCTTATAAAGGCAGACAGTCCACTGTTCTTACCTGAAGAACTCAACGGCAAGGGTATGGCCGTTTACTCATGTTAACGACAACATAGGGTGCCGCCAACTCAAGATCCTAACGGCAAGGTGTAACACCCCGGAAATTTAGTGATTTAAAATTTTAGAAATAAAGGAGAATAAATAAATTCCGTAATTATCAGAATGATAAAACTTACGTACCATTATCATACGAGAGAAAACACATCGGAAAATTTCGTAAAAATTATAGATCAACCCCAAATATCGTCCCTAAGTGTTCCACGAAGAAATTCGTACAACAAAAATCTTATTGACCAAGTCTACGTCACATGTGACAAATTACCCGAATTAAGAAACTAAGTCGGAAAATTGTTATCGCGGAAAAATAACCCGACCATAAATTAAGTAAACATGTTGGAGAGGCTTCCAACATCATGTATTAATAACCCATTAACAATATTGTGCCAATGGAGCACATTTGGCCCAAGGATAAAAATAGGGACAAGAAAATACCCAACAATTCGTGTATGTAATTATGCAGTGATTAGGGAGGGCAAATTAGGGTTAAAATTAGTGGTAATGGCCATGCATGGCAACCCAAATCATGGCCAACCCTGTATGACACCTTCCCATGGTGTAGCTACCTCCTTTAGGTGAGAAAATCCCAGATTTTTGGAAGGTAGAAAGTAGAATTCGCAGCCCCCTTTCCTAGTCCCATTAGGACATGTAAATACACCCTAAATCTATAAGAACTCGTCACTAAACTCTTGGGGAAGGTTTGGCAACGAGTTGGGGTCATTTGGAGGCGGGCTAGGGCTTCAGAGGAGGAGGAGAAAGGCTGGGAACCGGAGCTTCATCCCCCTTCATCCTCTGTTGCATCCAGAACGTCGACTGGTCTTAGATCTTCATAAAGGTAAGTGTTCTTCGGCCAAGATTAAAAAAAACCTACATCATCTTGTAGAGCTTCGAGTCTATGATCATTTGCACTTGATTTTCCCAATTTTCATGGAGTATACATGGAGTATTAGTCGTTTTCCCTAAGTCGTGCACAGTTACAGCTTTTTTCGTTCTTCTTATTATGCACGCGATTTGATACCGAATTAGACTAAACTTCCTTCATGAAAGTTATTTTACTCGTAGTCATGATCATCTTTCATGTTTAACATTTCGTCTGAGTGTCATTGATTAGAGAGTTATAAGTGTGGTAAGAGGGTTGCTGCATGAAGCTACGTCTGCAGATTTCACTTGTCCTCCACGTTTGAGTTTGACCTGATCAAAGCCTATCAAACCCTCATTATTTTTCTAATTCCAATTTACTGAAAGCACCTTGGTATGTCTAGATTAGTTTAAAACTAGTTTCGTTATTTTTCATGCACTGTACAATTTGTTCTCTATTTTGAAGCACCATGTGTCAATCTAAGGTAGTTCTGAACCGCAATCCAAGATAGATCAGAACTCTGTTAGGCTCAGGCGTAGACCCTGTGAACGCGACGGCCCGATAGGCAGCGTTCACAAGGTCTGTCGCGACAGAGAAGTCTGTCGCGATCTGATCACAACAGTCCTATCGTCGCGATCTTCTGACCCGACAGTCGCGACCCTCATTGGGGTCCGTCGCGACCTGACCCCGGGTCTGATAGCCCTGTCGCCTTCGTCATATGTACCCGTCGCGATCTGCCTGTCTGATCTGACAAGCCTGTCGCGATCCTTACAAGGCATTGTCGCGTTCTGATCTGACCTATCGCTACCTGTACAAGTGACCGTCGCGATCTCAGGATTTTTACATAAAACCACGTGTTTTCTTGCAAGTCTTACCGTATATACCCGAGGTCTGTTTAACATGATATTTAGTGTGTAAATTGCATGTCTTGGGTCTGATCGTTACATGATGTCTACTACCATGTGCATGATGTTATATAGTATGCATGGACCTAAAAGTAATCAACCCATTGAAAAAAAATAGTAATGATATGAATATGATTCTAATGTGTAATTGTGATTGACCTTATGTTCATTGGATTATCTTGTGATCTTACTGATTGTCCATTGATACGATAAGAATATGATATGAATGTGGGGATGAATACATATTAGTATGGACTTATTAGTGGAGTTTATATCATGATTTGCATGTGAGTTTCAATAGTTATATGCTTTCTAATGTTCCATTAATTATTTGTCAATTGCATACATGTTAGGAATGATTCGTGACTCATCACTTATACATTTGCACGATTAGGCATACCCTTCTTGAGGAATTGAGAGCTCTCTGCCGGTCATTCCGAATCGACAAGACTAGCGATCTTTTCCTTGAGACCTCTGTAAGTCTCCGCTCTCTATGGATTCCCACATAGAGGCCGAGCTGGTTGTACCATGAAGTACCCTGAAGATAGAGAGCACATGTTCTACGTACGATCTGTCATTAGTCATCCTCATGTCAAGACATTAACGAATTATGAAACATAAGAGACGTCGTTATACTGCCCATTTATTCTCTTGAGTTTTTGTCATACCTTGACTCTATGAATGATCATGTCTTTCTTACTATGAGCTTGACATTGAAACTCCGTGGCCATAATATGAATATGTTTGTTCGGCACAATATGGGACATCGGTCCATTTGACCAATGCTTGTGCAATAGGGGCCCTGTCTGGTCCTAGGGAAGAGCGCCCCAACGTACTTATTAACCGCGGGAGTATGGACTTGTGGTGCTTGGCATGGCACTGATACGATATGCCAGATTTGTGAGAATGTGCCTTTGATTGATATGATAAGTTTGATTTGATATGATGTGATAAGATTTGATAAGATACGTCTGACCATGTGAATACATGATATTTGTACGAATATGGCCAACCTCTTTTGATATGATTCTACTCTTGAAATATCTGTCCATTGTATATGCAATTCGATATTTGATTTGATATGTCATCCGTTCTATTCCTCTATTCAACTTGTTAGAAAAGCATGCATTGTCATCATATTCATGTGCATAGCTGCCTATTTAAAATGTTAATCATGTATATTAGTGCCCGCACAATATTGAGATGTAAATCCTCTGAGCTAGTTCGCTCACCCTCTCATCCTGCCCTTTTCAGGTAGTGATGAGGAACCAGAGGAGTCGGATGGGGCAGGGCAAGAGTGATGAGCACCCGACGTTGAGAAGATGAAGTATTAGGAATAGAAATTTAAATAGTCTATGTATTAGTGATGCATTTTCATTTGAATAATGAACCCTTTTGGTTGGTTCTTCTTATGTAAGGTTGTAACTAGCTGAATGGAATGAAATAAAGTATACTTTTGGTGATCATATTATAGCCTCAAATGTGTTATTATATTCAATTGTGACTCTGTGCTATTCAACTGTGATACGCCTATTTGTATCGTTCACGTCTCTCGGTATTTATTCTGCTGCTAAATATCGGGGCGTGACACAAGGGATCCTACTATTAAGTTCCTGTCTGTGCAAAACACAGACTGAACGCAAGAAACTTGGTAAAATTGGGGTTCCAGGACACGAATAAAATTCCAGAAAAATACCTAGGACCTACTAGATGTATGTAAGAGTGATGTGAAAGGGTTACTTGCCTCTTGGAAAATCTGCAAGCAACGATTTAAGCCGGAGAAGCCCTCCTCGGCCAGAGCCAAAGAGTCCTCAAAACTCCCTCGATTCGAGTTTTGTGTTGATGCAGAGCGCAAATAGGTGTCGTAGAAGTCTTCTCCAATGTTTAGACTCTCCTTCAGTCGTTGTAGAACGCCAGATGAAGCCTCCAGTCATCGGATTTCAGAGCTCAAAGATTGGGGTTCGCACAGAGAATTAGGGTTTTGACTCAAGAGCCAAAAGGGTTAGATCTGGCCAGAGATGGGGTGTTTTATAGAGCTAGGGTCGGAGACGAAATTGGGTAAGGTTGGGTTACCGTTGGGGGACGGTTTCCTAAACCAAGGGCAACCTTTCTGGAGGTGTTTCCGGATCTGAAATCGCAACAGATCTGGGAGGTAAACGTCAACATTAGTAGCCCGCCAATTCTGAGTAGACGTCCATCGATGTGGCTGCTGATTTATGGTCAACATCAGCTGATGTTGACGCCAACTAGCCGCCAGAACAGAACTTAAAACTGCAGAAACTTTATGTACACCACACATGTATGTATGTATATATATATATATATATATATAATCTACAATGCACACATTAAAATAATACTTATTCATGCAATGTAAACAAGTAAGTACTATGCACAATAAAGTTTATACATCGATGGCATACATTTATACATACATAAGAAATCACCCAAAGATGAAAAATCAAGGGCCTTGCACCCTCTCCCCCTTAAAAAAACTTCGTCCTCGAAGTTGGACTGACACTACTCAAACAATTGAGGATATTTCTTCTTCATTGCATCCTCAAGCTCCCAAGTAGCCTCCTCTCGCGAGAAGTTACGCCATAAGACTTTCACCGATGCAATACTCTTGTTCCGAAGATGTTGAACCTTCCGGTCAAGAATAGCCACTGGTTGCTCCACATAGGAAAGATCTGGCTGGATCTCCACTGGTTCATGGCTAATAACATGAGATGGATCTTTGACATACCTCCTGAGCATAGATACGTGGAAAATAGGATGAACACTAGCTAACGCTGCGGGTAAAGCTAGCTCATATGCCACATTGCCCAAACGTCTGAGAATCTCATACGGGCCAATGAATCTAGGACTTAACTTATCATGCCTGCCAAATCTAACTACACCACGAGTAGGCGAAATCTTTAAAAAGACATGCTCACCTACCTCGAACTCCAAATCCTTCCTCCTGTTGTCGGTATAACTCTTCTGCCTATCCTGCACCGCAACAAGCCTCTTCCTAATCAACTGGACCTTATCCGAAGTCTCCTGAACTAACTCCAGACCGATCAGCTGCCTATCGCCTGTCTCCTCCCAACACAAAGGAGATCTACAGAGCCTACCATACAATGCCTCAAATGGAGCTATACCAATACTCGCATGAAAACTATTGTTATATGCGAACTCCATTAGAGGTAAATGGTGCTCCCAATCATCATTCCAATCCAGAAGACACGCCCACAACATATCCTCGAGCGTCTGGATAGTCCTCTCAGACTGTCCATCTGTCTGGGGATGAAACGCCGAACTGAGCTTCAGCTCCGAACCTAACGCATCCTGAAGACCCTTCCACAGCCTTGCAGTAAATCTCGGATCTCGATCCGAAATGATCGACTTCAGGACACCATGCAATCTAATTATGCTACTAATATACAATCTAGCTAAACTCTCTACTGACTGCTTCTTCTTCATGGGCAAGAAATGTGTAGTCTTCGAGAATCTATCTACCACTACCCAAATCGAGTCATTACCCTGTCTGGATCGAGGCAAACCCGTAACAAAATCCATAGTGACAGCTTCCCACTTCTATACTGGGATCTCCATCTTCTGCATAAGTCCAGAGGGTCGCTGTCGCTCGGCCTTAACTTGCTGGCATACCAGACATCTAGACACAAACTCTGCTACATCCTTCTTCATGCCAGACCACCAAAAAGATCTCTTCAAATCTTGGTACATCTTAGTGTTACCCGGATGAATAGAGAATCTAGACCTATGAGCCTCTGCTAATACATGCTCATGGACATCCACGATGTCTGGAACACAAACACCGTGATGGAATCTAATCACACCATCCTCATCATGAGCAATGCCCGCCTTGCCCACTAACTCTTGGAGTCTAGGGTCGGCTTTCTATTGCTCAATAACCTCATCCAACACCGAAGACCTAATGGACAACTGAGCTACAAAAGCTTGGCACAATGATGGCTCTAACTCAGTCATCGCACACGCTGCATCCTCCAACATCTTCCAATCATGCTGAAGAGACGACCTCTTCCTGCTAAGGACATCTGCTACAACATTCGCCTTTCCAGGATGATACTGGAGGTTAAAGTCACAGTCCTTCAAGAACTCAATCCATCTTCTCTGCCTAAGGTTTAATCCCTTTTGGGAGAAAAGATATCTCAAGCTCTTGTGGTCAGTGAACACCTCAAATCTGACACCATAAAGATAGTGTCTCCAGATCTTTAATGCATGAACCACTGCCGCAAGCTCAAGATCATGAGTTGGATAGTTTCGCTCATGCTCCTTCAATTGACGAGAAGCATACGCTACTACCCTTCCTTGCTGCATCAGTACACAGCCAAGGCCAATCCGAGATGCATCCGTGTAGATAGTAAAACCCTCTACACCACTCGGCAAAACTAACACAGGAGCCGAAGTGAGCTTAGTCTTCAATAACTAAAAACTACTCTCACACTCCTCGGACCAGACAAACTTTACTCCCTTTCTGGTTAGCTGAGTCAATTTTGCGGCGATGGATGAGAATCCCTCAATAAATCTCCGATAATAACCCGCCAAACCAAGAAAACTCTGAATCTCCGAAGGAGTCTTGGGAATTTCCCAATCCATAACAGCCTGGACTTTCGCTGGATCCACTGCTACACCAGCACCAGAGATAACATGCCCAAGGAAATGAACCTCGTGCAACCAAAAATTGCACTTGCTGAATTTTGCATACAGCTTGTGCTCACGGAGAACTTCTAATACTACCCTCAAATGCTGACGATGTGTGGTCTCATCCGGAGAGTAGACCAACATGTCATCAATAAAAACTACGATGAAACTATCTAGGTACAGTCTAAACACCCTGTTCATGAGATCCATGAACGCTGCCTGGGTGTTGGTCAAACCAAAAGGAAGGACCAAAAACTCATAATGTCCATAACGGGTTCTAAAAGCCGTCTTGGACACATCCTCACTCCTAATCCGCAGCTGGTCAAACAGATCATCAATCTGAGGTAAGAGATACATGTTCTTCACCGTCACTTGGTTTAGCTTCCTATAATCGATGCATAACCTAAGTGATCCATCCTTCTTCTTCACCAATAAGACGGGTGCGCCCCAAGGGGAAACGCTAGGATGAATAAATCCCTTATCTAACAAATCCTGCAACTGCTTCCTTAGCTCAGCTAATTCCATAGGTGCCATCCGATAAGGTGCCTTCGAGATAGGAGAGGTGCATGGAAGCAACTCTAGAGTGAACTCTATCTCTCTAGCTGGTGGCAAACCAGATAGGTCATCAGGAAAGACATTTGGAAACTCTCGCACTACATCTATCTCTGCAAGAGTAGGTGACTCATCAACCATGGGTACTAATACCACACTGGCAAGAAAAGCATCACAACCCTTATTCACCATTCTCATCGCCCGCATGGCAGAGATGACAAACTTCCCTGCCAAGTTCCTTGGAAAAGGATGAGAAAATTCATCTTCACCAGGAATGCGGAAAACAATCTTCTTCCTACGACAATCTACTAACGCATAGTGCTCCTCTAGCCAATCCAGACCAAGAATAGCATCGTAGTCCTTCATCTTTAGCAAGAAGAAACACCCTTCTAGGACTCTATCCTCGATACACACCGGTAAAGACAGAATACACTTCCTAGTCGATATCGTACCTGCAGGTGTGTGCACAGACAAAGGGACTTCTAAATCCTCAGACTCTATTCCTGACTCTAAGGCTAACTGCCTAGCAAAATGCTCAGAAATGAACGAGTGGCTAGCACCCGTGTCAAACAAAACCCGAGCATGCACACCTAAGAATAAAACTGTACCTTCGGTAACATGATCTGCCTGCTTGGCGTCCTCACAAGCTAACGAAACACTCGAGTTGGGGCTCGAGGTCTCCCTAGTCATCCTGTCGCTGGCACTACTACTGCTACTGCTGGGTCTGGTGCTGCTCCATGCTGACCTCCCTGCTGTAGTCTAGGGCAATCCTTGATCCTATGATCGCTGCTCCCGCACTTCAAGCACTTCTCCGCCAACTTTCAACATTTCGTACCACCATGTGCCCTCCCGCAATGAGGACACTCCTTCTGGACACTAGGGGAACGCTGAGAGGGTACCTGACTGCTTTCCGATGCCACGCGACGCTGCGGTGACTGAAACGCCACCTTCTTCCTCTCCTGCCTCTGGAAAGGAGCTGCAGGCCTCTTCTGAGAAGCCTTCTTCTCCTCCAAGTACTGCTCCATCTCCCTCCTGACGACACGCCGCGCCTCAGCGATGGCCTCAGACCCATCACGAATTTCTTCGCCTTCCTACGCTCATCAGCTACAATATGAGGGTCATACTTCGACAGCTCGGCAAACCTGGCCTCGTACTCCAGTACTGTCATGGAGCCCTGAGTCAACGAGAGGAACTCCTGCTCCATTTTGTCCTGGATGTGCTCTGGAACAAACTTGGCTCGGAAAAGCCTCACGAACTCATCCCAACCAACCTCCACAGCGCCATCCTCGAACCGAGTACGTAACAACGAGGACCACCACACGTCGGCTCGCTCCTGCAAAAACCATCCATAAGGACTAACCAACGTAATCTATAATTAAAGAAACAACCACCGGATTAATTTACACATACCTGCAGCATATAGGTGGCTAAAGTGACATTGTCATCCTCAGCGCACCTAATAGCCCGGAAGATCTTTCCGATCTCCCTCATCTAGCTCTCAGCAAGTAACGGGTCGTTCTCCCCCTTAAAAGAGGGTGGCGACATCCTCTTGAATCGTTTCATGATGGGCTTGGGGAACTGGCGCCTGAGCCTGCCATAGCAAACATCATAAGCAACATACATAGCATAGCAACATAGTAAACATATTATCAAGTAAAATAAACTACCCTGTCTATCATTCTAACCTGAGCCTGCTGAGCCTCCAACTGAGCCTGGAGTGCAGCCTGGGTGTGGGCCTGCGTCTGCATGGCCTGCACTAAACCCTGCATGAACACTCCATAGTCTATTGGTGGCGGTGGGGGAAGCACAGGACCCTGGGGTGCTGGGGCCTGCTGCTCACCCTGGTCCTCACACCGAGGCTCATCTCTCCTCTGCTCACCTTCACGAACAGGAACACCACGCCTACCATGCAAAGCCATACCCTGCAAAACGATTTAATCACAATTTAGAACTAGACTATCTAATTTCTAACTATTTACTTATCTATCTGGACAATCTACACAGACTTAGCATACAATGAAGATGATGGTATGTGCATATTTATGTACAATTTCAACCTGAGTGCTCTGATACCAATCTCTGTAATGACCCTCCTTATACCGGTAGGGTTATACAAACCCACTTCGATATAATGAACGCCGCTACAGTGGGACATTTACCCAACAGTTATACAATAGGCTGAAATATACATAAATACATTCACATAACAGCGGAAAAGAAATAGCCAAATATAACTTCTTATTCCATCATCCACATTATATTCACAGTCCATAAATAGAAGAAAAGAAATCTAAACTTTCCATAACTAAGAAATGAAATAAATATATTGTCCACAACTTTCCACTAAATAAGTACACAAATCCCAAAGGTAGAGCAAGTCTACTCTTATTACATACTTATGAAAGATAAAAGTACAACACTAAGTCCAAAACGAGGCCTCCTACTCCCACTCCGAGTCACTCCTAACGATCTCTTCGGAAGAAGTAGAAATCTCTGCACATGTACGCCGAAGCAAGAGTGAGTTCAAAAGAACTTAACAAGTAACACCAAACACACTAAACTTACATGCATCACATAACTTTCACATTTTCATACTACACAATAACATATAAACATGGATTTAACAATTAATTCGAGTAAAAATCCTAAACATGATGTCTACGCATGTTACACATGGAAATTGTCTTATACAAAATTTTCAATAACTTAAAGCCTATCACATTCTTTCTACACACCTTTCAATATATTAAACTAAGCTCATTTAACCACATTCACACACACTTACAAGTTAAACATTAGTCATTTTAAACATGGAGTTTGTACACATAAATAAGAGACAATTCTAGCATGGATTCTATAATCATTTTCACATGGATAACACATTTATACTTATGAAATTTTTTTTGTTTTGCTATGTACATATTATAATCATTTAAGAAGTTATCCATTTATATGCTGTCACACGAATTCATATTAACACATGATCACTTACGCAATTTCACAATTTACACATTCACTTTCACTTAAACACAAGTTCACATTTATTAAATGTCGTGACACATAGCCCAAACCACCTTTTAGAAGGACACACACTAATCACATTACATATCTATCACCTAGGCATTACAGTGATAAATCTTAGTTACTACGCAGAACCGGGAGAAGCGCTCTCCACCCTAACCAACAATACTTGTTCGCCTCCAGGATTTAATCCCAATGCCCATGGGACATCACACACTATGAACCTTCCCATGGGGACTTTACCACAGTATGGTTCCACAGCCCTCTAAGGTAGCAATGTCACCCATTGGCACATTTACACATTTTTCTTAATTTCCAACACACACTTAAGGCACAATTTTTAACACATCCATTTCATGCTCACACATTTACACATTTCGGTATTACCTAGCATGGTACTACTGTTCTCAGAATTTACACATTCAAAATAAGTCTAATCATGCAGAATTTTGCCGATTTTAATACCAACACATTAACATACTTTAATTTATCAATATCACACATGAAATTGAAATGTATAGCTGCTGTCATCATTTCAATACAAAATTTTAACCAAAAACCTATTACAGGTTAGCCATCATGCATATAAATTCTCGCATTTTTCTGAATTACACACTAATTATGAAAATTATAACAGTGGAATCACATAAGGCTAAAATAACCAAACTAACATGGATTTTCATTGTTCGGATTCAAAATTCATTATATACATATATACTGACAGTTATAATCTTGTGCCAAATTCTAGAGATTTAACTATTTCCATATCATTTAATATAATTTCTTCACTAATTAAGCATGCTCATTATTTTTCAGTTCAGAAAATCTAAAAATTTACACAGTCATCAGAAAATTCCCAAATTTTAAACATGCCCTGACATTGATTTAAGCACCATAGAAAATTTTTGTCACTTAAATTCCACAAGGATAACATAAACAGTAATTTACAATATTCAGAACCTATTTAACATGTATTTCCAAAATTTTAATAAATAATACACTTAACAAAATTTCACAGAAATTACACAACCTGCTCCACTACACATATTACATAACATATAAAATTTACCATATATCCTCATGCAGAGAAATCCGAAAAATTAGCTTATAAAGGCAGACAGTCCACTATTCTTACCTGAAGAACTCAATGGCAAGGGTATGGCCATGTTAATGGCAACATAGGGTGCCACCAACTCAGGATCTTAACGGCAAGGGATCCTACCGTTAAGTTCCTGTCTATGCAAAACACAGACTGAACGCAAGAAACTTGGTGAAATTGGGGTTCCAAGACACGAATAAAATTCCAGAAAAATACATTGGACCTACTAGACGTATGTAAGAGTGATGTGAAAGGGTTACTTGCCTCTTGGAAAATCCGCAAGCAACGATTTAAGCCGGAGAAGCCCTCCTCGGCTAGAGCCAAAGAGTCCTCAAAACTCCCTCGATCCGAGTTTTGTGTTGATGCAGAGTGTAAATAGGTGTCGTAGAAGTCTTCTCCAATGTTTAGACTCTCCTCTCGTCGTTGTAGAACATCGGATGAAGCCTCCAGTCGCCGGATTTCAGAGCTCAAAGATTGGGGTTCGCACAGAGAACTAGGGTTTTGACTCAAGAGCCAAAAGGGTTAGATCTGGCAGGAGATGGGGTGTTTTATAGAGCTAGGGTCGGAGACGAAATTGGGTAAGGTTGGGTTACCGTTGGGGGGCGGTTTCCTAAACCAAGGGCAACATTTCTGAAGGCATTTCCAAATCTGAAATCGCAACAGATCTAGGAGGTAAACGTCAACATCAGTAGCCGCCAATTCTGAGTAGATGTCCATCGATGTGGCTGCTGATTTATGGTAACGTCAACTGATGTTGACGCCAACTAGCCGCCAGAACAGAACTTAAAACTGTAGAAACATTATGTACACCACACATGTATATATATATATATATATATATATAAAATCTACAATGCACACATTAAAATAATACTTATTCATGCAATGTAAACAAGTAAGTACTATGCACAATAAAGTTTATACATCGATGGCATACATTTATACATACATAAGAAATCACCCAAAGATGAAAAATCAAGGGCCTTACATATCGATTACTGACCAAGTGTCACATCGATTACTGTTTTACATGTCATATCGATTGCACTTCATGAATCGATGTTTTATTCAAACATCGATTGCCTTATAACATCGATTGCTTCACTTATAGCATCGATTGCCTCATAACATCGATTGCTTCACTTATAGCATCAATTGCCTTATAACATCGGCTGCTTCACTAAAACATTGACTGTTGTTATAAATAAAACATTGATTGCTTCATTTAAACATCGATTGTCTTCAAACATCAATTGCTTTTCACTTAAACATCAATTGCCTTAGAACATCGATTGTCTTAAACATCGATTGCACTTCACTTAAACATCGATTGTCTGAAACATCGATTGCCTCAAATCATTGATTGGCTTTAAACATTGATTGCCTTTGAACAACATCGATTCACCATAAGAAAAAGTGCCTATAGCGACCGATTCTAAGATTGATTGTATCGGTCTCTAGTCGGTAGCTGATAGAGACCGAATAGCGACGGATATAATCGGTCACATATGGGAGACCGATTTTGCGACTGATTTAAGTTTGGTCGAAATATCGGTCGTTGTCGCCCTATTTTCCTCCGACCAACCTTTCCCTCCCATCTTTTCCTCCTGTCTCCCGTCGTTCCCTCCCTCCCATCTCCATCGTTGCTAAGGAGATCGCCACCGCCTATAGCCGCCGTCGACGTTGTCGCCGCCGAGGAGGTCGCCGCCACCTGCAGTCGACGTCATCACCTCCTGCAGCCACCGTCGACGTCATCACCGCCGCCGTCGGTACCCGTCGCTGCTGTCGCCTCCCCATCGCCGGTAAGTCGAGCTCTCACTCCCCCCCCTACCATCATTGCTACTGCCGCCTCCCCAAGCCTTCGCTGCTGCCCCCTGCCCCCTCCCCCCTGGCCTGCAGCTTTCTGGCCCCGCCCCCTGCCCCGCTTCCTCCTCCCTCCATCGCCCGCCCCATGGCCTGTGGCCCCCTACTCCCACCCCTTCCCTGCTTTCTTCTCCCTGCATCGCCCGCCCCCTGGCCCGCGGCCCCCTACCCCCGCCCCTGCTCTGCTTCCTCATCCCTCCACCACCGCCCCTCCCCTGCCCCCCTCTCCCATCGGCCCCCCTTCCCGACCCCAGCTCCCAAACTTTTTTTATTTCATAATTGTATGGAAGAATTGTATGTTTTCATCCATTTTAGATTATTTCTGTGATTGTTCTCGATGGATGGCATAGTTTAGTTCCGTTAATTCAATTTTATTGTATATTACTATAATTATTATTGTATTCTTTATGTGTTGTTTTGACTAAGTGGCGAGATGGGAGGTATGAATCATCTCCGGGTCAGCTTGTTAACATCACTAAGAACAACATCATTGTCCACAGAAATTTTCCCACATGAATGTAGAGATGTATTGAGATGATCATTGGCTTTTCTGATGTGGTTCCACCATTTAGATACCTGGGTAGGGTATTAATATTTTAGAGGGCCGGAAGAGGAGGTCAGGTCATACTTTGTTCACATTGTGGCAAGGATTGCCTCTAAGTTGCAAGCAATTTTTTTGACTACTATTTCTGGATGGACAAATAGACTCTCTTCAATCGATCATTTATCCCTGATGATGTGTGGGAGTAAGTCTCTAATGGACAAGAACATGTTAATTTGTCTCGAAAATGATTATATCTACGACTCACCCTTGCAGGGATGTTCGCCCCATCTCATGTTCCGCAGTCAGTCAGTCAGTCCTATGAACCATCGATATGTGTTCAAGTGGCTCTTTCTCTGTTAAATCAACTTGTGTAACTCCCTACTGCATCTTATAAGGCGGCTTGGGCACCACCATACACATTCCCACCAACAGAATAATAGGGTGCAAAAAAATTAATTATACTTCCTTGGGGTATACCCTTAGGATATACAATTTGTTTTCAATAGTAAATGTTATAATTTAATTCTTGTGATAGTTATTTCAGTTTCTTATTTATCTCTTCTTTAAATTAATAGATAATTATTACCAATTTTTGAACTTGTGAGTGGCAGAACAAAGTACACGTCAATAATGGCCATGGATCTCCAATAGCTAACACCCACCCACCCCCCACCCCCCCACCCCAAAAAAAGAAAAAAAGAAAGAGAATAAACCATAGTTGCATGAGGGCCTGACAACCCCGCACCGTCCATAGCCCCACACCATCCCCCAGTGCAAGCACCCCTTGCTCCTACATCCCCCTTTGCATAGGTGCATTGTAGAATCCCAATCCACATATCTAACTATCCGGCGACCCTCCCCTCACTAGCTGACACCGCTCACATGTCCCCCAGCCAACCCCACTGTCTGTCCGATGACCCTCCTCCCCCCAGCCGATCGACTCTATGAAAGATGTGCACAGCCTTGATGAGCCTTTCTCAATGATCTTGGGGCCTTTTTTTGTTCTCACCTTCTCCATTACCTTCACATTGGGTTAATCAATTTGGGAACAGTAAGAGAAGCTTCCTCTTTTTGCATCCTTGTGATTGTTTTCGTGACCATCAATTCCAATAGCAAGTTTTGTGAATTATATGTTTCTTATCGAATCCCTATTGGCCTTAGATCCATTCTTTCTTATGCCCGTAAATTTTTTCTTATGTCCATTCTTTCTTATGTCCTTGTTTTTTTTTTGGAAATTAAAAAATACCACAAAAGTTACTCCTCCTTTTTCATTTTATAGGATATATAATTAGTCTTTTATACCGTAGATAAACCAAATAAATCAACCCATCCCACATTACTCTATAGTACCCAATTATCACAAGAAGTAGGTTTCGTTCAGTTTCAACTTAGACTATTAATGGGGTTGAGATAAGGTTAGAAAATATGGGTTTCAATTACTATATGTATATGTTGATGATGGAATTAGTAGCTTTGGGCATGCATAGATTATGCAAAAGAAATTGGGAGGATACATATCCTGTTAAAAGATGGAATATATCTAGAACATGGTATCAATCTTGATTACAGTGCATCACTCAATTCATATTGAACGGGGTATCACTGCATACCTCCACACTATTTGAGAGCTATGGGATCTCATACTCCTCATCTGGCACTAAAGAACCAAGGTCTACTAGATCAACAAGATAATGTAACTATGTACGAGTAAAAAGAATAGCATCATGTTGTATTTGATTTTTGCTCTTATGAATGTGTTTGTTGTTTTGTAAATTTGATTTCTAGTTTTGTAAATTTGCTTTCTAACTTTCTTATTCAATATGCTTTCTATCTTTCTTGTTGAATAGTCATCAGTACAAAGTCAGTCTTACTTGTTTTATGTGCTTGCTGATATTTTTTATATGTATAGAGTTTTTAGAATTTCTATTTTTATGTTTTTAGAATGTGCTATTATCTTGTCAATATTTAATTAGTTGGGTGTTGTATGTGAGCTGAGATGAGTGAATGCAACCTAACATTGCACGCATCTTAGGAGAGCATGTTAAGCCCTGTTGAGTTGTGTGTTTTGATGATGACATATTAATGATGTCTACACTCTCATACTTTGATTTTAATGATGACTAAAACATTTGGTTGTGAATGTTGTCCAAACACTCACACTTTGATTTTGATGATGACATATTGCACATATTACAATGATAACAAAACAACATGTTCTTTATGCTTAATGTTTCATATTTTATTAATAATGACATGTTTTGATGGTCCACTCATTATATTTATAGGTTTGCAATGTTTTATCAAAATAGTGTCAACACTACTTGACAGATAGGTCGACACTAACAGACTGCCCAGCAAGTTTCTGAAGAAAAAGTCACAGTCAGGTCGACACTACTTGTCAGATAGGTCGACACTAACAGACTGCCCAGCAAGTTTCTGAAGAAAAAGTCACAGTCAGGTCGACACTACTTGTCAGATAGGTCGACACTACCAGACTGCCCAGCAAGCTTCTGAAGAAAAAGTCACAGTAGGTCGACACTACTTGACAGTAAGGTCAACTCTACCAGTCTACTCATCAAGTTCCTAAAGAACAAGCTGCCAGTAAGGTCGACACTAGCTGAGAGTAAGGTTGACACTAGTTGTCATCCAGTGAACTAGTTTTGGAGATATTCTCAGGAGGTCGACTCTGTCTGTTGATCAGGTCGACACTAGAGTTCTGCCAGTAAAGGGAAATTGGAATTTCTGATCAGTAGTGTCAACACTATGGAAATGTAGGTTGACACTCTTTTTCTATAAACCCAGAATTGTGCAGAGCATAAAATTCAGCGGCTGTGATCTCTTTCTGAGATCTTTTTGGGAGATGCTATATTTACCAAATTGCCCTTTCATCCAAGTGGCAATGAGGTAAAGGCCTTTTGGACACGTGGCACCCTTAGGTGCACTCTAGGTTTTTGTGCACACCTTTCTCACGTTCATGGGACTGCACAGTGGCTATATAAGCCTCCATCTCATCTGAAGTAGCCATCCTTTGAGCCATTCATCGATTCCATCAAAGAGGACATGGGGATCAAGGCCAAGCAGTGAGAGAAAGCTTTGGAGTGCTGAAACAGGAGTAGATTAAGAAGAAAGCAGCAGGTGAAGAAGAAGGAATCGTGCATGCAGCAGATCTGAAAATAGAGCATCATGGATCTTGCACAGAAGAAGCAACAAAGCTGAAAGGACGAGGAAGATCTAAAGGCAGGTGGAAGAGGAAGCCAGTGCAAGAGCAGAAGCACAAAGTTCAGCATCCGTGGAGAAACTCAAGAGCATACGTTCAGATCTGAAATTCTCTACAAATCAGATCTGAAACAGGGTATCGTGAATTGAGGCTGATTTGAAGGATTTCAGATCAAATTGGTTGAGAAGCACAACCAGATGATGCATATGCGCAAGATGATCTGTAGTACACCTTCAACTCTCAAGATCTGAAGATTCAGAGTTCAGATTACACAGTCCAAAGGGAATTGGGCAAAATCGAAGGACTAGTGTTTGAGGATTTGTTTCCCTTAACTCTGATCTTCTTGTGTATTTGATTGTTTCTTTTTAAACTTTTCTCCGAACTCATTGAGTGCTCCTACTGGTGATAGGAGTATTGATCCCATACTGTGTGTGTGTGGATTGAGAAGGTTTATCAGACCTTGAAGCTGTGAATCAGTGGATAAGCTGTGTAATCAGCGGTTTAGCAAGCTGTGAGTCAGCGTTCAAGCTGTGAGTCAGCAGGTGTTTGAAGCTGTGAATCAGCGGTTTAGTGAAGCCTCACTTGGTTTGAGTGAGGGGTGGACGTAGGTCTCCGTCTGGGAGCCGAACCACATAAAAAATCTCATGTGCAATGGTTTGATCAATTTTCATCTAGATGCTTGCATAGGTTTCTGCATTCACATTGCTTATCTAATTTCCCCACACATCAATTCACTCATTCACATCAGTTCAGTAAAATTCTAAGTCTGTTTAGATCTTTAATGTCAAGTAATTTTTTATTGTTTAAAGTTTCCGCTGCAAATCTATTCAACCCCCCCCCCTTCTATATTTGCCATTTCACTACATCTAAGATCTAAAAATTGGTATCAGAGCCTAGGCTCTCTATTCTTGTGGTTTAACAGCCCGTAGAGTACTTGTGAAATGGATCTAAGGGGATATATGCCAGAAGGGCATTCTATGTATAGATCTTATTTTGATGGATCAAACTATACTTATTGGAAGACTTGTATACAGGTTTTCTTAAGATCCCAGAATCATCAAATCTGGAAGGTAGTGAATAGTGGACCATATGAGCTCCCAGAGGATGAAGAAAAATGGACAACATAGCAGGTCAAGAAGTCAAATGCTATTTGGAGTGCAATGAACATCATGCACTGCTCCCTTCACCCAACGGAGTTTTCAAGAGTCTCCTCATGTGCAACTGCCAAAGAAGTATGGGATCGTCTAATGGTAATTTACGAAGGTACTTCTGAGGTAAAGGAAACCAAACTCAATTTGTTAATTTCTGAGTATGAAGCCTTTAAAATGGAAAATGATGAAACCATCTCAGAGATGTATGGTAGGTTAACTCTTTTAACAAATGGCTTGAAGAGTCTAGGAAAAACATTTACTGAATATGAACTTGTCAGAAAAATTCTTAGATCATTAACTTCTATGTGGCATACGAAGGCTACTGTAGTTGAAGAGTCTAGGAATTTGTCTACTATGACTGTTGATCAATTGATTGGTTCCTTAATGACATATGAATTGGGTTTGAAAAGAACAGATAATGATATGAAGAAAAAGAAGTCACTAGCACTTAAAGTAAGTCCAAATTTGAAAGAAACAACTGAGGAAGAAAAATCTTCAAGCTCAGGTGACTCAAGTGAATCTCCCTTGCTTATAAGAAAATTCAGAAAGTTTCTAAGAAAAGAAGGTAAAAATTTGCTTAACAAAGGACCTCGGGTAGACAACTCTCCTAAGCAGAAACAATTTGCTAATAAAAATTCTAACCGAGTTGTTTGTTATAATTGCAGGAAACCAGGGCATGTAAAACCAGAATGCCCGAATGTTCAGAAAGAGTTTCAACCCAAGTGGAAGAAAAATAAGCCCAAAGCTATGATTGGAACTTAGAGTGAAGAAGAAGATGATGAGGATAAAGAAAATTCAGAAGATGATGAAAATGAAAGCATAATATGCTTGATGGCCAGAGAGAGCTCCAATGATTCGGTAACTTCCAATGATACTCTGAATTCATGTTCTACTTCTGATAATGAAGAATTGTCTTATGATGATCTGAAAAATCTTTGTGAACATTTGTATAAAACAATGAAGAAAATGAAATCTAAAAATAAGCTTCTAAAACTTGAAATTCAGTCAAATGAAATTATGTTGGAAAGTTCACAAACCATTTCAAAAGAAAATGAAAATCTGAAATCTGATGTTGAACAATCAAATAAACAAATTGCAAACATGGCTCATGATCATCAAGTAAATGAAAAACTTAAACAACTTGTTAAAGAAAATCATCATCTGAAAAAGAAAATTGAATGTATGTTGCATGACAAACTATTAGACAGTGATTGTAAAAATTTAAGTAACAAAATTGTTGAATTGGAAAAACACATTGCACAATTTGACAATGAAAAGAATAAAATGAAAAATGGTTTGGATGCCATGCTGCACAAACTCCAATTTTTAGAAAAAGAAATTTCTACATTAAGAGCTGAAAAGGAAAAAATGAAAAGTCAGCTCTTTACTGCTTTGGAGAAGGTAAAAGTTTTTGAAATGAACAAATCTGTTGCTAATAAGAACTTCATCTTATCAAATGAAAAATCAGTAAAAGTCCTTGTTCAAAAAAATGTTCAGAAACAAAAGGAGAAAATAAAGAAAAACACAGCAAATAAAAAGAAACAAGTGTTTGCTAAAATCCAGAAACAGAAAATTGAAAAACAAACAAGTTTCTACAAAAGTTCCCAACCTTCTTCATCAACTCAAAGTGCTCCAAGGCAAGCTTCAAATCCACATCATGTTAGAAGCTACCAAAAGGAAAAGGCTCCTCAAAGGAAAATGGGGTTCCAGCATAGGTACTTAAGCAAAGGTATGTACCAGGTAAGGAATTCTCAAACTTGCTTTTATTGCAATAAACTTGGTCATTTTGTCAAACATTGTTGGAATAAAAATTAAAATTTCAATAAACATGTCAAATCAGTCTAATGCTTTACATGTCATAAATTTGGTCACATTTCCAGGGATTGTTGGTACAGAAATGATCATTTTGTGCATGATCCGAAATTCCATACTAATGCATATGTCAACACACATAGGAGTAAATATCATGTTCATACTAAAAATGTTCAGAAATTCCATGTGTATAGGCACGGTAATGTTGCACAAAATCATTCTATTTTTGCTCATATCAAAAATCCAAAAAATAGAAAAACTCATAAAAAACATAGATGCATTGAACAAGAAAAAGAAGAATTTTGGAACTAATTCTGCTCATAGTTCCATTAATGGAAAAACTGCATCTATATAAAAATTAAAATCTGTTTGGATTCAAAAACCATTGTTGAATTCTAACATTGATTTCATTATAGGACCCAAGGAAGTGTGGGTCCCAAAGGTAGCTTGATCAGTAAGCTAGTGAGCCTTGTAGCCATATTCTTCCATCTAGAATCAAGGCAATGGCTATGCAAGGCAAGAAATATTGAAGAACACATGTAAAATCTTTGAAAAAGAAATGAAGACTGTTCAGGTAAAATCTCATATCATTTCAGAATTGAACTGCTTAAGTTGGAACAACTTTTTATATTTCTATCTGAACAATGAGGAGTGTGCTTTGTTGTTATTGCCCCCAACAATAATTCATCTTAACTATAGATGTCATGTTTGTATCAAGTTGCTTGTAAAAATTTATCCATGATTGGCAGTGCACATTAACCTCCCTATGACTTCTTGGTATATCAAATGGTGAAATGTGGAAGGACAAGTTATGCTTGTCTGAAAACTATCATTATGCGTGAGTAAAATATTCCGCCAAGTACCAAATGTCATGTTTTGTATAAAGCTAATTGTGTGTGTGCCTAATCATGTGTAAATTACTTGCAAACTTTTTCATTCCATGCACATGTTAAGAGGGAGAAAATTTAAAAAGTGAAAAAATGTTATTGCTGCTGAATTCTGAATGAGTTTTTCATATCATGTGTCGACACACTGAAGATCATGTGTCGACACAACTTTTCCAAGTTTGTATTCAAAAATGCTCATCTTGAATCTGTTTTAGATAGTGAATTGAGGTCAAATCTTCTATATTCTGAAATTGTTGTGGTGTTTTGATGATGGTCATATTGCATGAAGTAAAGCAATCATGTTCACTCTCTTGAATCTCAATCATCAACACTTTGAATGATATTTGATCAGAATTTCTCATACTTTTGTTCTCATTTAGAGTGAACTCACACATCTCTGCTCTGTGTGAAGGATTCAATTGCAGAATCAATTCTTGGCTTATTCTTCATCTCTTTATGTTTCATTCAAATCAATTCAAGATTCCTTTGATGTAAGGCCCTCGAATTTTGTCCTTATTATTTTATTGTGTGCAATTTTATGCTTGTGTATGTATATGCATTATCGTGTAAGTATTATGTATACATTATCTTGGTGTACTTATGAATGTATGTATAAACTTAGTTGTATGTATATATCGGTTGATTTCGTGACATAGTGAGTGTGTGCATTACACCCTATGTATTGCATGCATGAACTTAGGAGAAATTAGGGTTTTGCATGGTTTTGGGTTCTGGCCGAAGGGTTAGTCGACGTCAACATGAATGGACGTTCACTTATTGTTAACGTCCATATAGGTGGACGTCGATTATTCAGTCGACGGCCATATCGGTGGACGTCTATATCCTGACAGACCAGTCTGCAGCAGCATGGTGTGCCATGCCTTGATGGGAGATACCAACCACTCCCCAACGGCTCCTTGACCTTCCAACCGACCTCTTGCGTGGGGTGAGAGGGTCCTCTCTTAAGAGAGCCCTTGTTGCAACCTCTAGAGCTCTCTTGGCTCTTTGCAAAGAGATAAGAGAAAACCCTAGTGAGCTGTGAGAAAACTTGGAGTTTGGAGGCTTTGATCCGGCGATCCAAGGCCTCATCTGGAGATCTACTTCGACAAGGAGGGAGACAACACATCCGGCTACACATCCCCGACCCTGGATTGCAGAGGGGAGCATCACAGAGGCCGGAGTGGAGACATCTTGGAGGCTTCTTGGGACTGCCCAAGGAGAGCTTCTCCAACCATTTTGATCCCTTTAGGAGTTTTTCCAAAGGCAAGTAACCCTTTCACCTTGTCCATGTATGTGTCTAGGAGGTTTCTATCATTTTTATGGATTTTCCTCGTGTCCTGGATCCCCTACATTCACCATTCCTTGAAGCTCGGACTGTGTTTTTGCACAGGCCCGAACTTGACGGCAAGATCCCTCGCCGTCAAGATCTTCCGTTGACGGCCAACGATATTGCCGTTTACTTTGTTTGATGGCTAGACTATGCCGTTGAGTTCTTCTTGACAGAACAGTGGACTGTTCTGCCCTATATCTTTAAATTTCGGATTTCTGCGCATGAGGATATAATGTAAATTTTATATGTTATGTAAAATAGATAATGTGATGTGTGTGAAATTTCCTGTATTTTTGTGTGGATGGAATTAATTATTAGAATTATTAAAAGGCATGTGTAGGAAAGAGGTTACGCATGTTTAATTTTGTTCCCATGAATTCTGAGGAATTAAAGGCTGTGAAATTTTATGAACCATGTTTATATGTATCAGTCCATGCCCTGCAAACTTGGAAAATTTCCCATACTCATGTGAATTTTTATAATTTCTACAATGAGAAATAGAAAACATGTGTAGACCTTGCAAAAATTCTAGTAAATCGTGTGTTGGGAATTAAATTGGAAAACATTTCTTGTGCCAATATGTATGTGTGGTTCATGACTGTGCATGATTAAATCTGAAATCCATGCTATGTTCTATGTTAACTTAATTTATGAATGGCATGAAATAAAAAGTTTTAATTTCTATAAATACATGTGAATTCAGAAAAATCTGAAAATTTGTATGTGTGTTCTTATAACCGAAAACAGCATGTGGTTAAATTTTCAGGAAAATTTGATAACATGAGCCTACTCTATGAGATTTCCATGTGAAAATGAGCTACAAATACATGTACCATGATTTAGGTTAAATGATGTGCATTCCAATTAATCCATGAGAGCTAATAAATGTTTGATTTCTGTTATTAGTAGCACCATGCTAGGGAAGAACAGAACCATGTGCATAAACAAGAAAGTGTGAATATCATATGTAAAACGTGTGTTAATCGGAATGTGTAATGTGTAAAATGTGCCGTGTGTGACACTGCTTCCATAGAGGGCTGTGGAACTGTATCATGGAAAGGTCCCCATGAGAAGGTTCAATGTGTTAAGATATCCTAAGGGCATTAGGATGAAATCCTGGAGGTGGACAAGTACCACTGGTTAGGGTGGAGACGTGTTCTCCCGGTCTGCGCAGTGCCAAGAGTCATCACTGTATTGCCTAGGTGATGTGCTATGTGTTATGTGTATGTGATGTGTCCTTCTAGCGGTGGTTTGGACCATGTGTCACGGCAAATAAATTGTGAAATGTGAATGTGAGCATGTGTAAAATGTGTATATGTGAACATGTGAATGTGAAATGTGAAATCATGTGAACTATTTATGTTAGAATGTGAACATTGTGTACATGTGAAATGTTTGAAAAATGAACCATGTGAAATATGGGAATGTGTAACCATGTGAAGTGAATGTGTTAGAGTATGAGACGATAATTCATGCTATGATATTTCTAATTCCATGTAAATTGCCATCATGTTATAGTCAAATTGGAAGTGTAGTTTTCATGTGATTAAATGAGTAGAAAGCATGTGATAGGGAGTGTTATGTGAAACATCTTAAACCATGTACCATGTGTTTTGACTTTGTAGAAATACCATGATAGGTTGTCTCTTATTGATGTTCAAGCATGCTGTATGATTGCCGTGCAAATTGAAATAGTAGAACCTACTATGATGTATGCATGAATGATGTGTATGGAGTTACTTGCTGAGTCTTTTAGACTCACTCCTTGCTTCGGCGTACAGGTTTAGTTGGTGACACACTTTTGGAGGAGACCGTGGAGAGCGACTCCGAGCGTGGAGAGTAGCTTGTGGAGTTGACGTTGTGTCCCTTTTTGTTTCATAGTATGTAAATTGTAGCTTGTATTAGAGTTATCATTTATGTAATTGTGGACAAATTATGTATTAAATGTAGAACTTTAATCTTGTGGACAATGTAGTTTGGTTTAATTTCAATTATGAAAGTTTAGTCCTTTAATTTGCTATATGGATCATGTATGAGAAATGTGGATGATGAAATGTGATGACAGTTAGTCCTTTACTTCCGCGACTCTGTGTCTATATTTGTGTATATCTCAATCATGTGATAGTGTTTGGGTAAATGTCCCACTGTGATAACCTTTACTATACCGACGTGGGTTGGTATAACCGTACCGGTATAATGAGGGTCGTCACAGAGATTGGTATCAGAGAAACCGATTGAGATCTTACATGAATATACATGAATCATCATCCTCATTGCATGCTAAATCTTTATAGATTGTCCACATGGGTAGAAACGACTAATAATGAATGGAAAAAAAAAATAGATAAGAAAATGGTTAGGAAGCTTAGTAACCTAGCTCTAATTGGTGGCTAAAATTTTATTACAGCCATGGCTTCCCGTGGACGACGTGGAGGTGTGCCAGCTCGCGACGACGAGCAGAGGCGTGAGGAGCGGGCAGAGCAGCAGGCCCCGGCCCCACAGGGTCCTGTGCTTCCCCCACCACCGCCAGTGGATTATGGAGTCTTCATGCAAGGATTAGTGCAAGCCATGCAAACTCAGGCTCACACCCAGGCAGCACTCCAGGCCCAGTTGGAGGCCCAGGTAGAATAATAAAACAACCTAGTAGTTGCTATTTAAATTGCATGATATTGTGTTTATTGTATATCGTTATTGTTTGGTGTAGCAGGCTCAGGCCCCAGCTCAGGACCATGGTGGACCTTCCATCATGGAAAGATTCAAGAGGATGCTGCCACCCTCTTTCAAGGGGGAGAGCGATCCGTTGCTAGCAGAAAGCTGGATGAGGGAGATCGAGAAGATCTTCCGGGCCATCAGGTGTGTGGATGAGGACAAGGTTACTTTAGCCACCTACATGCTACAGGTATGTGTTAGTTTTGTGTTTCCTATTCCCTGTTAAGTTGAAGTTGTTTAGCGGTGCTTATGAAGGTTATGTTGCAGGAGAGAGCTGATGTGTGGTGGGCTTCATTACTACGTACACGGTTTGAGGACGGTGCGATTGATGTTGCTTGGGACGAGTTCGTGAGGCTCTTTCGGGCCAAGTTCGTCCCCGAGCACATCCAGGACAGGATGGAGCAGGAGTTCCTCACTTTGACTCAGGGCTCCATGACCGTACTCGAGTATGAGGCCAGGTTTGCAGAACTATCTAAGTATGCACCTCACATTGTGGCAGATGAGCGCAGGAAGGCAAAGAAGTTTGTGATGGGCCTTAAGCCATCACTGCGGACGAGGCTCGTAGCGTTTGATCATCGTACCCTGGACGAAGCCCTTAGCGCTGCTTGTAGGCAGGAAGGCGAGATGGAGCGGTACCTTGAGGAGAAGAAGGCTTCGCAGAAGAGACCAGCAGCCACTTTCCAGCGACAGGACAAGAGGAGAACAACATACCAGTCACCACAGCGCCCTGTGGTAGTCAGCAACACTCAGGTACCTTCTGTACGTTCCTCTGGTGACAAGAAGGAGTGCCCTCACTGTGGAAGGGCACATGGTGGTACGGAATGTTGGAAGATAGCGGGCAAATGCCTAAAGTGCGGGAGTAGCAACCACAAGATCAAGGATTGCCCCAGACTTCAGCAGGAAGCTCAGCGAGGAGCGCCAGTACCAGCAGTAGCGGCAGCCGCGCCAGCGACAGGACGACCAGGAAGGCCTCGAGCCCCAGCTCGAGTGTTTGCGTTAGCTCGTGAGGACGCCGAGCAGGCGGAGCATGTCACCGAAGGTACAGTTTTACTTTTCGGTGTGCACGCTCGGGTTTTGTTTGATACGGGTGCCACTCACTCGTTCATTTCCGAGCGGTTTGCTAGGCAGTTAGCCCTAGAGTCAGGCATAGAGTCTGAGGAGTTAGAGGTCCCTTTGTCTGTGCACACCCCTGCGGGTACGGTATCGACTAGGAAGTGCATTCCGTCGTTACCTGTGTGCATTGAGGATAGATTCCTAGATGGGTGTTTCTTCTTGCTAAAGATGAAAGACTATGATTGTATTCTTGGTCTGGATTGGCTAGAGGAGCATTATGCGTTAGTGGATTGTCGTAGGAAGAAGATTGTTTTCCGCATTCCTGGTGAGGATGAGTTCTCTCATCCCTTGCCAAAGAACTTAGCGGGAAAGTTAGTTATCTCTGCCATGAAGGCGATGCGCATGGTGAACAAGGGTTGTGACGCATTTCTTGCCAGCGTTATGCTAGTACCCGATGCTGGTTCGTCACTGACTCTTGCAGAGATCGATGTGGTGCAGGACTTTCCAGATGTCTTTCCCGACGACTTGTCTGGATTGCCACCGGATAGGGAGATAGAGTTCACTATAGAGTTGCTTCCAGGCACCTCTCCTATCTCGAAGGCCCCATATCGGATGGCCCCTGCAGAGTTAGCCGAGTTGAGGAAGCAATTGCAAGAATTGCTCGATAAGGGATTTATTCGCCCTAGTGTTTCCCTTGGGGCGCACCTGTATTGTTCGTCAAGAAGAAAGACGGGTCACTTCGGTTGTGCATTGATTATAGGAAGCTAAACCAGGTGACTGTGAAGAACAGGTATCCCTTACCTCGGATTGATGATCTGTTTGACCAGTTGCGAGAGGCATCAGTCTTTTCCAAGATTGACTTGCGATCTGGTTATCATCAGTTGAGAATTAGGAGTGAGGATGTGTCCAAGACGGCATTTAGAACCCGTTATGGACATTATGAGTTTTTGGTTCTTCCTTTCGGATTGACCAACGCCCCTGCAGCGTTCATGGATCTCATGAACCGGGTGTTTAGTCCGTATTTAGATAGCTTTGTTGTTGTGTTTATTGATGACGTGTTGGTCTATTCTCCGGATGAGGCCACACATCGTCAGCATTTGAGGTTAGTCTTAGAGGTTCTCCGTGAGCACAAGCTGTATGCGAAGTTCAGCAAGTGCGAGTTCTGGTTGCACGAGGTTCATTTTCTCGGGCATGTTATCTCCGGTGCTGGTGTTGCGGTTGATCCAGCAAAAGTCCAGGCAGTTAGGGATTGGGAGATTCCCAGGACCCCTTTAGAGATTCGTAGTTTTATTGGGTTAGCTGGTTATTATCGGCGATTCATTGAGGGTTTCTCATCCATCGCCGCCCCTTTGACAAAGTTGACCCGGAAAGGTGAGAAGTTCGTATGGTCTGAGGCATGTGAGCGTAGCTTTCAGCTATTGAAGGCTAAGCTTACTTCTGCTCCGGTATTGGTATTGCCTAGCGGTCTAGAAGGTTTGCCATTTATACGGATGCATCTCAGATTGGTTTAGGCTGTGTGCTCATGCAGCAAGAGAGGGTAGTGGCTTATGCTTCTCGTCAGTTGAAGGAGCATGAGAGGAACTATCCGACTCATGATTTAGAGCTCGCAGCTGTGGTTCATGCACTAAAGATCTGGAGGCACTATCTTTATGGTGTCAGATTTGAGGTGTTTACCGACCACAAGAGCTTGAAGTATCTTTTCTCCCAAAAGGAATTAAACCTGAGGCAGAGGAGATGGATCGAGTTCTTGAAGGACTATGACTTCGACCTTCAGTATCATCCTGGAAAGGCGAACGTCGTAGCGGATGCTCTTAGTAGAAGGAGGTCTTCGCTCCAGCAGGATTGGAAGATGTTGGAGGATGCAGCGTGCTCTATGACCGAGTTAGAGCCATCGTTGTGTCAGGCTTTTGTAGCTCAGCTATCCCTTAGATCCTCAGTCTTGGATGAGGTGATTGAGCAGCAGAAAGCCGATCCTAGATTGTTAGAGTTAGTGGGTAAGGCGGGCATTGCTCGTGATGAGGACGGTGTGATTAGATTTCAGCACCGTGTTTGTGTCCCCGATGTGGTAGATGTCCGTGAGCATGTGTTAGCGGAGGCTCATAGATCGCGATTCTCTATTCATCCGGGTAACACTAAGATGTATCAAGACCTGAAGAGATCATTTTGGTGGTCCGGCATGAAGAAGGATGTTGCGGATTATGTGTCTAGATGTCTAGTATGTCAGCAGGTGAAAGCCGAGCGGCAGCGACCATCCGGCCTTATGCAGAGGATGGATATCCCGTATGGAAGTGGGAAGCTGTCACTATGGATTTCGTATCGGGTTTGCCTCGATCTAGAAGGGGCAATGACTCGATTTGGGTAGTTGTAGATAGATTCTCGAAGACTGCTCATTTCTTGCCTATGAAGAAGAAGCAGTCAGTAGAGAGTTTAGCTAGATTGTATGTTAGCGGTATCGTTAGATTGCATGGTGTGCCGAAGTCGATCAATTCGGATCGAGATCTGAGATTTACTTCGAGACTGTGGAAGGGTCTTCAGGATGCGTTAGGTTCGGAGCTGAAGCTCAGTTCGGCGTTTCATCCCCAGACCGATGGACAGTTCGAGAGGACTATCCAGACGCTCGAGGATATGTTGAGAGCGTGTGTTCTGGATTGGAAGGATGATTGGGAGCGTCATTTCCTCTTGTGGAGTTCGCATACAACAACAGCTTTCATGCTAGTATCGGTATGGCTCCATTCGAGGCGTTGTATGGTAGGCCCTGCAGATCTCCTTTGTGTTGGGAGGAGACTGGTGATAGACAGCTGATTGGTCCAGAGTTAGTTCAGAAGACTTCAGATAAGATCCAGTTGATTAGGAGGAGGCTTGTTGCGGCACAGGATAGACAAAAGAGCTATGCCGACAACAGGAGGAAGGATCTAGAGTTCGAGGTAGGTGATCATGTCTTCTTGAAGATATCGCCTACGCGTGGTGTCGTCAGGTTTGGCAGCATAGTAAGTTGAGCCCTAGATTCATTGGCCCGTATGAGATTCTCAGACGATTGGGCAACGTGGCTTATGAGCTAGCTTTACCCCCAGCTTTGGCTAGTGTTCACCCCGTTTTCCACGTATCTATGCTCAGGAAATATGTCCGAGATCCATCTCATGTTATTAGTCACGAGCCAGTGGAGATCCAGCCAGATCTGTCGTATGTGGAGCAACCAGTAGCTATTCTTGACCGGAAGGTTCAGCACCTCCGGAACAAGAGTATTGCGTCGGTAAAAGTTCTATGGCGTAACTTCTCGCGGGAGGAGGCTACTTGGGAGCTTGAGGATGCGATGAAGAAGAAGTATCCCCTTTTGTTTGAGTAGTGTTGTCCTAACTTCGAGGACGAAGTTTCTTTAAGGGGGAGAGGGTGTAAGGCCCTCGAATTTTGTCCTTATTATTTTATTGTGTGCAATTTTATGCTTGTGTATGTATATGCATTATCGTGTAAGTATTATGTATACATTATCTTGGTGTACTTATGAATGTATGTATAAACTTAGTTGTATGTATATATCGGTTGATTTCGTGACATAGTGAGTGTGTGCATTACACCCTATGTATTGCATGCATGAACTTAGGAGAAATTAGGGTTTTGCATGGTTTTGGGTTCTGGCCGAAGGGTTAGTCGACGTCAACATGAATGGACGTTCACTTATTGTTAACGTCCATATAGGTGGACGTCGATTATTCAGTCGACGGCCATATCGGTGGACGTCTATATCCTGACAGACCAGTCTGCAGCAGCATGGTGTGCCATGCCTTGATGGGAGATACCAACCACTCCCCAACGGCTCCTTGCCTTCCAACCGACCTCTTGCGTGGGGTGAGAGGGTCCTCTCTTAAGAGAGCCCTTGTTGCAACCTCTAGAGCTCTCTTGGCTCTTTGCAAAGAGATAAGAGAAAACCCTAGTGAGCTGTGAGAAAACTTGGAGTTTGGAGGCTTTGATCCGGCGATCCAAGGCCTCATCTGGAGATCTACTTCGACAAGGAGGGAGACAACACATCCGGCTACACATCCCCGACCCTGGATTGCAGAGGGGAGCATCACAGAGGCCGGAGTGGAGACATCTTGGAGGCTTCTTGGGACTGCCCAAGGAGAGCTTCTCCAACCATTTTGATCCCTTTAGGAGTTTTTCCAAAGGCAAGTAACCCTTTCACCTTGTCCATGTATGTGTCTAGGGGTTTCTATCATTTTTATGGATTTTCCTCGTGTCCTGGATCCCCTACATTCACCATTCCTTGAAGCTCGGACTGTGTTTTTGCACAGGCCCGAACTTGACGGCAAGATCCCTCGCCGTCAAGATCTTCCGTTGACGGCCAACGATATTGTCGTTTACTTTGTTTGACGGCCAGACTATGCCGTTAAGTTCTTCTTGACAGAACAGTGAACTGTTCTGCCCTATATCTTTAAATTTCAGATTTCTACGCATGAGGATATAATGTAAATTTTATATGTTATGTAAAATAGATAATGTGATGTGTGTGAAATTTCCTGTATTTTTGTGTGATGGAATTAATTATTAGAATTATTAAAAGGCATGTGTAGGAAAGAGGTTACGCATGTTTAATTTTGTTCCCATGAATTCTGAGGAATTAAAGGCTGTGAAATTTTATGAACCATGTTTATATGTATCAGTCCATGCCCTACAAACTTGGAAATTTTCCCATACTCATGTGAATTTTTATAATTTCTACAATGAGAAATAGAAAACATGTGTAGACCTTGCGAAAATTCTAGTAAATCGTGTGTTGGGAATTAAATTGGGAAAAATTTCTTGTGCCAATATGTTGTGTGGTTCATGACTGTGCATGATTAAATCTGAAATCCATGCTATGTTCTATGTTAACTTAATTTATGAATGGCATGAAACCAAAGTTTTAATTTCTATAAATACATGTGAATTCAGAAAATTCTGAAAATTTGTATGTGTGTTCTTATAACCGAAAACAGCATGTGGTTAAATTTTCAGGAAATTTGATAACATTAGCCTACTCTATGAGATTTCCATGTGAAAATGAGCTACAAATACATGTACCATGATTTAGGTTAAATGATGTGCATTCCAATTAATCCATGAGAGCTAATAAATGTTTGATTTCTGTTATTGTAGCACCATGCTAGGGAAGAACAGAACCATGTGCATAAACAAGAAAGTGTGAATATCATATGTAAAACGTGTGTTAATCGGAATGTGTAATGTGTAAAATGTGCCGTGTGTGACACTGCTTCCATAGAGGGCTGTGGAACTGTATCATGGAAAGGTCCCCATGAGAAGGTTCAATGTGTTAAGATATCCTAAGGGCATTAGGATGAAATCCTGGAGGTGGACAAGTACCACTGGTTAGGGTGGAGACGTGTTCTCCCGGTCTGCGCAGTGCCAAGAGTCATCACTGTATTGCCTAGGTGATGTGCTATGTGTTATGTGTATGTGATGTGTCCTTCTAGCGGTGGTTTGGACCATGTGTCACGGCAAATAAATTGTGAAATGTGAATGTGAGCATGTGTAAAATGTGTATATGTGAACATGTGAATGTGAAATGTGAAATCATGTGAACTATTTATGTTAGAATGTGAACATTGTGTACATGTGAAATGTTTGAAAAATGAACCATGTGAAATATGGGAATGTGTAACCATGTGAAGTGAATGTGTTAGAGTATGAGACGATAATTCATGCTATGATATTTCTAATTCCATGTAAATTGCCATCATGTTATAGTCAAATTGGAAGTGTAGTTTTCATGTGATTAAATGAGTAGAAAGCATGTGATAGGGAGTGTTATGTGAAACATCTTAAACCATGTACCATGTGTTTTGACTTTGTAGAAATACCATGATAGGTTGTCTCTTATTGATGTTCAAGCATGCTGTATGATTGCCGTGCAAATTGGAATAGTAGAACCTACTATGATGTATGCATGAATGATGTGTATGGAGTTACTTGCTGAGTCTTTTAGACTCACTCCTTGCTTCGGCGTACAGGTTTAGTTGGTGACACACTTTTGGAGGAGACCGTGGAGAGCGACTCCGAGCGTGGAGAGTAGCTTGTGGAGTTGACGTTGTGTCCCTTTTTGTTTCATAGTATGTAAATTGTAGCTTGTATTAGAGTTATCATTTATGTAATTGTGGACAAATTATGTATTAAATGTAGAACTTTAATATTGTGGACAATGTAGTCTGGTTTAATTTCAATTATGAAAGTTTAGTCCTTTAATTTGCTATATGGATCATGTATGAGAAATGTGGATGATGAAATGTGACGATAGTTAGTCCTTTACTTCCGCGACTCTGTGTCTATATTTGTGTATATCTCAATCATGTGATAGTGTTTGGGTAAATGTCCCACTGTGATAACCTTTACTATACCGATGTGGGTTGGTATAACCGTACCGGTAAAATGAGGGTCGTCACATTTGATATTTTTATATGAGAAATGAAATTTTAAATATCTGAAATATTTGTGCTCTTGGTTTAAATGTGAAGATGAAAAATAAGAGTATGAGTAATGTGTCTATCTTTATCCTCAAAGCTTACTTTAGATTTTTTATACCAAAACACTTTAAGTAGACACTTGAGTAGTCTTGAGTCTTATATCACAAGAAATTTTGAAGTTTTGTTTTTAACAAATGTTAAGAATGATATCTTAACAACTCAAGACCATGATCTATTAAGGGAAAAGCTACTTGTCACCTAATGAAAAGTAATGAAAGTTCTGAAAGAAAATTTTCAAGAAAAATAAAGATTTTAAGGAAAATTGCATAGCAATGAATAGTATACTGAGTAACCAAGTTATTCCACCTGAGACGTGGTTGGACTTGAGTCAAAAGGTGGTGCTAAGTTATCTCTGTTCAAAAAGAAGCAAACAAATGGTTAACATGCCTAGTAGTAAGGCACTCTTGCACTGGGTAAGTGTGTATGCTTGCACAGAAAACATGAATTTAATCTTCATTGCTAATTTTCTGAAATATCTCAAATGAAAGAAATAAACAGAAAAAGAAAAAGGTGTGCAAAGTGCAGCTAACCTAAAAGAGAATTCATGTTGTTCAAGAATGTTAAATTGTTACTCTACATTGTGTTGAGATCAAAACTTTGATTTTCTAATGATATACACTCTTGACAACTCAATTTAGGTCTCAAAAATTATGTCACTTTTGTAAATAAAATTTCTGAAGTGATTTTTTGATGATAAAGAACTGACATAAGAACTCATTCAAAAATCATCTTTATTTTTAACCCTTGCTGCACAATATGAAAGGTACAATTATATTATTTTTCATATACTAAAATCATTGTGTACCTTTATACCTTCATGATCCCTTCAAAATCAAATTGTTTGTGCTACTAGCAATGCAGTCACTTGTTCAGGGGGAGCAAGTTTTTTGTTGAACTCTGGTTTTTTGCCCCAATCAATTGGTTTCATCACTTCTATTAGTTTCACATCATTTCTATTGATCCCTATTCAGGTGGACGTGGACAACTCCAATACTGTCAAAGGGGGAGAGTTGTTTCACTTAGGGGGAGAATTCTGCATATTTCTAAGATTTATTAGTCCTCTAGTCATATTCTTGATATTGGGGGCTATTTGTTTTAATGGGAGAAAACTTAAAAAGGGGAGAGATTCAAATTGCATTACTTGTGCTTTTCAATCTTTTTGATGTTGTCAAAAAAGGGGAGAGAATGTTTGACAAATGTTTGACAAATTCAAAGTTCCTGAATAAAGGAGGAGAAAATGATATTTTGTGAAAGAATGGGAAGAGAATGATATTCAGTGAAAGAATGTTGCCATGTTTTAAGAATGTTGTCATGTTTTGTCATCATCAAAAAGGGGGAGATTGTTGAGTTGTGTGTTTTGATGATGACATATTAATGATGTCTACACTCTCATACTTTGATTTTAATGATGAATAAAACATTTGGTTGTGAATGTTGTCCAAACACTCACACTTTGATTTTGATGATAACATATTGCACATATTACAATAATAACAAAACAACATGTTCTTTATGCTTAATGTTTCATATTTTACTAATAATGACATGTTTTGATGGTCCACTCTTTATATTTATAGGTTTGCAAAGTTTTCTCAAAATAGTGTCAACACTACTTGACAAATAGGTTTACACTACCAGACTGCCCAGCAAGTTTCTGAAGAAAAAGTCACAATCAGGTCGACACTACTTGTCAGATAGGTCGAAACTACCAGACTGCCCAACAAGCTTCTGAAGAAAAAGTCACAGTAGGTCGACACTACTTGACAGTAAGGTCAACTCTACCAGTCTGCTCAGCAAGTTCCTGAAGAACAAGCTGCCAGTAAGGTCGACACTAGCTGAGAGTAAGGTCGACACTAGTTGTCATCCAGTGAACTAGTTTTGGAGATATTCTCAGGTGGTCGACTCTGTCTGTTGATCAGGTCGAGACTAGAGTTTTGCCAGTAAAGGGAAATTGGAATTTCTGATCAGTAGTGTCAACACTATAGAAATTTAGGTTAACACTATTTTTCTGTAAACCCGGAATTGTGCAGAGCTTAAAATTCAACGGATGTGATATCTTTCTGAGATCTTTGTGGGAGATGCTATATTTACCAAATTTCCCTTTCATCCAAGTGGCAATGAGGTAAAGGCCTTTTGGACACGTGGCACCCTTAGGTGCACTCTAGGTTTTTGTGCACACCTTTCTCACGTTCATGGGACTGCACAGTGGCTATATAAGCCTCCATCTCATCTAAAGCAGCCATCCTTTGAGCCATTCATCGATTCCATCAAAGAGGACATGGGGATCAAGGCCAAGCAGTGAGAGAAAGCTTTGGAGTGCTGAAACAGGAGCAGAGGAAGAAGAAGGAATCGTGCATGCAGCAGATCTGAAAACAGAGCATCGTGAATCTTACACAGAAGAAGCAGCAAAGCTGAAAAGAAGAGGAAGATCTGAAGGCAGGTGGAAGAGGAAGCCAGTGCAAGAGCAGAAGCACAAAGTTCAGCATCCGTGGAGAAACTCAAGAGCATACGTTCAGATCTGAAATTCTCTGTAAATCAGATCTGAAAGAGGGTATCACGAATTGAGGCTGATTTGAAGGATTTCAGATCAAATTGGATGAGAAGCACAACCAGATGATGCATATGCGCAAGATGATCTGTAGTACACCTTCAACTCTCAAGATCTGAAGATTCAGAGTTCAGATTACACAGTCCAAAGGGAATTGGGCAAAACCGAAGGACTGGTGTTTGAGGATTTGTTTCCCTTAACTCTGATCTTCTTGTGTATTTGATTGTTTCTTTTTAAACTTATCTCCGAACTCATTGAGTGCTCCTACTGGTGATAGGAGTGTTGATCCCATACTTTGTGTGTGCGGATTGAGAAGGTTTATCAAACCTTGAAGCTGTGATTCAGCGGATAAGCTGTGTAATCAGCGGTTTGGCAAGTTGTGAGTCAGCGTTCAAGCTGTGAGTCAGCAGGTGTTTGAAGCTGTGAATCAGCGGTTTAGTGAAGCCTCACTTGGTTTGAGTGAGGGGTGGACGTAGTCTCCGTCTGGGAGCCGAACCACCTAAATAATCTCATGTGCAATGGTTTGATCAATTTTCATCTAGATGCTTGCATAGGTTTCTGCATTCACATTGCTTATCTAATTTCCTCACACATCAATTCACTCATTCACATCAGTTCAGTAAAATTCTAAGTCTATTTAGATCTTTAATGTCAAGTAATTTTTTAATTGTTTAAAGTTTCTGCTGCAAATCTATTCAACCCCCCCCCCTTCTATATTTGCCATTTCACTACATCTAAGATCCAACAAGCCCTTGTCAATCAACCTACCCGTTCAAGAGTTTGGGATTGATGTGCACGTTCTCATTTTGAATGATGAGAACGTGTATATCTAACTCAATGTCTTGAATTGTCCCTTTTGGATAGTCTGTGAATGTTTGATCGCACTTAGGTGGTTAATTACTATATGTGTTTGTGTTACTTGTTAAAACTTTTGGTTGCGTCTTCTCACTCCTCTCTGATATACCTTTATTGATTTTGATTATTTTCTTAACCACTTACTGGTAAGTGTTTAAGAAAATTTCTTAATCAATAAATATTTTGTGGTATATCGGAGAGGTGTGGGGAGATGCTGCCAAAATTTTTAGCAAATAACACAACACATATAGTAATTAATTGTGCGATCAAACCTTCATAGATGGGTTAAAAAGTGAAAATCTAAATAATATTTCCTTCCTATTTAAAATGGCAGAGATGGACGATGTGAGGAAAGGGTTGGACTTTTTATTTTGTTAAACATATTAAAGTTTTGTGTGTTAACATTTAATTCGTACAGGGAAAATGTCTGAACATCGTTCATGGATGTACTGTAGAGTGTAGTTGATCAGGTGGTGTTTGTGGAATTTAAAAATGGAATTGAGAGATTCATTCAGTTTCCATTGAGAAATCCTATTGAAGTTGTAGATTGTGAGAGTCGTATCCGATGTCCTTGTGTAGTCTGTAAGAACTTGAAGTGGCTTACAACATGGGATGTACAACGTCATTTTTACAGAAAGAGGTTTGTTAAAGATTATACAAACTGGACATGTCATGGTGAAACATTGTTGTAACGACTCTCTTTATACTAGTACGATTATACCAATCCACGTCGATATAAAGTGCGTCGTCACAGTGGGATATGTACCCAACACAACACAGTAAGAAGAGATGTACAAAAATAACAAAAGAAGAACAACAGAAAGGAAATATAATCTTATTTCATCATCAATCACACATTCCACAGTCTATATAGTAGCAATGTAAATAACCAATGTCCACAATTTTACAAGTCCATAATATAACATCATTTCTCACATACTAATGAAAGAAAGTGTAGTCTAAGCAAATGATCTCCACAAGCACAACTACTCCTCTCACTCGGAGTCGCTCCTCACAATGTCCTCCTCAAGCACGGGGCACCTGTCTCACCTATATGTTAAAGTAAGTATGAGTCTTCAAAAAGACCCAGCAAGCAATACATTGGCACATCCTTACACATATCACATTCATGCTATTCTTTTAAACAACAAGAGAAGCTTGGCATATGGTTTTTGTCAAAATAAACAAGTACACATGAATAACCTATAACATGCTTTCTACACATGGTCATTAGTTGGTTCATGATATCAATTGCAATTTATTCACATCATAATTCTAAACAATTTGATCATGGAACTAAGCACATGGTTACTAGTAAACCTAGCATGATGACTAACATTTTTCACATACTTTTATATCACATAATCACATCTTTTCTTGCTGTTTTAACATAAATAAAATATATTCACATGGATTCACATTATTTCACATGGCAAGACATTAACACATCACCTTCACATGAACACTTTGCACATCTACACATATTTCACACTTTTACACCTTATTTGTCGTGACACCTAGTCCGAACCACCATAAAGAAAGACACACATATCACATAACACATACCCGTCACCTAGGCATTATAGTGACGAATCTTGGTAACTGCGCAGAACTCGGAGAAGCCCTCTCCACCCTAACCAGTGGTACTTGTCCACCTCCATGATTTCATCCTGATGCCCACAGGATATCACATACACATTGAGCCTTCCTATAGGGACTTTTCTACAGTACTGCTCCACAGCCTTCTATGGTAGCAATGTCAATTTCGGCACATATTTCACTTAAACACATTATCTCAATTGATCACATGATTAATATCATTTTACATGCACTATTTGGTCCATTCACATGCAAATCATTCACATATATACATTTCAGTTTACAAAACCTATCATTACTATCTAACAATGTCAAATCATACATAACAGTACCTAAAACATGCTGCTAATCACTGGTAATACATTTTCTTAAACAATTATGCTTAATATGGCTTTAATACCCTTTATAATAGCAAATAGTACCTACGAATATCAAAATAGTCCTAAATTTTTACCATAAACCCTACTCATATAACATATCATATGGATAATTATTCATCATTTTCGTAATAGTACAACTATTTTTAACATTTAATACATGTTTCATGAAATTTTAGCAAGATATTACACTTTAACATGATAGGTAGTAAATAGTCGGTTCTCATAGTTTTAAAACATGTAAACAGTAGCCCTAAGTTCATGAAAATTTTTTGAAACAATAACATGCATCAAACCTAATTATCCCGAATTTAACTCTGTCAAATCATGCATATTTCTCCATAACAGAATTTATATTAAATGTAATCATGATCAGAAATTCAACAGAAATTCATAGTTTGACCTAAAGACCATACCTAACCAACTGAAATTTTTATAACATGTACAAGTATCAAAAAATCTGAAAATCACAGTACAGGGATTAAACACATATTTCTGTCAAAATCAAATGAACATCACGGCAAGGGTCTTGCCGTCAGGGTGGGTTAACGGCACAATCGATTACCGTTAACTCATGAACATGGCGGCAATAAGGTTGTCGTCAACCTCCTTTCTGCAAAAAAGTGCAGACCGACCAGAGACAAACACAGAATTTGGGGGTCTAAGACACGATTTAAAAATTCGTAAAAATGACTAAACTCTAGGGGATATGTCTAGGGATGAAACCCCTAAGCTACTTGCCTTTAGAAAAACCTCAGAAGATCTAATTTTGGCGATGAAGCCCTCCTCGGCCAAGCCAAAGAGGTGATGCCTTTCGCCTAAATCCGATCTCCACGCTTGAACACACGATCTCCCAGAGTTAGGAGAGCTCCTTCACCTACAGAAGAGTCTTCCAGTCGAAGAAGATCACTAGTGAAGCCTCCCAAATGCCAAATCAAGCCTCTCAAAGTCTGCCCTTTTCTCACTCTGAACCCTAGAAATCTCTTTCTGAACCAAAGGGCCTTTCCTAACTGAGATGCTTAAGTTTTATAGGCATAGAGTCAGGGTAAACCTAGGTATTAGGAGTCCTAACCGTTGGGGATATGTTTCCTAAACGATCTCTAGAGAAAATAGGGCCGTTTCGGATCTGGAATCCCAAACACAGCCGGAGAAGTAGGCAGCCACTTAGCTGCCGTCAACCGGAAATAAGCGTCAATCGATGTTGACACCTAGATCCTCTGGCCGTACAGTCAACGGCACAGAAGTTGCCATCAACCTGCTCCTAACGTCAAGGGATGTTGACGTTAAACAGGGATTTTGGGCAAAACATAAAACATCAAAACATACATATATGCATAGAAATAAACAAATATTTTATGCACAGAATTTGAGGGCCTTACACCCTCTCCCCCTAAAAGGAAACTGTCCTCGAAGTTGGAACAGAAATACTAACCAAACAAATAGGGATATTGCTTCTTCTTGGCGTCCTCAAGCTCCAATGTAGCCTCCTCCCTTGAAAACTTTCTCCACAACACCTTCACGGATGCAATGGCCTTGTTCCTAAGTTGCTGAACCTTCCGATCTAGGATAGCTACTGGTCGCTCTACATAAGACAAGTCTGGCTGAATCTCCACTGGCTCGTGACTAATAACATGTAATGGATCTTGCACGTATCTCCTGAGCATAGACACGTGGAAAACTAGGTGCACACTAGCTAGCGCTAGGGGTAAAGCTAGCTCATACGCCACACTCACTACAGGAAATCCTAGCTCTGCCTACAAAAGTTGCTTACGGTTCCATATATTCGTAAGCTATTCGTATGGGTAGACATATCTATACTTACAGACTATATGAGTCGTCAGTATATCAGACGAACTTTGTTCTTAAACTTTTAAGATATGCCTATCCCTATGACGCAATATTGTAAGCATATAACGTTATCATATACCTACGAAGTTTGATACAGTAAATATATAATAAGATATTATTTTTAACATTGGGCACCCATTCAATTAAGCCTCCCACGCGACGATTGAAGGGGAAAAAACCCGCCTCCTTCCCCTTCCCTCCACTCTCCTCCTGCTGGCAGTGGCGAAAGGGCAAGCAGGCAGCGGCATCGTCGGCAGGCAGCAGGCGGCGTTGTCGGCAGCGTCCGCACTGGAGAAGACTCGCGGCGGAACTTAGGACGACGGCAGCAGGCGGCGTCGTCAGTGGTTTAGGGCAAGCAGCAGCCCGTGCCTAACATTTGCAGCGGAAGTAGGTGGCGAACTTGTGACGATGGTAGGGGAAGGACACTCCGACCACCCCCTCCTCCTCCCCCTATCCCTCCGCGTGTCCTCCATGCCACCGGGTGTCTCCTGCTGACCCCTATCGCCTTCTTCCTCCTCCGCTTCGGAGAGGGCGATTGGCCTCTCTCGTGGCGCGGTCTCCCGCCACCCGTTCTCACGGAGGCTGTGTCATCGTGGTCTGCTTTTTACAGAGTTAAGGGCCGACTGATCTCCGAAGGTGAGTCCGTCATGCCGAAGGTGAGTCTTGTCCATTTTCTTTGCTTCTGTGTGTGGCACCAAACTTTCCCACCGCCCTGCTCTGTTTCAAAACCCTTATCCGTTGCTTCCTTTGAATCTCCTCTATCGTGGAAGCGCAGGCACGGGAACAATCGACGAGGCTCTGGATTGACGCTAATTGGTACATTTCTTGGACTGGTGCACGTTCCTTGTTTGTCGTCCTTTTTCATTTTGTTGGTGCTCGATTATGGCGTTCTCCCTGTTGGGATGCTTTGTTTGCTGGTTGGGGTTGGTGTGGTTTGTTCGTTGTTTCTGAGAGATGTTGGGGTGTTAGCATGAGGTTCATTAATCAAACTCAGAGAGATGTTGATGGTGTGTGCAATTTTAAAGCACGTCCTGCTGCTGTTCTATTTGCTCCTTGGTGCGGTAATTGGTTCTTCCCTCCCTCCCTCCCTCCCTCTTGATGTTCATCTGTCTCTAAAAACAAATTAGCTAGAGGCAGATTTTTCTTTTCCTTTTATTAATTTGTAAAAAGGGGTTATGAGAAGATAGGTTTGACGTTTCTCCAAAACCAGGCCTTTTGGTTGGAAGGGAAGGACATCAACCCCATCATACTTGGGTTTTTCACAGTTGTCTTGGTCAGGTTTTCCTCTTCATTCCAAACTAGCTTACTCCTTGTGTGTATATGTATGCCTATTATTTTCTCTGTTGGATCTCCTCCGGGGGATTATGGATTCTCTTGTTGCTGATTTTTAAGCAAGTCCGAGGCGAGAACATGCCATTCTTGATTTGATGGGTGGGGTTAGAGCAGTGCTCACCTGCTCTATAATATTATGCATGCGTTCTTGTGGAGCTTGCGTTACGTTGGAAGTAACCAGCTGTAGCTTCGTTTTCTCCGACCAGTTCTTCGGCAAGAACAAGGTGGGGAAGAGGCAAATGAAAGGCAAATTAAGTTTTGGAGAAGATATAATAAATTTGCTGATTGGGAGATACTTAACTAGTAGTTGTCTCCATTTTTCCAAAGCAATATAATGTAAATGATTTTTTTTGTGAGACGTTATGGATTGGAGTTGGATGGATAAATTGAAGAATATAAGGGAATATATGGATGGAGTTGACGCATACATTCAAGTTGCTTCTGCTCACTTTGCTCCGTCAACAAAGATTAAGTGTCCTTGTTTGGAGTGTGTATGCCTCTTGAGACATGAAAAGGAAATAGGAAGACAACATTTGTTTCAATATGGAGTCATTAAAGACAAACAATTTTGGAAGTTCCAAGGGAGTAGTTCTTCTTCCAAGCACATGTCTACGGATTTTACACGCACAACACTTCCGAAGGATGTTGGTCTGCATTTGATGTTAGAGGATGTTATTGGTGAGGAAAATTCGAAACATGCAGAAGTGAAGTCAATGGATGATAATAAAGGAGAGTATGGTGAATTTCAATAGTTGTTGGCAGATGTTGAACGGCCTTTGTACCCTGGTTGCAAGACATTCAACAAGCTGTCATTTATAGTCAGATTGTTCAACATAAAATGCAAAGGCAAAATGAGCAACAAATCTTTTAACATGCTTCTGAAGCTGTTGAAAGAGGCTCTTCCAGACGGTGATGTGTTGCCAACTACCTTCTATGAATTGAAAAAAATCATTGCTAAAGTGGGATATGATTATCACAAGATTGATGCATGTCCTAATGATTGTGTTTTGTACCAGAGAGAGTATGAGTCTTATGATCATTGTCCCAAATGTGGAGAATGTAGATAGATGAAAGGAACTGAAAGAAGTGATCATAACAAGAAGATTAAGGTTGTAAAGAAAGTTCTTCAACATTTTCCATTGATTCCAAGACTGCAGAGATTATACACTTGCTGTAAATCATCTGCAATCATGTGTTGGCATAGTGATGAATGCCAAGAAGATGGCATTCTAAGGCACCCAGCTGATTCCCCTTGTTGGAAGGCGTTAGATGTGATTGATGGTTTTGGTTTAGAACCTCGTAATGTGCGCCTAGGCTTGGCAAGTGATAGTTTCAACCCCTTTGGGGTAATGAGTATGAGTCATAGTACATGGCCTGTGTTGTTGACACCATACAACTTACCTCCATGGTTGTGTATGAAGCCACAAAGTATTTTTTTGTCGTCACTCATTCCGGGTCCTAAAGGTCTGGGAAATGATATTGATGTCTATCTTCAGCCACTTATTGAAGAATTACAAATTCTTTGGCATGGAGTTGAAACATTCGATGCTTATAAGGGTGAAATATTTTCTATGCGTGCTGCACTACTTTGGACAATTAACGCTTTTCCTATATATGGTTATCTGTCTAGTTGGAGCGCTAAGGGCCGATTAGCTTGCCCTACAGGTAATGAAGATACATCATCATTATGCTTAAAAGGCAGTAGAAAATTCTGTTACACTAATCATCGTCGATGGTTAGGTGTGGGTCATAAGTTTCATTCTATGAAACAAAGGTTTGATGGATAAGAAGAAATGAGAGCCAGACCAAGTGTGTTATCTGGGGTTGATATACTTAAGCAATTGCATCCACTTAAATTTACTTTTGGGAAAGTTCCCAAATTTAAAGTGGGGATGAAAAGAAAACAAAAGGAAGCTGCAACATCATCATCCACTCTTGAGTGTCATACCAATTGGAAGAGGAAAAGCATTTTTTTTTACTTACCATATTGGAAGTCGTTACTATTGAGACATAATCTCGATGTCATGCATATCGAGAAGAATGTTTGTGATAATATTATTGGAACTTTGTTAGATGTTGATGCCAAAATAAAAGATGGTTTGAAAGCTCGACATGATCTCCAAAATTTGGGTATAAGGGTCACTCTTCAACCTTAAACTCTGGATTCTAACAGATTGCTATTGCCACCTACCATGTTCACTTTGAGCAAGATGGAGAAGGATACGATTTGCAAGGTTTTGAAAACTGTGAAAGTTCCAGATTGCTATGCATCAAACATATCAAGGCATGTAAATCCCAATGATCGTAAGAAAATTTGGGGTTTAAAAAGTCATGATTGTCATGTCCTCATGCAATAATTGCTTCCAGTAGCAATGAGGGGAGTCACACAAAAGGAGTTGAGATCTGCAATTAACGATGTATGTAAATTTTTTTCTCTAATATGTTCCAAGACTTCATCTTCAAGTGATTTCTATAAGCTTAGTGTAAGACATGGTTTCCCGGCTTTCCGTTCGGCGCCTGGGATGACTGGCCACTAACGCGTCCAGGCATGGCGACGCGTCGGTGCCACGGCGTGGGTGTCCACCACGACACTCATCCATGTCGCGATGTCTGGGTGCATCATTTTCTTGTCGGGCCCTGGGATGCCGTCGCGTCTTGGTGTAACACCTCGGGTTCTATGTGCCTTGGCATTGATCTTGGGATTGCGATGGGCAAGGTGTCGTGTTCTGAACGCGACGTGTTCCCTGTCGCCTTCTGATCTAGAAGGCGACGGCCCCTGTGTCGCTTTCCAGTTGTCTGCTGTGGCTGTGTGCCATGTGTCCGCATCGCGGGTGTAAAGGCGACGTGCCAGTCGTCGCGTTCACTTAAGGCGCCTGCATGCACGACATGTGGTCTGAAGCATGTCCGGCCTGTCAGAGGTCTTGTCGAAACTTTTGAGAAGGTGACATGATGGGTGTCGCATTCTGATTAGAATGTGACATCGAGTGTGTCGTGATCTCAGTTCTGAGGACTTAAGCAGGTTGGCCCCTCCTTTCTTCCCCTTTCCTTCTCTCTTCTCCCTTTTCCCCCTCTCCCCCGGCGGTGGGGGGTTCCCTCCGACGATCCGGCGCCATGGTGCGGCCGGCGAGCTCATGCGGAGTGGCGGAGTGGCGTCGTGGAGCGAGGAGGAGGTGGCCGTGCTTCATGAGGACCCCTTCGTGGGGTGGTTTCTCCATTCTCCGGTAGGGATTTCTTGCGCCCTTCCTTGTTAGGGTAGATGGAGCTTGGTTTTGGGCGGTCCATCCCGTGCTCATGAGCTCCCTTGTGGTTTCGCACGGATGGACACTTGTCGGTGGTGCTCGTCTACATGTTTAAGTTTTGTGCATGGTGGATGTGGGCGAGGAGAGGTGGTGTGGTGCCCCTCGAGCCCTCTTTTACTTGCTTTTGTGGCATGCTCCCATCCCCCTTTCGTTTGGTGGTAGTGTGGTAGCTTGGGGGGACCATGGTTGGCCCCCATGCTCAGTTCGGGGTTCTGCCTGGGGTCGCGACAGGTTAGCTGTCGCGATACCAGTCAAAAGACGACGAGTAACCTGTCGCCTTCGGATAGCGACAGGTTGGCCGTCGCGTTCCCCTTGCTCTTCGGTTCCGGTTTTGTTCTGAAGGCGGTGCCCCGGCTGTCGCCTTCGGGGTTGCGATAGGGTGGTCATCGCATTCTGCCTTTTGTGGTAGCGACGATGCCATGGTCGCCTTCTCGCTTCCGTGCCATTTTGGCTGCGGGCCGATGGCCCCGCTTGGGGTCTGGCCTTCTGATGCTGAACGCGACAGATCGATATGTCGCGTTCAGATCAGAAGGCGACACCCTGGTCGTCGCGACGTTGTGGCGAATGGTTGGCCGTCGCCTTCTTGTTCAGAAGGCGACACAACTGTGGTCGTGTTCAGGTTGTTTTGGTTTCTGTTCCATCTGGTGTTGCTCTAGTTTCTCGGGTCATTCCTTGTGTGCCAGCATTGGCCGACGGACCTTCTGGGCGTTTTTTTGGAAGGGGTGCCGTGTGTACCTGTGCTGCTGAGCTTGTCTTGGTTACAAGTCAGTTGTGCCGTTTCAGTGGTGGTTGCCTCGCCTGTTCTCTGTTTGCCCGGTGCTAGGCACTTGAGGGCTTGTCCCGTTCAGAGGTTGCCTCCGTTTCCTAGGACCCCCATCCTCGGGAGCCTGTTGAGGGAGTACTCCAGGCTACGAGCATGCACAAGTTGGCAGCCCACTGAGTGGACTCTGGAGCTGAGGGTAAAACGAGGTTGGACAGCGGTGCTGAGTCGTTTGTAGAGCTCTCTTGTCTGGGTCTGGGATGCCGAGGGGTTCGAAGTGCTTTCCTGGCATAGACCAGACAGTCCTTTGTCTCACTGCCTCACTCTACGTTGGTTCCACAGCCGCGTAGGGAGATTAGGCGTGAGGCCGCAGCTTGGCCAGGCTGCGGTGTTGCGTGTGTTGTGTGTTTCTTTGGTGGCTCTGTCTCCCCCTTCGCGGGGGTGGAAGCAGGAGCTAGGCTAGCAAGCAGAGGGCGTGGACAGTGCGTCCCCCTCTTGGCTGCTAGCGGCGGTGGCTTGGTTGTTGTTGTTGTGACGGCGTTTCCTCATGACGTTTCCAAGTGTTATCTGTTGCCCTAGCGTGCTCAGCGGTTATAGCCTGGCTGTGCCTAGTTTCTGTGGGCGTCGTTGGTCTGGCCAAGAGCAGACCCGTGCTTCAAGTGGTTTCCGCTCGGTGTCCTCTCGGTTTCGCGGTTCTGTACTTGGGTGCCAGTCTGTAGTGGCACCAGCGTGTATGGCTCCCCGATCGGGTGGCGTGTCCACGGTCGGGGGTGGTTCTGCTTGTGGGCCCTCGACCTCGTAGGGGTTTGAGGTGGCCATGCCTGTGGTGAGACGTCATTCTCACTTGGTTGTTTCGTGGTCTCGGCAGGTGTGCCGAGCGCTGCTTCCGCTCTGTGCCCGACTCCGTTGGTTTCTGCGGGAGTCGTGTGTGTGGCTCGACCTCGGTTGGTGGTTGTGGCGTTGCGCTGTTCTCTTCCGCTGCTTAGTAGTACCCTACTGTAGGCGTTTCTCGCTTTACAGTTTTCTAGGGTAGTTTCCTTTTTTCGAAGTTCCTACTGCTCTAGCCGGTGAGGGACTGGTAATCCCTATTGAGCCTTGTTCGTGAGGCTCACCCCCCTACTTCCTTCACTTAGGGGCGCCGTGTGCTGTCAGCAGCAGCGAGAGCTGAGTGTTGTGAACTCTTGTAGCCGAGTGAGCTGAGAGTCATGTTTTGCATGTCCTCGGGGTATGCCCCTTATGGAATGCACCTTTCTTCTTGTGCCTATGCTTTTGCTTGGGACGCGTTGTATAGACTTTTGTATATTCTACAGATTATTATAGTTATTCGAATTCAGTACATATCTCACTAGACTATTTCCTTATAACCCTTCCGGGTCTTCAGATCCGTGGGTGGCGGCGCGACCTTCAGGGCCCCTGGTGAGGGTCCGAGCGGTCGGGTCATTACAGTTGGTATCAGAGCGAGGAGTCTACTGAGATTTGTAAAGAGTTAATAACTATAGTTGTCCCAAAGAAAGGTACTAGTGCGCTACTGACACCGTCCGACTAGTGTTAGGCTTGTGCTTTCAATTGTCTTGCAGGTGTGCGGTTTCCCTGCATGTTTTATGCACGTGCTACAGGTTGCAGCTATGCAGTGTCGCGCGTGTGGAGAGGTTGGTCGCTCGGCATGTTCGTGTCGTGGTGGCAAGGTTAGCGCTGGACTCGCTGGCAGTGGTCTTCCCCATGTGGAGGATGGTTGCAAGCAAGTCCAGGCGCGGTGCTCCTGGTCATCTTCGGCGTATTTGAGTGTGTGTGTGTGTGTCGCGAAGGTTGAGAGAGCCTGCGTGTGGTGTGGCCTTCACCGATGCAGAGTTGTTGCCTGTGGAACCGGTGGAAGGTGTCTCTGCCTTGTTGGCTGCCCCTTTGTTGTTGGGGTGTGTGTTGTGGTTGTTATCTGTGTGGTCTTCTGTCTGTGCGCTATGGTGCGCTGTGCTCTGCTCAGTCGGCATTGTTGCTCGAGCTAAGCAGATGTTCTGTGTGCCGTGTTGCATCACTGGCTGAGCACTACGACACTTTCCTGTGGTTGTTGTCAGCCTGGCGCTGGCTGGTTGTGAGCTCTGGTGAGGTGCTCCTGAAGTTCTTCTCTGTTGGTTCTGGTGGGAGTGAGGTTTCCCCAGAACTGTGTTGTGCTCATTTTTGGTTGTTGTTGCATTGCCCTCTAGGCTAAGGTGCATCGCTTGGTTGCCCTGTGTTTTGGTGGAGGTTTCCCAGAACTATTTGTTGTTGTCCTAGTATGTGTTTCTCTCAAGACTATTTCGCGCTCGTTTCTGCTGTTACCGTGCTACCTCAGAGTCTGAGGTGTGCTGTTGGTTTGGCTGGTGCGTTCTGGAGGGTTTTTCCAAGAGTGGTGCCTTGGTGGTTCTGGTGGACGTTCTCCCAAGACTAGCTTGCGTTGCTTCTACAGTTCTGCTTACTGCAGTGTTCTCTTTAATGGTCCGTGTTGTTTGGTCATTTGGGTTGTGCATTCTGGTGAAGGTTCTTCCCAGGATCGCCCTTTGTCGCTTCTGGTGGAGGTTCTTCCCAGGAGTGCTTCGTGTTTGTTTCGGGCCACCGTTGTGTTGCCCCTGTGGTTCGAAGTATGCCGTTTGGTTGGGCTACATTCTGATGAGGTTCTCCCAGAACAGCTCTTGGCGCTTTTGGTGGAGGTTCTCCCCAAAGCTGCCCTGTGTTCGTTTTGGTTGTCGCTGCTCTCTCTCTCTGTAGAGATGAGCTATCGTTGTTTCCGGTTGGACTGCCTGTGTTACAGTTTGCTTGGGCATTGTCGGTCAAGGTGTTGTGTCCTTGGCCGTGCGTCTGGCTACTGCGTTGGCTAGCTTGTCTCGTTAGTCGTTTCCAAGTTTCTCGGTTGCGCTGGTGGGACTACGTGTCCCCGTGGCTCGGATGGTTTGCTTCATTTCTCGTGCCCTGCGTGCTCTCCCAGATGGTGGTCTGGTGAGTGTTTGGCTGGCTGTACTTCTTATGGAAGCATCAGTCTTGCGTTGTGGTTTTGCCTCCTGCACGTGGAAGGGACTCGTTGTGTGTGTCTCCTTCCTCTACTTTTTTTGGTTGCTCGAGGTGGTGATGCTCCACTGTGGTGTTGTGTCACCGGGGTGCGCATTGTTGCGACCTTCTGATGGAGTCATCTTCCCTTGAGTTGTTTTTGGGTTGAGCTGGTTTCTCCCCTCGTGCTATCGTTTCCTTGTGGCACCGTGGGTCGGTGGACCTGTTTGTGCCGTTTGACATTGTCATGGTTTCTTGCTGCCTGCCTAAGCAATTTGGGGCATTGGGTCCCTGTTGGTTTGGTGCGAGGTAGTCCCATTTTCTTGTCGGGTTGCAGGCGTGAGCGTTGCTCTGCTGTGCACTGGTTTTCGGGCTAGCTTGCTCGTGAAAGCGTTGTTCCGGTGTGTGCTCGATTGTGCCTCGGCTTGTGCCTTGCAGGCTTTTCATGTCGTCGTTTAGGTGGTTGGCCTCTCTATCGATTGCAATAGAGTTGGTGCTTCTTGCTCTTGCGTGCTAGGGAGTCAATGTGGCTTCTGCTCCCCATGCGGAAGAATCGGTGTTCCGTGTTTCGTGTGCTTCCTGGAGCGGACGTGGTTGTCGTGCTCTTGAAGTAGCTATCGGCTTTCTGTGTGCTTCTCTTGTGGGCCTCTGGTGGAGAGTCCCCTTCGGTGGGCCGTCTCGGGCCGTTAGTGCAGATGCATGTGCTGCACCTTGAGCGTTTTGGATGCTTTGTGTTTTGCGCCTTAAGGGTTGGGGTCGGGGTGGCCTGCTGTGCCCTTTCAGGCTTGCAGTTCCTTGCGTGTGGCTTTTGGCGGGTCTCTGGAGAAGAGTCCTTTAGGTTAGCCCGTAGTATCGTTTCAGTCGCTTGTGCACCTGTGCTGCACTTTGCTTAGTTTTGGTGCTTGTGATAGCACCATGTGTTGCGTCGTGTGCCTATTCAGGAGTTTCATGCGTTGTTTCACGAGTTCGCCCAGTGTTGGAGGCGTTGAGCTTTCCGCCTCTGGGACACGTGTGCTAGCCTGAGCCTTGTGGTTGTACCATTACCGTTGTGGGGTGGCTGCTTTACCTTATCTAGGTGGCCCTATCAGTGGTATGCCACGCTATGGTCGTAGCATGTGTCTAGTTTTCCCTCTCGCTCTGAGAGCGATCGTGTTTGGCTGTAGTACCCTACTTCGGTTTGGGTCCCTCTGAGGTCGGTGTGTTGTTCTCGACCTCTGCAGTTGTTGTTTCCCGTGTGGTTGTGCGTTTTTGGTGGCGGTTGGCACGTTGGTACCCGCGCTGAGCCCTATGTGCGCGTGGCGGGTGTGCTGCCAATCCCTCGTTAGTCCTCCGCTGTGCGTGGTGTTGGTGAGTCTGGACGCCGATGGCGGAGTCTCCTGTCGGTTTGTCCGGTGATAGTGAGGTCTATTGGCTTGCTAGTACTAGACCATGTGGTTTATCGACATTGGGAGGTGTCTGGCTCTGGCTTGACCTTAGACGTCTTCCGTGGTTCCGTCACGGTGGGCCACATTGTGGAGTGTGTAACTTCCAATTTTTGTGGCACCGCGTGCGTTGGTGTCCTCGTCGGACCACGAGGAGGGTCTAAGTGAGACCTAGTGGTGACAGTGGATGCCGTTTTCGCATGTTGAGGTTCTCCGCATGCGTTTGCTATCCCTGTTGGACCGCGAGGAAGGTCTGGGTGTGACCTAGCGGTGACAGTGGACATTGTTCCGTGTGCCACAAATCCTCCGCAAGCATGGTATTTCTCTGGTTCACGTCGCTCGTGTGGCCTCTCGGTTGGGCTAGTGACTGGAGCTAGCTACTTCTAGCAGCGTGAGGCCATTCCCCTGAGACTTGTGGTTGGTTCTCAGGTGTTTCTCGTATGGTTCTCAGCAGTTGTGTACTCTATCAGGTTTTGCTGGCGACAGAGTGAGTTGCTGACCAGTGTTTCTTGTGTTGCTGTCGGCAACCGCGTCCTCTGTCGGGTTTCACTGGCGAAAGAATGGGTTGTCGATCGGTCGATCCCAACAGCGAGGTCTGTTGGTGGCTGCAGCCACGTAGTTTTCGGCGGGCGTTTTCTGCTGTTCGGGCCGGTTTTGGCATCGCTCGATACCTATGGGGTTGTCGTCCCGTTTGGACGCCCCACGGATGGCTGGAGTGAGCCATTGGTTTTTCGTTGTGTGCTCCACCCGTGTGTTTGGAGTCCATTGTGTGAGCCATTGGTTTTCCCGGCTTCGTGTGCCCACGCGCATTTGGGCAGTGTGGTTGTTGCCACGAGGAAGTCGTGTTGAGACTTAGTGGCTTTTTCGCATTGGCCTTACATTTGCTCCCTATGCTTCGTTTCGTGCCTTGAGATCTCTTGGACTTGTCCCAATTTCGAGGACGAAATTGTTTTAAGGGGGTAGGATGTAAGACCCGGTTTCCTGGCTTTCCGTTCGGCGCCTGGCATGACTGGCCACTGACACGTCCAGGCTGGGCGATGCGTCGATGCCGCGGCATGGGTGTCTGCCATGACAGTCATCCGTGTCGCGATGTCCGAGTGTGTCGTTTTCTTATTGCGCCGTGGGTTGCCGTCGGATCTTGGTGTAACACCTCGGGTTCTGTGTGCCTTGGCGTTGATCTTGGGATCGCGATGGGCAGGGTGTCGCATTCTGAACGCGACGTGTTCCCTGTCGCCTTCTGATCTAGAAGGCGACGGCCCCTGTGTCGCTTTCCGGTTGTCTTCTGCGGCTGTGCGCCACGTGTCCACATCGCGGGTGTAAAGGCGATGTGCCAGTCATCGCGTTCATCTGAGGCGCATGCATGCGCGACACTTGGTCGGAAGCCTGTCCGGCCTGTCAGAGGTCTTGTCGAAACTTTTGAGAAGACAACATGATGGGTGTCGCGTTCTGATTAGAATGCGATGTCGAGCCTGTCGTGATCTCAGTTCCGAGGACTTAAGCAGGTTGCCCCCTCCTTTCTTCCCCTTTCCTTCCCTCTTATCCCTTTTCCTCCTCTCCTCCGGCGGTGGGGGGTTCCCTCCGGTGATCTGACACCGTGGTGCGGCCGGCGAGCTCGTGCGGAGCGGCGTCATGGAGCGAGAAGGAGGTGCCCGTGCGTCGTGAGGACCCCTTCGTGGGGTGGTTTCTCCGTTCTCCGGTAGGGATTTCTTGCGCCCTTCCTTGTTAAGGTAGATGGAGCTTGGTTTTGGGCAGTCCATCCCGTGCTAGTGAGCTCCCTTGTGGTTTCGCACAGATGGACGCTTGCCGGTGGTGCTCCGTCTACGTGTTTAAGTTTCGTGCATGGTGGGTGTGGGCGAGGAGAGGTGGTGTGGTGCCCCTCGAGCCCTCTTTTACTTGCTTTTGTGGCATGCTCCCATCCCCCTTTCGTTTGGTGGTAGTGTGGTAGCATGAGGGGACCATGGTTGGCCCCCATGCTCAGTTCGGGGTTCTGCCTGGGGTCGCGACAGGTTAGCTATCGCAATACCAGTCAGAAGATGACGAGCAACCTGTCGCCTTCGGGTAGCGACAGGTTGGCCGTCGCATTCCCCTTGCTCTTCGGTTCCGGTTTTGTTCTGAAGGCGGCACCCCGGCTGTCGCCTTCGGGGTTGCGACAGGGCAGTCATCGCGTTCTGCCTTTTGGGGTAGCGACGATGCCCTGGTCGCCTTCTCGCTTCTGTGCCGTTTTGGCTACGGGCCGATGGCCCCGCTTGGGGTCCGGCCTTCTGATGCTGAATGCGACAGATCGATATGTCGTGTTCAGATCAGAAGGTGGCACCCTGGTCATCGCGATGTTGTGGCGAATGGTTGGCCGTCGCCTTCTTGTTCAGAAGGCGACACAGCTGTGGTCACGTTCAGGTTGTTTTGGTTTCTGTTCCATCTGGTGTTGCTCTGGTTTCTCGGGTCGTGCCTTGTGTGCCGGCGTTGGCCAATGAACCTTCAGGGGGTTTTTCCGGAAGGGGTGCTGTGTGTACCTGTGCTGCTGGGCTTGTCTTGGTTACAAGCCAATTGTGTGATTTCTTTGGTGGTTGCCCCGCCTGTTCTCTGTTCGCCCGATGCTAGGCACTTGAGGGCTTGTCCCGTTCAGAGGTTGTCTCCGTTTCCTGGGACCCCTATCCTCGAGAACCTATTGAGGGAGTACTCTGGCTACGAGCGCGCTCCAGTTGGCAGCCCACTGAGCGGACTCTGGAGCTGAGGGGAAAATGAGGTTGGACAGCGGCGCTGAGTCGTTTGTAGAGCTCTCTTGTCTGGGTCTAGGACGCCGAGGGGTTCGAAGTGCTTTCCTAGCGCAGACCAGACAGTCCTTTGTCTCACTGCCTCGCTCTACGTTGGTTCTGGAGCCGCGTAGGGAGGTCAGGCGTGAGGCCGCAGCTTGGCCAGGCTGCGGTGTTGCGTGTGTTGTGTGTTTCTGTGGTGGCTCTGTCTCGCCCTTCGCGGGGGCGGAGGCAGGAGCTAGGCTAGCAAGCAAAGGGCGCGGACAATGCGTCCCCCTCTTGGCTGCTAGAGGAAGTGGCTTGGTTGTTATTGTTGTGACGGCGTTTCCTCATGACGTTTCCAAGTGTTATCCGTTGCCCTAGCGTGCTCGGCGGTTATAGCCTGGCTGTGCCTAGTTTCTGTGGGCGTCGTTGGTCTGGCCTCGGGCAGACCCGTGCTTCTAGTGGTTTCCGCTCGGTGTCCTCTCGGTTCCGCGGTTCCGTTCTTGGGTGCCAGTCCGTAGTGGCACTGGCGTGTATGGCTCCCCGACCGGGTGGCGTGTCCACGGTCCGGGGTGGTTCTGCTTGTGGGCCCTTGACTTCGTAGGGGTTTGAGGTGGCCATGCCTGTGGTGAGACGTCATTCTCACTTGGTTGTTTCGTGGTCTCGGTAGGTGTGCCGAGTGCTGCTTTCGCTCTGTGCCCGACTCAGTTGGTTTCTGCGGGAGTCGTGTGTGTGGCTCGACCTCGGTTGGTGGTCGTGGCGTTGCACTGTTCTCTTCCGCTGCTTAGTAGTACGCTGTTGTAGGCACTTCTCGCTTTATAGTTTTCTAGAGTAGTTTCCTATTTTCAGAGTTTATGCTGCTCTGGTCGGTGAGAGACTGGTAATCCCTACTGGGTCTTGTTCGCGAGGCTCACCCCCCTACTTCCTTCAGCTAGGGGCTCATCGTCGTGGAAGCTCGGTGTCGGACGGGTTGCGGAGGCGGCTGTGGCGCCGTGTGTTGTCAGCAGCAGCGAGAGCTGAGTGTTGTGAGCTCTTGTAGCCAAGTGAGCTGAGAGTTGTGTTTTGCAAGTCCTCGGGGTATGCCCCTTAAGGATTGCACCTTTCTTCTTATACCTGTGCTTTTACTTGGGACGTGCTGTACAGACTTTTGTATATTGTACAGATTGTTATAGTTATTCGAATTTAGTACATATCTCACTAGGCTATTTCCTTATAACCCATCCGGGTCTTCGGATCCGTGGGTGGCGGCGCGACCTTCGGGTCCCCTGGTGAGGGTCCGAGAGGTCGGGTCGTTACACTTAGACAAGAAATTGCAAACATATTGTGTCGATTGGAGATGATCTTCCTGCCAAGCTTTTTTGATATAATGGTACATCTTCTCATCCACTTACCTGACGAAGCAAGGCTTGCTAGCCCAGTTTAGTATAGATGGATGTACCCTATTGAAAGGTTTGCATTAATCTTATACTTGTGCCTGACGGTTGTACACTATTGCTAATAATGCTTGCTTTCTTTTTTAATCTCCTCTAGGTATTTGGTGAAACTTAAGTCCTATGTACAGAATAGGGCACGTCCAAAGGGGTCAATGGCAGAAGGGTATATAGCAAAGGAGACCCTTATCCTTTCTTCGAGATATCTAGACGATGATGTTGAGACATGGCTTAACCAGCCTTTAAGAAATGAAGATGAAGGGGCTGAAGAATTGACACAAAAAGGATGGAATATTTTTTCAAGAAATGGTCGATGTTTAGGTGGTGGAACTGCTTGTCATCTTAGGAATGACGAGTTGAACCAAGCTCATCTCTATGTACTATTTAATTGTGAGGACATATCTCCTTACATAAGGTAAGTCAAATGACAACCCATTAATGTATTCTTTCTGAATACCATACTGTTAATGTATTGTCCATATTTTTGTATGTAGTATGCATCTTGAAGAAATAAGGAAAACAAGACCACGAGCAAGTGAAATGGAAATTGAGCGATGTCATACATTACAGTTTCCAGATTAGTTTAAGTGTAAAGTAAGTAAACGTATGTAACCTTTTTTTAGTCTACATCACTTGTGTTTTAATGATAACCAACATGTAACCTTTTTTTTTTAGGTTATCTCTTTACAAGGCAAGTACAATAATGTGTTAGATGCAAACAAAATTGTGCTAAAAGATTGACCATTGAATGTGGGGAAGAAGTTTAACATTTGTTTAGTAAATGGGTTCCGTTTTCAAACTCGACATATTGAATTTCATAGGAAGGCACAGAATAGTGGGGTTGTTATGTCTGCAAAAACTTCAAGTTTTTCCAGTGTTAAAGACAAGGCTCCTATTCTAGATGAGGTGACATATTATGGTGTTCTTCAAGAAATATTAGAGTTGAACTATTATGATCAAAGAAAGGTATTACTTTTCAAGTGTGACTGGGTTGATATTCAGCGAGGGGTAATTAAAGAAGAAGGTTTCACATTGGTCAACCTAAACTATAAATTACGTACAAGTGAACCATATGTTTTGGCCTCTCAAGTGGAACAAGTATGGTATGTGGAGGATCCCAAAATGGAAGGATGGTCTGTTGTGAGGAAAACAAAGCCGAGAAAGTACTATGAGATGCAAAATGAAGAAATTACTGAAAATAATGCAAAAGATGTAAACACTGATGATGGTGTTTCTTTTTTTGATGACATAAACATCACATGGGAGAGAAACGACATTGATGGTGTAGAGATCCCAATTTGAAGACATCACTGAATGGTTTTGTATATTTTTGCTAGCAGATGTTGTCAACAATGTCAAAATCTGCCTTCCCCAACACAGAAATGTCTGCCAACACTGATTTCAGCAATGCCAACACTGCCAACATAGAAATGTCAAAATCTGCCTTCCCCCAACACAGAAATGTCTGCCAACACTGATTTCAGCAATGCCAACACTGCTAACACAGAAATGTCAAAATTTGCCTTCCCCCAACACAGAAATGTCTGCCAACACTAATTTCAGCAATGCCAACACTGCCAACATAGAAATGTCAAAATTTGCCTTCCCCCAACACAACAGACATTTCAGCAATGCCAACACTGCCAACATAGAAATGTCAAAATCTGCCTTCCCCCAACACAGAAATGTCTACCTTTTTTGTCAATATTTACTGTATTAAGGCTTACAACTTATGGTTTCATTCTGGGAACTGGACAGTCTACCGGGGCTGGGAATTGTTTATGTAGCATTTTGAAATGTAGCCACCCGGTCCTTTCTTCATTTTGCTTGGAACCTCTGTCTTCATAGAAATAAAACTAGGATTGTTTAATTCGTCTAGTATATGATTTTTTCTATGGAACATGCTCCAAATTAGAAGAATAGTTTGATTTCAATTGGTCCAATCAAGAGTATCAATTCAACTTTTTTTTTTTAGTTGAATTGTGTTTATGTCATCTTGGGACCTAAAACCAGCGAAGGACCTTTACAAGTTGCTATCACACATGGATGGTAGGTTGGGTAGGTATTTTTGAATTAGTTGTCTTTTATGAATCTGATTTTATGGACCAGATGTGGGTTGGAATTTGACGTAATTGGAATTTATTTGCAGCCCTGGATGGCGAAATTCTTGATAGATCCATTTTAGGTATGCTTTTCTGGGATGTTTACATGAATGTTCTAAACCCAAGTGAAAACATTTGGAACCGGCATGCAGTTGCAATAACAAGTATGGTATGTCAGAGTTTTTTTTTTAATTAGAACAAGGTTTGTATTGTTGTTCTCAATTCTCATGATTATTCGTCATATTAATTGTTTTTTAAAATCAGTATATATTTTGATTCTTGCTATTGTAAACCTCTTTTTTCCCTCTAATTTATCAATTTCTTCTTAATATTGCAGTTCACAAGTTGAAAAGGCTACAACATCAAACATGTAAGCATATGTTTAATTTTTCTAACTGAATATGTTAATTGTTTTTTTTTATGTTGTTAACATGTTCTTTACAATTTGAAGGGGCCGAAGGAAGAAATTTACACTGGTGGACTCTAAACAAGAAAAAGAGGATTCGTCGAAGAAGAGAACGGGGCCATCATGCGATACCGATGTGAAAAAAGCAAAAAAGAAAACAATGAAAGGGAGGCCGAGATGTTGCACACATTAATATTTCAAGAACATGTTGAGTGAGTATTTGTGTGTTTTTAGTTTTATTTAATATTTTTTCCAAGGCTAGCGTGCTTCACCAATATAGTATGTTTGCTGTGTTTTAAATTCCTTTAAACTTGCAGGTATTTGTGGGGTGTCATTCCATCAACGCTTTTAAAGCGTTTCGAGATATTCGACAGTTTGTGGTTTAACTTTTGTAGATTGACATCTGATGGTCTAAATAGAATTAAATCAATTGTACAGAAAAATTCTTTGTTGGAGAAGTCATACTCTCTACTTCCAATCTGTATATGGTATGCCTAAACTGTTTTATGTATTAAGTATCCAATACTGATCCAGTAACAAATCATCATTGTTTATATTTTTTTATTCTTTCTATTGTAGGAATCATTGGTAGCTTGTTGTCATATGTAACAAAGGGGATAATGGCATGTCGTTCCTTATGCTTCTTGACTCCCTTCACATGGGGGAACCAACTAGGATCGAAAATGAGTTGAAAAAGTAATATCTTCTATTTTATATATATATATATATAGACCATAATTATGTATAAAAAGTATATTTGGTATGATTCTGTAGTTTCTTAAAGATTGCATATGAAGGGAAGGAGATGAGAGCAGTGGCCGATGAATTGAAAGTAATTGATCTACACGTGCCGAAGGTAATCTTTTAAATTTGAAGTGTTTGAATTGTATATCTAAACGGAATAAAAGTATCATTAATATCTTTCATGTTGTAGGTGCCCCAAAAAAAGGGGAACACAGAATGTGGATTCATGGTTGTTTATTTCATATTTCATTTCATACTCGCTGCTCCTGCATCCTTTGACACAAATGACTACCGATCTTTTGTAAGTTGAATAAAGTTAATTGTTCTTTTTTCACACTATATATGTACTTTTGTTCAATGGTTGAATATCTTCAATGCTTTTTTTTTTTTCGCAGCTCACAGCTGATTGGTTCTCAAGAGAAGAGTATGAGAAATTTAGGGAGGACCTGCAAGGGAAAAGAATTCACATAGATGCTCAGTCTGCTTCCACTTCTAAGGTGGTTAAGAGAGACCCAACTTTGTTAAGATCTGTACATGGATTGCAACGTAATGAACGCATACCAGTGAAAGTTAATCAGTTGGAGTAGCCACTAGGAGAGTGGGGCAGCTACTGAAACAATTATTGGGCACTGTGGCAAGGATGGGGGATAAACTGTCGATCAATTGCATTTTTTGGAGGCTAATGCCATCGTCTCCAAGGCCTCAAGAGCCTGGGGGGATCGATCTGATCCTATACATTTAGGAGCCCAAAAGTTAAGTTCATTCCAAACAAAGAGCAAGAAAAGAATTTAAAAGAATATGGGGCAATGAACAACCTGAAGTAGATAGAGAAGGACGTGAAGACACATTGGCGGCGTCACAAGCAGCCTCAAAGGCAATAGACAGTTGTTGGGTCTTGCCCGATAGAGGCTCAGTACTCTCACTATGGTCGCCAGAAATCACACAGGTCTCTGAAGAGTCATGCTCGCTAGCATTCAAGGGCGAGGTCACCTCCGAATTCTCCACATCTAGAAGATCATGAGCGGGAAATATTATTGTCATGATAAATATTTATAGCCAGCTCAGAATGGAAAATACATATCTGAAAGATGCTCAGAAGGCTTGATAGCGACCTCTACTTTCTTAACAGCGACTGGGAGGTGTGATGCAGAGGACATAAGCACAAAAGAATTGTAATCATGGGGTTGTGCACCCCCCAAAACACACAACACGTTTTAAAATTAAAAATAAATAGCATGGAAGTATGGATGGATGTGATCGCCACCTAGCTAGTTGCCATGATTAGGAATTAAATAGGCTAACTAAACTAGGAAAAGGAATGAGAACAGAGGCACTTACTGTAGTCGCGAATGGGTGACCCATCGCGATGGAGCTGATGCCGCGACCCCCGTGCCTGTCGCATTCTCTGCAGTGTGGGAGAATGTTGGTGTGGACCTTCTTCCTACCCTCTGGCCGGCCAGAGGACAAGAGTTGCTCGTAGAGTGATGCTTGGGTGCCTGCCAAATTGAAGAAAACAAAGAAAGAAACCATGTTAGAACATATTAAGTGCAATATCTATCCAAAGATGAAATGAAAAAGGGGAGCATGGAGGGAACAAACCTGTGGTCGTTATTAAACCCCTTAGGTGTACAAAAACGTGGGAGGAGAATGGGAAATGTGTCCTATCTAATAAAGTAAGAAATATGCATGAAAGGAAAATGAGAGAAGGAGAGGAAGAAAGAGCCCCAATGGGGCGACTCCCTGGCGTTGGGTGACGTCCTTAGTTGATGCAGAAGCTCCAGGGGTCGCCTCCTCCACCTCTAAGCTCCATGGATAAAGAAAGCATCATGACTTAGAGGAGAAGAAAGGAGAGAATGGGGTGGAATGGGAGAGCCATGAGCTAAGTCCCAGGTCTGAAAAAATTTTGGCAGCACTTCATGGTGAAAATGGGGGCTCTTCTTCCTCTGAAGGAGAAGCCTTGCTTATATAGAGAGAGAGGATAATAATCCCGTCTATGAGAGATAATGACAAAAATAATAGGATAATATTCAAGTAAATCCATTGGGGAGAGTCCAAAAATGGCCCCAAGGTCTCCCAATACCTCAAACTGCCGCTAGGAGTCGGGAGGTTGCTTGGAGATGGAGATAAGGCCATGAAAGGATAAATAGGAGGTTGTTGCAGAGGCCTGCATACGCGGCTATTGTTGTGACAGGTCGTAGGGGAGCGACAAGGATAGTCGCGATGGCCAGGGTTGCCGCTGTAGACGCGAGATTTGGCCCATCCCCGCATGGCTCTTTGGCCCAATAAGCCTCGTTTGACAATTTGTTGACTTGCCTCGGATGTCATGTAGACGGCAGCATCGATGGCCGCCGACTACTTGTTGACGGCATATGCCCTGGACGTTGACACATATTGGCGTCCACCACTCTGGATGTCTGCATGGTGTTGGCGGCAGGATCTCTGGACGTCAACTTGGTTTACTTGGTCTGCGCAACAACCCCGAGAATATAGCCCAGTTGCGCCATTCTCTCGCCCATGCACCGCATGGGGCCGTTCCCAACGGGCAAATGGGCCACCTTGGCACCCCCTTGACCCAGTAAAAATCCTATTTGGCCTCTCCCCATTGGTTGGAGCTTTTAGACTTGGATTGCCAAGTATACAAGTGTGTTTCTTCACACCTAAGGATCCAAGGCTGCTAAGCTCGACCCCCACTGTCTATATAACATTCCCTTGAGCCCTCTAAGCCAGGGGGGAGAGGCTAGGCATCCACATGCTGATGCTTTGAGAGAGGAGAGAGAAATTGCACCCAAGCTTCCACAACTCCAACTCTTCTTCCTCTCACACCTTGGGACGTTCAAGAGGCTTCTTTTGGAGCTAGAGGAGCCTTGCAAGGAAGCGACATCATCTGCAAACGAGGATCAACTCCCCCCTCTTCCTCTCTTTCATTTCTTCTTTCCTTAATAGTTGCATGTCACACACACCCTCCCACTCACTCTAAGCACGTAGGTCACTTCCCTACACACCTAGAAAGGGGTTTCCCAACCAAAAACGGAGGGAAGAAGGGTGGTCATAGCACTTGGCCACCCCTCTTCTCAAGTCCGCAACCGGTACGGGACTCACCTTTTGGGTTGTCTCTTTCCGTTTTGAACATTTACTACTCTTCCTTTAGACTTATAGAGTGTCTCTTTGTGGCAGGAACAATTTGCAGAAGACCGCAGAGCTCTTCTTCTTTGGCCGGCCGAAGGAGAAGAAGTTGAGGCCCCCGTCTCCGTCCGTTGCGTGAGGCCGCTGTGTGAACGTGATCAACACCTTCCTTGGGCACAGGTAAGGCCCTGGCGATCACAAAAGTCCCCTTCTTTCTTTTGGTTTCCCTTGTTTTCTCTTCAGTCAAACTAGTCAACGGGGTCAACTAGAGACCCACTCATCGCCATCGAGGGACGCCAGCGACATTCGTCACTTCCAAAGGACTCCCCGATGCACAACAGTCGTCCGAGGAGCCACGGGAAATGGATCGTCCACAGCTCTCTTCTGGCGATCATGGTGGGACAGCTTCTGCCACTGTGGTCTCACTGCGGTCAGGTCGAGGCAAGAGATCTTGCTGTTTACCAAGGTAAATGTCCACCTTTCCTGCCGTTTAGTGTCTGTTAGCGTCCCGCTTTATTGTCGTCTACTTATTGTTAGCGTCAGTCGATCATGCCATTTACTGGTTTCTGATGAATTGTACGTCAACCCTTGTGCCGTTTAGTTTCACAAAAGCATACTTTTTCACTATTTTTTTATTGTTTTGCTTTGATTTTCTTTTCTGTTCGCTTACTGTTTGTCACTGATGGTCCTCGGTCACCAGGGGTCACTCTTCTCACCTTTTCTAGCCTCCCCTCACATTCTAGGATCACTCTTCTTCGGTCTACAACCTTTTACTCGGGGATTCCCTCTCGGGTAAATCGGGTTGATTCTGAAGAAAACTCTGTAAGTCCCTAAATTCCGTGGATTCCCTCACGGTACGGGGTAGGAGGACCTTTACCCTCCCAGTCTAGTTCGCCTATTCACCCGGGTTTGAGTCACATTTGAGAGAATCGTCCTTTTGCGAGTCTAATTAACACACGGCTTTAACATTTAAAATCTTGGGGACGTTGTTTGATAACATTGTTTGGTAGAAACCCCAAATTTCTGCTAAAAGATAGTGAAGTTAATCAACCTCAACCATTATAAAATCAGTAGGTTGTGTGCTAATGGATGCTTGGTTAAATTCTCTAAATATGACTAACAATCTGGCTTTTGAATATGAGGATAATGTCCATGAGTTTGTAGGGATGGTTGACACACATAACCAACCCGAAGGGTCAGTCCATTCTTCTTCCTCCTCTCAAGCTGACAATGAGGGGAGCGTGAGTTTAACGGTCAATCTAGCTTATGCCCAAGACACTCAGGAGGACCCTGAATTCTCTAAACTCCTCTCCCGTTACTCGCCCGAGGACATCATCACCATGTTGTCCAAACACACCGTCCGGGCTGCCACCTCTCCCTCCACCCCATCCCCTTCTCCCTTCCATGCTTCCTCATCTAGGCCCATTCCTAGGCCCATTACCTCTTCGCGAATTCCTATCTCTTCCATTCCCACTCCCACTCCGATTCCTCCCGCTCCTCTACCTACTCCAATCCCAACTCCTTCCTTCTCCTATCCACCTCATGCTCAAACCCCACCCCCTGCTCAATCTGAATCCATGTCCCGATCCGAGACAAAGGGACTTATTAGGAAACTTTTGGTTGAATCCCTTTCCCTCTCAAAGTCTCATTCCCTCCAGAACTACTGCAAGCTTCCCAATGCCTATTTCCCTCCGGGTTTCAAGGCCCCGAAATACCGCAAGTATGATGGGACCTTCGATCCACAATTCCATCTCGTCGAATTTACCATGGATTCCCACCGATGGCTATACGATCGGGTTCTTTTAGTTCACCTCTTCCAACAATCGTTAGAAGGGGAAGCTTTGAGGTGGTTCACCTCCTTACCCGCATCGGACCTCATTAATTTCGACATCATCTCCGAGTGATTCATCTCCCACTTCTCATATATGGCCACCCAAGTCCCTACACTTCCTGACTTGGTGGCAGAAAAGATGAAGCCGAACGAAGACTTTGTCACATTTGCCAATCGGCGGAGATCCATGGCATCTAGGGCAGACATACCTATCCCGGAGTCCCAGGCCATAACCATGTTGGTCACCAACACCACCCCTGCGCTCCGCTCTATCCTGATGTTAAGTGAGTTCCCCTCATTTATACATCTCTATAACCGAGCCCGAGTGGTCCAAAACCAGATCAAGGATTCTTCTTTGCCACACTTCTTTGAAGGAAAACCCAAGGGACGCAAGGCTCCCGCAGCACCTACCACCGAGGGGGTGACCGTCAATGAATCAGTAAATGCTTGCAGTCAGCCATTGAGGCCTCTGAACAAGCCCTCCAATCCTCCGTCCACTCCTTCCAACCCTCATCAGTTCCCGTCGCACCCCTCCAAGCCCTACTCTGCAGTTCCCCCTCCTGCTGGCTACACCCGGCCTGGTCCTAAGAGGTCTCATTACCCTCCCCTCTCTGAGACCCTTGAGGACATATTCTTCGCCTTCATGTCCTGTGATGCTATTCGGCTTCCCCCACAGAGGGAAAACGCCAATCCAAGGCTCGATACCTCTAGATATTGTCCTTATCATCGGAACCACGGTCACGACATCAACAATTGCTTTACCTTTCGTGACTGGGTGTATGACATGAATGACCAAGGTAGGGTTAACTGGGATGATGTCAAAGTGGCCATAGCCAAGTCTAGGTACACCAAAAGGGACCTTGGCATTTTCAGTAACCCTCTCCCCAACCACCAAAGCAACAATCCCTCTTCCTCCAAAACCCAAGAGAATGTGCATACCATGATACACTTAGGGCCCCGGGTTGTAAGGAGAGAGCAACAGTGGGGGGTAGAAGGCTTTGAGGAATGGTACTCGTGCCCCGTTGCAGAATCTCAAGAGCCCTCCACGTCAGTAGATGCCATCCTAGAGGAGAGACCTTTAGTTCTCATCCGACCTCCTCAGGATGCCTACCCTACTATCCTCACCCCCCCTACCTGTGAGTCATCTGCCACACCCCTCCAGCTCATCCTCCCTAAGTCCCAGGAGGTCGTTCATGTCACGCTAAGGAATCGAATTGTTCCTCCACCTCCGCGGCCATCCCAAGATGAGGAGGATGGTGGACCAGCACCCCCCGCCGGCACCGAATATGATATTCTGCAACATCTGGATAAGACACCCGCGAGGGTGTCTATTTTAGAATTGATTCGGAGGTCGCCGTCTCATCAATCCACCCTCCTCCAGTTTCTCCAAAAGATCATGGTCAATGATGACCTCCCTCCTAGTGGGGTCACCAATGCCATTCTCTTCCTCACCCAAGGTCCCTCAATCTCTTTCTCGGACAAAGATCTTGCCACCCCCGAGTGTCGTTCGCTTCCTCTCTGTCTCACCATTAACCTCAACGGGGTTTCAGTAGACTCCACTCTCATCGACACCGGGGCATCTATTAATGTCTGTCCGATGAAGACCCTTAAGCAATTGGGTTTAGGAGAGGACAATCTGGAGAAGAACTGTTCCACCATCGCTGGCTATGACAACTCCAAGAGGGTTGCCAAAGGCAAGATTGATCTTAAGCTGGAAATCGGACCTGTCACTATGTCTACCGAGTTTCTAGTTCTTGACGTCGATCCGGCCTACAAGGCCATTCTTGGTCGTCCCTGACTAGAGCAGACTCTAGGGGTCCCTTCCACCGCCCATCAATGCTTCAAATTTCCTTTCAATGGGCGGGTCATCAAAATCAAGAGCATTCCCATCTTGGAGACCCTTAATTCCATCACCTCGGAGCAGATGCCACATTTGTTTATTCCAGACAAGGGGAAGAAGCCAGTCATGTCAAACTGTGACTTCCCCTTGCCCTATGATCTCAGCCAACCTCCCCAGTCAGTTGAAGAACCCCATGTCCCATGTCCCCCAGGAAAGGGTTGGGAAGTGATGGCTAGAATCGGCTATATACATGGCTGCGGGTTAGGCAAGAATCAGCAGGGTCCTGTCCACCACGTCTCAGCCAGGAGGCCATTAGATAGGGCCGGCTTATGCTTTCATCCGGACCCCATTCATCCGGATCCTTTCATTCCCTATCAGCCTCTTACTTGGATCCTGAGTGACCACTTCGTTCAGGGACCTCTCCAATCGAGAACTCGGGAACCCGTAGTGGAGGAGCTATCTGACTCCGAGAGTGAAGAGGAGGATGAAGAAGCTGCCCAAGTTGAAGAAGTCTGCGATGACTTTGGCCTCCTCTCTCTCTTTGGTTCGGATGACCCCTCTTCACCTCCACCACCATCTCCACCTTCTTCATCATCTCTATCTCCCTCACAATCTGCCTTGACCACCTTCTCTTCTCTTCTTTCTTCCCTTGTCCTTCCTCCATCCCTCACCTGGCCAGTCGAGGCTACCTTGAGTCAGCAACTCATGGTTCTTGGCTTTGATTCCCAAAAAAAAAAGCCAATTTTGATAATTGGAAATGCGAGGTCTCCATTGAGCACCCTTCCTCTGTGGAACCTCTTCCGCTCGGCCAGGGGCCGACGCTTTCCGGCCTAAACTCTCATTCTCGCCCTTCTAAGGGCACTTCCTCTGTACATAGTTTTGTACATAGTAGTCTTGTAAATAGTGGTCTAGATTTTGGATTAGAGTCGGGTCTAGGGTCTAGTCTAGAGTCAGGTTTAGGATTAGAAGAGTCTAGTCCCTCTCAATCGTGTGTGCACAAAGAGAAGGGTAGGCAAGTTCCTGCCCGTTTTGTCATGGCCTTGGCTGAGAAGTGTGCCAAGTTAAGTCAAGTCCCAGAGTTTCTTAAGGAGCCTGCCCTTGTAGAGGGTGATTTTGAGGAAGGTGACTCTTTAGATGATGGTTTAGGAGTTTATCTACTACATTTTGATGAGAAGGATGAGTCGGGAGATCCTGGGTCAGAAGAAGAGGACCCAGTGAGCTCCTATGTGGATGGCACAAAGAGGTTCGACGAGCCAACCATGGCTGCCGATGAGCCCACCAAAGAAGTCAATCTTGGCACTGAGGAATCCCCGAAGATAGTGTTAATTAGTGCCAACTTGAGTGTTGAAGAAGAAGAAGCTCTGGTAGCTATTCTTAAAGAATTTTCCGACGGCTTTGCTTGGTCCTACGAAGATATGTCGGGACTCGACACCTCTTTGGTCGAACACCGGTTAGTCTTAAAAGCCGACGCACAAGTCGTCAAACAAAAATTAAGGAGGCTACACCCCAAGCTTGCACTCAAGATAAAAGAGGAAATTGACAAGTTACACAAAGCTAAATTTATTAGGGTTGTGCTATATCCACAATGGGTAGCTAATATCGTCCCTGTGATGAAGAAGGACGGTAAGGTTAGGATCTGTATAGATTTCCGCGACCTTAATCGTGCTTTCCCAAAGGATGATTTCCCTCTCCCACACATAGATGTCCTAGTAGACAATACTGCCGGTTTCGAGATGTTGTCTTTCATGGATGGTTTCTCTGGGTATAACCAGATCCTTCTGGCAGAGGAGGACCAGGAGAAAACCTCTTTTACAACGCCTTGGGGGACTTATTGTTATGTCGTCATGCCCTTCGGATTGAAAAATGCGGGAGCAACTTATCAAAGGGCTATGATGGCAATTTTTCATGACATGATGCATGTGCACATGGAGGTCTATGTGGACGATGTCTTGGTTAAATCAAAGACTCGACATGGCCATACTGAGGTCCTCCGGGCAGTTCTCCAATGGTCTAGAGAACATAAGCTCAAAATGAACCCCAAGAAGTGTGTCTTCGGTGTCTCTTCGGGGAAATTGCTTGGGTTCTTAGTTAGCAAGCGAGGAATTGAAATTGATCCCAATAAGGCCAAAGCAATAATCAATATGCCTCCTCCTAGGAATATCAGAGAAGTCAGAGGGCTGATTGGTAGACTTCAGTTCATTAGGAGATTTATCTCCCAGCATTCAATCTGTTGCAAGCCCTTCTACGAAATGCTTAGAGGAGAGGCTAAGTTTGATTGGAACGATAAGTGTCAAAAGGACTTTGATGAATTAAAGAGTTATCTGTTCAATCCCCCTGTTCTCGCTCCTTCGGTCCCGGGTCGGCCTTTACTGCTCTATGTGTCAACCACTGAAGATTCAACTGGAGCAGCTTTGGCCCAATATGACGACGAGAAGAAGGAGAGAGCGGTGTATTATTTATCCAAGTTGTTCAATGAAGCTGAGAAGAAATACACTGCCATGGAAAGAACATGTGCGGCCGTCGTCTGGGTTGCCCAGAAGTTAAAGCACTATTTCCTTGCTCATGAGGTGAAACTTCTGGCGCGCATGGACCCAATTCGGTACTTGCTTGAGAAGCCCGTCCTGACTAATCAGTTGATGAGGTGGCAAAGCTTCCTTAATCAATTTGATATCACCTACGTCAACCAAAAGTCAATCAAGGGGCATGCTATAGCTGAGCATTTGGCCCACCACCCCTTACCTTCATGCTCTCCCGTCGATGAAAGCTTTCCCGATGAAGTGTTAGGAGCCATTATTGATGGTGAACCTTCTTGGGTGCTTTACTTTGATGGGGCCCTCAATTCCAAAGGGTGTGGAATAGGGGCAGTCCTCCTCTCACTAGAAGGGGTAGTCATTCTGCACGCCTACCAATTAACCCTCCGAGCCATGAACAATGTGGCCGAGTGTGAGGCACTCCTAGTTGGGCTGAAAATGGCATTGTTGCTTGGAGTTAAGGAATTAAGGATAATTGGTGATTCGCAATTGATACTCTGGCAAACCCTCAGCAAGTACCAGACCCGGAACCCCAAGTTGAAACCATACCAAGAGTTGGTAGGAAAGGTAGTCCGGAAGTTTAGGAAGCTCACACTAGTGCACACACCTAGGGCTCAGAACATTCTAGCAGATTCACTTGCTTCCCTAGCTTCTTCCATTCCTATTCCTTTAGGAAGATCTTCTGAGACCGTCTCTGTCCAAAGGTTGAGAGTCCCTTCCCATGTAGATCCTTGGTTTTCTCAACTCACGTCTCCATCCCTTCGGGTCCATGTGCTCTCGAAAGAGCCCGAAATCGACCTCAAAGATGGCCATCCCAGGTATTTTGACATCGAGAACTTTCTCAAAGATGGATCCTTCCCTGATTATGCCACATCTGCCGATAGACGGGCCATTCACTGCGTCTCGGAGTGTTACAAGATCATAGGCGGCATTCTATACAAGAAATCTCTCAATGGGGTCTATCTTCGTTGCCTTGATGAATTCGAGTCTCAAAATGTTGTTGAAGCCGCTCACTCTAGTGAATGTGGTGGCCATGTTAATGGTAGAGCAATTGCCCAAAAGTTGCTAAGACACTATTATTGGCCTACCATGGAAGAAGATTGTCGTCATTTTGTCCATCACTGTGCTAAATGCCAATTACGTGGTGACAAAATTCACGCTCCTTCCTCTTCTCTTCACCCTCTCATCGCTCCATGGCCTTTCGCCATGTGGGCATTTGACGTGGTCGGCCCTCTCGCGGACAGAACCAGAGAAATCCATAAGAAGTCCTTCATCCTGACCGCCACAGAATACTTCACAAAGTGGGCTGAAGCAGAAACATTCATTGAGGTCAAAGCTTCAACAGTGGTCAAATTCATCAAGCGCAACATCCTTGCAAGGTTCGGCGTGCCTCAGGACATCGTCACCGACAATGGACCTCAATTCACTTCACAGGAGCTTCGCGACATGTGTGGTAAATATGGTATCAACTTACATCATTCATCTCCATATTATCCACAAGGTAATGGACAAGCGGAAGCTACTAATAAAACTCTCATCAAAATCATTAAGAAAACATGCAAATCTCACAACAATGCTGATTGGCCAGACTGCCTGGTTGAAGCTCTCTGGGCTTATCGCACCTCGGTCCGAACTCCTACGGGGCAAACCCCCTATACTTTGACATACGGATCAGATGCGATACTCACATATGAGATCTTCGCCCCTTCACTTAGAGTTCAATTGGATTCCGAACTTGACCCCGATCAACGTCGAGAGGCCTTGTTGGCACAACTTGAACTTTTAGATGAAAGGCGAATGATAGCGGCTGACCATGCTCAAGTTTACCGTCAGAGAATTGCACATTTTTACCCTAAAAGAGTTCTTGAGAGAAAATTCGAAGTGGGTGAGATGGTCCTAAAGCGTAAAATCATAAAGGCACCAGGTCCCAGGAGCAAATTGCAAGAAAATTGGGAAGGTCCGTTCGTTGTCAAGGAAGCATACTTGGGGAATGCCTATAGGTTGGTAGATGCCGAAGGAGTGGAGTTGTCTTATCCATGGAACGCAGTCTACCTCAAGAAATTCTATCCTTAGTCAATCAGTCTGTCAAGTTGATTATTCATCAGTTGCCGATAGTGTGGGTTTAAGTCTCTACTTTTTCCACTTGGTCATTAGTGAGGTAGGATTTATTCACACACCACACGATGTTGAGATATTGCCCTCTGGCTGGAAAATCACAAGTACACTCGGATAATCTAATCCAGTCAGTATCTTTCCCCTATTCTTCTCCCACTCGGTCGTGTCTGGAAGCGGAGCAAACTACGAGTAAGGGACCACCCACTCCCATCTAAAGGACAAAGTCACCATAAATAGGGGCAATCAAAGAAAGAAAGAAAAACAAGGGGCAAAATGCTAAATCAAGCCTCAAAGGGGAAAAGAAAAGCCAAAAGGTCAAAAAGGGTAGCAAAAAGTACGTACCCGGGAAAAGGCTGACCAAATTAAGGAGGTAGCAAAAAGTATGTGCCTCCACCCCTAAGATCAAATAAGAAAAATTCTCCTGGAAATAATTGTTGACCAAGTCCTTAGTATGAGGTGTTGGTTTGGAAACAGAAAGTAGTCTGAACCAAATCCTTGCATGGCTTCCTACTTATTTCTTCCAAATTCCTCCCTCTAGGGGCAAATTTGACTGTATAAGACTTTCCGTGGTGGAAAATATCAAGAAGGCTAGGGGCAATTTCCAACATCAAGGAATTCATGCACGATCCTCCTTATTCATGACCTCCGTGGTTAAGTAGATCACACAGATCCTATGCCTTGACATGTGATCAATATGTATTTTAGAATTCAAAAAAAAAATGATGACAAAAAGAGTCTATCGATGTATATATTTTCACCATGCACATATTTTTTACTCTTATTTTCAAAAAAATCAAAAAAAAATTCAAAAATCCAAAAAAATTAGTGGTAATATATATATACACTAACATTCTCCTTATTTTTCTTATCCAAATCAAAAACAACCAAAAAATTTGAGAAAATACAAAAAATAACAAAAAAAATGCATGTGCATATTTCCCTTCGGTTATCTTTCTTATGTTTTATCTTTGATTAGAAATTAGCCCATTGACCAGATCCCAAGAAAGGTACATCTTTTAGGCAAGGGGTTAAAGACAAATCTACACTAACCTATTTCCTCTAAGTGTTATGGATGCAGGGACCAAAGAACACGAACAAACCATTCAAATGCACAAATGACAAAAGTCCACAAAATTCCACTATGATGATCAAGTTCTGTACATATCATAACAGAGGCATACCCCTGGTGGTACAAGTCACTCCTCTCTCCTCTCTCCTGTTGGGTTGAGTGTGAATACAATTCATTTCCCCTCATATTTTGATGATGACAAGGTGTGATTTTAATGCAAAATAATTGGAACATGTTAGATGCACCACATATGTTAAGACCACATTCAAAAAGCATGTTTCCAAACATATTTATCACTTATATTCATGATAAATCAATGGACTAATTATTTATATGTTTTAATTCTCAGGGACAAACATTTCTTGCAAAGGTAGTGTCGACACACCTCCCACTGGTGTCGACACAATGCTTCAAAGCCAAGCAAAAATGTTGAAGAAATGGTCAAGTAGTGTCGACACTAGACCAAGTCAGGTCGACACTAGAGGCAACTCCCAGAGAACCATGTCAACAGGCCTCTACAGCAGGTCAACACCAGATGCAGTCAGGTCGACACTAGAGAGCTTTCCTAGAAGGCCTGTTTGTCAGTTGGCTACAGCAGGTCGACACTAGACCATCTCAGGTCGACACTACAGACCTCTCCCAGGGAAGTTTTTCTGCCAGTCTGGGACAGTGTGTCGACACTAGATCAAGTCAGGTCGACACACTCCGGAAAGTGTGTGACTTAAATCATCTCCTGGACACTTGGCACCCTAGGGATTTGGTGGATCGGCCTTGGATCATGTGCCCACGACCCCCAAGGGTACTTTTGGGTATCTTGGACTATAAATAGTCCCTAATTGGCCATCCAACCCACAAGAGAGCATAAGAGAGCCTCCAAGATTTCTCCAGAAGCATTTTTGGCGGCAAAGCTGTTCTCCTCCCTGTTCATGCATCCTCTTGTGCTCCTTCTTTCCAATTCCCACATCTCCAAGCACAAGAAGGAAGATCTGATCCAAGATAGAGCCGTAGGATCAACTTCTAAGGTGCAGATCAAGTAGAAGTAGTCTTTTGTGAAGAATTCGAGGAAGATCCCAAAGATCAAATTACAGAGCATCACCCAGGGATTTCCAGAGATCAAGCCTCTTCACAATTCAACATCTACAAGGGAGTCTTCTGAAGAACAAGGACTTTTCAATCCATTTCTCATTTCCCCTTGTGTCTTCTTGGTTGTTCTAGAGATTGTGCAGTGTCTATTGCATCAATTCTCTTGAATGAGCCTTTTGAGATCAGATCTTAGCTAGAGGATTTGGATCTTGTGTTGTTGTCTAGCAAAGTGTTTGTGAGTCGTTGTACTCAGTGGTTTGTGAGCCTGTGTGCTCAGTGTTGAGTCGTCGCACTCAATTGTGGTTGAGCAATTGTGCTCAAGTGTCTAGAGTAGTCTTGCTCTAGGTGTTGTGTGATTTGTAGAACTCATTGTGGTGGAGTTGTCAGGCTCTAGTCTGTGTGTATCCAAGTTGATAGTGGATCCTCACTGTGTGAGGGGTGGATGTAGGAATCACATGGTGTGATTTCCGAACCACCTAAAAATCTTTGTGCAGTGGTTTGATTGTGGTTTGAATTTACTTTGCGTTAGATGTATGCATAGGATCTTTCAAATTCACATCTAATTAACTTGTTCACACACTCCTATTACACAACTCACTCAATTACTATTCAGATATGTGAAATTCGTTTTCAAATTGTCTCTGATTTAAAGAGTTTTTCTAAATTGACTAAGCTTCTGCAATAGTTGGCCTAGATCTATTCAACCCCCCCCCCCCCTTCTAGATCTTGTCCACATCTTTTCTCGATCCTACAATTGGTATCAGAGAGGGTTTACACTTGATCTGATCTGATCTGAGTGATTTCTGATTGTTCTGTGTGTTTTGATTGTTTGCTTGTCTGTTTGCTAAGTATCTCTTCTTTGCACCATTTAATTGCTTCAATGGATTCAAGAGGGTTCATGGCTGAGGGTCACTCTATTAATAGGCCACCCTTTTTCAATGGGACTGACTACACTTATTGGAAGAATAGAATGCATGTCTTCCTTAGAGCCCAAAACTATGAGATATGGAAGGTAGTCGAGGTAGGTCCCTATGAGAATTAGGGGTAGGAAGAGACCTGGACTAGGGAACAGATTAGGAGGGTCACTTTGAATTATAGTGCCATCAACATGATCCAATGTGCAGTCCACCCTAAGGAGTACTCAAGAATCTCAATGTGCAAATCTGCCAAAGAGATGTGGGATAAACTTGAGTTACTCTATGAGGGAACATCTCAAGTAAAAGAAACCAAAGCTAACATTCTTGTCTCTGAGTATGAATTGTTTATGATGAAGTCTGATGAGACAATTTCTGAAATGTTTTCCAGGTTCATGATTATTGTGAATAGACTGAAGGCCTTAGGTAAGGATTACACAGATGCTGACTTGGTAAGGAAAATTATGTGCTCTCTTTCTTCAATTTGGCACACTAAGGCCACAGTCATTGAAGACTCTAAAGATTTGTCCAAAATTTCTTTGGATGAATTGATAGGGTCCTTAATGACTTATGAAATCAATTTAAGAAGAAATAAAGAACACATATTTAAGACCAAGCCAGTAGCATTAAAGGCCTCTTCTAGTAACAAAGATAAAAATCAGGAGAGAACAAGTTCTGATGAGTCTGAGTCTAATGAGGATGAGTTTGCCCTCATGACCAGGCAATTCAGAAAATTCTTAAAATATAGAAAAGAAAATTTTTCTGGGAAAAAAATTTTTTCATCAGGTAAAAGAAACACTTATTTTTCTAATGTTAATTCCAATAAGAATCAAAAATCTGACGAAATTGTCATTTGTTACAGGTGCAACAAGTCAGGACATATGAAGGGAGAATGCCCTGAAAACAAGAAGGAAAAACACAAAAAGATTCACAAGTTCAAAAAGCCCAAGGCCATGGTAGCCACTTGGTCTGATGAAGACTCAAGTGAAAAGGAAGAAGAAGAAAAATCCTCAAGTTCTGAAAGTGAGGAAATATGTTTCATGGCGAATAGTTCAGATGGAAAGGTAAGTACATCCTTCGAAGACTATTCAATTGAGGATTGGAAAGATGCATATGCTGATATTGTTGAAAAATACTCTGAATTAAGGAAAGAAAACAAAGATCTCAAAAAGAAAATTGAAAACTTATTGCATAACCAATCCTTTAATAAAAGAACTTGTGAACTGGAAAATGAAATAGCAGAAATCAATGAAGAAAAAGAAAACCTTCTAAACATAATTGATGAACTCAAACTTGCATCCCAAAAAGCTTCTCATGAATACAAAGAATTGCCTGAAAGGCTGGAAATAGAACAAAAGGAAAAACAACAAAAGATTGATGAAGTCAAAAATTTAGAAAACCAGCTAAAAGAAAAAGATGAAGTCATCGAAACCTTCACTAATGGAAAAGACAATTTAGAGGCTTTACTGGGAGATAAAATGAAATCAGTTTCTCATAGACTAGGATTCAATAAACAAGAATCTAAGAAAGACAAATCTGGTGAGAAAAGGGATAAAGCACCATTGATTAAATTTGTCAAAGGTCCTAGTCTTGAAAACACTGAAATCAAGCAAACATCAAGCAAAACAACAAAAATTTCAAAAACTCAGAACAAAAAGAAGTCAACCAGGTCGACACATTTACCTGACAGGTCGACACCAGTCCACAAGAAGAAGGATTTTGTGACTGCTGTGTCGACACCAGTCAAGGAAAGGTTGACCTGCTCAACCTCAACAAACACAAACCACAAAACCAAAATTCAAATAAAAATCTGAAAAATAATAAAAACTCAAAGGAAGTCATTCATGAAAAACCTTGGACCTCCAAGACAGCATATCAAGCTGATTGGACCAATTCTTGGAATCAATGGTATCACAACCCATTTTGGTATCATCCCCAATTTTTCTATCCAAATATTTTGATATACCAACAAAACCCTTGGATTCCACCTCCTCAACTAAACTCTCATGTTCAAATGAAAAACTCTGCTCCTACTGAAAACAAGAACACTGGTGTTTTCATTCCTAAGGGAAAGAATAAATTGAAAAGGATAAAGAACACCACTGTAACAAAATAAAAATAAAAAACAAATCAGATTTGGGTGAGAAAAGATTTGATGACTATGTTCAAACATTCTGATGGTCCCAACACTGTTTGGGTACCAAAATCTTCTCTCCACTGATTGATTTTACAGGAAGGTCGTGTACCCAATTCAAATGTGTGGTTCCTTGACAGTGGGTGTTCACGACACATGACTGGAGACAAAGCTAAATTTTCATTCCTGATTGAGAAGGAGGGAGGTTCTGTCACTTTTGGAGGTAAAAATAAAGGAAAGATAATTAGATCTGGAAAGGTTGGTCAATCTTCCTCAAACTCTATTGATAATGTTTTGTTAGCTGATGGGTTAAATTACAATTTACTGAGTATTAGCCAACTATGTGATAAAGGTCACAAAGTTGTGTTTCAATCCGATTTCTGTAAGATAATTGATTCATCAACTGATAAAATAAAATTCTTTGGAAAAAGGGAAAACAATGTTTACATGATCAACTTCAATAAAAACTTTTCTGAAAATCTTTGCTTTGTTGCAAATAAAGATGAAATTGCATGGACTTGGCACAAAAGACTTAGTCATGCAAGTTTCAGAACAATGAATAAATTGTTAAGGCTGAATTTGGTTAAGGGTCTTCCTGAATCTTTTTCTAATATTGAAAATCAAGTTTGTGGGATTTGTGCCCAAGGAAAACAAACCAGGAAATCTTTTAAAACCTTCAATGAGGTACTCACATCTAGGCCACTAGAATTACTTCACATGGACCTCTTTGGCCCAACAAGAATTCTAAGTCTAAGTGGCAAGAGATATGGGTTTGTGATCATTGATGATTTTACCAGATTTACATGGGTTATCTTCTTGTCCCACAAAAGTGATTCTTGCCTTGAGTTCAGGAATTTCTATACCACTGCCTTAACAAATTTTCCATATAAAATAAAAAACATCTTGACTGATCATGGGGGTGAGTTTGAAAACAAATCATTTTCTGATTTATGTGCTGAATTTCACATATTTCACAAGTTTTCTTCACTTAGAACTCTAGAACAAAATGGAGTTGTGGAAAGAAAGAATATAACTCTTGTGGAAATGGTTAGATCCATGCTCCTAGAAAGTAATTTGCCCAAATCCTTCTGGGCTGAAGCTGTAAATACAGCAAACTACATTCTCAATAGAGCATTGGTCAGACCAAAAATCAGAAAAACCCCTTATGAATTGTTGAAAAATAAAAAGCCAATTATGTCTTACTTCAAAATCTTTGGGTGCAAATGTTTTGTACACAACAATAATAAAGAAAATCTTGACAAGTTTGATGCTAAAAGTCAGGAAGCCATCTTTCTTGGCTATTCTGAAGTGTCAAGAGCTTTCAGAGTGTACATTCTCAAAAACAAAACTGTTGAAGAGTCTCCACATGTTATCTTTGATGAAAATTCCTTTTCAACTAATAGTTCTAAATCTTGCAGGGAAAGTCAAGACAATGAAGAGGATGATTTCATTGTGGACTCCTCACCAACTGTTGAGGAACTTGAAGACATTGGTGAGAACTTGAACAATCATTCACCTACTCCAAGTGGATCAGGTAATGTTGTTCCAGATTTAAGTTCACCTCAACAGGTAATTTCTGAGCATAGATTTTTGAGAGATCACCCATTGGAAAATGTTATTGGCAACATGCATGATAGAGTTAGGACTATATCATTTTTACTGCATGTTATTGAAGAAGACCCACTAGCTCTAATTTCCCAAATTGAACCAAAGTCAATTGATGAAGCTCTGTTAAGTTCTGATTGGATCAATGCAATGCATGATGAACTTCATCAATTTGACAGAAATCAAGTATGGGAATTAGTACCTAGACCTAGTGACCAAACAGTCATTGGCACTAGATGGGTTTTCAGAAATAAATTGAATGAAAATGGTCAAGTCATTAGAAATAAAGCTAGGCTAGTTGCAAAGGGATACAATCAAGAATTTGGAATTGACTTTGAAGAATCATATGCCCCTGTAGCTAGACTAGAAGCTGTTAGAATTTTCCTTGCTTTTGCATCCTCCATGAAATTTAAAGTTTATCAAATAGATGTCAAAAGTGCATTTCTAAATGGATTCATAAAAGAAAAAGTTTTTGTTGAACAACCTCCAGGCTTTGAAAATGAAAAAAAATCATAATCACGTTTCAAGCTTCATAAGGCTCTCTATGGTCTTAAACAAGCTCCAAGAGCTTAGTATGACCATTTGAGTTCTTTTTTGCTTGAAAAATGATATTCTAGAGGAAATGTTGATCAAACATTGTTCACTAAAATTGTTAATAAACAAATAATTTGAGTCCAAATTTATGTTGATGACATAATATTTGGATCAACCAATAAGAGCCTGTGTACTGAATTTGCAAATCAAATGAAAACTGAATTTGAAATGAGTTTAATGGGAGACTTACAGTTTTTCTTGGGATTGCAGGTTAACCAAACAATTGAGGGGATCTTCATAAGTCAAACCAAATATGTCAAGGAACTTCTGAAAAGGTTTGACTTCCAGAACCTCAAGCATTCAAGCACACCCATTGCAATTAATGCTAAGCTAGAAGAAGACTCACTTGGTAAGTCAGTAGACCCAAAGACATACAGAGGTATGATTGGTTCTCTACTCTATCTTACAACTTCTAGACCTGATATTCAGTTTAGTGTGTGTTTGTATGCTAGATTTCAATCAAATCCTAAGGAAAGTCACATGTTAGCTGTTAAAAAAATTTTCAAGTATCTTGTTGGAACATGTGATATTGGAATTTGGTATCCTGCTGGTTGCAAGTTAGATTTGATTGCCTATTGTGATGCTGATTATACTGGATGTAAATTAGATAGAAAAAGCACAAGTGGCTTGTGTTTATACTTAGGTGGGTGCCTAATCTCTTGGGCTTCTAAGAAGAAACACTCAGTTGCTATATCAACTGCAGAGGCTGAGTATGTTGCAGCAGGTAGATGTGGAACTCAAATTTTTTGGGTGAAACATCAACTTCTTGATTATAACCAAGAGTTAGGTTGTGTTCCCATTCTATGTGACAACACAAGTGCCATAAACCTATCTAAAAACCCAATTCAGCATTCAAGAACAAAACACATTGAAATTAGGCATCATTTCTTGAGAGATGAGGTAGCAAAGAAATCCTTTGAACTCCACTTCATTGAAACTGAAAAACAAATTGCTGACATCTTCACCAAACCTCTTCCTGACAGTAGATTCTCATCTTTGAGCAGAGAGTTTGGCCTTTGTAAATGTCCATTTTCTTGATCTCTCTCATTGGGATTGGGTTGAGTGTTTAGGCATTTTCTGAGGGGGAGTTCTTTGCATCATCATTATCCTTTGCTTCCTTGATTCATATTGTTCATATCTCTCTCAATTTCACTTCCATTTCTTTTTGACAATGAATTCTTCAACTCACATTGTGTTGAATTTCTTGGTATATCAAATGGTGACTTGGAGAAGGACAAGTTATGCTTGTCTGGACACTTTCACTATGAGAGAGTATATGTCTCTGTCAAGTACCAAGAAATGAATATGCAATTATTAAGGGGGAGCTTTTGTTGTTCAAAGAGAATCATCTTAGTTTTTCAAAAACTTGCATATCTTTATTTTGATGAAAAATTGTTGGAATCATCATCTCAGGGGGAGCTAGAAAATTCACACATCATTCATTTTACAGAATTCAAAATTCTTCTTGAGTTACAACAATTTTCTTGCATGATGTCCTCATTTAGTTGTCTAGAGCCTCGAAATGATTCTTTGAGTGATCTACTATATATTTTTTTAGTCAACTCTCAACTATATTCTTCAAAACTACAGAAATTCAAATCTCTTTCAAGGACTGAAGGATAATGTGTGCCTTGAATGTAAACATTTTTGTTTGCAATTGATGTTGGATATAAATGATTTCAATTTCACAAAACTCTCCAAAAACGGATAATTCAACAGAGCAATGGCACATATGCTGAGAAACTACACACCTTCACAATGAATGAAGTGTCATGTATGTCATGAGGCATTATTGCTATCTCTGTTCAAAGAGGTTCCAAAATAAAAAAAAATTGCAAAACAAAAATGATATGCTCTATACTTTTTGATGATGACTGAGAAACTGGAAATATTGGCGTCTGATAAACGTATATTTTCATGTCAAAAGGTCATCATTTACCCCTTGAGACTTGATAATGGGTAAATCTTTAGTATCCAGGGACTATGGTGTATAAAAAGCATTAGTCCTTGAGTGAACAAGATTCATCACATTTGATAGTTTGTTTTAAACAAAAAAAAAATGTGTGTATCAACGGAGAATTGTTTAAAAGAATCATCCCTATCCATCATCAAGCTGTTTAAAAAAGTTGTTTACTTTCAACACAATTGATTTCAATCTAAAAGACATTTTTTATTTCTTTGGATTTGAAGAATATGGTAGTTTGTAGTTGGTTGTTGGATGTATTATATCCCTCAAATCATCATTTTAATGGCTCAAGTCACTGAATGCTCATATCCTGTTGGATGTTGTGTAAATCTTGAATTGTGTTGAATTTCTGCAAAATATGACAAATGAATTTTTTAGCCTCTTAAAAATCCTTGGAATGCTATTTCCACCCATTTTCTATCATTTTAAAGATGCCCCAAAGCTCACCAAATTTTCCCATACTTAAATCTCAATTTTTCATCAAGCCAGGTCGACACTACCTCCATCTAGTGTCGACACAGTCCAGCCCAGGTCAACACTAACCTCTTCTAGTGTCGACACATACCCTAGTCTGGGCGTTTCAGGTCTTAGGCACCGGTTAGGGTCTTCTTGTTCCTGCGGGGCAATGCACCTCCGAAACCCCTTTTATATGCAAGGTCGACCCCATGGCCGCCTTCCACCTTTGAAAATGGCAACCATTCCACCTTCTTCCCTCCTCCAACCCATCCTTGTCCTTCTTTCCTTCATTCCTTCTTCTCCATCCTCTGCTCTTCCACTCTTTCTTGCTTCCATGGCCCCCAAGCAACTCCCTCGCCGTGGAGCAAGGTCCAGGGCAACGGCTAGGCCCATTCCGGCAGAAGAAGCACCACCTACTGAGAGGAGAAGCAAGAGACGCCATGACCCTGTGGAGCAGCCAGGGCCTTCCTCTGCATCTCCTTCTTCTGCCAAGAGAGGTAGGACACCCTCTGTTAGAGGTAGGGGGTCTACAAACCCTAGAAGACAAATTTTGTTTTCTTCTCCTGAAGCATCTGCGACGTCATCCTCTTCATCATCTGGGTCTTCCCATCCATCTGAGGCAACTCCTTCCAAATCAGTCACTGAAGGGAAGACCATTCTGAAACCTAGGGCAGTGGATTTAACCGACAGTGAACTGATTACTGCTTTTCCGGGAGTCATAGATTTTTTCAAGTTTCAGTCTTGGATGTCATTCATATCTGAATTTCGAACCATATACCCCAGACTTGTCCAAGAATTTTACTCTAATTTGGAATGCAATGATGAGGGGTATAAGTCAGAAGTTAAAGGTGTTCAGATAGACATGCCTTTTGCTTTGGTTGCTACTTTGTTCAAAGTTCCTGATGAGGGTACAAATTATCACAATTTTGAGTTTAATCTTCATGAAGCTTATTCCATTTTGACTGGTCTTCCTTCTGATGAGTTTGACCCTAAACAAACTCATGTTACAAAATTCAACACTAACACCTTTCCTCCAGTGTTGAGACTCACTCACCACATCCTCACCACTATTATCATTCCCCAAGGTGGTGGTAGGGATAGACTCACTGACATCCAGAGATGTGTGATTTACTGCATGAAGAAGAACCTCAAAATTAACATCTATGTGATCATGTACCAAATAATTTCTGAGACAACTAGGAAAGATCTCCATAGATCTCTTCCTTATGCTGCTCACTTGACTTCAGTCTTTAAGCATTTCGGTGTGTCTCTAGAAAATGAGAAATCTCAGTCAATTCCCAAATCCAACATTTATTGCTTCAAGCATGTCCAAAAGTTTATGGGATTCAGGATTGAGGGTGACCAAGTGAGGAGAGGGCCAGTAGTTGTTGAGGCCCCAGTGGCTCCAGAGGCAGTGATACCACCTCTTGAGGACCAGCCTCCAGCTAATGAGGACCAGCCTCACATTCCAGAGGAACAACCTCTTGCTCCTGAGGATCAGCCTCAAATTGAAACTGAAGTTCAACTACCCCAGGATGCACCTCTCACTTCTCCTTTTCACACCTCTTCACCCACTCATCCAACCATGGATACTCCTACCTTCACTCAAGCACAAACTCAAGCTCAATTCTCTAATGTCTTTGGTGGACCTTCTGTTCCACCAGAGTTGTACTCCTTTTTGAATGAGAAGTTTGAATCCTTCACCTCAACAGTTCAAGAAATGTCAGAAAGCTTCAATTTGAAAGTACAAAGGCTTGAGAATACAATGACTGCCAAATTTATTGAGCAGAAAGCAGCTTCAGACCATGCAGCACAAAGATTTAATAGGTTGATTGGAACCTTGGCCGATGCTTCTGTTGAGCTGAAGGAGCATCAAGATAAATTGGAACAAGTTCTTCAGGGAATTTTGGCAAATTCCAGGCTGATGTGTTCAACACTAAGAAAACACTCACTCAAATTACCAAGACAAGATTATCTTTTGCTCATCTTGTTGATGACCTAGAAAGCATGAAAAATCTGTCAGCTCACATTGACAGTGAAATGACTGCCCTCAAGAAGGAGCTGAAGAACATCAACCAGTATGGACATGGCAGTTCTTCTTCTAGTGCACAACCTTCTTCAGTTGACTTTTCCTCACTTCAGTATACCTTGTCTGATAATAGTCAACGGCTGGAAGAGATTGTTCACACTAGACTCTCCACCATGCAGAAGCAACTTAATTCAAATCTTCATGCTATGGAATCTAGACTTAAGTCCATCGAAGCCATTCTCCTTCCAGTTCCTCCTCCTCCTTCTGCTTAATGTATCTTATTTTGATGATGTCAAAGGGAGAGAAAGATAGAAAGCAAGAAACTTCTTCTTTTGGAATGATGTTTTTCTCTTTGGATGATTGTAAAGATTTTTTGAAATGTTTCCTTTTGAAAGATTGTAATGAACATATCCTTGTGAATGAAATGACACTTGTTGGTTGAAATGAAAAGAAACATCTTTTTCTTGAATGTGATTGAATTTTGAATGAATGTCATGAATGTGAATGTGAATGAATGGATGCTTGTCAAGCTGCTTGGCCATTTGTGAAAATAGTTCATCACTAGTAACATTGTGTCTCTAAGGTGTGCAAATTTCAAATGTTACTAAAATATTTTCAAAGGTCTTTGACAAGTGTGAATAAAAAGGAAATGAAACATAACTCAGTGCTAATCAATGTTTTTCAAATTGAGTGATTGAGTAAATAAAAGCTTAAAATCACATTTCATTGAAACTTCAAATTTTCATATGAACTTAATGTTGTCATCATCAAAAAGGGGGAGATTGTTGGGTTGAGTGTGAATACAATTCATTTCCCCTCATATTTTGATGATGACAAGGTGTGATTTTAATGCAAAATAATTGGAACATGTTAGATGCACCACATATGTTAAGACCACATTCAAAAAGTATGTTTCCAAACATATTTATCACTTATATTATTGATAAATCAATGGACTAATGATTTATATGTTTTAATTCTCAGGGACAAACATTTCTTGCAAAGGTAGTGTCGACACACCTCTCACTGGTGTCGACACAATGCTTCAAAGCCAAGAAAAAATGTTGAAGAAATGGTCAAGTAGTGTCGACACTAGACCAAGTCAGGTCGACACTAGAGGCAGCTCCCAGAGAACCATGTCAACAGGACTCTACAGTAGGTCGACACCAGATGCAGTCAGGTCGACACTAGAGAGCCTTCCCAGAAGGCCTGTTTGTCAGTTGGTTACAGCAGGTCGACACTAGACCATCTCAGGTCGACACTACAGACCTCTCCCAGGGAAGTTTTTCTGCCAGTCTGGGACAGTGTGTCGACACTAGATCAAGTCAGGTCGACACACTCCGGAAAGTGTGTGACTTAAATCATCTCCTGGACACGTGGCACCCTAGGGATTTGGTGGATCGGCCTTGGATCATGTGCCCACGACCCCCAAGGATACTTTTGGGTATCTTGGACTATAAATAGTCCCTAATTGGCCATCCAACCTACAAGAGAGCAGAAGAGAGCCTCCAAGATTTCTCCAGAAGCATTTTTGGAGGCAAAGCTGTTCTCCTCCCTGTTCGTGCATCCTCTTGTGCTTCTTCTTTCCAATTCCCACATCTCCAAGCACAAGAAGGAAGATCTGATCCAAGATGGAGCAGTAGGATCAACTTCTAAGGTGCAGATCAAGTAGAAGCAGTCTTTTGTGAAGAATTCGAGGAAGATCCCAAAGATCAAATTACAGAGCATCGCCCAGGGATTTCCATAGATCAAGCCTCTTCACAATTCGACATCTACAAGGGAGTCTTCTGAAGAATAAGGACTTTTCAATCCATTTCTCATTTCCCCTTGTGTCTTCTTGGTTGTTCTAGAGATTGTGCAGTGTCTATTGCATCAATTCTCTTGAATGAGCCTTTTGACATCAGATCTTAGCTAGAGGATCTGGATCTTGTGTTGTTGTCTAGCAAAGTGTTTGTGAGTCGTTGTACTCAGTGGTTTATGAGCCTGTGTGCTCAGTGTTGAGTCGTCACACTAAATTGTGGTTGAGAAATTGTGCTCAAGTGTCTAAAGTAGTCTTGCTCTAGGTGTTGTGTGATTTGTAGAACTCATTGTGGTGGAGTTGTCAGGCTCCAGTCTGTGTGTATCCAAGTTGATAGTGGATCCTCACTATGTGAGGGGTGGATGTAGGAATCACATGGTGTGATTTCCGAACCACCTAAAAATCTTTGTGCAGTGGTTTGATTGTGGCTTGAATTTACTTTGCGTTAGATGTATGCATAGGATCTTTCAAATTCACATCTAATTAACTTGTTCACACACTCCTATTACACAACTCACTCAATTACTATTCAGATCTGTGAAATTCGTTTTCAAATTGTCTCTGATTCAAAGAGTTTTTCTAAATTGACTAAGCTTCTGCAATAGTTGGCCTAGATCTATTCAACCCCCCCCTTCTAGATCTTGTCCACATCTTTTCTCGATCCTACATCTCCCTTGCTAGGCCTTTTCCTACGCGAGCTACTCACCTCGTCCTCCTCCCTCTCCCGACGTCAGTCTGGGAGAGGAGGTCGCGATGCCGTCGAAGCCTCAGGACGCGGTAATCCTCCTCGCACCACAGAGGGGTCCCCTAGGGACACGATGTCGTGTAGGGAGGCGAAGGCGGATCTTGTCCTCCCCGGTGCACTGGGCCGCCCGTTGCTGCTCCCGGCTCTTCTTCAGCACCCGATCCTTCAAGATCTCATAGTTCTTTGCAATATCAGCTCGGGCTCGGTCCGCCTCCCTCTCACGATCTCTCGCCTCTCGCTCCCTCTCTCTCGCCTCAAGCAAGCGACCCTCCACCCTCGTCAGCTCCAGTCGCAGACTCTTCATCTGCACCTGGAGGGTCGCCGCTCCGCCTCCTCTCTGCCTCTACACAAATGAGCAAATATGTCAATCAATCAATCAATTAAATCTCATGAAGAAAATAAGTGTTTCATGTGCCTTACCTCTGCCTCCAGCTCCTGGGTCGTCGACTCGAGCTCCTGGACCCTTGCCTGCGCCCGGTCCAGGGCCCCCTGTAGACGGACCGCCAGGTCTCCTTCAGCCGGCTGTGCGGACGAGCTCGCCCCTATGCCTCGGCTCGCCCGCACTCTCGATAGCTCTCCTTTCTGCATTCACATATCTTGGTCAGTCATCAAGTCAAGCCAATTTTAAATTAAACCCAAGATAGGTTGAGATGTTACTTACCAGTGTCCGGACCTCTTCTCGGAGCCTCTTGAACTCCACCTCCTGCTCTGCCAACCACCCCTCTAAGAGGCGGATCGCATGTGACTCCGGCAGCTGTCATTCACACTTCAGGGTTAGAATCAAATCAAATCTAAGAATTTAAATGACAGAGGCTTAGAAATTCACTCACCACTCGCCGGTCAAGCCAGAGTCGTCCAGCGTAGCACGCCCGGTAGGCCAAACTGTCGTGGAGGCTCGCCTGCTGCACCACCCGGTCCCCTCCATCTCGCCAGTAGGCGACCGTGCTCCAGTCCCAGTCCTCGGCAAAGAACTGGCGTCGGAAGTGCCCCTCTCTGCCCAAGGATGGTACCTCCATGGCCGGCTGGTGCCAACCTAGGGTCCGTACCACGAGCTCTAAATAGAGGACCTCGCAGGTCCCCAGGCAGAGAAGAAGTAGGTGGCAGTCGAACAGGGGTCGGCCCGCCGCCACCGCCGGGTGCGAACTGTCTGCCTCCCCCGCATAGGGGGTCCATACCACCTAAGAAAAGAAAAGAATATTGGTCAGTAACATCAAATGCAGTAATTAAATGAGTAGAAGAGCTGGTTGAGAGTTTCATACCTGATCGTGCGGGTATTGGTCTAGGGCGACGCGCACGTCCTCCGCACGCCGATCTGTGACCCTGGGATCAGGGGCCACATCCCACCTCGCCATGAGGGGCACCAAGGCCTGGCTCCCCTCTCTCAGTGTCCCGCGCCCCATGGGGAAGCGGGTGTACCCCCAGATCTGCAAGGCAACCAAAAGAATGTCAGTCAGACAATTTAATCAATTTAAGAATCAATGATGAGCATTAAAAGGAAATTTGCATACCAGAAGAAAGGGGGTGAAGCCCCCGGTGCTCTGAGAGCGCCGTGAACTACTGGGGAGAAGAGAGAAAAGATGCCCTAGCATCACGGCACCCCATGCATATCTCCCAGCCTGCGCCAGGTTCCTCAGCAGAAGCACGAACTTGCAGTTCATCTGCGATGACTGTGTCGTGAACAGTAGTCGCTCGAAGAGGTAGGCGACGAAGATCCTAACCGGGCGCTCCTCGCTCCGGTCCCCCAAGTCGAGTGCCCCCCGCACTCCTGTGTAAAACTCCTCCAAAGTCTCCAGAGGCCCTCTCCCCCTGCCTCTCAATCCCACCTCCTCCGACAATGATCCGAGCAGGATGCTCCGGATCGGTCTCCTCCTACCCGCCACAAACTCTGGGCCCAACAACTCCACGATGTCATCGTAGTAGTCACTCCGCTCCTGTCCCACTACCGGCTCTCCCTGAACCGATAGTCTAGTCAGATACGCCACGTCCTCCAATGTAGGTATCATGTGACCCCAAGGCATGATGAATGCCTTGCAGTCCTCCTCCCATCTCTCCCTAAGGGCCTCTAAATATGGAACATCCACTTGAAAAGGACGTACCAATAGGAGATGCCCGAACCCCATCCTCGCTATCCAGGTCTGCTGGGCCTCTGGTAGTGCCCTGTACCACGCTTAGCATAGGTCCCAGGTGACCCTACTCCTCATTCGGCCCTTGCCCTGCAGAAAACACAGAAAAGTTGGCATCAGCATCGATTGTCGTTAACCACAAATTGGCGGCAAGGGGTCTGCCGTTTACTCAGAATCAGCGTCCAGGTGTAGCCGTCAAGTTCGTCTGTCGACGTCCAAACCCTTGCCGTCAAGTTCACCCCAACGGCAAGGGATTGGACGTTAACAGGACCTCGACGTCCACCGAGGTGGACGTCAAGATCCTGTCAAGCCCGACAGAGCCTCCCCTATTTTCCCCTCTTTCCACTTTTTACAAACATACACATCCATGAGTGTTAGGGGTCAAGGGGCCTACCTTGGGCTGTCGGGGCATCTCCGCCTCTGTCTCGTCTCCTCTGTCCTCTCCGGCAGACCCATCCCCCTCCGGTTCACTGCCGCCGCCGGCCGTCGACGGTCCAGCCTCCTCCTCCTCCGCCGTGTCTCCCGCCATCACCACATCCTCTTCTTCCTCCTCCGGTTGGCGGCAAGATAGGAGGACGGTGCGTTTCCCCCTCGTCTTCATCGGTGCGGTTTGTAGATTGCGGTTTTGAGGGTTACGGTGGGGGTTTTAGAAGACTAGAAGGAAGGAAGAAGATGAAGAGTGTAAGAAGTTCGGTGGAATGGCTCTGAGTGGGGTTTTCCTTCTCCCGGTGCTTGGGAAGATGAAGTGGCGCCGGGAGAGGGCGCCGGATCGAAAAAAGCTGTTTTTCAAAGTTAACGTCAAGCTTTGGCCGTTCACCTTTTCCTGACGTCAAGCCTTGGTCGCTGACGTACCATTAACGGCCAGGGTGTGGACGCCAGTGTCTCTTCAGTGTCAGACCTCGGAGTATGGTCAACGGCCATGTTGGGACGTCAAGTTTGAATTAGGCGGCCATTGTTATGAACGTCTACCCTTCTGTCTCCTGGTTGGCGACCAGCTGCTGGACGTCTACTAGTTGTTGACGGCCATCGATATGGACACCAATCCTTCCGCACTCTGTCCTCCCAGCACACGCAATTGAACACATTTGAAGCCCATTGACACTCTATTGCTCAATTCCACACAATTCAAGTCATTCAACACAAATGCAAACAGCTTTTATTCACCTAACTTTGTGTTACATTTATTGGAAATTGGGAAAATACATCATTTTGCCCTGTGGGCCATATAAAAATCACCAGAAATGGGACGAATGGTGTCGTTGAATTCTTCATATTTCCAGATGTCTTCCCGTTTCTCCTGAACCACCAGTCTCACCTTCTTGCTCATTGTGTACCTTGCCCAAGTCTTTCTTGCCTTCTTCGTCATCTTCTCATTCTTCCCGGTGACAATCATGTCTGTGCAGTTGGATGAGGCGGGAATTCCCCGTGGAATTCCAAGCTGACAATGGCACCGATGTGGTTGGTAAACCACCATCCAATCAGCCCCGATCAACCACAAATCTTTGTCTTCCCTGGTTCGAGCTCTGAACTCAATATTCCTCATAATAAGCGGCCTTACAATAAAGTCCTCCATCACCAGGTAGGCCAAATGATCACGCCAAGCATCTCTGCCCTTCAAATGCGTTGTCACACACTTGATCTCATTCTCTGGCTCATACCACGCTCTGCTGCAGTACACCGAGCTCCGAAGGAAGACTCTGGAGGGAGTAGGTTGTGCTTCAGCAAAATCAAACTTCAAGTGAGCCTCCATCCATACCTGAAGCAGGAACAAGCTCCCGCACGTGCGTCCTCCTAGGCTCATTATGGTGAGCGAACTATACAGGTGTGCCAGCACTGCAGGGGCAAGTGATTGCCCACGCCAGAGCAGAGTCAGGATCCCTACGTGCTCGTAAAGGAGGAAGTCGCCACTAGTGGGAAACAGAAAAACTCCAGCTAGGCAAAGTGTCAGTCCTCGTGTCGCCCTCTCTCAGCCAATTTCCTTCGCATGTTGGATCAGCCACCAGGCCAGTCGGTCTAGGAAGATCCCATGCTTGTTCGTCATCCTCAATACTTCCTTCTTGTCCCGTACGATGTCCGCGAGAATCTCCTCCCATGGAAGAAGAGGAGTCGCCGCATCGTACTCCATGCACCGCCTCCACCCCGAAAACAATTCCACTTCCTCCAGCAGCACGCTAGCCTCAAATGCCTAGAACACGAAGGTGTGTGTGTGTGGATGCCACCGCTCCACTAGCACTCCCAGAGCATCAAACCACCACCACATCTCCTTCATGTTTTTTGCCAGTACCACCATGAAATTCAAATTCTACATTCCGATGAAGCCTCGCATGTCCAGCGTGATGGCATTCATCAGGTTCACGAGCCAGGAGAAGGCCTGTACCTGGCCTTGGCTCGGGAAGGCAGGCACTTCCTGCATCAAGGTGGGCTGTAAAAGAAATGTTTGGGGCATTTTCAGCACAGGTTGAATCAGAAATAAGTGTCACTTACCTCCCCATTGGCCAGTCTGGTGCTCAGGTGCCCTGGGACTTCGCTCAGAATTCCTGGGTTTGTGCCCGTGGATCATCCGGTCAAAGAGGAGGCCATCTCGCTGCTTTTCTTCGTCTCCCAGCTCTCTGGTTCGCAGCAGGAGCAGGGGGAGACAAAGGTAGAAGATGATAGAGTCCCCATGGACTCCCATCACCTATATTTTCAGCCTGATCCGCTGTCCAATAGGCGTCCAGATCGGTTGATGTCAGTGAGGGGTTAGCAGCAATATCTGTTGCCGTTAACTAGGAGCTGGCGGCCATCGATGTGGACATTTATTCCCTTGGAAATTTTCAAAGTTCTATATTCATTTGGCCATTATCCTTTATCTTGTGCTTCAAGTTGTTTTGCAGATCTCTAAGTACAAGCTGCGCTTCAAAAGTTCGGAACGCTCATGCGACCTTGAGCATTACAGGTATGTCTAACATAGTACCCCACCAGAGGCGAATAACTTGGCGACCGTGAACCCTGAGTTCCCCTTTACCAAAAACCGTGATGGGTTTGCGATCTCTCAGTTATTCGTATGGCCTTTAGAATTTTCCTCTGGTGCTAACTTGCATTTTAGATAGGCAACCCACACCAGCATGCATTTAGGTTTTCACTGCTAACATTCTCTTACTAACACCCAAAAAAAAAAATGGTGATTTTCCTCGATCATCTGATTTCTCCATGGCTCCCCCAGCTTAGGTAGCCTACCGGGTCCGCCTTTCCTGATTATTCAACCTGATATCGGGTCGTTGTTGCCCCCCCCCCCCTTCTCCAAGTTGTCCCACCGTGACTTTCACAAATAGTCAAGCAGCCTTACTGAGTTCATTTGAGCCTTCGCCAGTCGCGAGCTTAATTCCGAAATTCAGGCTTTCCGAACATTGATTCCAGTTAGAATCTTTTGATAATCCTTTGGGAGATCAACCAACTCCTTGTCGTTACGACCTCCTAAATTCGGGATAGACGTCCTAATTAGGCCAGCGAGCCCATGAGCTCCGGTTATGAGACTCTCTTGATTCAACCGTCATATTACAACTCCTTTGACTCAGACACGTCGGAAACTAGTCAAAGTCCGACACGGCCATGCCAGGGACCCTACCGTTGGGTTGCAGTTGTAGTTACACGGGTAGATCACTCCTCTTCTTACCCACATTTGTCTCTCAGACGATCCGTCATCTGTTTCTAGCTTAACTCATTCGTTTGGTTCGCTAGAATTCCTATCCTCGGAGATGGTCCTTCATCAAATCTCCGCGTCCTTTGTTTATCGAGACACCAACCTTTCAGTCCGCTATGCTCCCCTGCAAGACCGGATGTCTCGGAGGGGCATTTGTAGACGCGAGATTTGGCCCATCCCCACGTGGCTCTTTGGCCCAATAAGCCTCGTTTGACCGTTTGTTGACTTGCCTCGGATGCCATGTAGATGGCAGCATCGATGGCCGCCGACTACTTGTTGACGGCATATGCCCTGGACGTTGACACATATTGGCGTCCACCTCTCTGGACGTCTGCATGGTGTTAGCGGCAGGATCTCTGGACGTCAATTTGGTTTACTTGGTCTGCGCAACAACCCCGAGAATATATCTCACTTACGCCATTCTCTCGCCCATGCACCGCATGGGGCCGTTCCCAACGGGCAAATGGGCCACCTTGGCACCCTTTTGACCCAGTAAAAATCCTATTTGGCCTCTCCCCATTGGTTGGAGCTTTTAGACTTGGATTGCCAAGTGTACAAGTGTGTTTCTTCACACTTAAGGATCCAAGGCTGCTAAGCTCGACCCCCACTGTCTATATAACATTCCCTTGAGCCCTCTAAGACAGGGGGGAGAGGCTGGGCGTCCACATGCTGATGCTTTGAGAGAGGAGAAAGAAATTGCACCCAAGCTTCCACAACTCCAACTATTCTTCCTCTCACACCTTGGGACATTCAGGAGGCTTCTTTTGGAGCTGGAGGAGCCTTGCAAGGAAGCTACATCACCTGCAAACGAGGATCAACTCCCCCCTCTTCCTCTCTTTCATTTCATCTTTCCTTAATAGTTGCATGTCACACACACCCTCCCACTCACTCTAGGCACGTAGGTCACTTCCCTACACACCTAGAAAGGGGTTTCCCAACCAAAAACGGAGGGAAGAAGGGTGGTCATAGCACTTGGCCACCCCTCTTCTCAAGCCTGCAACCGGTACGGGACTCACCTTTTAGGCTGTCTCTTTCCGTTTTGAACATTTACTACTCTTCCTTTAGACTTATAGAGTGTCTCTTTGTGGCAGGAACAATTCGCAGAAGACCGCGGAGCTCTTCTTCTTTGGCCGGCCGAAGGAGAAGAAGTTGAGGCCCCCGTCTCTGTCCGTTGCGTGAGGCCGCTGTGTGAACGTGATCAACACCTTCCTTGGGCACAGGTAAGGCCCTGGCGATCACAAAACTCCCCTTCTTTCTTCTGGTTTCCCTTGTTTTCTCTTCAGTCAAACTAGTCAACCGAAGAGTCAACGGGGTCAACTAGAGACCCACTCATCGCCATCGAGGGACGCCAGCGACATTCGTCACTTCCAGAGGACTCTCCGACGCACAACGGTCGTCTGAGGAGCCACGGGAAATGGATCGTCCACAACCGCAACTCTAAAGCCACGTGCATGGATATGCATGGGCTTTCGCGACGCCTACCGGGGGCGCGACAGTGCTAACGTGGCGCTACGACAGGTCGCGTTAAGGAAAATAGAATATTCTTAAAAATTGGCCAATCAAATAGTAGAATAATGAGGATTTAAGGCTCATGGACTCTTTTGAGAGGATAATGGATGGGATAAAGTGAATTTGGGCTTTTTAATGGGCTCAAAGCAAGGCTAATGATGGGCTCAAGGTGAATGGCCAACCTGGGGCTCATTAAGATAACAAGAAATACAGTTCAACTTATAGGCCGGAATTGGGTGTCTACAGATTGCCCCTCCTTGGCTTCCACTTTGCAAGAGAGCGAAGCGGAAGTGTAGCGGAGGTGTCATGAAATGACAATGAAGCGGAAATGATGTGGAGTGAACTGAAAAGATGGGAGCCAAGGTAAAGAGACACCCGATCTAACCAACAAGCAATTGGAATCTTCTTGAAAGCCCCGAGTTAGCTGCTCAAGCAGAATGCAAGGAAAACATAGGTCTGGACGAGAATGAGAAAGAAAAGGACGATCAACCCCTCGATTGAGAGGTACCTTAGCCGATTGGCCTGTAGGTTTCATTTTGGAGGGACATGTGCGTGCCAGGAAGGTAACTCATGACTCTGTCCTGGGAGCGGTTCGCAACCAAAATGGATCAAAAGGATCAAGGATGAAAATTGTATAGAGAATCCAGACAAGGAAATTCTCGACAAACTGACAAGAGCAACTCGCTCGGCGGCAAACCTTCCGATTCGAAGTGGAATAGGATTTCTCGTTCTGATCATGAAGAACGATTGGGCACTCAACAAGAGCTCACCATTAGCCAGGAGTGAGTTGTGATAGCTCAAAGTCCTACATGATGCATGCTGGGCTAAAGAAAAGAAATCATTAAATCAAATGCAAAAGAAAGGAGAAAATAAAAAATATATCAAGGATAATATTGCTAAATTGGACAAGAATGGGTCGAGAGTCTTTCTGCAACCGCTGTGCAAAATTGAAACGCGACGGTCTAAATGGTCGCTTTTGAGGTAAACACGATGGGTATACCTATCGCGACACCAGTCTCTAAATCACAACGTCTGGATCGGTCGCGGTTTAGGTTTCAGCCCGGAAACCATGAAAACACTACAATCATGCATGTTTGGTCTATATCTCGGGATCTAGGGCTCTTTGGACAAACCTATAAACATGAAAGTTGTAGGGGATGATGAGTAGAAGAGAAGTATACTTTTGGGTTGACTAGGTTTGGTCTTGGGATGCGTTAACCATGTCATGAACACTAAAAGCCCTAATCATGTGCGATGTTTGAAAAACGCTTACTACTCGAAGCATGCTCAATCAAAATTGGGGGAAATAGGTGCATATGAAACTAGGCTCGATGCTCTTTCATGTGGTATGTGCTACATTTAGTTTAAGCTGAGAACACCTACCTTCGATTGGTTCTAAGAGAAGTCTTTCTCCAGGTCGAAGTAGCACAATCGTGGAAGAAAAAGCCCAGTTTGTGGTCGTTCTCCTCCTCTTCTGGTGCCCTAGCTTGACCCCTCACGACCCCAACACGATAGTAACCCTTCCCCAAGAGAGTTGTGATGATTATTTATAGGATTAGGGTTGATTCAAGTCCTAATGTAACTATCAAAGTGTGGTTGTGGTTCTTGCTTGGTCCCTTCCAAGAATTGGTTATTCCCTTTCCTATCTAGGTAGAATAGCTATTAGGAAACCTCCCATTGTGGTTGTGCACGAATTTAGGTTAGTTTAGGGGTCCATTAACCATATGTTTAACCCTAATTAACCTTTCCAATTTAAGCCCAATTAAACCTATGAATTTTGGGGATTTATTGTCATTGGGTTTTGTTCTTTGGTCCAATAAGAGTTGTTTGGCCCAAATAAAATTAAATAGTTGATTCCACTTTTTGGGAGTCTAGCAATGATGTTATTTTATTTTTATTTAAAAATTTTTAATTATTTACTATTTTCTTAAATTTTAATCAATTAAATTTTCAGGATGTTATAGGAGACCTTAACTATGTGCTTGGTTGTTGCGTTGGTCACCTAGTCTTGCCACTCATTTCTAAGTTTCTTGGTTATGCCAGCAGGACTGTGTATCCCTGTGGTTTGGGTCATTTTCCACTTTGTTCTTTTGTGCCCTGTGTGCTGTTGCAAATGGTGATATGGTGAGTGTCATAGTTATGCATCTGGCTGTACTTATTGTGAGAGTGTCAGCCTTGTGTTGTGGTTTCCTCTCTCATATGAGAAAGAGGCTTCTTATGTGCCTTCTCCCTCTGTCTTTCGTAGGTTGCTCGTGGCAACTATGCTATGTCGTGGCGTTTTGATGCTAGGGTGTGCATTATTGCAACCCTTTGGTGGAGGCATCTTCCTTTAAGTTGTTTTGGGTGGAGTTAGTTGCTCCTCTCATGTCGTTGTTCCCTACGGGTTTCCTTGCCATCCGACTAAATAATGTGGGACAATCTGTCCCTATTTGTTCAATGTGAGGTGACACTATTTCTCTTACTTGGTTAGCTCGTGCCGTCATTTCCTTGTGGCACCGTAGGGTCGGTGGACTTGTCTATGTTGGTTGTTGTCACGATCATTCCTTGTTGCTTGACTAGACGTTGTGGGGAAATATGCCATGTTGTTCAATGTGAGGTAGCACATGTTTGTTGGTTTGGATTTCCATGCTGGTGTGGTTCCCGTGTGTGCGTTTTGGTTTTTTCTTAGTCAGTTCTTGGAGGCTCCATTCACTTTCTGGGTGGCCTCTCTATCGCTTGTGATAGAGATGGTCCTTTGTGTTCTTGTCCTCCGAGGAGTCTCTATGGCCGGCACTCCCTATTGTGGTAGAGTCAGTGCTTTGTGCTTTTTTTCCTCAAGGGCCAGTGTGGCCTGTTGCGCTCTATAAGGCTTCTGGTTCTTCGTGTGTAGTTTCTGGCGGGTTTCTAGTGGAGAGTCCCTCCTGTTGGCCCTGTGTCATCTTGGGCCGTTGGTGAATATATGTTGCACCTTGAGGGTTTTTTTTTGTGCTTGTGGTGGCATTGTGTGCTTGTACTCGAGTGTTTTGGTCTTGTGCCATCCGTCTAGAGCCTTTGGTGTGTTGTGTTGTACCTTGGGTGGTTTCTGGTGCTTTTGGTGGCACCGTGTGCTTACGCTTGTGTGCTTGATCGTGAATTTTGTGCGTCATTTCAAGAGTTTGCTTGATGTTTGAGGTGTTAAGCTTTCCACTTCTGGGACACGTGTGATGATCTGTGCCTTGTGGTTGTATCGTTACCATTGTGGGGTGGCTGCTTTGCTTGTATAGATAGCCCTATTAGTGGTACGCCCGACTTTTGGCCGTGGCCTGTGTCCAAATTTTCCCTTTCACTTGGGAAGTGAGTGTGCTCGGTTGCTATACCCTGCCTTGGTATGGGTCCTTCTGGGGTCGATGTGTTGTCCTCGACCTCTGCGGTTGCCTCAATTTTTGTATGGTTGCATGTTTTTGTTAGTTGGATTGATGACACCCGCGCTTGGCCCTGTGCGTGCGTGATCGATGCTCTGCCAACTCTTCATTGGCTTTTCGATCATGCGTGGTGTTGGTGAGTCTAGAAGCTAATAGTAGAGTCTCTTGTCGGTTCGCCTAGTGACAGTGAGGCCTATTGGCTTGCTAGTACTTGACCATGTGGTTCGTCAATGTCCTGAGATGCTTGGTGTCGATTTAACCTCAGATGTCTTCCTTGCTTGTGTCACTACATGTTGTGTTGTAGAGCATGTAGTTTCTGATTTTTGTGGCTCCAAGTCCGTTTGGTGTCCTTGTCTGACCGCGAGGAAGGTTTGGGTGAGACCGAGTGGTGGCAGTGGATGCCATTTTGCATGTTGAGGATTCTTCACGTGTGTTTTGTTGCTGTGATTCTTGTCTCTTGCATGAGATCTCTGCTTGGATGGTGACCAGTGCTAGCTACTACAAATAGTGCGAGGCCATTCTCTTGACTCTTGTGGTTGGTTCTTAGGCATTTCTCGTAGGTTTTGTAAGTAACTGCATCCTTTGTCAGGTTTTTCTGGTGATAAAGTAGACTGTTAATCAGTTGGTCCCAACAGCGAGGTCCATTGATGGCTCCAATTGTGCTGTTTTTGGCTATTGTTTTCAGCTACTTCAAGTCTATTTTGGTGTAGTGCCACACCTGTGGGGTTGTTGGGTCATGTTTGGACACCACATGTGCTTCTAGAGTGAGCCGTTGGTTTTTGGTTGGGTGCTCCATGTGAGTTTGGAGCGTGTTGCATGAAATGTTGGTTTCCTGGCTAGTTGCTCCGTGTGTGCTTAGTGGTGTGGCTATGGCCACGAGGAAGTCGAGGTGAGACTCAGTGGCTTCTTCACGCCTGTGCTTCGCATGCTCTGTTTTTCTTTCTTGGGACCTTTGGGCTTGCCCCAAATTTTGAGGATGAATTTTTTGTTTAAGGGGGTAGGATGTAATACCTCAAGTTCCCGCTTCAGATTTTGGGTGACTGGCTCCTAACGCGTCTGGCCAAGGCAACGCATTAGTGAGGCGTCAGTAGGGGTGGACACATTAGTGTCTCTAAGGCATCTTGGTCTTATGATGTTACGTCCCGAGAATTACGCAGCGGATAGTAGTTCGAATAATTCGAGTCGATATGCCGAGACGCGAACAGTCGGCAAATAAGTCTCTAGCTAGCACGCACTAAATGTATAACAACATACATCATCATTGGACCCAAATATTGAACTCAACATAAATTGTATTCAAAATGGAAACTAGTACAGGACTAAGACTCAATAAAAAGGAAAAATTACACTTATTCCTCACTTCCTACTACATTGTACTAACACTCAAAATAAACTAACTATAGCTAGACACATATTTGGAACGTTCTTCACTCGGACGCATTCCCATCCTCGACTTGCTCTTCCTCTTGAACTTCATAATCACCTAAATTGGGTAAAAGTAGGGAATGAGCAAACTAGCCCAGTAGGATTTATATCTCAATGTGCGGGTAATGATATAAGTGATTAGCAATTTAGAACTAGGTAAGCACGATGAAGGATATGCAAGTACAAATAAACTCGTTAAAACATGAAACATGAAACAAGCTAGATAGAGAGATCATGATAGAACGAGATCTAGAAGGATATAACAAGATAGAATGAGCAATATTTCACTTTGTACAAGCACGCAAGATTTCACTTGATGTCAATAGTTTTCAAGAACGCAAGATATCACTAGTTGCATTAAATGCAGGATGGCCATATCACGCAAGCAAGCAAGCACACATGAGCACGATAATGTAACACTAATCAGGCACGTAGACACTAATGTACACCAAGAAAAGATCCATCAAGAATGTACACCAGGACACGTGTATGTGGTTTTTGTATCTATCATTCAACACGCACGCACAATTTCCCAGCGCAGATGCAACGCCAGTAATCATTATACCCCATGGCTAACAATATATCTATGACTCGCCATCATTGGGGCTAGATCGGAGCCCTTGGACACACGCCATGCCCTGTCAGCATCTCACGTAAACTTTTAAATGTAGATACCCAAAGTCATTAATAATGGCCAATGAGAGTTTCAATAAGTAAGCATATGTAATGTCATGTTCATGATGATGATGAGAACAAGTAATAAACACATTGAACATGATTTCATGAGATCAATGGTCAGGAGATAAATTTGGCAACATAACGGTACGATTTGTACTTTAGTTCAATCTTTACATTAATGGCTTTAGTCTAGATTGTAATTCACACTCACGAGAACAAGAAGAGAAAGGAAGTGCACGCTATCTCCAGGGAACTTCAATGGTACAACCAACTCGTCCGCCATGTGGGAATCCATGGTCAGAGGAGATTTACGGAGGTCTTGGAGAAAAGGTCACTAGTCTACCGATTCGGAATGACCAGTAGAGAGCTTCCAAATTCCCAAGAAAGAGCTGCCTAGACGTGTAAGTGTGTAGTGATGTATGCGTGTCTCAATTCACAATCCATCGGTCTCAAACTCACGAAAAACACTTTAACATGATAGCATGCAATGAAACTATGCATTTAATTAAACACGGATTGTGAGATTTTAAGATAACAATTTATCATTGTAAGAAGCTAGAACAGTTCGAAGAGTTAATTAAAAGTCACCTGAATAGTCACGTCATTAAGAAAGCATTTAGAATAATGTTCGTGTACTTAAAGCTTTTTAAATGGGTTTAACACTTTTAAGCCATTAAAATAACCACCATGCATTGATCAAACCCAAAACATGTGAATTACACACTAAATATCATATTAACTAGACCTCAGGTATAGCGGTTAGGTTTGCAAAAAAGTAAGTGGGGGTTTAATGAAAAATCCTGAGATCGCGATGGGTACATATAAGGAAAGCGACAGGGCTGTCAGGCCCTGGGTCAGGTCGCGACAGACCCCAGTAAGGGTCGCGACGGGTCGGGGCCAGAACGCGACAGGGTTATGTGAAGAACGCGACATGGCGGTCAGATCAGGCAGCAAGGTCGCGACGGAGCGCTTCGTCGCTTTTAGAACGCGACGGCCTCAGAACACGGCCTATCGGGCCGTCACGTTCACAGGGTCTGCGCCTGACATCGACAGAGAAAGGACATGTTCTTGGATTGCGGTCCAGAACTACCTTATATTGACACAAGGTGCTTCAAAAATAGAGAACAATTGGTACAAGGTATGAAAAATAACGAAACCAGTTTTAAAATAACCTAGACATGCAAAGGTGCTTCCAGTAAATCGAAATTAGAAAATAATGAGGGTTTTGACAGGATTTAATCAAGTCAAACTCAACGTAGAAGACAAGTGTAACCTGAAGATGTAGGTTCATGCAGCAACCTCTTACCATGCTTATAACTCTCTAACTAATGTCATTTAGACAAAACATTCAACACAAAACCTGACGAAGACAACTAGTAGAATAAATTTCATGTTGTGAGTTTACTCTAATTCGGTCTTAAATCACATGCAACATACAAAGAATGGGAAAAGCTCTAACAGTGCACGACTTTGGCAAAACGCCTATAATTCAAAATATACTCATTGGAATTCGATGAAACGAGTGGGAAACAAAAGTTAACATGATGCTCTACACATTGGTATAGGATATGTTAAGGTTTGGCCCGAGAAAACCTACCTTTTGGGTTGATGAATACTCATTCTTTAGAAATCCCGTGTTCAGACCACTGTTTGTAGAACACTTAATACTCCGTGTATACTGCATGGAATTTGGGCATTCCATTTGGGTTAAGAAGTAGACTCAACCCTCTTTCCAGGGGTATAAGCCTTGCACGATGGGATTTAGGTTTGGCCTACCTTAGCTTGACTCCAAGAAGGTGGTTTGTGCAGGTCGCAGCAGACGAACGGGGAAGAAGATGAGCTTCTTGTGGTCCATCCACAGCTCCCTAGCCACCAAGAGCTCCTCCACACGACCCCAGCAAGTCCTAAAACTCATCCCTAGGGTTTGGTGAAGAGTATTTAAGCAACCATGGTGTTTAGGAGTCCTATTGTAACTAGGAAAGAAGGGTTGCGGGATTGGTTTGTGTCTTTCCATAATTTGAGGATCTCTTCCTCCATTAGAGAGTCTTGGCCATCAAGCAATCTCCATGGGTGGGTAGGCACGAATTTGGGTTGCCAAGATTGCAAGAACTCTTCCCCAATCCAACTCTAATTTCCCCTTTCTAATTTCAGCCTATTTAAGCCATGAATTTCCATGCATTTTCTTATTTTTATTGGATTTTTGGGTCATATGTGGTCCATTGGCCCAATTAAGATATTGGTTCATTAATATATAATGTTGGAAGTCTCTCCAACACTTTTATTTAATTTTTGATTGCGTCGTATTTCCGTGTTACCGGTTTTCCGACTTGTTTCCTAATTCGAAAAATTGGTCACCATGTGATGTTCACTTGGTTAATCGGATTTTTGTCACACTAATTTCTTCGTGGATCCCTCAAGAATAATGTGTGGGGTTGATTTCCCATTTTTAGGGATTTTTCCGATGTGTTTTAGCACATGCGATAATGATACGTATGTTTTAAATACTTTGATATTATGGAAATTATTTATTTCCATTTATTTGAAATTATATATATATATATATTTGAAATTTCCGGGGTGCTACACCCTCCCCTACTTAAGAGAATTTGGTCCCCAAATTCATGTATGGAAAATTATTGCACAAGTGAGGTGTACTTACTTGTGAATAGCTCCGGGTATCTTTTGCGCATCGCTTCCTCGGTTTCCCACGTGTCGTCCTCATCCATGCGTTGATTCCATCTAACCCTTACCAGTGGGATAACCTTGTTCCGTAGTCGGCACAGTTCCCGGTCCACGATCTTAATTGGCTTCTCTTGATATGTTCTGTCGTTGTTGAATTCCAGAAGCTCGTATTCTATGACATGCCATGGATCTCGCACATACTTTTTCAACATGGATATGTGGAACACATTGTGTATTCTGTCCATTTGTGGTGGTAAAGCGAGATGATATGCCACCTCGCCGACCCTTTCAAGGATTTCGAAAGGCCCGACGAACCTTGGTGACAACTTGCCTTTAATGCCAAAACGCCTAATCCCACGGCCCGGAGACACTTTCAAGAATACATGCTCACCGACCTGAAATTCCAGGTCTCTTCTTCTATTATCTGCATATGCCTTTTGTCTTTGCTGCGCCACTGCCATTCTTTCTTTAATAAGTTTTACCTTCTTTGTGGTTTCCCTTATCATCTTGGGTCCTAGCATTTGTTTTTCTCCAACTTCATACCAGCATATTGGAGATCGGCAACTCCTACCATAAAGGGCTTCAAATGGTGTCATTTGAATGCTAGCTTGATAGCTATTATTGTAGGCGAACTCCACAAGAGGTAAATGTTCATGCCAGCTACCTCCAAAATCTAGGACACATGCTCTAAGCATATCTTCAATCACCTGGTTGGTTCTCTCCGTCTGACCATCTGTCTGTGGATGGAAAGCCGTGCTAAAGTTTAGTTTAGATCCCAAGGAGTAATGCAGTCCTTTCCAAAAGTGGGATGTAAACCTGGGTCTCTATCCGACACGATAGACACCGGTACTCCATGTAGTCTGACTATTTCCTTCACATACAATGCAGCCAGAACGTCTACAGACCACTTATTCTTCACTGGCAAGAAGTGAGCTGACTTAGTTAAGCGGTCGACTATAACCCAGATACCATCGAATCCACCTCTAGATTTGGGTAGTCCGAAAATAAAGTCCATCCCTATACCTTCCCATTTCCATGCCGGAATTTCTAGGGGTTTGAGTTTACCTGTGGGTCGCAAGTGTTCCGCCTTGACCCTTTGACATGTTAAACAATGGGCGACATATTCCGCCACCTCTCTCTTTATATTAGGCCACCAGAAGCTTCTTTTCAAATCTTGATACATTTTGGTAGTTCCAGGATGAATAGTATATCTGGTCTTGTGAGCCTCATCCATAATCATTTTCTTTGTCTCTGCATGGTCGGGTACACATACTCAATCCCGGAACAATAGCCTTCCATCTTCATTTAATGAGAAATCCGGCCTCTGGTCTAGATTAGCCTTAATCTCCACAAGTATAGGGTCATTGTCTTGGAGTGTTGTGATGCCGTCCAATAGTGTAGGTTGTGCTCTAACACTAGCAACAAAGCATTTCTTCTCTTTGATGTCAGCATCAATATTTAACTTGGCGAAGTCTTCTAATAACTTCCATTCGTCCACCATTAAACTTGACAATGTGATCATTGGCTTTCTACTTAGAGCATCTGCCACATCATTTGCTTTCCCTGGATGATATTGGATCGTGAAGTCGAAGTCTTTGAGATACTCCAACCACCTCCGCTGTTTCATATTCAAGTCCTGCTGAAAAAACAGATACATCAAGCTTTTATGGTCAGAAAACACAATGAATTTCTCACCATATAGATAATGACGCCATATCTTCAAGGCGAAGACTACAACAGCTAGCTCAAGATCATGTATAAGATAATTGCCCTCGTGCTTCTTCAATTGTCTGGATGCGTAGCATATAACTTTCCCATTTTGCATCAGCACACAGCCAAGGCTGATCCCTGATGCATCGGTGTATACTTCAAAACTACCCCCAGCAACAGGCAGGGTCAGTACGGGTGCTGAGGTAAGGTGCTCTCTCAATGCCCTGAAACTTTCTTCACATTCATCAGTCCATGCAAAGGGATTCTCCTTCCTGATAAGCCTGGTCAATGGTACAGCTATCTTTGAGAAATCTTTAATGAAGCGGCGATAATAACTGGCTAAACCCAGAAAGCTTCTAATCTCTGACACAGTTGTCGGCCTTTCCCAGTTCTTTACTGCCTCCACCTTATATGGATCCACGGAGATTCCCTCCTTGGATATGATGTGACCAAGGAAGGACACTTCCTCCATCCAGAATTCACACTTACTAAGTTTGGCATAGAGTTGATTATCTCTGAGCACTTGCAAAGCAACCTTCAAGTGTTCTTCATGTTCTTCTTTGGATTTGGAGTAAATAAGGATGTCATCAATGAACACCACTATAAACTGGTCCAAGTATGGCCTATAGATATTGTTCATAAGTTGCATGAAAGCCGCTGGAGCATTGGTTAAACCAAACGACATGACTATGAACTCATAGTGACCATATCTACTTCGGAATGCAGACTTGTGAATATCCTCTTCCTTTATTCTTAGTTGATGGTAGCCAGATCTTAGATCTATCTTAGAGAAATATTGTGCGCCAGAGATCTGGTCAAATAGCTAGTTGATGTGAGGTAGTGGATACTTATTCTTTATTGTCAACCGGTTCAACTGACGGTAATCAATGCATAGCCTCATTGTCCCGTCCTTCTTCCTGACGAATAGCACTGGCGCTCCCCAGGGGGATGTGCTAGGCCTGATAAAACCTTGATCTAGCAATTCTTGGATCTGTCTCTTTAACTCCTGTAATTCAACAGGGGACATGCGGTACGGGGCTTTTGAAACAGGGGCTGCCCCAGGGAGTAACTCAATGGTGAAATTTACCTCTCGCTCAGATGGTATACCAGGTAATTCCTCGGGAAATACATTAGGATAGTCCCTGGATATTGGAATGTCTTCTAGGGTCGGTTTCTTCTTTTCAGTTGCCAAGACGGAAACTAGGAAAGCATCACAACCCTGGTTGATCAGCTTAGAAGCCTTTAAGGAGGATATCAACATAGGGTGTTTGTGATAACAGGTGCCAAAGTAGTGATAGCGTTGGAAGGTTTGGTCTTTTAAAAGTGACCCTCCTATGGCGACAATTTACATCGGCATCATATTCAATTAGCCAATCGACACCCAAAATGGCATCATAACCCTTCATGTCTAAACAGATAAGGTCGGCAGGGAGATTGTGTCCTCCAATTATAGTTTCACATTTCGGAAAGTAGTGAGTGAGTTCAGATTCTAGGCCTAGTGGAGAGGCTACCGTGATCTTGGATTCTAAGGGTATAGGTTTGACAGGTAGAGTTGCAGAAAATGTGGTAGCAATAAATGAATATGCAGCTCTAGTATCAATAAGCACAAATGCAGGTTGCGAGTGTATGGAAATGGTACCTTCCACCATACCCCCTTCCTCGGGTAGGTCGTCTTCTATGACAGCATTAAGGCGTCCCTAACGCCATGGTACATTCTGAGCTCTACCTGGATGGTCCTTCAGCATAGGACAATCAGGAATATGGTGGTCACGACCTCCGCATTTCAAGCACGCCCCGAGCTTCTTTCAGCATTCCTCAGCTCAGTGCCCCGGTTTATCACAGAATTTGTAGTTTTTAGCTAACTGCCTACCTTCCACTTTGACTCCCTTGTCTCCAGCAACATCTCTTCCGGCATTCAGCCTCTTGTTGTTGTTGTTGACGTTGTTGTTACGAAAGGTTGGAGCAATATTAGGTGCTCCCTTATTGATGAAAACTGGCTTGGAGTTGTCCTTGCCCCTCATGCCCTCTACTTTGGCCATGGTGTCTTCTACCAGCTGAGCTCTTTGGACCATCTTAGTGTAAGTTTGAATGTTGTGTGGTCCAAGCCTTTTAATGAACATGAGCCTGAGCCCATCCATGAAACGGTTAGCCTTCAGTCTTTCGGTTCCCACCAGGTGTGGGGCATACACCGCAAGACGCGCGAACTGAGCCTCATACTCAGCCACGGTCATTCCTTTCTGTTTCAGTGCGGCAAACTCTGCTGCCTTCTTCTCCTTAACTCTCTCAGATAAATACTTTCCCCGGAATATCTCTAGGAATCCGGCCCACTCCAGTTCAACTACATTAGGCAGATGGGCCGAGGTGGCCTTCCACCATACTCGAGCATCTTTAGTAAATTGGAAAGTGGCCAGTACCACCTTTTCCCTATTAGTGCATTGCATCACTTAGAAAATCCTTTCTATCTCCTCTTGCCAATTCTCTGCCTTATCTGGGTCGGGGGATCCAGAGAAATGAGGAGGGTTTAAACTCCTAAAATTCTGGTGCAGATCACCGGCTCCATTCCTTGCAGCTGTAGCCTAATTTCCAGCATGAACTACATTTTGCAGGGCCTGAGTAAGTCCAACCACAGTGTCTTGCATAGCTTGCCACTGGTTGCGAGCCATTGCAGTTGAGTGAGAGTGTTATGAGGGTTCCTGAGAAAGGATGGAAACCAATTAATGTCTCTAGATACATTATAAGAGTCAATGGGTAGGAGTGTTTAATTCCTTCTAACATATTCCCAGTCTCTACCCATTCTCACCAGGTACTATATTTAATTTCCATGACCTAGGTTCCATAGGTATCTCCTATTCCTGAGACATATCCTATTTGATATTCCTAGGCTCTGATACCACTAAACTGTCACGTCTCGAGAATTATGCAGTGGATAGTAGTTCGAATAATTCGAGTCAATATCCCGAGACACGAACAGTCGGCAAATAAGCCTCTAGCTAGGACGCACTAAATGTATAACAACATATATCATCATTGGGCCCAAATATTGAACTCAACATAAATTGTATTCAAAATGGAAACTAGTACAGGACTAAGACTCAATAAAATAGGAAAATTACACTTATTCCTCACTTCCTACTACATTGTACTAACACTCAAAATAAACTAACTATAGCTAGACATATATTTGGAACGCTCTTCACTCGGACACATTCCCATCCTCGACTTACTCTTCCTCTTGAACTTCATAATCACCTAAATTGGGTAAAAGTAGGGAATGAGCAAACTATCCCAGTAGAATTTATATCTCAATGTGCGGGTAATGATATAAGTGATTAGCAATTTAGAACTAGGCAAGCACGATGAAGGATATGCAAGTACGAATAAACTTGTTAAAACATGAAACAAGCTAGATAGAGAGATCATGATAGAACGAGATCTAGAAGGATATAACAAGATAGAATGAGCAATATTTCACTTTGTACAAGCACGCAAGATTTCACTTGATGTCAATAGTTTTCAAGAACGCAAGATATCACTAGTTGCATTAAATGCATGATGGCCATATCACGCAAGCAAGCAAGCACGCACAAGCACGATAATGTAACACTAATCAGGCACGTAGACACTAATGTACACCAAGAAAAGATCCATCAAGAATGTACACCCGGACACGTGTATGTGGTTTTTGTATCTATCATTCAACACGCACGCAGGATTTCCCCATGCAGATGCAACGCCAGTAATCATTATACCCCATGGTTAACAGTATATCTATGACTCGCCATCATTGGGGCTAGATTGGAGCCCTTGGACACACGCCGTGCCCTGTCAGCATCTCACGTAAACTTTTAAATGTAGATACCCACAGTCATTAATAATGGCCAATGAGAGTTTCAATAAGTAAGCATGTGTGATGTCATGTTCATGATGATGATGAGAACAAGTAATAAACACATTGAACATGATTTCATGAGATCAATGGTTAGGAGATAAATTTGGCAGCATAACGGTACGATTTGTAGTTTAGTTCAATCTTTACATTAATGGCTTTAGTCTAGATTGTAATTCACACTCACGAGAACAAGAAGAGAAAGGAAGTGCACGCTATCTCCAGGGAACTTCAATGGTACAACCAACTCATCGGCCATGTGGGAATCCATGGTCAGAGGAGATTTACGAAGGTCTTGGAGAAAAGGTCACTAGTCTACCGATTCGGAATGACCGGTATAGAGCTTCCAAATTCCCAAGAAAGGGCTGCCTAGACGTGTAAGTGTGTAGTGATGTATGCGTGTCTCAATTCACAATCCATCGGTCTCAAACTCACGGAAAACACTTTAACATGATAGGATGCAATGAAACTATGCACTTAACTAAACATGGATTGCGAGATTTTAAGATAACAATTTATCATTTTAAGAAGCTAGAACAGTTCGAAGAGTTAATCAAAAGTCACCTGAATAGTCACGTCATTAAGAAAGCATTTAGAATAATGTTCGTGTACTTAAAGCTTTTTAAATGGGTTTAACACTTTTAAGCCATTAAAATAACCACCATGCATTGATCAGACCCAAAACATGTGAATTACACACTAAATATCATATTAACCAGACCTCAGGTATAGCGGTTAGGTTTGCAAAAAAGTAAGTGGGGGTTTAATGAAAAATCTTGAGATCGCGACGGGTATATATAAGAAAAGCGACAGGGCTGTCAGGCCCGGGGTTAGGTCGCGACAGACCCCAATAAGGGTCGCGACGGGTCGGGGCCAGAACGCGACAGGGTTATGTGAAGAACGCGACAGGGCGGTCAGATCAGGCAGCAAGGTCACGACGGAGCGCTTCGTCGCTTTCAGAATGCGACGGTGGGTGCTGTCGCGACAAGACCTCAGAACGCGGCCTATCGGGCCATCGCGTTCACAGGGTCTGCGCCTGACATCGATAGAGAAAGGACATGTTCTTGGATTGCGGTCCAAAACTGCCTTATATTGACACAAGGTGCTTCAAAAATAGAGAACAATTGGTACAGGGTATGAAAAATAACGAAACTAGTTTTAAAATAACCTAGACATGCAAAGGTGCTTCCAGTAAATCGGAATTAGAAAATAATGAGGGTTTTGATAGGCTTTAATCAAGTCAAACTCAAAGTAGAAGACAAGTGTAACCTGAAGACGTAGGTTCATGCAGCAACCCTCTTAACATGCTTATAACTCTCTAACTAATGCCATTTAGACAAAACGTTCAACACAAAACCCGACGAAGACAACTAGTAGAATAACTTTCATGTTGTGAGTTTACTCTAAATTAGTCTTGAATCACATGCAACATACAAAGAACAGGAAAAGCCCTAACAGTGCACGACTTTGGCAAAACGCCTATAATTCAAAATCTACTCATTGGACTTCGATGAAACCAGCGGGAAACGAAAGTTAACATGATGCTCTACACATTCGTATAGGATATGTTAAGGTTTGGCCCGAGAAAACCTACCTTTTGGGTTGATGAATACTCATTCTTTAGAAATCGTGTGTTCAGACCACTGTTTGTAGAACGCTTAATACTCCGTGTATACTGCATGGAATTTGGGCATTCCACTTGGGTTAGGAAGTAGACTCGACCCTCTTTCCAGGGGTATAAGCCTTGCACGATGGGATTTAGGTTTGGCCTACCTTAGCTCGACTCCAAGAAGTTGGTTTGTGCAGGTCGCAGCAGACGAACGGGGAAGAAGATGAGCTTCTTGTGGTCGATCCATAGCTCCCTAGCCACCAAGAGCTCCTCCACACGACCCCAGCAAGTCCTAAAACTCATCCCTAGGGTTTGGTGAAGAGTATTTAAGCAACCATTGTGTTTATGAGTCCTATTGTAACTAGGAAAGAAGGGTTGCGGGATTGGTTTGTGTCTTCCATAATTTGAGGATCTCTTCCTCCATTAGAGCGTCTTGGCCATCAAACAATCTCCATGGGTGGGTAGGCACGAATTTGGGTTGCCAAGATTGCAAGATCTCTTCCCCAATCCAACTCTAATTACCCCTTTCTAATTTCAGCCTATTTAAGCCACAAACTTCCATGCATTTTCTTATTTTTATTAGATTTTTGGGTCATATGTGGTCCATTGGCCCAATTAAGATATTGGGTCATTAATATATAATGTTGGAGGTCTCTCCAACACTTTTATTTAATTTTTGATTGCGTCGTATTTCCGTGTTAACGGTTTTCCGACTTGTTTCCTAATTCGGAAAATTGGTCACCATGTGATGTTCACTTGGTTAATTGGATTTTTTGTCGCACGAATTTCTTCGTGGAACCCTCAAGAATAATGTGTGGGGTTGATTTCCTATTTTTACGGATTTTTCTGATGTGTTTTAGTACATGCGATAATGATACGTATGTTTTAAATACTTTGATATTATGGAAATTATTTATTTCTATTTATTTGAAATTATATATATATATATATATATATATTTATTTATATATATATATTTGAAATTTTCGGGGTGCTACATATGACCCATATTCACCATCATGTCTCTTTTCGCATCCAGTCAATGAAATGCATTAGTCTTTTGTGGTCATCTGACATCTGTTAGTATGGCAGGCTTGTCAGTACGGCATGTCTTGTTGTCGCAGCCGTCCTCTTGGATGCATTGGTGTCGCAGCAAGGAGACATGATGCAATAGTGTTGTTAACGCAGCATGTTGCTCTGACACATTTTGGGTGCCGAAGGCTTAAAGCCTTGGTCAGCGCTCAGAGGTGGCCATTCACACGAGAAGGCCCATAACGGGTTGGTTTCTCCATTTGAGGATGGGGATGCTTGTGCTTTCTCAATCCAAGTGGTTCGGGCTTGTTTGGTTTCTTGGGTGTGTTTTCTAGCTTCTCCGTGCTCCCCTCCCCCTTGTGGTGTGTGTGGGTGGCCCTTGGGATGCTCTATCCATGGGTTGGCCTTCACACTAGTAATGTGTCAACTTTGGGCAACGTGTTACCATTGAATATTGTTGAATTGTGTGTTTTGATGATGACATATTGTACACAATCTGATGATGTCATATTGTACATATGTGGGAGATTGTTGTGTTGTGTATTTGGATGATGACATATTGTACACATCTTCTATTGTACATATAACGATCATGACAACATTCACAATGTTTTGATGATAAATAAGAAATGCTATCATGTTGCATATCCTTTGATTCATGGTTGCATATCATGGATTGAATGGCCACATTGAAATCATGCTTATATGAACATCGGATGTTCACTTTTGGTCGTTACAGACATCGGATGTTCAATTTTGGTCTGTGTCAGTCAAAGTGTAACTTCATCATATACGAAGCTAGACTTCGGATATCCTCAAGTGGAACTTCGTCATATATGAAGCTAAGTTTTGGATATGATGAAGTCACTTTGACCGATCAAGACTATTTTATCATTGTGCCTTTGGATGTTCTATTTTGTTCTTTATCAGACGAAGTGTAACTTTGTCATATACAAAGCTAGACTTCGGATATGACGAAGTGGAACTTCTTCATATACGAAGCTAAGCTTCGGATATGACAAAGTCACTTCTACCTATTAAGACTAAATTCAACACTGACTTCGGATGTACTCAATTGTTCTTTATCAGACGAAGTGTAACTTTGTCATATACAAAGCTAGACTTCGGATATGACGAAGTGGAACTTCATCATATACGAAGCAAAACTTCAGATATGACAAAGTCACTTCGACCGATGAAGACCATTCTAACATTGTGACTTCGGATGTTCATATTTACACTTGGCCATCCGAAGCTATGAACTTCGTATATTTCTATTATGGTCGCTAACATCCGAAGCTCTGTGACTTCGAATGTCACGTTTTAGTCACTGTCAGTCGAAGTAGAACTTCATCATATACGAAGTTGGACTTTGGATATGATGAAGTGAAACTTCGTCATATATGAAGCTAAGATTTAAATATGACAAAGTCACTTCGACTGATCAAGACACATTTGTCACTTTGACTTCAGATGTTCACTTTTACACCTGGTCAGTCAAAGCAATAAGACTTTGTATATTCACGTTGTATCTCTGCCATCCGAAGCACCTTGACTTCAGATGTCACGATTTACACTGGGCCATTCGAAGTGTTGAGACTTCGTATATTCATGTTATAATCTGAAAGTCAATGTTCTGACAGTCGATCAAACATCAGTTACCTTATGTTTAAGATCGATTGTCATAACATGGATTCTCAACAACTTAAACATGGATTACCTTATGTTCAAGATCGATTATCTTAACATGGATTGCCAATTAACTTTAAGGATCGATTGTCTCATATATATGGCTGTGAGTCTCACATCGATTGATGTTATTGATTGAAGCATATTATTGCCTTTTCTCCTGAATGCCTTAAGATGCTATTTGTGTAGGATGTGACTAGCACTTGTCTTACTTGGGGTAACGAAACCCTAGGTATGAGGTTTGGGCATCTGGCCATAAATATGGCCTTGTCCTTTGCGAAAAGTATGCGGCTAGCATCCAGAAGTGAAGCAGAAAAGAGAAGTGTGAAAAGAAGTAGGAAAAGTGAGAAGCCCAGAAAGAGGCAAAGCAGCCGCTGCCAGAAGAAAATAAGCAAAGCAAAAGAAGAAGAAGATGAAGATGGTACAGATGATGCTATTGTGAAGAAAGCATCAAGTAGTAGTAGCAGTAGAGTAATTGCAGGAGCATCCTAGAAGGTGTTCATATGATTGGCTATTTCCAGAAGGTCTGGATCTGAAGCAAAAAAAGAGCAATCTAAAGAGGGCGTCATCAGATCTCCTCAAGATCATCCAAGCTCAGGCTCCCAACAGGCATTTCAGTCGAAGAACATCGAATTCACACTCCCATCTCTCATCTCTATTGGATTGTTCATTTAGAATTGACTTGAACGTGTGTGTGATGTGATTTGTACAAGATCTCTATACAGATCAAGTGTTTGTGTGTTTGTGGATCAGATCAACGCTAGAGGATCTGATCTTCTGTGGATCTATTCTAGCAAGTGTGTGTTTCTGAGCCGTCGTGCTCAAGTGTGTGTGTGGTCTAAGCCATCATGCTCAAGTGTATGTGTGGTTTGAGCCGTCGAGCTCAAGTGTGTGTGTTGTACTCAAGCTTTTAGTAGTGTGGCCTCACTGTGTGAGGGATGGATGTAGGAATCACTGAAGGTGATCTCCGAACCACCTAAAAATTCCTTATGCATTGTGGTTTGATCTTGCTATGCTAGATGCATACATAGGGATTTCGTTTACACACTACTTGTTAATTTGCTCACACACATTACACACTTTCTTGACTCACACACTATTTGATTAAATGTTTCACACACTTTAATCACATATAGTGCATCAAATCTGTGGGGTTTTAACTTAATAGAACTATTAACTTCAAAGTAATTTTTAATTGCTTAAGTTTTTGCTGCAAATCTATTCAACCTCCCCTTCTAGATTTTTCCATCACCGAATAATCGATCCTACATTTGGTATCAGAGAACGATACTCTATTCATCGGTTGTGATTTGGCAGATCTATTTTAGCTTCATTGTTAAATCTTTTTGTGTGCTTAATCGCTCTGATCCTACACTTGGAATCAAAGTAGGTTGATGTCTGACTCTGATTTGATTTGATCTGATTAGATTTGATTGCTTCTTTTTGGCTTCTTCTAATTTGATTTGATTTGACAATTAGAAATGATCCTTCAATTGACATTAGAGTCAACGCTCTGTCCATCGAATTTACTTTTGCAAATCTAGTGCATCTTATGCTTCTAATCATATTGTGTGATTAATTGTTCTGGTCCAACGATTTGGAATCAGAGCAGGTGCACTATGCATTGGTGTTGGTGTGACAGATATGAGATTTGGATATTTTAAGCCTTTGGATTTCTAATTTGATTTTCTAAAACATCATCTGATCTACTTGAACTGTTTGATTGCTTGAATTGATCTCCAATTGTGTGCTCACTTATTGATCTAACGATCAGGAGTGTTACTACAATTGATATCAGACCAAGTGCTCTGAAATTAGATCTAATTTTTGTTTAATCTGATTTACTGGTTCCAGAGAATTGTCTATAATGAGCAAATCAACTAAAATTACTAGATATTTCAACTTGCATGAATTTCCTGCCACAATTTCAAAGAAGCCCACATGCTCACAATTACAATCTAATTTGTAGAACTCCTCCAAGAAGGCTGGAAGAAAAGAAAAGACAAATTCAAACCAGTGCTTAATGGCTCAGAAAAGCTCATCTAGTTTAGAGAGTTCAAGAAACATTCAAACTCTCATAGCACATTCAATGAGCTCAGAGCATCCTTCATCTTCTTCTGAATCCAAGAAATCAAATGGGTCTACTAGGTCAGGTAAACCAATTCCAAACCCATTTATGTACGCAAATTCAGATTCTGATTCAGATGAAGTCATGTCTAATGATGAATTGTTTGAATTTTGTCAACATGTATGCAAGAAAAACAAGAGAAAGAAGTCTAAAAATAAAAAATTGAAAAATAAACTTGAATTGCTTCAGAACAACGATAAAGATCTTTCCGAAGAAAATGAAAATTTGAAATTTGAAGTTTAGAAACTAAATTCTAAAAAAGAAAGTCTAAAAGATAAAATCAAAATTTGTGAAAAAAAAATTGAGTGAATCAAAAGATGATCATAAGCTATTGAGATCTAAAGTCATCAATCTGGAAAATGAAAATGAAAAGTTGATTGTTCTTAATGAGAGCCTCAAATTTGACAATGATCAATTAAACAAACAAATTTCCAATATGGCTCATGATCATCAGATAAATGAGAAATACAAACAACTTATTGAAGAAAATCAGAAAATCAATAAAAATTGTTCTATCAAGAAGAATCTTGTCTCTATGAAAAACAAAAAAAAAAATTGAAATAGGAAAACAAAAAAACATTGCATAGGATTCCTCCATCTTCTCCACAAACATGGAAAGCTCCAAGGCAAGCTCCAAATCCACATCATGCTAGGAGCTATCAAAAGGTAAGGCCTCCTCAAAGAAAAAGGGGGTTCTAACACACGTACTCATGCCAGGGTAAGTATCATGTAAGAAATTCTCCTATATGCTTTAATTGCAATAAACATGGTCATCTTGCCACATATTGCTAGTTTAGAAATGAAAATTTCTATAAACATGCAAAACCAGTCCAATGCTTCACATTTCATAAACATGGTCACATTTCTAAGAACTGTTGGCATAGAAATGATAATTTTGAGCATGCTCCCAAGCCCCATGCTCATACGCATGCTCATGTATATAGGAATAAAATCATGTTCATGCTGAAAATACTTAGAAATTTCATGTACATAAGAATAGAACTGCTGCACAAAATAAGTCTTCTGATTTCCATGTTAAAAATTTAAAAATAAAAAACCTCATAAAAATATAGATGCATTTAACAAGACTAAGAAAAAGTCTGGAACTAATGCTGCTCATAGTTCCATTAATGAAGGAACTGCATCTATGTCAAAAAAAAAATCATTTTAGATTCAGAAATCATTGTTACATTCTAACATTGATTTAATTGCAGGACCCAAGCCCATATTGGTCCCAAGACCAGCTTGATCAGCAAGTTGATGAGCATCGTAGCCATACATATCCATCTGGAATCAAGTCAATAGCTATGCAAGCAAGAAATGATTGGAGAACATAGGTAAAATCTTTGAAAAAGAATTGAAGATTTTTTAGGTAAAATCTCTTATCATTTCAGAATTGAATTGCTTAAGTAGGAATGACTTTTTTTAGTTTTACATGAATAATGAAAATTGTGTTTTGATGTTGCTGCCCCCAATGACTATTTATCTTAACATTTGGAATCATGTTGTGTCATCATGCTTGCATAAATGTGTGTATGATTTTTGTGCATAATCATGTTTGAATTGCTTACAAAATTTTTCATATCATGCACATACTAAGTGGGAGTAATGTTGAAAAGGACAAAAATGTCTCTGAAAAAGGCTGCTAATAAAAGTGAAAACTAGTTTGAACTGGAAAAACTCAGGGAAATTGACTTTGATCATAACCAAGTCGACACACATTTGAACATGTGTCGACACCAATTGATTTTGATCATCATCAGGTCGACACACATCTGCTCATGTGTCGACACCAGTTGCTTTTGATCATCATCAGGTTGACACACATCTGCTTATGTGTCGACACCAGTGGTCTTCTATTGCCTTCTATTTGAGAATTCATCCTCATGTGTCAACACACTGAGAATTCTGTGTCAACACACCATCATATAACTTTTGAAAAACTTCATATATTCAGAAGGACTTATTAGTTGACCTCTTCATGTTGCATGAATCTATTCAAGGTTCCATTGATATTTTTGTATGAGAAATAAAATTTTAAATATCTAAAATATTTGTGCTCTTAGATTAACCATGAAGATGAAAAATAAGATCTAGAGTCATGTGTCTATCTTTATCCTTAAATGTTATTTTTGACTTTTATTGCAAAACACTTTAATTAGACACATGAGTAGTCTTGAGTTCTATATCACAAGAAATACTGAAGTTTTGTTTTTTAACAAATGCTAAGAATAAAATTTTAATAACTCAAGACCATGATCTGTTAAGGTAAAAAAACTATCTATCACTTAAAAGAAAATTCTTGAAAAATTGAAAGAAAATATTTCAAGAAAAAAAAAACATTTTAAGAAAAATTGCAAAACAATGATTAGTACACTGAGTAACCAGGTTATTCCACATGAGACATGGTTGCATTTGGGTCAAAAGATGTTGCTAAGTTATCTCTATTCAAAAAGAAGTAAACAAATGATTAGTATGCATAGTAGTCAGGCACTTCTGCACTGGGTAAGTGTGTGTGCTTGCACAGAAAATCATGAATTAAATTAAATCTTCTTTGCTAAATTTCCTAAAATATCTCAAATCAAAGAAATAAAAAGAAAAAGACAAAGGTGTCTAGAGTGCAGCTAACCTAAAATAGAATTCATGTTGTTCAAGAATGTTAAATTGTTATTCTACACTTGTGTTAAGATCAAAACTTTGATTTTCTAATGATATACACTCTTGCCAACTCAATTTAGGTCACAAAAATCTTGCCACATTTGTAAATAAAATTTCTAAAGTGATTTTTGATGATAAAGAACGAACATAAGAACTCAATCAAAAAATATCGTTGTTTTTAACCCTTGCTGCACATTATGAAAGGTACTATAATATTATCTATCATATACTTAAAATCATTGTGTATCTGAATACCTTCCGGACCCCTTCAAAGTGAAATTGCTCATGCTCCTTGCAATACAATCTCATATTCAGGGGGAGCAACCTTACTGTTGATCTCTGATTTCATGCCCCAATCAATTGGTTTCATCACTCCTATTGGTTTCACATCATTTATTTTGATCCCCATTCAATTGGTGGTGGATAACTCCGATACTGTCAAAAGGGGAGAGTTGTTTCACTTAGGGGGAGAATTCAATATATCTGTGTGTTTTGTGAGACCTTTATTCATACTCTTGAGTTTGGGGGAGTTTGTTTTTAATGGGCGAAATTTACAAAGGGGAGAAATTTACAGTACCTTGCATGTTCATCTCACTATTTTTGATGTTGTCAAAAAGGGGGAGAAATTTTGTTATTCTGTGAAAGAATATTGTCATGTTTTGTCGTCATCAAAAAGGGGGAGATTGTTGAGTTGTGTGTTTTGATGATGACATATTGTACAGATGATGTCATATTGTACATATGTGGAAGATTGTTGTGTTGTGTATTTGGATGATGACATAATGTACACATTTTGACAATGACATATTGTACACATCTTCTATTGTACATATAATGATCATGACAACATTCACAATGTTTTGATCATAAATCATAAGTGCTATCATGTTGCATATCCTTTGATTCATGGTTGCATGTCATGGATTGACTGGCCACATTGAAAACATGCTTATATGAATATCGGATGTTCACTTTTGGTCATAGTCAACCGAAGCATAGACTGTTGTGTTGAGTGTGTATTGGAATTTCTTAATGATGATATTTTAATGATGACCAATTAGCATCACTCACATTTTGATTTTGATGATGACACAGTGATCATAGTGTACATATTGAATTTATTACAATAATGCTCAAACAACATGTTCTTGATACTTAATATCTCATATCCTACTGTGTATGACATGTCTTAATGGTATACTCTTTATTTGTACAGGTTTACAGAGTTTTTGTAAAAGTAGGTCAACTCTAGTTGACAGATAGGTCGACTCTACAAGACTACCCAACAAGTTTCTGAAGAGCAATTATCAGTTGTGTCGACTCCATTTAGAGATGAGATTGACACTAGCATCCATCCAGTGAACCAGCTTTGGAGGAATTCACAGGAGGTCGACTCTACCTGCTAATCAAGTCGACTCTACCTGTTGATCAGGTCGACACTAGTGGTATGTCAGGTCGTCACTAGTATTCTGCTAGTGAGATGCTTTTGGGGATTGGTCAACAGGTCGACTCTCATGAAAAATGAGGTCAACTCACATTTCTGTGCAAACCTAGAATCACACAGAGCATCACATCCAATGGCTGTGATCTCTTTCTGAGAACTTTATGGGAGATTCCATAATTACCAAAAGGCCATCTCATCCAAGTGGCAATATGGTAAAGTACCTTTTAGACACGTGGCAACCCAGGGTGCGGTCTACGTTCTGTGCACATCCCTTTCACGTATATGGATTGCGCAATGGCTATATAAGCCTTGATCTCATCAGTAGCAAAGTACAGAAAAAAAAAAAAAAAAAAAAAGGAGGGAAAAGAGCAGAGCGAGAAAAAGGGTATCTGCATCCAAAAAGGGAGCAGAGCACTGCCGCCAGGAAGAAGAAGAAGGAGAAGAAGAGGAGGAGTTCATGATTGGAGGAGTTCCTAATGAAGATAGATCTGAAAAGCTTGGAAACATCTCAGAGTCTGTAATTCATCTAGTTAACACTTTAATTGGGTGATCTATGTATGCATTCTACACAGATCATCAAATTCTATTTGTTCTATTTGTTTCATTGTAATGAGATAGATCGCGCTAGAGGATCTACTCTCTAATTGAGCTTGTTCTAACAGAACTTGGATCCATCATGGTCCAAAGGTTTTGAGCACAGTGTGCTCAGAGTTTGGAGCCGTAGTGCTCTGGTGTTTGAGCCATCGTGCTCAATTGCTTGTGAGTCGTTGAATTCACAAGTGGTCTGTGGAGTAGGTCATCGTGCCTATCTCCTAAGTGTTTCTTTGAGTCGTCGTACTCAAAGGGTTTGGATTTGTTGTGCTTCAGTTTGTACGTACTTGAGTTAGTGGTTCCTCCGTCGTGGGGAGGTGGACGTAGGAGACACAATTTGTGTTCTCCGAACCACCTTAAAATTCTCTGTGCACTGTGGTTTACTTGTGGTTTGTTGTCTCATTTCACTCTATACTCACACACCACAACTTGATCTAATTGAATTGTGTGTGTCACTCATTTTAATTCTGCTGCCATACAGACACATTCGTTATTAACATTGATTCAGTCACCTATCTGATCCCAACAACTGGTATCAGAGCTGGACAGAGTCTATACTATGAGGTGTTCTGTTGAATCATTGTGTTTCTGGTTTTGATTTACCCAATTATCTGCTTAATTTGTGTTGGTAGTTTCATTTAATTATCTTGATCATGGATTCCAAAGGTTTTGTTGCAGAAGGTCATTCAATCAATAGACCTCCATTTTTTTATGGTACTAATTACCCATACTGGAAGAACAGGATGATGGTATTTCTTCGAGCGTAGAACTATGAAGTCTGGAGGATTGTGGAGAAGGACCAGCAGAAATTACTGGAGATGAAGATACATGGACAAGGGAGCAGATCAGAAAGGCTACTCTGAACTACAGCGCCATGAACATGCTGTAATGTGCCATCGATCCAAAGGAGTTCTCTAGAATTTCTGTGTAAGTCTGCTAAGGAGATGTGGGATAAATTTGAATTGTTATATGATGGCACATCTCAAGTTAGGGAAACTAAAGCAAACATGTTAGTTTCTGATTATGAATTGTTTGTCATGAAATCTGATGAAACCATATCTGAGATGTTTGCTAGGTTTATGGTTATCATCAATGGACTTCGAGCTTTGGGTAAGGAATACTCAAATCAAGATTTGGTAAGGAAGATCTTGCATTCTTTATCTCCTGTGTGGCACACTAAAGCTATAGTCATTGAGGACTCAAATGATTTATCCAAAATAACATTGGATGAACTCATTGGATCCTTAATGATTTATGAGCTAAATCTTAAGAGATCTGAAGAACACATGTTGAAAACAAAACCCATTGCTCTTAAAGCTTCCTCAAGTAGTAAAGGAAAATCTAAAGAGATTTCTGAATCTGAAAAATATGACTCTGAGGATGATAATCATGCTTTGATAACTAGACAATTTAGGGCATTTTTGAAATCCAACAAGAAGAACTTTGGTAATAAGCAAAATGTCATGTCTGGTAAAAAGAAACACTCCTTCTCACATGTTGATCACAAGAAAAATGATGAACTTCCTGTGTGTTACAGGTGCAACAAATCTGGACACATGAAGGCTGAATGTCTAGAGAATAAGAAGGATAAGCTCAACAGACACAAGAAGGAGTTTCACAGAAAGAAGAACATGGCCATTGTAACATCCTCCTCTCTTGTGGGCCTCTTGTGGTCAGCCACCTTCTATTAAAGGTCGCGACACATCGAGCCGTCGCCTTCCGAAGGCCACAAAGTGGCTGTCGCATTCGGGTTGTGAACGCGACAGGCATGTTCTCACGTTCATCCCTTTGACCACAACATACAGTTTGTCGTTTTGCTGTCGGGACAGTTGGGACAAGTGTCAACCCTTGACAACAGGAAGGCGACTGGTCAGATGTCGCGTTCTGGGTGTCAGGTCTGTGAGGTTGACACATGACATTTCTGTTGGTCAGGTTTGACCAGGACTTGAGATAGAGACAGATTGGTCGTCGCGTTCAGTAGGTGAACGCAACTAGCAAGCTGTTGCGTTCTCAACTCCAAGGCTTAAATGTGCACAGGCCACAGAACACCCTTCGCCTCTTTCACTTGTGCTACTCCCCCTCCGACTCTTCTCTGTGTCCCTCTGCCGTGGGGAGTGGTTGAGGGAGAGTGTGAGGTGAGGGAGCTTGTGTGGAGTGTTCTTGCTCTTATGGAGGTGTTGGATTTCCCCTTTCATATGTGGTACTTCTTCGACGTGGTGTGGCTCGCTCTCCTCGTGGTGGTGACACTCTTCTCCGGCTTGTAGGAGGTCGTGGCTTGCTCATGGACAGAGTCTTCGTGGAGCTAGGAGCGAGGAGGAGGTGGTCGTACACACGAGAAGACCCCAACGGGTTGGCCCTTCATTTTGAGGTAGGGACTTCTCACCTTCCCCCCAATTCTCTCATGCTAGGATCCAATCCCCCTTCTCCAAGCCTTAGACATCATGCTAGGATGTGCATGTGTGTGATTGTGGCTCCATGGAATGTATATTTGGCTTGGTTGTGATTGGATTGGAGTTGGGGTTTATGTGATATTTCATGCTTGCATGTGAGTTTCTTGAGTGTAGATCCATTTCCTTGGCATGCATGGGTGTCTACAAGGGTGGTTTGAGCCTATTTGAACTATTTACATCATCCTACATGCTCCCCTCCCCTTGTAATTTCTGGATTTGTGGTGCATAGCATAGAAGGTGTGCTCTCGGGTGTGTAAGTCTGTGGTCGCAACACACTTGGTGTCGCGACCCAGATCGCGATAGCCCGATACATCGCTTTCTGGTGTGAGAAAGCGACGCCTACCCTGTCGCGTTATGGTTGTGACAGGGTGACTGTCGCCTTCTCATTGGTTTTCACCATGTGTTGTGGGAGGCCTCAGGTGGTCACCTGGGTCTCTGTCTGTGGTCGCGACAATGCCCTTGTCGCGACCTAATCGCGACAGGTTCTTTGTCACCTTCTGACCCATGTCGCGACAGCCCGATATGTCACCTTCTTGTGTAAGGAAGCGACGCCCACCATGTCGTGTTCTGTTCACGACAGGGTGACTGTCGCCTTCTCTTTGGGTTTACACCGTTTGTTGTGGGAGGCCTTAGGTGGTCACTTGGGCCTCTGTCTGTGGTCGCGACAAGGCCCTTGTCGCAACCAGATCGCGACAAGTATCCTGTCACCTTCTGACCCAGGTCACGATGGATAGGGAGTCGCCTTCTGGTGGCGACAGCCTGTGCGTCGCCTTCTCAGACAAAGAAGGGATTAGCGACCTGTTCGGAGTTTTCCTTCCGCTGCGACTCTGTTTTCTTGGCACCTGTGTTGTCCCAAGCACGGTAATACCCTAGTCTTTTGCCCGATGCTAGGCACTTGAGGGCTTGTCCGCGAGACAGGTTGTTAGCGTTACTTGGACCCCCGGTCCCCGCGCGCCTGTTTGAGAGAGTTCTCCAGGCGGCGGGCTAGCTCGAGTCACGGACTCTGGTAGCAGAGGAGAAAACGGTGGGAACAATGATGTAGAGTCATTTGTAGAGCTCTCTTAGCTGAGTCTGGGATGCCGAGGTGGTTTGGTGCTCTTCCGGTGCAGATCGGCTAGTCCTTTTTCTCACTACCTCACTCTACGTGGTTCCAGAACCATTTAGAGGGAACAGGCGTGGGACCATAGTCCGGCTAGACTACGGAAGTTGTGGCTACCTTAGTTCCATGTCTCACTCCGACGGGAGGTACTAGACATGGACTGTCGGTTGATGTTAAGGCGCATGGCGCACCTGACCGGTCGACTAGTGTAGTGTTTCTGTGGCTAGTGTCTCTATCTAGGCAGTTCTTTACTATCTGTGTTACAGCCTTGGGTTCTTCCAGTGCCGTGGTTTACACGAGTTTTCTGGTCCCGACTTTTAGCTTAGATCGTAGACCGTGTAGTTTATTTACGCTTTCAGACTTTACTCTGTTAGTAGAATAGATTTATTGCTTTATTTAATTATTGCACATATAGATCTATTCTACTGTTAGAACTAGTGGGAGATTGGTAGTCCCTACTGGGCTTCTTCGTGAAACTCATTCCCTCTTTTACAGGTGAGACTTCACAGCAGCACCCTCCGCGGTGGGCTGAGGAGATGGGGCCATAGTAGACAACATCTTCCGTGAGCAGTGTTCCCCAAACTTGTGTACTTCACCCTCGGGGTATGCCCTTAAGGGACCTGTTATTTCCTTTATCTTCTGCACTTGTACTTTGTTTACTTTGGGACTGTGCTAGACTTGTACACTGCGTTGGACTCTTTCCTTCACTTGTTGGTCCTTTTAGTGCATTTGGTTGTTACTTACCTCCGTTACATATCTTCTTAGACTGGTCTGTTAGCCCTTCCGGGTCTCCGGGCCCATGGGTGGCGGTGCCGATGGTCAGATCCTTGGTGAGAGCTGAGGGTCCAGGCATTGGGGCCGTTACAGTGGTATCAAAGCAAGGGGTCTATCAAGACTTGTAATGGAAATAAATAATAACGCAAAGTCCCTTAGGAAGTACAAGTAACACTGCTAGCCGCCGGATTATTATCTGTTAACTTGAATGTTGGTCTGTGTCGCAGGACATGCCTCCACGCAGACGCAGGTAGGTTTGAGAGCTGATGAAGCATCAGGACACCAAGCCAGACGAGTCGGTTGCAGTCGAGCACATGCCAATTGATCCTCAGCCTTAGCAGTTTGAGCAGCTTGGTGTTCTGTTGCCGCAGGGCGTCCCGTTGCAGCAGGGAGCGCAGCAGCAGCAGTAGTGGTTTCCACCCCCGCCCCCGCCAGACGTCATTGAGTAGTGGTGGAGAGCTATGTTCCAGGCCCTTTGGCAGTATCAGTAGTACCAACAGATGTCGGTAGGAGGTCAGTAGTTCGCAGAGATGGCAGCAGAGGAGCAGCCACCACCGACCCCACAAGCAGCACTGGTTCAGCCAGAGGTACCACCAGTGGTACGGCAGCAGACTCCAATTGCAGCGATAGCACCTGAGGACCGCACGGCACTTCTGGAGAGGTTTCTTCATCTTCGGCCTCCGATGTTCTATGGTGACTATGATCTAGACAAGGCAGAGAGTTGGGTCCGTGAGCTCGAGCACACCTTCAAGACTATGGATTGTGCAAATTAGAACCGGGTCAGATTGGTAGTATATCAACTGAAGGGGTCAGCCCACAAGTGGTGGAGGATAGTGAGGCAGACCAGTTTTCAGGGCAGGAGGCTGGACCAGATTTCCTGGGAGCAGTTCTTAGATACCTTTCATGGCGAGTACTTCCCCGACTATGCTTGCCGTGAGAGGAGGGACCAATTCCACGAGCTGACGCACGGAGATTTGTGTTGGGTTGAGTGTGTATTTGAAACCTTTTAATGATGACTTTAATCATGACTAATTGACATCACTCATAATTTGATTTTGATGATGACATTTTGTACATTTTGTACATATTAAAATGATGACTAATTAAACATGTTATACATTTTATACATATCACAACAATGCTTAAACAGCATATTTTTGTTGTTTAATATCTCACATTTTAATGATAATATCTTGTATTATTGGTTTACACTTTATATTTTCAGGTTCACACAAATTTGTCATAGTGGTGTCGACACAGTCCACCTGTGTGTCGACACTAGTTCACTGTCCCAGAAGCCTGTTCTGAAGTTAGCAGTCGAATTTACCTTTCGACTATGGCAGTCGAATACTGAAGTCAAAGTTACCAGTCGAATTTAGCATTCGACTTCAGCATTCAACTGCAGCATTCGACTGTTGCAGTGGGAGTCAGCCAGTGGTGTCGACACAGTCCACCTGTGTGTCGACACTAGATGTCTATCCCAGAAGCCAGTTTGAAGACAATGCCTATGGTGTCGACACAGTGTCCTGTGGTGTCGACACACTTCGACTGAAACTCAAAAATGTGAATTTTTCTGGACACGTGGCTGCTTGGGAATCAAGGGATTTGACCTAGATTTTTGTGCCCATGCACCCTAAGGCACCTTATGGACCTATGGGGCTATAAATACCCATGTTCCTTATACCCAAAAAAAAGCCAGCCCATACAACTCGCAGAAAAGCATTTTTTTTTTTTGCGGCAAAAAGGGATCTCTCCAGTTCTTGCTCATCTCCAGAAGCTGTGATCCATCTTTTCAAGAGAAAGTACAAGGGAGTGAAGGCCAATCTCTAGAGAGGGCTTTGAAGTTCAAAGCAAGGGAGCAGATCCAGTAGAAGCACAGCAATAGAAGAGGAATCTCTGGCGATTCAGAAGCTATTGAAGTAGAGCATCACCAATTGACAGGGAGCATCTTCAAGCCTCTTCAATTCAACCTTCTGTAAGAAATCTTCATCGAAGAACACTCATTCTACATCCATTTCTCTCACTTCTGAGTTTGTTCTTTCTTATTTCGTCTATGAGATTTGTGCATGAAGTTCTACACAAACTTCTGTGTACGAATCTATCTTGAATCAGATCATTGCTAGAGGATCTGATTTATGTTGTCTTTGATCTAGCTTTTATACTGTGAGCTGTCGAGCTCTGGTTTGTGAGTCATCACACTCACTGTGTGGTTTGAGCCGTCATGCTCAATTTGGAGTCGTCGTGCTCCGGTTGTTGTTTGAGCCGTCGTGCTCAGCTTGTGAGTCGTTGAACTCAAGGTTGTGTGTTGAGCCGTCGTGCTCAAGGGTGTTTAGAGTCGTCGTGCTCCAGTGTGAGTTGTACTCTTTTGAGTAGTGGAGCCTCACTGTGTGAGGGGTGGATGTAGGAATCACTGGTGTGATTTCCAAACCACCTAAAAATCCTTTGTGCAATGGTTTGATCTACTTGTCTACGCTAGATGCTTGCATAGGATTTCGCTTTCACACTAAGTGTTTAATTGCTTCACACATAATCTACACACACCCACACTTCAGATCAGTAAATTGTTTGTCTGAATTGATCTCTGATTCAAAGTAATTTTGAATTGCTTAAGCTTCCGCATAAATTGGTGTCAAATCTATTCAACCCCCCCTTCTAGATCTGATCCATCCACCTATTCGATCCTACAATTGGTATCAGAGACAGGTTAATATCTATTTCTGATCTGATTTGATTGACTCTGTTTGATTTCTGTGTTGCTTGCTTGAGTTGTTTGCTTGCTTTTTCATTATCTCTTATTGTGATTGATGGATTCTCGAGGATTTGTAGCTGAGGGCCATTCCATTAATAGACCACCATTTTTTAATGGGTCTGATTACTCTTATTGGAAAAATCACATGCAAGTTTTTCTTAGGGCTCAAAACTATGAAATCTGGAGGATAGTTGAAGTGGGTCCTTATGAAAATCAGGGAGATGAGGAGAATTGGACTAGAGAGCAGATTAGGAAAGCTACTCTTAATTACAGTGCCATGAATATGCTTCAATGTGCTGTCCACCCTAAAAAATATTCAAGAATATCCATGTGTAAATCTGCTAAAGAAATGTGGGATAAACTTGAATTAATGTATGAAGGAACATCTCAAGTTAGGGAAACCAAAGCAAACATACTTGTTTCTAATTATGAATTGTTTATGATGAAATCTAATGAATCAATTTCTGAAATGTTTGCTAGGTTTATGATAATTGTCAATGGACTGAAGGCACTAGGCAAGGAATACACTGATGCTGATCTGGTAAGAAAAATATTGCGCTCTCTATCATCTGTTTGGCACACCAAAGCTATAGTGATTGAAGATTCTAAGGATTTATCCAAAATCTCTTTGGATGAACTCATAGGATCTTTAATGAATTATGAAATAAATCTGAAAAGAAGTGAAGAACATATCCTTAAAGCTAAGCCAGTAGCACTTAAGGCTTCATCAAGCAACAAAGAGAAAAATCAAGAAAAATCAAGTTCTGATGAGTCTGAGTCCAATGAGGATGAACTTTCCCTCATGACTAGGCAATTCAAAAAAAATTTAAAATCAGAAGAGGAAAATTCAATGGAAAGAAAAAATATTCTTCTAGTAAAAGGAATGCTTCTTCTTCAAATTTTAATGCTAGCAGAAATCAAAAAACTGATGAAGATATTGTTTGCTACAGGTGCAATAAGACAGGACACATGAAGGGTGAGTGTCCTGAGATCAAAAAGGACAAATACAAGAAGAACAACAAAATGAAGAAACCAAAAGCCATGATAGAAACTTGGTCAGATGAAAACCAAAGTGAGGATGAAGAAGGGAACTCCTCAAGTTCAGAAAATGAGGAGTTATGTTTTATGGCCAACAGTAGTGATGGAAAGGTAAGCTCTTCTTTTGAACAATATTCCATTGAAGATTGGCAAGATGCGTATGCTGAGTTGATTGAAAAATATTCTGAAATAAGAAAAGAAAACAAATATCTAAAAAAGAAAATTGAAAATGTCATGCATGATACTTCTTTAAATAGAAGAATATCTGAACTTGAAAATGATATTACTGAACTCAATGAAGAAAAGGAAGATCTTTTGAATGACATTGATGAATTTAAAATTGCATCTCAAAAGGCCAACAATGAGTTTGAAAAACTTTCTGAAAGAATAGAATTGCAACAAAAAGAAAAGCAACAAGCCATTGCATGAAGTTCAGAAACTCAAGAAGTTGTTAGATGAAAAGGAACAAGTGATAAAAAATTTCACAAATGGAAAGGAAAAACTTGATGCATTGTTAGGACTAAAAATGAATGCTACAAAACATGGACTAGGATTCACCACATAAAAATCTTTGAAAAATAATTCTGGTGAAAAGAAAGAAAAATCTTCAAAATTCCTTTGATAAAATTTGTCAAAAGCACTAGTCCAGAAAACAAAAATAAACAAGTGTCAAAGAACACATCTGAAATACCCAAGAATCAGAACAAAAAGAATGTTTCTAACCAAAAGAAACAACACAGGTCGACACACATTGCTGATAGGTCGACACCATCAACCACAAGTTGAAAACTGTGGCTGCTGAGTCGACACCAGTCTAACACAGGTCGACCTGTCCAATTCTGAAAAACAACAACCAGTTGAACAGAAATTCAAATAAAATTTTGAAAAATTGTAAAACACATAAACAAACTTTCATGATGGTTAATGGAGATCCAGGACATCATGTCAATCTAATTGGATCAAATCTTGGAATCAATGGTATCATAATCCTTGTTGGTACCATTCACAATCTTTTTATCCAAAGGTTCCAAGATATCAACAGAATTCTTGGTTTGGATTTCCATACATGAATAATCATGTCAAAATGCATAATTTCCCTGCTCATGAAAGGAAAAATACTGGTGTTTTCATTCCAAATCAGAATGTTAAAATGTCCAAAAGGGAAATCATTTCTGAAACAAAACAAAAACCAAAAACTCAAATATGGATCAGAAAGACTGATTGTTTTGTTCAAACAAACTGATGGTCCCAACAATGTTTGGGTACCAAAATCTTTTCTTCTATGATCTGATTTATGCAGGAAAGTAGTGCACCCAACTCCAATGTGTGGTTCCTTGACAGTGGGTGTTCACGACACATGACTGGAGACAGAATAAAGTTTTCATTTCTGGTTGAAAAGGAAGGAGGATCTGTTACTTTTGGAGGTAAAAATAAAGGGAAAATCATTGGATCTAGAAAGGTTGGTAAATCCTCCTCAAAATCAATTGAAAATGTTTTGTTAGTTTATGGTTTGGATTATAATCTTTTGAGCATTAGTCAATTGTTTGACAAAGGTCACAAGGTTGTTTTTGAATCTGATTTTTGTAAAATAATTGATTCTTCAACTGAAAAAATAAAATTCTTTGGCAAAAGAGAAAACAATGTCTACATGATCAATCTTGATAAAAACTTTGCTGAAAACATTTGTTTGGTGGCAAATAAAAATGAAATTGCATGGACATGGCACAAAAGACTTGGTCATGAAAGTTTCAACACAATAAATAAACTCTTAAGGTTAAATCTGGTTAAAGGACTTCCTGAATCTCTTCTCAATGTAGAGAATCAACTTTGTGGGATATGCGCTCAAGGAAAACAAACCAGAAAATCTTTTAAAATTTTCAATGATGTACTCACTTCTATGCCACTAGAATTACTTCATATGGACCTTTTTGGGCCAACAAGAATTCTTAGTCTTAGTGGTAAAAGATATGGATTTGTCATCATTGATGATTTTACTATATACACTTGGGTCATCTTTCTATCCCACAAAAGTGATACTTGTTTAGAATTCAGGAATTTCTGCACCACTGCCTTAATGGGTTTTTCACATCAAATTAAATCCATTTTGACTGATCATGGGGGAGAATTTGAGAACAAAGCTTTTTCTGATTTATGTGCTGAACTGAACATTTTTCACAGATTCTCTTCTCCAAGAATTCCAGAACAAAATGGAGTTGTGGAAAGGAAGAATAGAACTCTAGTGGAAATGGCTAGATCCATGCTCTTGGAAAGTAAACTGCACAAATCCTTCTAGGCTGAAGCTGTAAATACAGCAAATCACATTCTAAACAAAGCATTGGTCAGACCAAAAATCAGAAAAACCCCTTATGAACTTTTGAAAAACAAAAAACAACTCTGTCTTATTTTAAAATCTTTGGTTGCAAGTGTTTTGTACATAACAACAATAAAGAAAATCTTGATAAATTTGATGCGAAAAGTTTTGAAGCCATTTTTTCTTGGTTATTCAGAAATTTCTAGAGCTTTTAGAGTTTACATTCTCAAGAATAAAATTGTGGAAGAATCTCCACATGTAGTTTTTTATGAAAACTCATATCAAACTGATGACTCTACATCTTGCAGGGTTCCTCAAAATAATGAAGAGGATGACTTCGTTGTCGAATCTTCACCAACTGTTGAAGAGGATGAAGATCCATTTGAAAATCTAGACAATCAATCACCTACCACAAGTGGTTCAGGTAATATTGTTCCAGAACTGAATGCATCCCAAGAGGTAATTCCTAAAAGTAGATTTTTAAGAGATCACCCAATTGAGAATGTAGTTGGTAATGTGCATGATAAAGTTAGAACTAGATCATCTTTTCTGAATGCAATAAATGAAGACCCACTAGCACTAATTTCCCAAATTGAACCCAAGTCAATTGATGAAGTTCTAACTAGTGAGGATTAGATCAATGCAATGCATGATGAACTTCATCAATTTGATAGAAATCAAGTGTGGGAATTAGTACCTAGACCTAGTAACCAATCTGTTATTGATACTAGATGGGTGTTCAGAAATAAATTAAATGAAAATGGACAGGTTGTTAGAAATAAAGCCAGACTAGTTGCCAAGGGATACAATCAGGAGTTTGGAATTGATTTTGAAGAATCATATGCCCCTGTAGCTAGACTAGAAGCTGTGAGAATATTTCTTGCTTTTGCATCATCACTGAAATTTAAAGTTTATCAAATGGATGTGAAAAGTGCTTTCTTGAATGGATACATCAAAGAAAATATTTTTGTAGAACAACCTCCCGGTTTTGAAAATTAAAAATATCTTGATCATGTTTTCAAACTCAATAAGGCTCTTTATGGTCTTAATGTAAGGCCCTTGATTTTCATCTTGAGTGTTTGCTTATGTATATATGCGTATATGAGTACATATTATTGATGTGTAGAGTATTGTGCATATATATATATATATATATATATATATATATATACATTGCATGAGTAAATAATATTGTGATGTATGCATTGTTTATATATATACATATGTGTGATGTATATAGTTCTACAATTTTAAGTTCTGTGCAGTCGACTTGTTGGCGTCAACATCAGTCGACGTTGACTATAAATCAGCGGCCACATCGATGGACGCCAACTTCATATTGGCGGCCAGTAATGTTGACGTCAATGTCCCAGATCTGTTGCGATTTCAGATCCAGAAATGTCGCCCTCTAATTTGGAAACCGTTCCTCAACGGTAACCCAGCCTTACCCAACTTCGTCTCCGACCATTAGCCAATAAAATACCCAGATTCCGGCCGGAGATGACCCTTTTGACTCTTGGGTCAAAAACCCTATTTTCCTGTGTGAAAACTTGTTTTGGATCTCTTCGATCCGGCGACTGGAAGCTTCAACCGGCGATCTGCATCAACTGGAGAACGCTCTGAACATCCGGGAACGACTTCCCTACACTGGAGTACAGAGGAGATCAACAGGGAATCCAGATAAAGAGAGTTTTGAAGGCTCTTTGGCACAGGCCGAGGAGGGCTTCTCCGACCAAATTCGAGGAGTAGAGATTTTATCCATGGCAAGTAACCTATCCACATCATCCCTACACGAGTCTAGTATGTCCCAAGGATTTTTACAGATTTTCTCGTGTCTTGGAACCCCCATTCAAGTGGTCTTTTGGTGTTCAGTCTGTGTTTTGCACAGACAGGAACTTAACGGCAGGATCCATTGCCGTTAAGATTTTGAGTCGGCGGCAACCTTTGTTGCCGTTAACTGATAGACGGCCACCATCATGACGTCAAGTTCGTCAGACTGCAACTGTGTGCATGTCTGACCTATATAATCTAATTTTTGAGATTTTCTACGTATGAGGATATACAGTAAGATATGTATATTGTATCGTATGTGTACGGGAACATGTTGTGTATTTTTTTGACAATTTTTGGTTACTGCAAAATTTATCAAGAATTTCTAAAATACTGTCTTGAGCGTGTTTAATTACTGTTGTATAATTCTGAAATAAATTGTGATGTCAAAAAATTTTTGTGATACTTAAATCGATGTCAGAGCATGCTGTTAAAATTTAGAAATTTTCTGATGACTGTATAAATTTCTAGATTTTCTGAACTAAAAAACAGTGAGCATGCTTATTTAGAATAGAAATTCTAATAAATGGTGTAAAATCCGGTAAATCTCTAGAAATTGGTACATGATTAGAACTGACAGTATCCATGTATATTACGAATTTTGAATCTGAACAATGAAAATCCATGCTAGTTTGGTTATTTTAGTCTCATGTGATTCCACCGTTAGAAGATTCATAATTAGTATGTAATTTAGAAAAATGCGAAAATTGATATTCATGGTGGTTATCTTGTTATGGATTTTTTGTTAAAATTTCGAAATGAAATGATAACAGTAGCTAGATATTTCAGTTTCATGTGAGGTATTGATAGATTAAAGCATGTTAATGTGTTTAATACTAAAATCTGAAAATCCCTACATAAATAAATAAAACTTAGTTAAAATTTGTGCAATACTATGAACAGCAGTATCGTATTAGGAAATACTGAAATGTGAGAATATGAGCATGACATGGATATGATTTAGTGTACATTAAGTGTGTGTTAACTGTTTAGAAAAATGTGAAATTGTGCCAATGGGTGACACTGCTACCTTAGAGGGCTGTGGAACTGTACTGTGGTAAAGTCCCCATGGGAAAGTTCAAAGTGTGTGATGTCCCACGGGCATTGGGATTAAATCCTGGAGGCAAACAAGTATCGCTGGTTAGGGTGGAGAGTGTTTCTCCCGGTTCTGCGCAGTAACTAAGATTTATCACTAAATTGCCTAGATGATAGATATGTGATGTGATTAGTGTGTGTCCTTATAAAGGTGGTTTGGGCTATGTGTCACGGTATTTAATAAATGTGAACTTGTGTTTAAGTGAAAGTGCATGTGAAAATTTGTGAAATTGTATAAGTGATCATGTGTTAATATAAATTCTTGTGATAGCTTGTAAAATGATAATTTCTTATATGAATGTGATATGTCCATAGCAAAACAGCAAGCTCTTCATGAATATAAATGTGTAAACCATGTGACAATGATTATAGAATCTATGCTAGGAACGTCTTTTGTAAAATGTGCAAACTCCACGTTTAAAATGATTGTTATCTTAGCATGCGAATGTAATTAAATGAACTTAGTTTCACATATTGATAAATGTGTGGAAAGCATGTAATAGGCTTTAAGTTATTGAACAATTTGTACTAAACAATGTCCATGTGTAGTATGTGTAGAAATCATGTTTAGGTTCTATTTGCATAAATAGCTAAATCCATGCTTATATGTGATTGTGTGGTATGAGAATGTGAATGTTAGGTGATGCATGTAAGTTTAATGTGTTTAGAGTTACTTGTTGAGTTCTTTTGGACTCATTCTTGCTTCGGCGTACAGGTGCAGACGTTTCTACTTCTTCTGAGGAAGTCATTAGGAGCGACTCGGAGCGGGAGTAGGAGACATTGTGGATTTAGCATTGTATTTTCATTTTTGTAAGTATGTAATAAAGGACTCAGTGTAGTCTTATGTGGACAATGTACTTAATTCATTTGTTCTAGTTATGAAATGTCTAGTTTCTTTTCCTCTTCATGGACTGTGGATAAAATGTGGATGATGGAATAAGATATCTCATTTAGTTCTTTCTTTTCCGCTGTCATGTGATATTTATATTTGTGTATATTTCAGCCTATCGTACTAGTGTTGGGTAAATGTCCCACTGTGGCGACGCTTTCTATATCGACGTGGATTGGTAGAACCGTACCGATTTAAAGAGGGTCGTTACAGAGATTGGTATCAGAGAGTCGGGCTGAAATTTTACATAAATATACATACCATCATGTTCATTGTATGCTAAGTCTATGTAGATTGTCCACATAGATAAGTAAATAGTTAGAAATTAGATAGTCTAATTCTAAATTGTGAATTAAATCATTTTGTAGGATATGGCTTCGTGTGGTAGGCGTGGTGTTCCTGCTCGTGATGGCGAGTAGAGGAGAGATGAGCCTCGGCATGAGGATCAGGGTGAGCAACAGGCCCCAGCACCCCAGGGTCCTGTACTTCCCCCACCGCCACCAGTAGACTATGGAGTATTCATGCAGGGTCTAGTGCAGGCCATGCAGACGCAGGCCCACACTCAGGCTGCACTCCAGGCTCAGCTGGAGGCTCAGGTTAGAATAAGAAGATAAAGTAGTATGTTGTATTAAATGCATGTTTGTTATGTTGTATATGTCGCTTATGATGCTTGTTGTAGCAGGCTCAGGTGCCAGCTCCCCAAGCTGACCATGGTGGACCCTCCATCATGGAAAGGTTCAAGAGGATGTCGCCACCCTCTTTTAAGGGGGAGAGTGATCCGTTACTTGCTGAGAGTTGGATGAGGGAGATCGAGAAGATCTTCCGGGCTATTAGGTGCACTAAGGATGACAAGGTCACTTTAGCCACCTATATGCTACAAGTATGTGTCCTTTAATTCGGTGGTTATTTCTTTAAGTATAGATTATGTTGGTTAGTCCTTATGGATGGTTTTGGCAGGAGTGAGCCGACGTGTGGTGGTCCTCGTTGTTACGTACTCGGCTCGAGGATGGTGCTGTGGAGGTTGGTTGGGATGAGTTCGTGAGGCTATTCCGAGCCAAGTTTGTTCCGGAGCACATCCAGAACAAGATGGAGCAGGAGTTCCTCTCTTTGACTCAGGGCTCCATGACCGTGCTGGAATATGAGTCCAGGTTTGCCGAACTATCGAAGTATGCCCCTCATATTGTAGCTGATGAGTGCAGGAAGGCGAAGAAATTTGTGATGGGTCTGAGACCATCGTTGAGGACGAGGTTGGTGGCTTTCGACCATCGTACCCTCGAGCAGGCGCTCAGCGCGGCGTGTCGGCAAGAGGGAGAGATGGAGCAATACCTGGAGGAGAAGAAGGCTTCTCAGAAGAGACCCGCGGCTCCTTTCCAGAGGCAGGAGAAGAAGAAGGCGACTTTTCAGTCACCGCAGCGTCCTGTGGCATCGGGCAGTGGTCAGGTACCTTCTCAACGTTCCCCTAATGGTAAGAAGGAGTGTCCTCATTGCGGGAGGGCACATGGTGGTACAGAATGTTGGAAGTTGGCGGGAAAGTGTTTGAAGTGCGGGAACAGTGAGCATAGGATCAAGGATTGTCCGAGGCTTCAGCAGGGAGTCCAATGTGGACCAGCCCCAGCAGCAGTAGCAGCAGCGCCAGTGACAGGACGACCAGGGAGACCTCGAGCCCCAGCTCGAGTGTTTGCGTTAGCTCGTGAGGACGCCGAGCAGGCGGATCACGTCACCGAAGGTACAGTTTTGTTCTTAGGTGTGCATGCTCGGGTTTTGTTCGATACGGGTGCTACTCACTCATTCATTTCCAAGCGTTTTGCTAGGCAGTTAGCCTTAGAGTCAGGATTGGAGTTTGAGGATTTAGAAGTCCCTTTGTCTATGCACACACCCGCAGGCACGGTATCGACTTAGAAGTGTATTCCATCTTTACCGGTGTGCATTGAGGATAGAGTTTTAGAAGGGTGTTTCTTCTTGCTAAAGATGAAGGACTATGATGCTATTCTTGGTCTGGATTGGCTAGTGGAGCACTATGCATTAGTAGATTTTCGTGGGAAGAAGATTGTTTTTCGCATTCCTAGTGAGGATGAATTTTCTCATCCTTTGCCGAGGAACTTAGCAGGAAAGTTTGTCATCTCCGCCATGAGGGCGATGAGAATGGTGAACAAGGGTTGTGACGCTTTTCTTGCCAGCGTGGTATTAGTATCCAAGGTTGATGAGTCACCTACTCTTGCGGAGATTGATGTAGTGCGGGAATTTCCAGATGTCTTTCCTGATGATTTATCTGGATTGCCACCGGCTAGAGAGATAGAGTTCACCCTAGAGTTGCTTCCAGGCACCTCTTCTATCTCGAAGGCACCTGCAGAATTAGCAGAGCTAAGAAAGCAATTGCAGGATTTGTTAGATAAGGGATTCATTCGCCCTAGCGTTTCCCCTTGGGGCGCACCTGTCTTATTCATGAAGAAGAAGGATGGATTGATGACCAAACTGTCCCCATAATAAATATTTCCATTTATTTATATATTAATTTTGATGATTAACAAAATAATACTAATGGATTACTTGAGCTTAAGTACAGGAAATCAAAGAAAAATGAAAGTTCAAGACAATCTGGTAAGTCTCATCAATTCTATCCAAGTCTTTGTATCGACTTCTTTGATAAGCAGAACGATTTCCTCCTTGACCGGAAAACTCAAATCAAATCGTTACCGTAACGATTTCTTTAGAACTCGCAACGACTCTCTAGCCGTAACGATTTCTTTAGACCTCGTAACGATTTCTTTAGAACTCGCAACGACTCTCTAGCCGTAACGATTTCTTTAGACCTCGTAACGATTTCTTTAGAACTCGCAACGACTCTCTAGCCGTAACGATTTCTTTAGACCTCGTAACGATTTCTTTAGAACTCGCAACGACTCTCTAGCCGTAACGATTTCTTTAGACCTCGTAACGATTTCTTTAGAACTCGCAACGACTCTCTAGCCGTAACGATTTCTTTAGACCTCGTAACGATTTCTTTAGAACTCGCAACGACTCTCTAGCCGTAACGATTTCTTTAGACCTTGTAACGATTTCTTTAGAACTCGCAACGACTCTTTAGTCATAACGATTTCTTTAGAATTCATAACGATTTCGTGTAACGATTTCTTTACAACTTGATAGTCATAACGATTTCTTTACAACTCAATAGTCATAACGATTTCGTGTAACGACTTCTTTATTAGTCATAACGATTTCGCGTAACGACTTCTTTATTAGTCATAACGATTTCGTGTAACGACTTCTTTATTAGTCATAACGATTTCGCGTAACGACTTCTTTATTAGTCATAACGATTTCGCGTAACGACTTCTTTATTAGTCATAACGATTTCGCGTAACGACTTCTTTATTAGTCATAACGATTTCGCGTAACGACTTCTTTATTAGTCATAACGATTTCTTGCAACGATTTCTTTAGAACTCGCAACGACTTGCCTGTTGTAACGGCTTCATAAGTTATCACAACGATTTCTTTACAGTTCATAACGACTTGCTATAATTCATAACGATTTCATAAGTTATGAAGTCAGCAAGATTCTTTTTATCGAATTTCTTGATGCATCAGTATAATGCTTTTTAATAGCGTTGAAAAGTCAAAGTCATATCTTGTCCGTTGACTGCTATGCATTAAATGCTCTCCGATCGTATCTCCCATGCATGCAGACAATATCTTCCATTTCTATGCTACTCTGTCTACGTACTTTTTAGGACAGAAAGGAGCTTTGCTATATACTGCAATATCTGTTCCATCTCAACTAACAATAGACAGCAGTCCTAGCTGTCTTCTATTTATTGATGATATGCTTACAGATATCTGACAAGACTCATCTGGACAACGTTGGACACAAGATACAAAGTTCTATGACATCTCTTTGGCGTGTACACCAGGATAAAAGACTGACGATCAGAAGCTTCCTCAGTAACCAGTCTAACGTACACAAGGATAAGAGACAACGGACACTTCAACGTTCGAATTTGAATCAGCAGTTTAAATAGAAGACTCAAGACGAAAAGAAAGATAGTGCGACAGAGCAACATCGCTTGATTTCAGAAGAAGAAAGAAATCCATCTCTCACAATCTTTAGAACTTTGAAGAAGAGCGAAGCCTCCACTCCAAACCTGGTTCTAAGCTCTTAGCTCTCTGTGCTCAAAAGGAATCTTCTCATTTGTAAGAGCCTGTGTGGTCCTTGGAGAGAAAAACCTTGTTAAATCTCTTTCTCTCTCGGGGGCTTAGGAGCTTCAGGTTGTAGCTGGTCAAGCTAGAATCTGAAGCCTGTTTTCACAACCTTTTTCTGATTAGTTTGTGTTCCCTTCTGGACGAAGGAAGACCTGGTGGTATCCAGGGTGGTTGTTGTTCCCTTCTGGACGAAGGAAGACCTGGTTGGTTCCCTTCTGGACGAAGGAAGACCTGGTGGTATCCAGGGTGGTTGTTGTTCCCTTCAGGCTGAAGGAAGACCAGTTGAGGCTGGGTGTAAGGATCCTTAAGGGGGATTGTACCCTTGATAGTAAAATCCTGAGGTATTGCTCAGGGACTGGACGTAGGTCTCCTGTGGAGAGGAGTTCCGAACCAGGATAAAATCCTTGTGTCTTGTGGATGTGTTTTGTGTGATTGTTATCTTGTTTGCTCTAACTCTAACCTTGTTATTAAGTTGTGCAATCTTTTCAGTAAACAGGTTTTAATCAAAGATCGAAGTTTTTAACCCATTCACCCCCCCTCTGGGCTAGCTAGCTGGGCAACAAGTGGTATCAGAGCCCGTCTCTTCGACAAAGAAGAAGATCCAACGATCTGAAGAGCAAAGATCAATGGCAGCCCAAAGTCACTTCGAAGGTCAGTCTGTCAACAGACCTCCTTTGTTCGATGGTGAAGATTATACGTATTGGAAGACCAGGATGGAATACTTTCTACAAGGCCACGATTATCAAATCTGGTCAATAGTGGAAGAAGGTGATCTGGTCGTCACAAATGAGAAAGCACAATGGACAGATGAAGATAGAAAGAAAATCTCCTTGAACTGTAAAGCTAAGAGCATTCTATGTTGTGCTCTAAGCAAGAAAGAGTTCAACAGAGTTTCAGCATGCAAATCCTCCATGGAAATGTGGGAAAAGTTAAAGATCACATATGAAGGTACAGACAAAGTAAAGGAGACAAGAATTGACATTCTTGTCACTCAGTATGAAAGATTTCAAATGCAAACAGGTGAGTCTATTACCCAAATGTTTAGTAGATTTACTGACATTACTAATGGCCTAGCAAGTCTAGGAAAGTCATATGAAAATGCAGATATGGTAAGGAAGATTCTCAGATCCCTGCCATCTTCATGGACGGCAAAGGTCACAGCTATCGAAGAAGCTAATGATCTTAAGAGAATGTCAGTAGAAAAACTCATTGGGTCTCTCATGGCCCATGAAATAAACATGGAAAGACTAGGAGAATCCTCCAGTAGAAAGAAGCAGTCAAATGCGCTTAAAGCTAATGGGGACTCATCAGAAGAATCCTTAGATAACAGTGAAGATAGCAAAGATAGTGATGATGAAGAAGCCATGCTCTCAAGAAGATTGCAGAGAATCTTGGCAAAGAAAAGAAGTTCCAGTCTGGTAGGAGGTACTTCAAGAAAAACAAAGATCTCAAGAGACCAGATGGAAAAGATCAGAAGAGGAATGAGCCACTTTGCTATGAATGCAAGAAACCTGGACATATCAAGGCAGACTGTCCAATGTTAAAGAAAAATGATCACAAGAAGAAGGACAGCTCCAAGAAGTTCAGAAGATTCAAAAAGAAAGCCATGGCAGCTGCATGGGACAACAGCAGCGACTCAGATAGTGAGTCAAGCTCGAGCAGTGAAGGTGAAGAAGCCAACTTGGCTCTCATGGCGAATACCGAGGATAAGGTAACATCTGATTCTTCTTTCGATTCCTGTAATGACTCAGATTCGGATAATTTGGAAAGTGCATTTAATGAACTCTACAATAAGTATAAAGAAGTGTGTAAACTACTTAAGCTAAGCAAGAAAAATATCACATGTCTCGAAAATACCAACTCAGATTTAAAATCTGAAAACGAAGAACTAGAAAAACAAATAGTTGAGCTTAAGAGAAGAAATGAACTATTATGTGAAAATTTAAAAGACAAGAACAGAAAAATCACTGACCTAGAAAAACAGGAAAACTCAGATGATTTAAGAAAAACTGTAAATGAATTAAATGAAGAAAACAATACACTAGCAAGCACCCTAGAAAAATTTACCAATGGTAAAAACTCTTTAATATTAAAAGGTGCTAGGAGATCGGGTAAAAAGAAAAATGGATTAGGATATACACCCCCAGATAATGAAGAAACCATAATATACCCTAAAACATATCCAACACCAAAATTTGTACCTGAACAAGATGTAGCATACAAAGCTGATTTCAAATACATAGAAAAAGTAACTAAGTTATCCTGCTGCAGTCACTGCAACAAGTTAGGACATATTAAAATGACATGCCCAACAAGACATAAAAAATGGATATTAAAAGGTAAAGTTGATGATACTAACCAATCAGGACCCAAAAAGAATTTGGGTACCTAAAGCTTGATGTTCTCATTTCAGGTTAACCCTCGAGCATCCAAATGGTATTTGGATAGTGGGTGCTCAAGGCATATGTCAGGCAACAAGAAGATATTTGTTGATCTCCAAGCTGAAGAAGGTACAGTCACCTATGGAGATAATGGAAAAGGGACTGTGATAGGAAGCGGGTCTGTGAACATCAAAGGAAAATCAGTCATAAAGGATGTAATGCTGGTCAAAGGGTTAAAGCACAATCTCATCAGCATCAGCCAGTTGTGTGACAAAGGCCATCAAATTCAGTTTCAAGAATCAAAATGCAGTATCTTAAAGGATGGTGCAGTCATATTTGAAGCCTACAGAGAAAGAAATTTGTATGTTCTATATCTCGATGAACTCAAGGATCAAGATGTGTGTTTGGCAGCTAGCAAAGATAAATCAACTGAGTTGTGGCACAGAAGATTGGGCCACTGCAGCTTGGATGGGCTGAACAAGCTCAGAAAAAGAAAACTAGTTGAAGGACTGCCAAAGGTAAATTTCAGATTGGATAGCATTTGCAGACCTTGTGCAAGAGGAAAGCACACCAAGAGCTCCTTCAAATCAAAGACTGTAGTAACCACCTCAAAGCCCTTAGAACTACTTCACATGGATTTATTTGGGCCAATGAGGACTACCAGTTTGGGAGGAAAGAATTTTGGATTTGTAATAGTTGATGATTATTCAAGATTCACTTGGGTATCCTTTTTAGAGCACAAAGATGACACATTTGAGAATTTTGTCAGCTTCAGTAAGAAAGTTCAGAAAGATCAGAAATTCTCAATTGTCTCTATTCGATCAGATCATGGTGGTGAGTTTCAGAATGAAAAGTTTACGAAGTTCTGTGATGATCAAGGAATTGAGCACAACTTCTCAGCTCCAAGGACACCTCAACAGAATGGAATTGCTGAGAGGAAAAACAGAACTCTTTTGGATATGGCAAGATCAATGTTATCAGAATATGATCTGCCAAGATATTTCTGGGCCGAAGCTATCAACACTGCATGTTATATCATAAATAGAGTGATGATCAGGCCAATTCTGAAAAAGACTGCTTATGAACTCTACAAAGAAAAGAAGCCAAAGATTAGCCATTTCAGAATATTTGGATGTCCTTGCTTCATCCATAACAATGGAAAAAGGGACATTGGTAAGTTGGATGCCAAATCAGATGAAGGCATTTTCATGGGGTATTCCTCTAAACCTAAAGGTTATAGAGTTTTCAATAAACGTTCCTTATTAATTGAACAATCAGTACATGTTATTTTTGATGAATCTAACCCTTCCTTGAAAAAGGAAGAAATTAGTGACATTGATGATGCAGATGTCCTGTCCGAAAAATTAAAGAAAACTTCAATTAAGGACAAAGAGGATCCAACTCTGGAAGAACTGCAGCAAACAGAAATCCAACATAAAGATCTTCCAAAGGAATGGAGACATCAGAAAGATCACCCTCCTGAAAACATCATTGGTGATCCATCTGTAGGGGTAAGAACTAGAGGTAATGTAATTCCATGCGACTATTTAGCATTTGTCTCTCAAGTAGAACCTAAGACAGTCAATGAAGCTTTATCTGATGAATCTTGGATACTAGCCATGCAAGATGAACTAAATCAGTTCAAGAGAAACCAAGTATGGTCACTTGTTCCTAGACCATCCAATCATTCAGTTATTGGCACCAAATGGGTGTTCAGAAATAAACTGGATGAGTCTGGAATAATCTTAAGGAACAAAGCCAGATTGGTGGCTCAAGGCTACTCCCAAGAGGAAGGCATAGATTTCGATGAAACTTATGCACCTGTAGCTAGACTTGAGGCCATTAGGATTTTACTTGCTTATGCATCCGCACTTGATTTAAAACTTTTTCAAATGGATGTCAAATCAGCCTTTTTAAATGGTTTCATCAAGGAGGAAGTTTATGTTGAACAACCTCCAGGTTTTGACGACTCTGAATTTCCAAATCATGTATTTAAACTACATAAGGCTTTATATGGTCTAAAGCAAGCTCCTAGAGCCTGGTATGAAAGGCTCAGTAATTTCTTATTAAATCATGGTTTCACTAGAGGTAAAGTAGATAGTACATTATTTATAAAATCTAAGGTTAAACATATACTTCTTGTACAAATCTATGTGGATGATATTATTTTTGGATCTACTGATGAATCTCTTTGCAAGTACTTTGAAAAGCTTATGCAGGGAGAATTCGAAATGAGCTTGATGGGGGAGTTAAGCTACTTCCTTGGATTGCAAATCAAGCAAGGGAAGGATGGCACTCATATCTGTCAAGCAAAGTACACCAAAGAGCTGTTGAAGAAATTTGGATTTGAAGATGCAAAGCCATTATCAACTCCAATGAGCACATCAACCAGAATGGACAGTGATCAAAAAGGTAAAAGGGTAGATCAAAAGAATTATCGAGGTATGATAGGATCATTACTTTACTTAACTGCCAGTAGACCAGACATTTTGTTCAGTGTATGCATGTGTGCTAGATATCAGGCAGACCCTAGAGAGTCTCACTTAATCTCTGTAAAAAGAATATTTAGATATTTAGCTAGAACTCATGATTTAGGTCTCTGGTATCCTAGATCTTGTGAGATAAATCTAATAGGATATTCAGATGCTGATTATGCTGGTTGCAAAGTAGATAGAAAGAGCACCAGTGGATGTTGTCAGTTTCTTGCAGGATGCTTAATATCATGGACATCCAAGAAACAAAATTCAGTAGCTCTATCAACAGCTGAGGCGGAATATGTTGCTGCTGGAAGTTGCTGTACACAACTTCTTTGGATAAAGCAACAACTTGAAGATTTCGGCATTCACATCAAATCAATTCCTCTATTGTGTGATAATACAAGTGCCATCAACCTCACCAAAAATCCAGTTCAACACTCAAGGACGAAACACATTGAGGTAAGATATCATTTTATTCGAGACCATGTAGCTAGTGGTAATTTAGAAATTTCGTTTATAGATACAAATGGTCAATTGGCAGATATCTTCACAAAAGCCCTACCTGAAGAGAGATTTACATCTCTTAGAAGGGAACTAGGGATGTGCAATTTGTGAAAGAATTTCTGTGATTTTATTGACATATAAATTTTTCAGATTAAATGAAAAGTTCTCTCTCCGTTAAAGTTAAACAAAACTCAGTTATCTATATGCTTTGACCGCTTCTGTGTAGAAAGTTGTTTGACTTGTCAAACCTTTTTGTCGCTTTCTACCTTTGCCGCCTTTTGGCGCTCCTCCTGTCATTAAAGTAATATTATTTTACCCAAATCGCTTTGAGATCGATTCGTCTTCCACCTTTACCCTTTTTATTCTCTATCTGTTCACCCAAAGCTGATGCCCTAACGATTTTGGGATCGACTCTCTGCATCTTTCGAAGCCTTCTTCTCTTCCCGCGAAGAACTCCTTCGAGAACTTCCGTCCCTTCCATCATCCTCTCTTCCAGAATCTTTTCTTCTCTGCACCCATGGCCGCTCCGTTGATCTCCGGAAGTGTTGGGGGCTACAGTGCTGAGTATTTATCCCCAAGGGAGCAAGAAAGATTTACTTTTGTGAAGACAAAGATTTGCGGAAATAAGGCAGTGGATGTTCAGAATCTTGAGAAGAGTGGCATGGCCAGGCTAGTTGATACTCTAAGAAGATCGCAGTGGATGGATGTGGTCACCTTCAGTGAGGTAAGCTACCCGGACTTGGTAAAAGCCTTCTACATCTGTCTGAAGTCAGAAGCAGATGGATCCCTTGTTTCCTCTGTCAAGGGTATCCAAATCAGAATAACCCATGAGCTGTTGCGTGATCTGTTTGGAGTAAAGACCTCGGGATTTAGTGGCATTCACTCTGTGAATGATGAAGTCAAAGGTCTCGGGATTATCGGTCCAGGATTTAAGTTGAAGGATGGGAAGCTTGATATTAATCAGATGTCCGCGTTCAACCGATTGCTTCACTTCATAGTCTGCCAAATCTTAGTTCCCCGTAGTGCTACCTTTTCCTCATGCACTAGGGCAGATTCGGACATAATGTTCTGGGCAATCCAGAACAAAGAGATAAACCTGGCCGCAGTGATGATTGAGCGAATGATGTTTGCACATGCTCAGTTATGGGAAACAAAGAGCAAGTTGAATGTTTCCCTTCCATATGCCCATCTTCTGACCAAGATTTTCAAGCACTTTGGAGTAGATCTGTCAGGTGCGGTAGCTGAAAAGATGGGCCAGTCTATAAGGTCCAGAAACCTGAAGAAAAGTGGCTTTTCAGTGCAAGAAGGAGTTTGGTCGAAATCCTCTGTGGCTGAAGGAGAAGCAGTTATTGCAGATATTCCAGAAGCAGTAGAAGTAGAGCAAGCAGCAGCAAGTCCAGCAGAGCAAGAACCAGTTGAGTCAGCTGTGGGATGCCAATCCGAAGCTCAATTGGAAGAGGGTGCAGCTGGTGTGGCAGATTCCTTGCCCACCACCTTAGTCGCCTCTATTTTAAAAGAAGTATTGGACTCCATTCCCTCCATCTCAGTCTCTTCTAAGGCAGGTGAACCTGATGAAGATGTTGTCTTGGAAGAAGCTCCTGCTCAGGGGGAGCAAGAAAGTATTGAAGTCCCTGCTCCCATTCAGGGGGAGCATGCTGAGAGTGAAAAGACAGAGAATGAAGCCTTTTCTGAGAAAGCTGCACCTACTCAGGAAACTCCAGCTCCAGCCTTGGTTGATGTTAGTGAAGGCCCAAGTGCAACTATAAATCTTGAGGAGCCTGTCTCTCAGCCAAGTAAGCAGAAAAGAGTTGTTCACAGGAGGTCAAGGAAGGGCCATAGGAAAGTAAATTGAAGCATGTTATGGCCTTGTTAAAAGCCCAAGGAGAGATCTTGGCATCAGTTCAGTCTGGTATACAAGAAATTGTTTCAAATCAAGTTTCAACCTCCTCAGACGTATCCTCAATAAGAAATGCAATGAGGTATTTCAATAAAGAAATGTCTGATATGAAGAATTTGCTGGCTCATCTTTCAAAGTCTAGTGGTGTCCCTCCTGCACCTACTCAGAGCAGTCCAGCTGAAGTTCCTAGGCCACCAGGGCCTCCAGCTGAAGTTCCTAGGCCACCAGGGCCGCCAGTTCAAGGGTCAGGGCCAACAGGGCCGCCAGTTCAAGGGTCAGGGCCATCAGGGCCATCAGTTGTAGGGTCACCCGGACCAGTGGCAGCCTCAGGGTCTTCAGGACCCTCTCCTGCAGTCAGAGAAAGTCAGGCCAAGGAAAAGAGCCAGTGTCAGTCTCCAAGGCCCCTGATACTTCATCTCTTGCCACTCCAACCCTCTCCACACCTTCATCTCCTCCTACTGCACCTCCTGCTCCACCAACCATAAAACATCCCATGCCTCGCACCCAACCTTCCTCATCCTCTACTTCCTCTCAACCCTCCTTCTCACCTACTCCAGCTCTCATCTCAGCTTCATCCTCATTAACTCCTCAACCTTCACCTATTAAAACCCAAACATCTCATCCTCAACCAACCTCTTCCTTTAATCCTAAACACTTTTTCTATCCTCCTACTCCTCCTAATTCTGTTACCTTTCCTCCAGTGAAACCTCTGCCTCTTGGTATTTTTGACACCAATGTTCCAGACCATTTTGAAAGGAACACTCTCCTCACCATTCTTTCCACAGCCTCTCACATTCACAGGACTGACCCTCCTAGTCCTGTCTTGAAAAAGAGAAAAACATCTTCCTCTCTAAGCACTCCTTCTGCTTCTCTCTACCCTCCTTTATGGTACTCTCTTACCCTTGATCCTAAGAGAAGACCTATCTACAAAGAATACCTCCAGAAATGCATTCTTTCTACCATTTATGGTATTCCTTTTCTCAACCTCTCCGAACACCTGGCCATTGTTCTTCCCTTTACTCAGATATCTCAAGCTTTCAAATCCAAAATCTTTGAGGGCACTGAGTTCAAGACTGAAGATCAGTGGGCAGCTATCAAAGGAAACAAGGCTCAGTACTCAAAATACCTGACTGCAAGGGCCGAATCCCTCTCTCTCAGAGCTCACCCACTCACCTTCTCTGAGTGGTTTATCTTCCAGCACAAGAACTCTTGGGGATCCTTCATTTTGAAGGAAATTCGCGTTGCCAGAGCCTTTCAGCTGTACAGTGACTTCTGCTACTTGAACAAAATTCCAGAAGTTCAGTTTTGCCAGTTCAACTCGCAGATTACTGTGCTGCAATCAGAGACCCCTCTCAACCTTCCTCTTACAGTAGACTTTGTCTCCTTCAAGGTTGAGTTTCCAGTTCTTCTGCCGAAGCTGCACTCGTTAGTGTTTAATTCAGATGCTGGATCTCTCGCTCTAGATATGTTTGCAAGGCAGCTGGGCCGGATGTCAGCCAAGCAGGGCCGATCTCCCTCCTTCTTGCGGTTCATCTTCAGAGAATATCACTCTGGCCGCATCTCTTCTCTGACCTTAGCTCCACTCATTTCTGAGTGTGAACGACTCACCTCATCAGAATGGGAGCTTCTCTATCGGGCCTCTTATCAGCAATTGGAAGCTATCAATCAAGATCTAGTCAGTCAGAGGAAGCCTGCTCTTTCTGCAGAAGCCTTTATGGATCTCAATTCCATCGCACCCATACCAGAGCTCTATGCTGTATGGGCAGCTAGATATTCTGCCTTCTATGCCTTAAAGCAGGATCTGTTAAATCAACAACTTCACTATCCAATTTCCTTGGACAGATTTCTCCATAGGGCCAGTTTTGGCAAGAGTACTTACTTCAGATTCATTTTGGACAAAACTCAGTATGGAGAGTTCATAGAGCAGCAAAGGCAACTCTACATTCAGAGGAACATCCCTTCCATGGGACCCTCCTTCTCAGTTACCTTTGGCGTTTTTCTGCAAATTTTTGAGGATCTTGAGATCAAGGCATGGGCTGTTATCTCACAGCATGCCTCCTTGTTATCTCCTTTGTATTATCTTTCTCCCTCTTAATAAAAATCTTTCTCTCTTCTTTGTCTCACAGCTTATCTTTTTGCCTAATGACAAAATGGGGGAGACAACTAACGTAAATCTGAAAAACATTTCATTTTTTTTGTATGACGTTTAGTATATTTTGTCATCATCAAAAAGGGGGAGATTGATGACCAAACTGTCCCCATAATAAATATTTCCATTTATTTATATATTAATTTTGATGATTAACAAAATAACACTAATGGATTACTTGAGCTTAAGTACAGGAAATCAAAGAAAAATGAAAGATCAAGACAATCTGGTAAGTCTCATCATTCTATCCAAGTCTTTGTATCGACTTCTTTGATAAGCAGAACGATTTCCTCCTTGACCGGAAAACTCAAATCAAATCGTTACCGTAACGATTTCTTTAGAACTCGCAACGACTCTCTAGCCGTAACGATTTCTTTAGACCTCGTAACGATTTCTTTAGAACTCGCAACGACTCTCTAGCCGTAACGATTTCTTTAGACCTCGTAACGATTTCTTTAGAACTCGCAACGACTCTCTAGCCGTAACGATTTCTTTAGACCTCGTAACGATTTCTTTAGAACTCGCAACGACTCTCTAGCCGTAACGATTTCTTTAGACCTCGTAACGATTTCTTTAGAACTCGCAACGACTCTCTAGCCGTAACGATTTCTTTAGACCTGTAACGATTTCTTTAGAACTCGCAACGACTCTTTAGTCATAACGATTTCTTTAGAATTCATAACGATTTCGTGTAACGATTTCTTTACAACTTGATAGTCATAACGATTTCTTTACAACTCAATAGTCATAACGATTTCGTGTAACGACTTCTTTATTAGTCATAACGATTTCGCGTAACGACTTCTTTATTAGTCATAACGATTTCGCGTAACGACTTCTTTATTAGTCATAACGATTTCGCGTAACGACTTCTTTATTAGTCATAACGATTTCGCGTAACGACTTCTTTATTAGTCATAACGATTTCGCGTAACGACTTCTTTATTAGTCATAACGATTTCTTGCAACGATTTCTTTAGAACTCGCAACGACTTGCCTGTTGTAACGGCTTCATAAGTTATCACAACGATTTCTTTACAGTTCATAACGACTTGCTATAATTCATAACGATTTCATAAGTTATGAAGTCAGCAAGATTCTTTTTATCGAATTTCTTGATGCATCAGTATAATGCTTTTTAATAGCGTTGAAAAGTCAAAGTCATATCTTGTCCGTTGACTGCTATGCATTAAATGCTCTCCGATCGTATCTCCCATGCATGCAGACAATATCTTCCATTTCTATGCTACTCTGTCTACGTACTTTTTAGGACAGAAAGGAGCTTTGCTATATATTGCAATATCTGTTCCATCTCAACTAACAATAGACAGCAGTCCTAGCTGTCTTCTATTTATTGATGATATGCTTACAGATATCTGACAAGACTCTTCTGGACAACGTTGGACACAAGATACAAAGTTCTATGACATCTCTTTGGCGTGTACACCAGGATAAAAGACTGACGATCAGAAGCTTCCTCAGTAACCAGTCTAACGTACACAAGGATAAGAGACAACGGACACTTCAACGTTCGAATTTGAATCAGCAGTTTAAATAGAAGAATCAAGACGGAAAAGAAAGATAGTGCGACAGAGGGCGTAACATCGCTTGATTTCAGAAGAAGAAAGAAATCCATCTCTCACAATCTTTAGAACTTTGAAGAAGAGCGAAGCCTCCACTCCAAACCTGGTTCTAAGCTCTTAGCTCTCTGTGCTCAAAAGGAATCCTCTCATTTGTAAGAGCCTGTGTGGTCCTTGGAGAGAAAAACCTTGTTAAATCTCTTTCTCTCTCGGGGGCTTAGGAGCTTCAGGTTGTAGCTGGTCAAGCTAGAATCTGAAGCCTGTTTTCACAACCTTTTTCTGATTAGTTTGTGTTCCCTTCTGGACGAAGGAAGACCTGGTGGTATCCAGGGTGGTTGTTGTTCCCTTCTGGACGAAGGAAGACCTGGTGGTATCCAGGGTGGTTGTTGTTCCCTTCTGGACGAAGGAAGACCTGGTGGTATCCAGGGTGGTTGTTGTTCCCTTCAGGCTGAAGGAAGACCAGTTGAGGCTGGGTGTAAGGATCCTTAAGGGGGATTGTACCCTTGATAGTAAAATCCTGAGGTATTGCTCAGGGACTGGACGTAGGTCTCCTGTGGAGAGGAGTTCCGAACCAGGATAAAATCCTTGTGTCTTGTGGATGTGTTTTGTGTGATTGTTATCTTGTTTGTTCTAACTCTAACCTTGTTATTAAGTTGTGCAATCTTTTCAGTAAACAGGTTTTAATCAAAGATCGAAGTTTTGTTAACCCATTCACCCCCCCCTCTGGGCTAGCTAGCTGGGCAACATGGATCACTTAGGTTATGCATTGATTACCGGAAGCTAAACCAAGTGACGGTGAAGAACAGGTATCCCTTACCGCGGATTGATGATTTGTTTGACCAGCTACAGAATGCATCAGTCTTTTCCAAGATTGATTTGCGTTCTGGCTATCATCAGTTGAGGATTAGGAGTGAGGATGTGTCCAAGACGGCTTTTAGAACCCGTTATGGACATTATGAGTTTTTGGTCCTTCCTTTTGGTCTGACCAACGCCCCGGTAGCGTTCATGGATCTCATGAATAGGGTGTTTAGACCGTATCTAGATAGTTTCATGGTAGTTTTTATTGATGACGTGCTAGTCTACTCTCCGGATGAGAACACACATAGTCAGCATTTGAGGATAGGATTAGAGGTTCTCCTTGAGCACAAGCTGTATGCAAAATTCAGCAAGTGCAATTTTTGGTTGCGCGAGGTTCATTTCCTTGGGCATGTTATCTTCGGTGCTGGTGTAGCAGTGGATTCAGCGAAAGTCCAAGCTGTTATGGATTGGGAGATTCCCAAGACTCCTTCGGACATTCGAAGTTTTCTTGGTTTGGCTGGTTATTATCGGCGATTCATTGAGGGATTTTCATCCATCACCGCCCCATTGACTCAGCTGACTAGGAAGGGAGTGAAGTTTGTCTGGTCCGAGGAGTGTGAGAGTAGTTTTCAATTGTTGAAGACTAAGCTCACTTTGGCTCCTGTGTTAATTTTGCCAAGTGGTGTAGAGGGTTTTGCTATCTACACGGATGCTTCTCGGATTGGCCTTGGCTGTGTATTGATGCAGCAAGGAAGGGTAGTAGCTTATGCTTCTCGTCAATTGAAGGAGCATGAGCGTAACTATCCGACTCATGATTTGGAACTTGCGGCAGTGGTACATGCACTGAAGATCTGGAGACACTATCTTTATGGTGTCAGATTTGAGGTGTTCACTGATCACAAGAGCCTAAAGTATCTTTTCTCCCAAAAGGAATTAAACCTTAGGCAGAGAAGATGGATTGAGTTCCTGAAGGACTATGACTTCGACCTCTAGAATCATCCTGGAAAGGCGAATGTCGTAGCGGATGCTCTTAGTAGGAAGAGGTCGTCTCTCCAGCAGGATTGGAAGATGTTGGAGGATGCAGCGTGTGAGATAACTGAGTTAGAGCCATCGTTGTGCCAGGCTTTTGTAGCTCAGTTGTCCATTAAGTCATCGGTGTTGGATGAGGTGATCGAGCAACAGAAAGCCGACCCTAAACTCCAAGGGTTAGTGGGCAAGGCGGGCATTGCTCATGATGAGGATGGTGTGATTAGATTCCATCACCGTGTTTGTGTTCCGGACATCGTGGATGTTCGTGAGCATGTTTTAGCGGAAGCTCATAGGTCTAGATTCTCTATTCATCCGGGTAACACTAAGATGTACCAGGATTTGAAGAGATCTTTTTGGTGGTCTGGCATGAAGAGAGATGTAGCAGAATTTGTGTCTAGATGTCTAGTTTGCCAGCAAGTGAAGGCCGAGCGGCAGCGACCATCTGGGCTTATGCAGAAGATGGAGATCCCAGTATGGAAGTGGGAAGCTGTCACTATGGATTTTGTTACGGGTTTGCCTCGATCCAGACGGGGTAACGACTCGATTTGGGTAGTGGTAGATAGATTCTCGAAGACTGCACATTTCTTGCCCATGAAGAAGAAGCAGTCAGTAGAGAGTTTAGCTAGATTGTATGTTAGTAGTATTATTAGATTGCATGGTGTCCCGAAGTCGATCATTTCAGATCGAGATCCTAGATTCACTTCGAGGTTATGGAAGGGTCTTCAAGATGCGTTAGGTTCGGAATTGAAGCTCAGTTCGGCTTTTCATCCCCAGACAGATGGACAGTCCGAGAGGACTATCCAGACGCTCGAGGATATGTTGAGGGCGTGTGTTCTGGATTGGAAGGATGATTGGGAGCGCCATTTACCTTTAGTGGAGTTCACATATAACAACAGTTTTCATGCGAGTATTGGTATGGCTCCATTCGAGGCGTTGTATGGTAGGCCCTGTAGATCTCCTTTATGTTGGGAGGAGACTGGTGATAGGCAGTTGATTGGTCCGGAGTTAGTTCAGGAGACTTCGGATAAGGTCCAGATGATTAGGAAGAGGCTTGTTGCAGCACAGGATAGGCAGAAGAGTTATGCCGACAACAGGAGGAAGAATTTGGAGTTCGAGGTAGGTGAGCATGTCTTTTTAAAGATTTCGCCTACTCGTGGTGTAGTTAGATTTGGCAGGCATGGTAAGTTAAGTCCTAGATTCATTGGCCCATATGAGATTCTCAAACGATTGGGCAACGTGGCATACGAGCTAGCTTTACCCCCAGCGTTAGCTAGTGTTCATCCTGTTTTCCACGTATCTACGCTCAGGAGATATATTAGAGATCCATCTCATATTATTAGTCACGAGCCAGTAGAGATCCAGTCAGATCTTTCTTATGTGGAGCAACCAGTAGCTATTCTTGACCGGAAGGTTCAACATCTTCAGAACAAGAGTATTGCGTCGATGAAAGTCTTATGGCATAACTTCTCGCGAGAGGAGGCTACTTGGGAGCTTGAGGATGCAATGAAAAAGAAATATCCTCTATTGTTTGAGTAGTGTCGGTCTAACTTCGAGGACGAAGTTTCTTTTAAGGGGGAGAGGGTGTAAGGCCCTTGATTTTCATCTTGAGTGTTTGCTTATGTATATATGCGTATATGAGTACATATTATTGATGTGTAGAGTATTGTGCATAGTATTTATATATATATATATATACATTGCATCAGTAAATAATATTGTGATGTATGCATTGTTTATATATATACATATGTGTGATGTATATAGTTCTGCAGTTTTAAGTTCTGTGCAGTCGACTTGTTGGCGTCAACATCAGTTGACGTTGACCATAAATCAGCGGCCACATAGATGGATGCCAACTTCATATTGGTGGCCAGTGATGTTGACGTCAATGTCCCAGATCTATTGCGATTTCAGATCTGGAAACGCCTCCGGAAATGTCACCCTCTAATTTGGAAACAGTTCCTCAACGGTAACCCAGCCTTACCCAACTTCGTCTCTGACCATTAGCCTATAAAATACCCAGATTCCGGCCGGAGATGACCCTTTTTGACTCTTGGGTCAAAAACCCTATTTTCCTGTGTGAAAACTTGTTTTGGATCTCTTCGATCCGGCGACTGGAAGCTTCAACCGGCGATCTGCATCAACTGGAGAAGGCTCTGAACATCTGGGAACGACTTCCCCACACTGGAGTACAGAGGAGATCAACAGGGAATCTGGATAAAGAGAGTTTTGAAGGCTTTTTGGCATAGGCCGAGGAGAGCTTCTCCGACCAAAATCGAGGAGTAGAGATTTTATCCATGGCAAGTAACCTATCCACATCATCCCTACATGAGTCTAGTATGTCCCAGGGATTTTTACAGATTTTCTCGTGTTCTGGAACCCCCATTCAAGTGGTCTTTTGGTGTTCAGTCTATGTTTTGCACAGACAGGAACTTAACGGCAGGATCCATTGTCGTTAAGATTTTGAGTCGGTGGCGACCTTTGTTTTCGTTAACTGATAGACGGCCACCATCATGACGTCAAGTTCGTCAGACTGCAACTGTGTGCATGTCTGACCTATATAATCTAATTTTCAAGATTTTCTACGTATAAGGATATACAGTAAGATATGTATATTGTATCGTATGTGTACAGGAACATGTTGTGTATTTTTTTGACGATTTTTTGTTACTACAAAATTTATCAAGAATTTCTGAAATACTATCTTGAGCGTGTTTAATTACTGTTGTATAATTCTGAAATAATTTGTGATGTCAGAAGTTTTTTGTGATACTTAAATCAATGTCAGAGCATGCTGTTAAAATTTAGAAATTTTTTGATGACTGTGTAAATTTCTAGATTTTCTGAACTAAAAAACAATGAGCATGCTTATTTAGAATAGAAATTCTAATAAATGGTGTAAAATCCGATAAATCTCTAGAAATTGGTAAATGATTAGAACTGACAGTATCCATGTATATTACGACTTGTGAATCTGAACAATGAAAATCCATGCTAGTTTGGTTATTTTAGTCTTATGTGATTCCACTGTTAGAATTTTCATAATTAGTATGTAATTTATAAAAATGTGAAAATTGATATGCATGGTGGCTAACCTATGATGGATTTTTGGTTAAAAGTTCGAAATGAAATGATAACAGTAGCTAGATATTTCAGTTTCATGTGAGGCATTGATAGATTAAAGCATGTTAATGTGTTTAATACTAAAATCTGAAAATTCCTGCATAAATAAATAAAACTTAGTTAAAATTTGTGCAATACTATGAACAGCAGTATCGTATTAGGAAATACTGAAATGTGAGAATATGAGCATGACATCGATATGATTTAGTGTACATTAAGTGTGTGTTAACTGTATAGAAAAATGTGAAATTGTGCCAATGGGTGACACTGCTACCTTAGAGGGATGTGGAACTGTACTGTGGTAAAGTCTCCACGGGAAAGTTCAAAGTGTGTGATGTCCCACGGGCATTGGGATTAAATCCTGGAGGCGAACAAGTATCGCTGGTTAGGGTGAAGAGTGCTTCTCCTGGTTCTGCGCAGTAACTAAGATTTATCACTAAATTGCCTAGGTGATAGATATGTGATGTGATTAGTGTGTGTCCTTCTAAAGGTTGTTTGGGCTATGTGTCACGGCATTTAATAAATGTGAACTTGTGTTTAAGTGAAAGTGCATGTGAAAATTTGTGAAATTGTATAAGTGATCATGTGTTAATATAAATTCTTGTGATAGCTTGTAAAATGATAATTTCTTATATGAATGTGATATGTCCATAGCAAAACAGCAAGCTCTTCATGAATATAAATGTGTAAACCATGTGACAATGATTCTGTATTTTGGGAAACAAGTTAAATACAGAGCTATTTGGCTTCCCCTTAATGTATGCACACACCAAATGCAGAAATCTCCCCCTTAGTGCTTGAACTGATGAACACTAAGTCTTAAGCCAATGCAATAGAATATCAAAGGAGTATTAGGCCATATAAAGATTCAAGGAAGTGTCTTTACATATAGTTTGCATGCAAGCACACAAGGGATAGACATGCAAAAGACACTAAGACATAAGACTCTTTTTGTGTTTTGGATTTTTAAATATTTTTTTTTCTGATAGGACAAAAGCACAGCCTATAAACAAAATCTATAAGAGTAAACAATACAGCATACAAGAGTATTCATGTGTTACCTTAAAAGTCTAAAATAGAAGAACATGATACTCACAGAACAATTTCGGTGTCCTAAAGTTCACACAAATGCACCAACTCCATTTTTTTCAAGACACATGAAACCACAATTCTCAGGTGGATTTCAAATGGTTTTGGGTCTAACATTGTTAGTCCTAGAAGGCAACAAATTCTTCCTTATCCACACCAAGTTTTCTGCATGTTTCTTTTTAAAGAATAATTGTAGTTTATATGACCATGCCCACCACAGAAATAACATGTAAGGCCCTCGAAATGTGTTCTTTATTTAAACTTTATCATATGGTAGTCAAATGCTTATGTATATAGCTATATGTATATATGTATATGTATTTATTTCTGTACATATTGTATTTGAGTAATGTTGAACATATGCATATATGTGTTTATTTTGTACAAGTTACTTTTATTTGCATTGTACATATGGTGTTTAAATTATACATTACATTGCATGTATATATGTATATAGTGTATGTATGTCTGGAACACTTTTGGGTTCTGGCCGAGAGGCCAATTAACGTCAACATGAGTGGACGTTTATAAGGGAGTCAACGTCCAGATCGATGGACGCCAACTCCCAGTAAACGGCAACAATGTGGCCATCTAATTCCCCAGAATTTGTGAGGTTTCAGATCTGGAAACGACCGTGTTTCCTTTGGTTCCTGTTTTGGAAACTGACTCCCAACGGTAGGAAAACCTATCTAATGCGTACCCAAACCCCTTGGCTCTATAAAAACACCTTCTTTTGACCAGATAAGGTTCCTTTGGCTCTTGAGAAAACCCTAGAACTTTTGTGTGAAAGCTAAACTTTCAAGGTTTTGATTTGTCATTGTAGTGCATCTTCCACCAATCTACAACGACTGGAAGATACTTTGGACTTTGGTGAGGCTTCCCCGACCCCGGTGTACAATCAGTATCAACACAGAAGCCGGTTCGGGAGGTGATTTGGGCGCTTCTTGGCTTGGCCTAGGAGAGCATCTTCGGAAAAATAATCCTAACCAGAAATTTTTCTAAGGCAAGTAACCTATGGATATCAACCCTACCCATGTCTTGTAGGTCTCAGGAATTTTACGGAATTTTTCTCGTGTCTGAGAACCCCTATTCTCGTGTTTTTGTGCACCCTGTCTGTGTTTCTGCAGACAGAAGATTGACGACCACATGTGTGCCATCAAGTTCTTGAATTGACGGCAACATCATGTGTCGTTAACCCCTGTTGGCAGCAACCCTTGTGCTGCCAAGTTCATCAGGTTTAACAGATTTGATGTTTTTAATCTCTGTGGTATATTTCTGGATTTTTGAATTTCAGTACATGCTGTAAATTCTATATATTGTTAGGTGCAGTCATTAGGTCATGTCATACAGAGGCGTTGAATTTCTGCGCATAGTCTTATTTATTAGAATTTTTGTAAAGGGACATTAAGCATGATTTGCTCTTGATAAATCATGATTAATTAGATCCATGATGAATTAGGGTTTCATAAATTTTGTACGATCATATGGTAACTATCTTCAAGTGTTGGCTCTATTGGCTCTTTTAGATATGACTGTCTTACTGTGGAATTTACTTAAGTGAATTTAGTGATAAAAATGCCTAAAATCCATTTTATTTGTTATAAATATGTTACAGATCCAAAAAAATCTGAAAAATTGAGCATATGACATGTTAGCTATTTAGAACTTGTGATAAAATTTTAGTTCTATTTTGATGACAGTAGGTGCAGTTATTGATTTGGCAATGAAAATTAACACTGTTGAGCATGTTAAATTTAATTATGTATAATTCAGTGATTAATATCATGATTAGGATGGTATTATGATCTGATTAACACTGTGAACAGTAGCATCATGTCAGGTAAACTGAAGCATATGTAATTGTGTAAAAGTGCATGCAATTGTGTTAAGTGGTGCATGAGAAATGTGTAAACAATGTGATTAATGTAAATTGTGTAAATGTGTGCCGTTAGTGACACTGCTACCATAGAGGGCTGTGGAACCATACTGTAGTAAAGTCCCTATGGGAAGGTTTAATGTGTGTGATATCCTATGGGCACTAGGATGAAATTCTAGAGGTGGACAAGTACCACTGGTTATGGTGGAGAGTGCTTCTCCCGGTTCTGCGCAGTTAACCAAGATCTATCACTATGTTGCCTAGGTGATGAATATGTGAATGTGTATGTGTGTCCTTCTAGTGGTGGTTTGGACTATGTGTCTTGGTGATGGATATGTGAATGTGAATGTGTGTCCTTCTAGTGGTGGTTTGGACTATGTGTCATGGCAACTAAGTGTAAAAATACGGATGTGAATATGTGAATTGTGCAATGTGTAAAATGAGCATGTGAAATTGTTAAGTGAATAAGTTAGCATGTGAATAAGTGTAAACCATTGTGATTATGTTTAATTCATGCCAAAACAGCAAGCTAAATGTGTATATAAATGTGATAAATGTATGAAAATATGGTTAGATTTCATGCTAGGTATGCTATCTACTTTGTACATAGTTCCATACTTTAATTGTGTATAGTTGCAAAATGATTTGAATAAGATTTGAATCTTTGAACCATGGTGAATAGAATTTGTAGAAAGCATGCTATAGGTTTTATAATTAATTGTTTAAGTAGCATGAAGCATGTACCATGTTTATTTCTTAAATGTGTAAAATACAGGCATATGGTTGTGATATGAGTAAGGTTGTATTCTTAGATTGCTTGCTGGGTCTCTTTAGACTCATCATTGCTTTGGCATACAGGTGTGACAGGTACCTCCATTCCTAAGGAGGATATTGAGAGGAGCGACTCTGAGCGCGAGGAGTAGCTTTAGTTATGGATAGTGCTACATTGTACTTTTCTTTTCATAAGTATGTATTCAATAAGTGATGTAATTCACATGGACAATGTATTTATTTGGAGTTGAATTATTGTTGGCTTTTGTACTTCTTTTAATGCTATATGGACTGTGGATATAATGATGATGATGGAATAAGATTGAATATTTGCTTGTTTTCGCTGTATTATTTCAATATTTGTGTACATCTCAATCTAATGTTTAGTGTTGGGTAAATGTCTCACTGTAATGACGCACTTTGTATCGATGTGGATTGGTATAATCGTACTGGTATAAAGAGGGTCGTTACAGAGATTGGTATCAGAGACAGGTTGAGATTGTACATGAATATACCATCATCTTCATAATATGCCAAGTCTTTATAGAATTGTCCACATGTGTAGGAAATAATTAAAAATGAATGAATGATAGATAAGAAAATGATTAGGACTAAATAACTTAGTTTCTAACTGTGATTAAATTGTTTTACAGGCTATGGCGTCTCGTGATAGGCATGGTGCTCATGCTCGAGATGATGAGCAGAGGCGTGAGGACAGGGGTGAGCAGCAGGCCCCAGTACCCCAGGGACCTACAGTTCTTCCTCCACCCCCACCTGTAGATTATGGAGTGTTCATGCAAGGTCTAGTTCAAGCTATGCAGACCCAGGCACACACTCAGGCTGCACTCCAGGCTCAGCTGGAGGCTCAGGTTAGAAATGTTAGATAGAAGTAGCATGTTTTCATTAAAGGTATGATTGCTATGTTGCTTATGTGTTACTTATATTGTTTGTTGTGGCAGGCTCAGGCTCTAGCTCTAGTTCCCCAGGAGCATGGCCATGGTGGTCCTTCCATCATGGAGCGATTCAAAAGGATGGCTCCACCCTCTTTTAAGGGGGAGATTCAGCCATTGCTGGCAGAGTGCTGGATGAGGAAGATTGAAAAGATCTTCCGAGCCATTAGGTGTGCTGAGGAGGACAAGGTCAGCTTGGCCACCTATATGCTACAGGTATCTAATTTATATGCGTGTTCTGGTGTTAAGTTTAGATTTTGTCTAGATTGGTGCTTATGGGTGGTTTGTTGTAGGAGAGAGCCGATGTGTGGTGGGCCTCTTTGCTTCGCACCAGATTTGAGGATGGTGCTGTTGAGGTGTCATGGGATGAGTTCGTGAGGCTCCTTCGAGTCAAGTTCATTCCCGAGCATATCCAAGACAAGATGGAGTAGGAATTCCTCACTCTTACTCAAGGCTCGATGACGGTGCTTGAGTATGAGGCCAGGTTTGCAGAATCATCTAAGTATGCGCCTCATATAGTTTCTGATGAGCGCAGGAAGGCGAAGAAGTTCGTGATGGGCCTTAATCCATCACTGAGGTCAAGGCTAGTAGCGTTTGACCACCGTACCCTGGATGAGGCCCTTAGCGCTGCATGCAGGTAGGAGAGCGAGATGGAGCAGTATTTAGAAGAGAAGAAGGCATCGCAGAAGAGATCCGAGCCACCGTTCTAGCGACAGGACAGAAAGAAGGCGGCGTACCAGTCACTGCAGCATCCCGTGGCAGCGAGCAGTCAGTAGGCAGTAGTACCACGGTCCCCTAGCATCAGACCTAGTGGCAAGAAGGAGTGTCCTCACTATGGAAGGGCACACAGTGGTACCGAGTGTTGGAAGTTAGCAGGGAAATGCTTAAAGTGCGGTAGCAGCAAGCATCAGATCAGGGATTGTCCCAGATTGCAGCAGAGAGTTCAGCGTGGAGCACCAGCCCCAGCAGCAGCAGCACTAGTGATCGGAAGACCAGGAAGGCCTTGAGCCCAAGCTCGAGTGTTTGCATTGCCGCGAGAGGATGTAGAGCAGGCAGAAAATGTCACGAAAGTATGATTCTTTTCATGGGTGTGCACGCTCGGGTTTTGTTTGATACGGGTGCCACTCACTCATTCATTTCCGAGCAGTTTGCTAGGTAGTTAGCTATAGAGTCTAGTGTAGAGGCTGAGGAGTTAGGGGTCCCTTTGTCTGTGCAAACACCAGCTGGAACGGTATCGACTAGGAAGTGTATTCCGTCTTTACATGTGTGCATTAAGGACCGAGTCTTAGAAGGGTGCTTCTATTTGCTAAAGATGAAGGACTATGATGCAATTCTAGGTCTAGATTGGCTAGATGAGCATTATGCCTTAGTAGATTGTCGTGGAAAGAAGATCAATTTCCATATTCCTGGTGAGGATGAGTTTTCACACCCATTGCCAAGGAACTTAGCGGGAAGGTTTGTTATCTCCGCCATGAAGGCGATGAAGATGGTGAACAAGGGTTGTGATGCTTTTCTTGCCATCGTGGTCTTAGTACCGAAGGCTGATCAGTCACCTATCCTTGAGGAGATTGATGTAGTGCAGGAGTTTCTAGACGTATTTCCTGATGATTTGTCTGGTTTGCCACCGGTTAGAGAGAGAGAATTTACCATAGAGTTGCTTCCAAGCACCTCTCCTATCTCAAAGGCTCCATATCGGATGGCACCTGCGGAATTAGCTGAGTTAAGGAAGCAGTTGCAAGATTGGCTGGATAAGGGATTTATTCACCATAGTGTATCCCCTTGGGGCGCACCTGTATCATTTGTGAAGAAGAAGAATGGATCACTCAGGTTGTGCATCGATTATAAGAAGCTCAACTATGTGACTGTGAAGAACATATATCCCTTACCACAGATTGATGATCTATTTGACCAGCTGCAGAATGCATCGGTATTTTTCAAGATTGATCTGCGGTTCGATTATCATCAGTTGAGGATTAGGAGCGAAGATGTGTCCAAGACGGCCTTTAGGACTCGTTATGGACATTATAAGTTTTTAGTGCTTCCATTTGGTCTGACCAACGCCCCTACAGTGTTCATGGGTATCATGAACAGGGTGTTTAGACCTTATCTAGATAGTTTCATAGTAGTGTTTATCGACGATGTATTAGTCTATTCTCCAGATGAGACTACACACCGTAATCATTTGAGGATTGTTCTGGAGATTCTTCGAGAGCACAAGCTGTATGCAAAGTTCAACAAGTGCGATTTCTGGATGCACGAGGTTCATTTCCTTGGGCATGTTATCTCCGACGCTGGTGTAGCAATTGATCCGGCGAAGGTCCAGGCTGTTTTAGATTGGGAGATCCTCAGGACCCCATTGGAGATTCGGAGTTTCCTTGGTTTAGTGGGCTACTATCAACGATTCATTGAGAGATTTGCATCTATCGCCGCACCTTTGACTAAGCTAACCAGGAAGGGTGTGAAGTTTGTTTAGTCTGAGGATTGTGAGAGTAGCTTTCAATTGCTGAAGGCTAAGCTTACTTCTGCACCCGTGTTGATTTTACCGAGTGGTGTAGAGGGTTTTGCCATTTATTCGGATGCATCTCGGATTGGTCTTGGCTATGTGTTGATGCAGCATGGTAGGGTAGTGGCATATGCTTCTCGTCAGTTGAAGGAGCATGAGCATAACTATCCGACTCATGATTTGGAGCTTGTGGCAGTGGTTCATGCACTAAAGATCTGGAGGCACTATCTTTATGGTGTCAGATTTGAGGTGTTCACAGACCACAAGAGTTTGAGGTATCTCTTCTCTCAGAAGGAGTTGAACCTGTGGCAGAGGAGATGGATTGAGTTCATCAAGGACTACGACTTCGATCTTCAATATCATCTAGGGAAGGCGAATGTTGTGGTAGATGCTCTTAGCAGGAAGAGATCTTTGCTCCAACGGTATTGGAAGATGTTGGAGGATGCTGCTTGTGCGATGACTCGGTTAGAGCCATCGTTATGTCAGGCTTTCGTGGCTCAGTTATCCATTCGGTCTACTATTCTAGATGAGGTGATTGAGCAGCAGAAGGCCGACCCTAGACTCCAGAAGTTGGTGGGTAAGGTAGGCATTCCTCAAGATGAGGATGGTGTGATTAGATTTCATCACCGAGTTTGTGTCCCCGATATTGTGGATGTCCGTGAGCATGTTCTTGCAGAAGCTCATAGGTCGAGATTATCTATTCATCCAGGTAACACTAAGATGTACCAGGATTTGAAGAGATCTTTTTGGTGGTCTGGAATGAAGAAGGATGTAGCGGATTTTGTATCCAGGTGTTTAGTATGCCAGCAAGTGAAGGCTGAGCGTCAGCGACCATCTAGTCTTATGCAGAAGATGGAGATCCCAGTATGGAAGTAGGAGGCTGTCACTATAGATTTTGTAACGGGTTTGCCCAGATCAGTGAAGGGCAATGACTCGATTTGGATGATTTTAGATAGATTCTCCAAGACGGCTCATTTCTTGCCCATGAAGAAGAAGCAGTCCGTAGAGAGTTTGGCTAGGTTGTATGTTAGTAGCATTGTTAGATTGCATGGCGTGCCAAAGTCGATTATTTCAGATCGAGATCTGAGGTTCACTTCGAGGTTGTGGAGGGGTCTTCGGGAGGCTTTAGGTTCCAAGTTGAAGCTCAGTTCAGCGTTCCATCCTCAGACAGATGGGCAGTCCGAAAGGACTATCCAGACGCTCGAGGATATGTTGAGAGCGTGTGTGATGGATTGGAAGGGTGATTGGGAGCGTCATTTGCCTCTTGTGGAATTCGCATATAACAACAGCTTTCATGCGAGTATTAGCATGGCTCCATTTGAGGCTTTTTATGGCCAGCCCTGTAGATCTCCTTTGTGTTGGGAGGAGTCAGGTGATAGGCAGTTGATAGGTCCAGAGTTAGTGCAGGAGACTTCGGATAAGATTCGGCTTATTAGGCAGAGACTTGTTGTGGCACAGGATAGGCAGAAGAGTTACGCCGACAACAGGAGGAAGGATTTAGAGTTCGAGGTGGGTGAGCATGTTTTTCTGAAGGTTTCACCTACCCGAGGTGTTGTCAGGTTTGGCAGGCATAGCAAGCTGAGTCCAAGATTCATTGGCCCGTTTGAGATTCAGAGGCAGATGGGAAGCGTGGCATATGAGCTAACTTTACCCCCAGCGTTAGCTAGTGTTCATCCTGTTTTCCACGTATCTATGCTCAGAAGGTATGTGCGAGATCCGTCTCATGTGATTAGTCACGAGCCAGTGGAGATTCAGTCAGATCTGTCGTATGTTGAGCAACCCGTAGCTATTCTCGATCGGAAGGTTCAACACCTCAGGAACAAGAGTATTGCGTCCGTAAAGGTGCTTTGGCGGAACTTCTCGCGAGAGGAGGCTACTTGGGAGCTTGAGGATGCTATAATGAAGAAGTATCCCCAATTGTTTGAATAGTTTCATTCTAACTTCGAGGACGAAGTTTCTTCAAGGGGGAGAGGGTGTAAGGCCCTCGAATTTTGTTCTTTATTTAAACTTTGTCATATGGTAGTCAAATGCTTGTGTATATAGCTATGTGTATATATGTATATGTATATATGTATATGTATTTATTTCTGTACATATTGTATTTAAGTAATGTTGAACATATGCATATATGTGTTTATTTTGTACAAGTTACTTTTATTTATATTGTACATATGGTGTTTAAATTATACATTACATTGCATGTATATATGTATATAGTGTATGTATGTCTGGAACACTTTTGTGTTCTGGCCGAGAGGCCAATTAACGTCAACATGAGTGGACGTTTATAAGGGAGTCAATGTCTAGATCGATGGATGCCAACTCCTAGTAAACGGCAACAATGTGGCCATCTAATTCTCTAGAATTTGTGCAGTTTCAGATCTGGAAACGACCGCGTTTCCTTCAGTTCCTGTTTTGGAAACTGACTCCCAATGGTAGGAAAACCTATCTAATGCGTACCCAAACCCCTTGGCTCTATAAAAACACCTTCTTTCGGCCAGATTAGGTTCCTTTGGCTCTTGAGAAAACCCTAGAAATTTTGTGCGAAAGCTGAACTTTGAAGGTTTTGATCTGTCGTTGTGGTGCGTCTTCTGGCGATCTACAACGACTGGAAGATACTTTGGACTTTGGTGAGGCTTCCCCGACTCCGGTGTACAATCAGCATCAACATAGAAGCTGGTTCGGGAGGTGATTTGGGCGCTTCTTGGCTTGGCCTAGGAGAGCATCTTCGGCAAAATAATCCTAACCAGCATTTTTTCTAAGGCAAGTAACCTATGGATTTCAACCCTACCCATGTCTTGTAGGTCTCAGGATTCTTACGGAATTTTTCTCGTGTCCTGGAACCCCTATTCTCTTGTTTTTGTGCGCCCTGTCTGTGTTTCTGCAGGCAGGAGATTGACAGCCACATGTGTGCCGTCAAGTTCTTGAGTTGACGGCAACATCGTGTGTCGTTAACCCCTGTTGGCGGCAACCCTTATGCCGCCAAGTTCATCAGGTTTAACAGATTTGATGTTTTTAATCTCTGTGGTATATTTTTGGATTTCTGAATGTCAGTACATGCTGTAAATTTTATATATTGTTAGGTGCAGTCATTAGGTCATGTCATACAGAGGCGTTGAATTTATGTGCATAGTCTTATTTATTAGAATTTCTGTAAAGGGACATTAAGCATGATTTGCTCTTGATAAATCCTGATTAATTAGATCCATGATGAATTAGGGTTTCATAAATTTTGTACGATCATATGGTAACTATCTTCAAGTGTTGGCTCTGTTGGCTCTGTTAGATATGACTGTCTTACTGTGGAATCTGCTTAAGTGAATTTCATGATAAAAATACATTAAATCCATTTTATTTGTTATAAATATGTTAAAGATCCAAAAAATCTGAAAAATTGAGCATGTGACATGTTAGTTGTTTAGAACCTGTGATAAAATTGAAGTTCTATTTTGATGAGCGTAGGTGTAGTTATTGATTTGGAAATGAAAATTAACACTGTTGAGCATGTTAAATTTAATTATGTATGATTCAATGATTAATAGCATGATTAGGATGGTATTATGATCTGATTAACACTATGAACAGTAGCATCATGTCAGGTAAACTGAAGCATATGTAATTGTGTAAAAGTGCATGCAATTGTGTTAAGTGGTGCATGAGAAATGTGCAAACAATGTGATTAATGTAAATTGTGTAAATATGTGTCGTTAGTGACACTGCTACCATAGAGGGTTGTGGAACCATACTGTAGTAACATCCCTACAGGAAGGTTCAATGTGTGTGATATCCTATGGGCATTAGGATGAAATCCTGGAGGTGGACAAGTACCATTGGTTAGGGTGGAGAGTGCTTCTCCCGGTTCTGCGCAGTTAACCAAGATCTATCACTATGTTGCCTAGGTGATGGATATGTGAATGTGTATGTGTGTCCTTCTAGTGGTGGTTTGGACTATGTGTCACAGCAACTAAGTGTAAAAATGCGGATGTGAATATGTGAATTGTGTAATGTGTAAAATGAGCATGTGAAATTGTTAAGTGAATAAGTTAGCATGTGAATAAGTGTAAACCATTGTGATTATGTTTAATTCATGCCAAAATAGCAAGCTAAATGTGTATATAAATGTGATAAATGCATGAAAATATGGTTAGATTTCATGCTAGGTATGCTATCTACTTTGTACATAGTTCCATACTTTAATTGTGTATAGTTGCAAAATGATTTGAATAAGATTTGAATCTTTGAACCATGTTGAATAGAATGTGTAGAAAGCATGCTATAGGTTTTATAATTAATTGTTTAAGTAGCATGAAGCATGTACCATGTTTATTTCTTAAATGTGTAAAATACAGGCATATGGTTGTGATATGAGTAAGGTTGTATTCTTAGATTGGTTGCTGGGTCTCTTTAGACTCATCCTTGCTTCGGCGTATAGGTGTGACAGGTACCTCCATTCCTGAGGAGGATATTGAGAGGAGTGACTCCGAGCACGAGGAGTAGCTTTAGTTATGGATAGTGCTACATTGTACTTTTCTTTTAATAAGTATGTATTCAACAAGTGATGTAATTCGCATGGACAACGTATTTATTTAGAGTTGAATTATTGTGGGCTTTTGTACTTCTTTTAATGCAATATAGACTATGGATATAATGATGATGATGGAATCAGATTTAATATTTACTTGTTTTCTCTGTATTATTTCAATATTTTTGTACATCTCAATCTAATGTTTAGTGTTAGGTAAATGTCCCACTGTAATGACGCACTTTGTACCGACGTGGATTGGTATAATCGTATCGGTATGAAGAGGGTCGTTACATAACATATGACATTAGGATTGTGTTCTGCGGGTTGTGATCTATGAACAACATGATAATCAACATGCTTACCTTTCACATGAGCTTGTTTTTTATTTTGTACTTGTTTCTTAGCATGAACAGATTTTTTAGGTTGCACAGATTCCTTAGCATGAATAGGGTTTTTCACATAAGCAGTTTTATAAGCATGTGATTGTGAAGTGCTAGGAGCATTAAAAGCATGAACAAAAGAGGTTACTATCTTAGACTCAAATGATTTGTTCTTTTAAGGGAATAGCCTAAACCACATCTATTAGTGTTCACCTTAACACTAAGGACTTCATCAAGTTTTTGCTTTCCTTTCATGAGTCTAGAAACAGTGGACTTCAAATCATTAATGGTTTCATGCAATGTTTTGATATAAATTTTAGAATTTTTAACATTCTCTTCAAGCACATACAGTTGGTTTTCCAATTTTTCCTTTTCAGATTTCAAAGATGTGTTTTCCTGTTCAAGCATGCAGAATTTTTTCTAAAAAACCATTATCATTAGCCACGCATTCCATTTCTTATTCATACAATGAAATTTTGCTTTGCATGATTTCATTTTCATCTTGAAGAACATTGCATTGTACATTCAACAAATCACATGATTCGTAAAGATATTCATTATGCAGGATATCATTGATTTTTTTTTAGACCCTTGTTTTCCCTTTTTACCTTCTTATATTTTTCATGTAAGGCTGAGTACATTGTTTCCATCTCCTCAATAGTAAAAGATTCTCGATCAGAAGTTACCTCAGGACATTCATTCTCAATAGCCATGAGACCGCACTCCTCCTTCTTGGGTTCTTTGGCCTCGAAGGATGACTGGTCGGAATTGCTCCAGGTGGCGACCATGGCTTTGGGCTTCTTTGTCTTCTATTTGTTCTGCTTTTTCAGAAATGCTGAGCATTCTGATCTCATATGCCCAATTTCTTGGTACTCGTAGCAGATCAATTCTAATTTTCTGCTAGTCTTCTTGCTTGATCTTGCCCTTGGAGTCTATAGGAAGCTTTGCATATTGTTGCCTTTTTTTGAGGAACCTTTTGAAGTTCTGGGCTAATTTGGCCACTTCCTCCTTACTTCACTTGAGGGGTTTTCTTCAGAAACATATGCCTTTGATTTATTGGGCTTTGAGTGCTACATCTTTTTACTTAATAAGCAAGGGTTTCTCAGCCTCCTCCCACTTCAGTTTGATCTCATATGTCATGAAACTTCCAATCAACTCCTCCACAGTGAGAGTTGACAAGTTCTTGGAGTCTTCGATGATTGTGGCCTTGGTGTGCCACGCCAGTGGGAGGGACCTCAGAACTTTACAAACTATCTCTATGTCCGTGTAGTTCTTCCCAAGTGCCTTTAGTCCATTGGTGATGTTGGAGAGCCGTGCAAACATGTCAGAAATTACTGGGCTCATCTTGAACATCCCATATTCATGGACCAAGATGTTGGCTTTGGTTTCCTTGACCTCTGACGTGCCTTCATAGATTAACTTCAGTTTATCCCACATTTCTTTGGTTGAGCTACACATAGAAATACTGGAATACTCGTCAGGGTGTATAGCACATTGCATAATATTCATGGCACTAAAATTTATCTTGGATTTTTTATGTTATCCTCCGTCCACTTTCCCTCATCCTCTGGTAGTGTATAAGGACTGTTACTCACAACTTTCCAAATCTCATAGTCTTGAGCTCTGAGAAAGATGTGCATACACTTTTTCCAATAAGTGTAGTTGCTGCCATCAAAGTAGGGTGGACGGTTGATAGAATGACCCTCAGACACATATCCTTTACTGGCCATCGCACTCATATCACTCTTATAATCAAGAGCCCTTCTCCGATACCAATCGAAGTGCAGGGATCCGATGGACAACCAAAAGGGCGGGGTGAATTGGTTATTGCCTAATAAAAAATTCTTGTAACACAGAATAGATTAGATACAAACAATCAAACCTATCATGTGATATGCACAACGGAATATAACAAGTAATAGACGAAACTAACTATCCTAGCGTGTATAGAATGGAGGTAGAAAAGATGGATCAAACCACACATGCACGTAGGATTTAGAGTGGTTCGACAAACACACACATGTGTTCGTCTACGTTCACTACCCCACACACCAATGAGGATTTCCACTAGCTTGTTTCCTATGTACAAGCAAAAACCCATACACACTGTAACGACCCGAGAACTTGACCCTCGGCCCACGCCGAGGACCTGATTTTCACGGTCGCCGCCCACGGACCAGGGGGACCCGGAAGGGCTATAACAGGCGTCTGACAGGATATGTAACGGAAGTAAATGTCAACTGCTAAGCTAGAAGCGTACAAGCGGAAACAGAAAAGTAAAGCGAGATCACTGCGTACCGCTCTAAGCACAGTCCCAACGCATGCACGCTAGTACAAGTAAGGAAAGGGGAGAGACAAGTCCCTTAGGGGCATACCCCGAGGGTGACGTACACTGAGAGGGGGAACCACTGCTAGCTACGGGGACCAAGACTACCGCCCCATCTCCTCCGCCCGACGCGCGCCCTGCCGCTGCTGGGAAGACTCACCTGGAAAACAGAGGGATGAGCTTCACAACAGAAGCTCAGTAGGGACAACCAATCTCCTACTGGCTCTAAACAGGCAGAGGAACATATACAACTATTAATAAAGGAAAGACGGCAGTTTATATCTTTCTACCTACAAAAGGAAGTGTGGAAGCAAAGCTAAAGCTAACACGGTACGGAAAGTACTCTCGGTCGGAAACTCCGTACGGCTGCCCGTCGTGACCACCACACGGCTAGAAAAACACAGATAGAGGGAACTCCGCCTGGACAAGGAACACTAGCTACGGGAACAACACCACTAGTCAGACGGTCAGGTGCGTCCACAGACGTCTTATCCTCGACCCGAGTCCTGACCCTCGCATCTCGTCAGAGCGAGGTAGGACACAAGTACAACAACAGTAACCGCCGTAGTCTGGCCAGACTACGGTCCCACGCCTGACCTCCCCAAGTAGTTCCGGGGCCGCAAGGAGCGAGGCAGTGAGAAGAAGGACTGGCTGGCCTGCACCGTGTAGAACTCCAAACTGTCCTCGGCGTCCCAGACCAACCACGAGAGCTCTGCAAGCGACTCACACGCCACTGTCCTAACCACCGTTTTCCCCTCAGCTCCAGAGTCTGCCTAATTAGTGGTTGCCAACTCGAGCACACTCGTAGCCCGGAGTACTCCCTCAACAGGCTCCCGAGGATGGGGGTCCCAGGTAACGGTAACAACCTCTCTCACGGGACAAGCCCTCAAGTGCCGTGCACCGGGCGAACGACTAGTGTGAGACCGCACTAGGGAACTAGCACAGGTGCCACGGTACAGTAAAGCGAAAACGGAAGCGACGGAAGCACAACCTGCCTCTGGACTGAGAAGGCGACAGGGCCTATGTCACCTTCTCAATGCGACATAGGCCCTGTCGCATTCTGAATGCGACATAGGCCCTGTCGCAACCCTGGTTGCGACACCCAAGGTGTCGCCTTACCAGTCGGGTAGCGACATGGCCTATGTCGCCTTCAGGCCAGACGGGGGTTCCGGGAGCACTCTCTCTGGGAACCTCCCCGAAACGGGAGAAACACTACACGGCAAGGGAGGGGAGCATGCTTATCATGCTAGAAAGCCATTAAACACACAAACCACCCTCGAACACCCCAAGAACATGGTTTCTACGCTCAAAGGAAAACCTCACTCACACGAGCATGGAGTTCTCACACTCCCCAAACCCTAATCACACGAGAACCACGGTCTAGACGGGGGAGGGGATCATGCTTAGGGCGAAGGAGTCGGGTGTCCCTACCTCCACGCGAAGAATGCACCCGTTGGGGCCTTCTCGTAGGTAGAAACGTCTCCTCCTCTCACCGCACGGCATGAACACGACCCCTACACGAACGGAACGACACCCTCCTCAGCACGGCCGCCTCAACACAGGGGAGGCACCCCAAAACCACCGGAAAAACTCCGAGAGGGCGAGAGAAAGAGAGGGGGAAAGGAGAGGCGCAAGAGAGGGGGAAGGGCTCGGGCGCCCGGGTAAATAAGCCCGCGGTGCCTGAGAACGTGACGTAGGTCATGTCACCTTCAAGAAGGCGACATACCCCGTGTCGCTACAGGAACCAGAAGGCGATACACCTTGTGTCGCCACCCACTGACAACGGTCAAATCTCGGAATTCAAAAAAGTGAAGGTGACAGCCATCTTGTCGTGTTCACCCGACACCGCCAGAGCCGTACTGACAGAAAGGACGCCCGTCACGTCTGTCAGACGGCGTCTGGGGCGACGCGATGGGAAGGCGACATAGGCCATGTCGCCTTCAACAAGGCGACACACCCCACGTCGCAACCCATCAACCAGAAGGCGACAGTGGTTATGTCGCCTTCAAGAAGGCGACATACCCCCTGTCGCAATCCCAAGCAGAACTAGACATCGACGCGATCGGAACCACGTCGCGACAGTCGCCCTGTCGCAACCTAGAGGACGGGGCCAAGGGCCCAAGGGGGCCGGGGTGTTACAACCCTCCCTCCTTAAGACATTTCGTCCTCGAAATGAAAACAACTCGGTCTCAACCCGGAAGACGACAAAAGGGGAGATCACCACATACCGATCAATCAAACAAGTAAGGAAACTGCTCTTGCATCTCATCCTCGGGCTCCTAGGTGGCCTCGCCACCGACGCGGTTCTGCCAAACGACCTTAACCAGCGGAATCTGCTTCCTGCGCAACTGCTGAACTCTGCGGTCGACCACACTAACTGGGTACTCAGGCACTGACAAATCTGGCGCTACCTCTAGCTGCGAGTAGTCCAACACGTGCGAAGAGTCTGCAACGTACCTCCTGAGCTACGAAATGTGGAAAACGTTGTGCACACCTGCTAGCTCTACTGGAAGACTCAACCTATACGCCACCTCGCCGACCCTCTCAGAAACGGGGAAGGGCCCAATATATCTGGGACTGAGCTTTCCCTTCCTGCCAAACCTCATGACCCCTTTGGTCGGCGAGACCCACAGGAAGACCAGGTCACCGACGCTGAACTCTAGCGGTCTCCTGCAGACATCCGCATAACTCTTCTGCCTGCTCTGTGCTGCCCGAAGCCTCTGCCTGACCAAACTGACTGTCTCTGCACACTGCTGCACTAACTCTGGCCCCAAAAGCTGCCTCTCACCAACCTCGAACCAGTGAAGCGGAGTCCTGCACGGGCGACCATACAAGGCCTCGTATGGCGCCATTCCGATGCTCGAGTGATAACTGTTGTTATACGCGAACTCTACCATCGGAAGGTGAGACTCCCAAGTGCCGCTCCAGTCTAAACAGCACGCTCTCAGCATATCCTCCAGTGTCCGAATGGTCCGCTCTGACTGACCGTCTGTCTGCGGGTGGTACGCTGTGCTGAACCTCAACTCTAAACCCAGTGCTCTCTGAAGACTGTGCCAAAACCCTGACGTGAACCTCGGATCTCTGTCGGAGAAGACTGAAACTGGGATCCCGTGCAACGAAACAACTCTGTCCATGTACAGCCTGGCTAACCTGTCCACTGACCACGACATTCTGATCGGAAGGAAATGCGCTGCCTTGGTCAAACGATCCACAATCACCCAAATACCATCATGCCTCTGCGGGGTACGGGGCAAACCAACCACAAAATCCATGGTGATGTCGTCCCACTTCCACTCAGGAATGGGCAACGGCTGCAACTCACCACCAGGACGCTGATGCTCGGCCTTCACCTGTTGACAGGTAAGGCACCGAGCAACAAACTCTGTCACGCCCCTCTTCATCCATGGCCACCAGAAGGACCTCCTCAAGCAATGGTACATCTTGGTGGAACCAGGATGAACGACATACCTCGATCTATGAGCCTCTGACAACACCGCCTGGCGCGCCTCCTCAGGAACGTACAAGCGGCCTCTAAATCTGACCTCGCTGTCCTTGCTGAGCTCTACATCTGGCATCCACAAAATGTCTGCTAACTCTGCATCTGCTCGCTGCACCTGCAACACCTGCCTGAACAGTGACGGCCGAACTGACAAACTGGAAGCCACGGCACGATCTTTGGTCCTCGATGGAACGAACACTCCCTGGGACAGCTCCTCAAACAGCCTCCACTCTCTGACCATCAGCGAACTCAAACGCACGCGCCTGCTCAAGGCATCGGCTACAACGTTAGCCTTTCCTAGATGATAGGAGAGGGTTAGGTCGTAGTCCTTCAAATACTCCATCCACCTGCGCTGCCTTGAGTTCAGATCCCTCTGGGTGAAGATGTACTGCAAACTCTGGTGATCGGTGAAGATCTGAAAAGCCTCGCCATACAGGTAGTGCCTCCACAACTTGAGAGCAAACACCACTGCTGCCAGCTTCAAGTCGTGGGTGGGGTAGTTCTCCTCATGCTTCTTCAGCTGCCGAGAAGCATAGGCAACGACCCCACCGTGCTGCATCAGCACGGCACCCAAACCTGACCTCGACGCATCGGTGTAAACCACGAACCCACCGGTGCCCGACGGCAAGACCAACACTGGCGCCGAAGTCAACCTCTTCTTCAGCTCCAAGAAACTCTGCTCGCAGTCCTCTGACCAAACAAACCTGGTGTCCTGCCTCGTCAACCGAGTCAACGGTGCTGCAATCTTGGCAAAATCCTGAATGAACCTCCGGTAGTAACCTGCCAGACCCAGAAAACTACGGACCTCAAACACCGATGTGGGCTGCTCCCACGACAACACGGCCTCAACCTTGGCCGGATCCACCGCCACACCAGAACCCGAGATCACGTGCCCGAGAAAGTGCACCTCGCTCAGCCAAAATTCACACTTGTCGAACTTGGCGTAAAGACGGTGACTCCGCAGGGTCTCTAGCACGATCCTCAGGTGCTCCACGTGCTCCTCTTCAGAAGCCGAGTAGACCAGAATATCATCAACAAAAACAACAACAAAGCGGTCTAGGTACTCACTGAACACCCTATGCATCAGATCCATGAATGCTGCAGGTGCGTTCGTCCGCCCAAATGGCATCACGACGAACTCAAAGTGACCGTACCTGGAACGAAAAGCCGTCAAACCAACATCCGACTCTCTGATCCGCAGCTGGTAGTAGCCGGATCTCAAGTCGATCTTCGAGAAAACTCGGGCCGATTGCAACTGATCAAACAAATCATCAATCCTCGGCAACGGGTACCTGTTCTTCACAGTGACCTGGTTCAACTGCCGATAATCGATGCACAAACGAAGACTACCATCCTTCTTCCTCACGAACAAAACAGGCGCACCCCACGGCGAACGGCTCGGACGAATGAAGCCCAACTCAAGCAACTCTTGCAGCTGGCGCTTCAACTCACGCAGCTCCGCCGGGGCCATCCGGTAAGGTAACTTGGACAAAGGCATCATACCAGGCAAAAGCTCGACGGAGAACTCTACCTCTCGCTCAGGCGGCAACCCAGATAGATCCTCCGGAAACACGTCAAAAAACTCATAAACAATTGGCACATCAAAAACTGAAGACCCGCTAGGCTCCAAGGAACAAACCGAAGCAAGGTAAGCAATGCAGCCATCACGGATCAAACGACGAGCCTTACAGAAAGAAATAAACGGCCGATGGGTAGACCGGATACCTCGAAAGCAGAGAACAGGTGCTCCAGGTATCACGAACCGAACGGTCTTCCGCTGGCAATCAACCACAGCCGAGTGAGCCTCCAACCAGTCCATGCCCAGGATGACGTCGAAGTCGCAAAGCTGCAACGCGTACAACCTGGCCGGCAACTGGTGACCCTCAACCTCGACTGCCACACCCTCCAGGTAACCAAAGGAACGCATATAGTCACCAGACGGGAGATCGACCATCACGTCACACTGCCTCTCAGGAGCGTGACAAGCAAGAGACTCCTAAAACTTCTCGGAAGCAAAACACAAGGAAGCACCGGGATCAACCAAAACACGAGCAGCTCTGCCAAGGATAGGTAGAGTACCTATAACCAAGTTCGATGCCTCTGCCTGCTCCCGGGTGAGTGCCATCACGCGACCACGACCACGTCCACGCTGCGGCGCCTGCTGCTGCTGCGGCAGCTGCTGGGGGTACTGCTGCTGATGCTGGTACGGTTGGTACTGCTACTACTGTGGGAACTGCTGAACTGGCTGCTGGTACTGCCCCCGCTGCTGCTGACGTGGTGCCTATTGCTAGGGAGGGTACTGGTACTGAGGTGGCTGCTGCGCGTACTGCACTGGCTGCTGCTGCTGCGGAGCTTGCCCCATGGGGCAATCCCTCCTGAAGTGGCCTGGCAAGCCACAAGTGTAGCACACTGGCTCCTGACTGCCCTGCTCAGCACCCTGCTGTACTGACTGCTCTGCAAACCTGGACTGACGCCTCTGCTGACGGCTCCGTCCGCCCCCGCGAGTAGACAACTTCCTAAACTGTGAGCGAATTCCGGCACTGCCAGAACTGCCCGAGCCGGAGGAAGAGGAAGTCGCACTACCGCGGCTGCCTGCCGGACGCTGGTAAGGTGAGGACCTAGAAGAGGCCCCTCCCTGCTGCTGCTGCTGAGGCTGCCAGGTCTCTCTGTCCAAGGCGGTGGCCTTCGCCACGGCCTCTCCCAAGGTGGTACACATGTGTGACGTCACACCCCACCTCAGGTCTGGTCTCAGTCCTGCCATGAACCTCTCTGCACACGCCTGGTCGCTGCCTGCGACATGAGGCACATGCCTCAACAACCGGACAAACCTCTGGTGGTACTGCGAAACCGTGAGGTCGCCCTGAACCAACGTGTGGAACTGATCCCGTCTCTCACGTCGAGCATAGTCGGGGAAGTACTCGCCATGGAAGACCTCCAGAAACCGCTGCCAAGTGATCTGTTCCAACCGCTGCTCTGGGAAGTGCGTCTGCCTCTGAACTCTCCACCACTCGTGGGCTGCTCCCTTGAGCTGGTACACCCCCAGTCGAACCTGGTCCTCCTCAGTGCACTCCATTGTCTCGAAGATGTGCTCCAACTCATGGGTCCAGCTCTCTGCCTTATCTGGATCATACTCACCGTGGAACATTGGTGGGCGAAGACGCAGGAACCTCTCAAGGAGAGCGGTCCTCGCCTCCGACACCGCTGCCCTCCGCTGACCAGCCCGGTACTCGCAGTACCCGACTGCTGCTGGCGGACCGGCTGCTCCACCTCTGGCTCCACCTCCTGCTGCTCTGGTACGGTTGGGGGAGGTACTGGAAACCGACCACCTACTGCTGCCTGCCCGGGCTGCCACGCTCCCTGGTACATAGCTTTAAAGAACTGCTCGGCCATGGGAAACCAGTCTGCATACTGCTGAGGCTGAGGGTGGTACTCCTACTGCTGCTGCCCACCTGCTGCTGCTGCTGCCTGTGCACCCTGAGGCTGTGCCATTGACTCCTCCACGGACACCTCCTCCTGAACCTGCCCCTGAGCGGGCATGTCGGACTCATCCTGCTGCTCAACCAGCTGCCTAGCCTGACTGTGCCTACGCGGAGCCATGACCTACACGGCAACACAACTGACAAAGGTTATAGATACCTCTCGGGAGGCTAGCAGTGTACTTGTACTATTGTTGGGACTTACTGTTGCAGTTTAGATCCACTACAAGTCCTGTCAGACCAGGCTCTGATACCAACTGTAACGACCCGAGAACCCGACCCTCGGCCCATGCCGAGGACCCGATTTTCGCGGTCGCCGCCCACAGACCAGGGGGACCCGGAAGGGCTATAACAGGCGTCTGACAGGATATGTAACGGAAGTAAACGTCAACTGCTAAGCTAGAAGCGTACAAGCGGAAACAGGAAAGTAAAGCGAGACCGCTGCGTACCGCTCTAAGCACAGTCCCAACGCACGCACGCTAGTACAAGTAAGGAAAGGGGAGAGACAAGTCCCTTAGGGGCATACCCCGAGGGTGACGTACACTGAGAGGGGGAACCACTGCTAGCTACGGGGACCAAGACTACCGCCCCGTCTCCTCCTCCCGACGCGCACCCTGCCGCTGCTGGGAAGACTCACCTGGAAAACAGAGGGATGAGCTTCACAACAGAAGCTCAGTAGGGACTACCAATCTCCTACTGGCTCTAAACAGGCAGAGGAACATATACAACTATTAATAAAGGAAAGACGGCAGTTTATATCTTTCTACCTACAAAAGGAAGTGCGGAAGCAAAGCTAAAGCTAACACGGTACGGAAAGTACTCTCGGTCGGAAACTCCGTACAACTGCCCGTCATGACCACCACACGGCTAGAAAAACATAGACGGAGGGAACTCCGCCTGGACAAGGAACACTAGCTACGGGAACAACACCACTAGTCAGACGGTCAGGTGCGTCCACAGACGTCTTATCCTCGACCCGAGTCCTGACCCTCGCGTCTCGTCAAAGCGAGGTAGGACACAAGTACAACAACAGTAACCGCCGTAGTCTGGCCAGACTACGGTCCCACGCCTGACCTCCCCAAGCGGTTCCGGGGCCGCAAGGAGCGAGGCAGTGAGAAGAAGGACTGGCTAGCCTGCGCCGGGTAGAACTCCAAACTGTCCTCGGCATCCCAGACCAACAACGAGAGCTCTGCAAGCGACTCACACGCCACTGTCCTAACCACCGTTTTCCCCTCAGCTCCAGAGTCCGCCTAAGTGGCTGCCAACTCGAGCACACTCATAGCCTGGAGTACACCTCAACAGGCTCCCGAGGATGGGGGTCCCAAGTAACGGTAACAACCTCTCGCACGGGACAAGCCCTCAAGTGCCGTGCACCGGGCGAACGACTAGTGTGAGACCGCACTAGGGAACTAGCACAGGTGCCACGGTACAGTAAAGCGAAAACGGAAGCGGCGGAAGCACAACCTGCCTCTGGACTGAGAAGGCGACATAGGCCTTGTCGCCTTCTCAATGCGACATAGGCCCTGTCGCATTCTGAATGCGACATAGGCCCTGTCGCAACCCTGGTTGCGACACCCAAGGTGTCGCCTTACCAGTCGGGTAGCGACAAGGCCTATGTCGCCTTCAGGCCAGACGGGGGTTTCGGGAGCACTCTCTCCGGGAACCTCCCCGAAACGGGAGAAACACTACACGGCGAGGGAGGGGAGCATGCTTATCATGCTAGAAAGCCATTAAACACACAAACCACCCTCGAACACCCCAAGAACATGGTTTCTACACTCGGAGGAAAACCTCACTCACACGAGCATGGAGTTCTCACACTCCCCAAACCCCAATCACACGAGAACCACGGTCTAGACGGGGGAGGGGATCATGCTTAGGGCGAAGGAGTCGGGTGTCCCTACCTCCACGCGAAGAACGCACCCGTTGGGGCCTTCTCGTAGGTAGAAATGTCTCCTCCTCGCACCGCACGGCACGAACACGACCCCTGCACGAATGGAGCGGCACCCTCCTCAGCATGGCCGCCTCAACACGGGGGAGGCACCCCAAAACCGCCAGAAAAACTCCGAGAGGGTGAGAGAAAGAGAGGGGGAAAGGAGAGGCGCGAGAGAGGGGGAAGGGCTCGGGCTCCTGGGTAAATAAGCCTGCGGTGCCTGAGAACGCAACGTAGGTCATGTCGCCTTCAAGAAGGCGACATACCTCGTGTCGCTACAGGAACCAGAAGGCGACACACCTTGTGTCGCCACCCACTGACAACGGTCAAATCTCAGAATTCGAAAAAGTGAAGGCGACAGCCATCTTGTCGCATTCACCCGACACCGCCAGAGCCGTACTGACAGAAAGGACGCCCGTCACGTCTGTCAGACGGCGTCTGGGGCGACGCGATGGGAAGGCGACATAGGCCATGTCGCCTTCAACAAGGAGACACACCCCACGTCGCAACCCATCAACCAGAAGGCGACAGTGGTTATGTCGCCTTCAAGAAGGCGACATACCCCCTGTCGCAATCCCAAGCAGAACTAGACATCGACGCGATCGGAACCACATCGCGACAGTCGCCCTGCTGTGACCCAGAGGACGGGGCCAAGGGCCCAAGGGGGCCGGGGTGTTACACACACGATTGTTTACAGAGACAACACAAACCCACCTCATTTCTCGGGGACGAGACAACCCAACATGTATGTGCACACGCACTACACACCAACAACATGCTCACCAACCAAGCACACACACACATATGTTTGTGTAAATTGAAGTACAATTCTCAACCCAAGAACAAGAGAAGAAAGATGAAAATTTGCAGTTCAGAATTCTTCTATTTTTGCGTGGTTGAGAAACGACGGAGAAGAACACAGAAGCTTGCACAGGTCTTCCTAGACATTGTACTATGGATGCACGATCTTCAGAACATCCAACACCTTGAATTCGCACAGCAACCCTTGAAGAAATCTCCTAGAAGGTGCTCTAGTTTACTGGTTCCTCCTTTTCCCTAGCCTAGATGAAAATATCGTTCTCCAACTATGTGTGTTCTCCTACACACATGTGATGACCAAACTTTCCTCATATAAATTAATTCACTTATTTATATATTAATTTTGATGATTAACAAAACATTACTAATGAATTACTTGAGCCTTGAGGACAGGAAACAAAAGTAAAAGAAAGTTCAAGACAATCAGGTAAGACTCTCATTTCATAATTCATCCCAAGTCATTGCATCGACTTCTTCATACTTCATATCAACTTCTATTGATAATCAGAACGATTCCTTTATAAGTTCATATCGATTTCAATAGAGTCATCATAACGATTTCATAAGTATTATGATCGATCTCCTCTCTGATCGAAAAGTCGTGATGTTTCAAACAAATCGATACCGTAACGATTTCTTAAAGATCTCATAACGATTCTATGACATCGCAACGATTTCCTTGGAAAGCGTAACGACTTGACCATCGTAACGATTCTATAAGACATCGCAACGATTTCTTTAGAAAGTGTAACGACTTGTCTGTCGTAACAATTTCTTCAGTACTCGTAACGATTTCTTTAGAATTCACAACGACTTTAGAGCCCGTAACGACTTGCCCGTCACAACGACTCCATAAGTTATCGTAACGATTCCTTTAGAGCCCGTAACGACTTGCTCGTCACAACGACTCCATAAGTTATCGTAACGATTCCTTTAGAGCCCGCAACGACTTGCTCGACACAACGATTTGCAACTCATAACGATTTGTTAAGTGTTTCATATCGATTTCTTCATAAACACAACGATTTGCATCTCATAACGATTTGTTAAGTGTTTCATATCGATTTCTTCAGAAACACAACGATTTGCATCTCATAACGATTTGTTAAGTGTTTCATATCGATTTCTTCAGAAACACAACGATTTGCATCTCATAACGATTTGTTAAGTGTTTCATATCGATTTCTTCATAAACACAACGATTTGCATCTCATAACGATTTGTTAAGTGTTTCATATCGATTTCTTCAAAAACACAACGATTTGCATCTCATAACGATTTGTTAAGAGTTTCATATCGATTTCTTCAGTAATTCAACGATTTGTACCTCAAAACGATTTCATAAATGCTTATAACGATTTCATTATTATAACAACGATTTGCCTATCAACTTATAACGATTTCATAAGTCATAAAGGCATCGGCTTTGTTCATATCGATTTCATTATTATATCAACACTCTTTGATATACGTTGAATAGTCAAAGTTGTATCTCGTCTGTTTAACTGCTATGCATTCAATGCACTCTGAACGTATCTCTCATGCATGCAGACGATATCTTCCACCATTGTGCTATTCTGTCTACATCTTTATTTTGACAGAAAGGAGCTTTGCTAAAACTAGCAATATCTTTTCCAAACTGTGACTAACGATCAACGACATCCCTAGCTGTCTCCTATTTATTGTTGACATGCTTGCAGATACCTGACAAGATTTATCTGTACAACGTTGGACACAAAAGATACAAGATATCAAACATTTCTTTGGCGTGTACTAAAGGATAAAAGACTGAAGATCAGAAGCTTCCTTGCAGACCAGTCTAACGTACACCAGAATGAGAGACAACGGATCTTTAACGTTCAAATTTTAAGTAGAAGTTTAAATACAAGACTCAAGACTGAGAAGGATAACACTTTTGAAGAATATTATTCTGAAAGAAAGCATCGCCAATCCTTCAAGTCTTCTGTGATTCAAACTAGAGCAAAGCACTCTATTCCAATCCATCTTTAGCTCTCAGTGTTCAAGAAGAAATTCCTGTGAGAGCTAGTGTAGTCTTTGGAGAGAAACCAGTGTTAAAATTCCTTCTCTCTCGAGGCTTGTTTGCTTCAGATTGTAGCTGTTTGAGCTAGTTCCTGAAGCTTGTTCTTATACTTCTTTTTATTAGTTGTGTTCCCTTCTGGGTGAAGGAAGACCTGGTGGTATCCAGGGTGGTTGTTTTCCCTTCAGGTTCAAGGAAGACCAGTTGAGGCTGGGTGTAAGGATCCGTGAGGGGGATAGTACCCTTGATAGTGAAATCCTGAGGTATTGCTCAGGGACTAGACGTAGGTCTCCTGTGGAGAGGAGTTCCGAACCAGGATAAAAATCCTTGTGGTTGTGTTTTGTGTGTTTGCTGTCTCATTTCCTCTAACTCTAACCTTCGTTTAAGTTGTTGTGTAATCCTTTTAGTGAACAGGTATTAATCAAAGATCAAATTTTTAATAACTCATTCACCCCCCCCCCTCTGGGCTAGCTAGCTGGGCAACAAGTGGTATCAGAGCGAGTCTCTTCGAAAAAGAAGAAGATCCAACGATCTGAAGAGTAAAGACCTATGGCAGCCCAAGGTAATTTCGAAGGTCAGTCAGTCAACAGACCTCCTTTGTTTAATGGAGAAGATTATACCTATTGGAAAACAAGAATTGAGTACTTTCTATAAGTCCACGATTACATGATATGGTCCATTGTAGAAGAAGGCGATCTTCTAGTCACCAATGCAAAGGCTCAGTGGACAGATGAAGACAGAAGAAAAATCTCCTTAAACTGCAAAGCCAAGAGCATCCTGTGCTGTGCCCTCAGCAAGAAAGAATTCAACAGAGTTTCAGCCTGCAAATCCGCAATGGAAATGTGGGAAAAGCTCAGGATTACCTATGAAGGGACAGATAAGGTAAAGGAGACAAGAATCGACATTCTTGTGACTCAATATGAAAGATTCCAGATGTAGTCAGGTGAATCCATAACACAAATGTTTAGTAGATTCACAGATATCACAAATGGATTAGCTGGATTAGGAAAAATCTATGTTGTATCAGATATGGTCAGGAAGATCCTTAGATCTCTGCCATCCTCATGGATTCCAAAGGTAACAGCCATTGAGGAAGCCAATGATCTAAAACTAATGTCATTGGAAAACTTAATAGGATCCCTCATGGCCCATGAGATAAATATGGAGAGATTAGGAGAATCCTCCAGCAGAAAGAAGCAATCAAATGCTCTCAAGGCCAATGAAGACATATCAGAAGAATCATTGGACAACAGTGAAAGCAGTAAGGACAGTGATGATGAAGAAGCAATGTTGTCTCGAAGACTTCAAAGAATTCTAGCAAAGAAGAAGAAGTTCCAGTCTGGGAGAAGATTTTTCAAGAAAAATAAAGACTTCAGAAAACCAAAAGTAAAGGATTCGAAGAAAGGAGAAGTGATATGCTATGAATGCAAGAAGCCTAGACACATCAAGGCTGATTGTCCAATGCTTAAGAAGAATGATCACAAGAAGAAGGATAATTTCAGAAAATTCAAGAAGTATAAAAAGAAGGCAATGGCAGCTGCTTGGGAGAACAGCAGTGACTTAGACAGTGAGTCAAGCTCAAGCAGTGATGGAGAAGAAGCTAACCTGGCTCTCATGTCCAACATCGAAGAAAAGGTAACTTCTGACTCTTCTTTTGATTCCTGTAATGATTCAGATTCTGATAATTTAGAAAGTGCCTTTAATGAACTTTATGATAAATATAAAGAAGTATCCAAATTACTTAAAGTTAGTAAGAAAAATGTAATATATTTAGAAAACACTAATTCAGATCTAAAAATAGAAAATGAAGAATTAGAAAAACAAATAACTGAACTTAAAAGAAGAAATAAATTGTTATGTGAAGACCTAAAAGCTAAGAATGAACAAATAACAAAATTGGAAAAACAGGAAAGCACAGATGAATTAAGGAAAGAAGTTAAAAACTTAAATGAAGAAAATAATAAACTATCAACACACTAGAGAAATTTACTAATGGTAAAAACTCTCTAATATTAAAAGGTGCTAGAAGAGCAGGTAAGAAGAAAAATGGGTTAGGATATACACCCCCAGATAATGAAGAAACCATAGTCTACCCTAAAATATATCCAACACCAAATTTTATACCGGAACAAGATATAGCATATAAAGCTGAGTTCAAGTATATAGAAAAGGTAACAAAATTGTCCTGCTGTGATCACTGCAACAAATTAGGACATATCGCAATAACATGCCCAACAAAACATAAAAAATGGATAATAAAAGGTAAAATTAATGATACTAACCCATCAGGACCCAAAAAAAACTTGGGTACCTAAAACTTAATGTTTAAATTTCAGGAAAACTCAAAAGCATCCAAATGGTACTTGGACAGTGGATGCTCAAGACGCATGTCAGGAAACCAGAAGTTCTTTGTCAATCTCCAAGCTGAAGAGGGAACAGTTACCTATGGAGATAATGGAAAAGGCACAGTGATAGGAAGTGGGTCCGTGAACATCAAAGGAAAATAAGTTATTGAAGATGTAATGCTGGTCAAAGGATTAAAGCACAATCTCATCAGCATCAGCCAGTTGTGTGACAAAGGCCATCAAATTCAGTTCCAAGAATCAAAGTGCAGTATATTAAAGGATGGAGCAGTCATATTTGAAGCATATAGAGAAAGAAATTTGTATGTTCTCTATCTCGAGGAACTCAAGGATCAAGATGTCTGTTTGGCAGCCAGCAAAGATCAATCAACAGAGCTGTGGCACAGAAGACTGGGCCACTGCAGCTTGGATGGATTGAACAAGCTCAGAAAGAGAAATCTAGTGGAAGGATTGCCAAAGGTCAACTCAAAAATGGATAGCATCTGCAGACCTTGTGCAAGAGGAAAGCACACCAAGAGCTCTTTCAAATCAAAGACAGTAGTGACCACCTCAAAGCCATTAGAATTACTTCATATGGATCTATTTGGGCCAATGAGGACTACCAGTCTCGGAGGAAAGAATTTTGGGTTTGTCATAGTTGATGATTACTCAAGATTTACTTGGGTATCCTTTCTAGAGCACAAAGATGACACCTTTGATAATTTTGTCAGCTTCAGCAAAAAAGTTCAGAAAGATCAGAAGTTCACCATTATCTCTATCCGATCAGATCATGGTGGTGAATTTCAAAATGAAAAGTTTGCTAGGTTCTGTGATGACCAAGGAATTGAGCACAATTTCTCAGCACCAAGGACACCTCAACAGAATGGAATTGCTGAGAGAAAAAATAGAACTCTTTTGGATATGGCAAGAACCATGTTATCAGAATATGACTTGCCAAGATATTTTTGGGCCGAAACCATCAACACTGCAAGCTACATCATTAATAGGGTAATGATCAGACCAATCCTGAAGAAGACTGCTTATGAACTCTTCAAGGGAAAGAAACCTAAGATCAGTCACTTCAAAATATTTGGATGTCCTTGCTTCATCCACAACAATGGAAAAAGGGACATTGGTAAGTTAGATGCCAAATCAGATGAAGGCATCTTTATGGGGTACACTTCTAAACCCAAAGGTTATAGAGTTTTCAATAAACGCTCATTATTAATTGAACAAACCGTGCATGTTATTTTTAATGAATCTAACCCTTCCTTGAAAAAGGAAGAAATTAGTGACATTGATGATGCAGATGACTTGTCCGAAAAATTAAAGAATACCTCAATTGAGGACAAGGAAGATCCACCTCTGGAAGAACTGCAGCAGACTGAAATTCAACATGAAAATCTTCCAAAAGAATGGAGACATAAGAAAGATCACCCTCTTGAAAACATTATTGGTGATCCATTTGTAGGGGTAAGAACAAGAGGTAATGTAATTCCTTGTGATTATTTAGCTTTTGTTTCTCAAATAGAGCCCAAGACAGTCAATGAAGCTTTAACTGATGAATCTTAGATAATAGCCATGCAAGATGAACTAAATCAGTTCAAGAGAAACCAAGTATGGTCACTTGTTCCTAGACCTTCCAATCATTCAGTTATTGGCACCAAGTGGGTGTTCAGAAATAAACTGGATGAGTCTGGAGTAATCCTAAGAAACAAGGCTAGACTAGTAGCTCAAGGCTATTCCCAAGAGGAAGACATAGATTTCGATGAAACCTATGCACATGTGGCTAGACTTGAGGCTATTAGAATTTTACTTGCTTATGCATCTGCATTAGACTTAAAATTGTTTCAAATGGATGTCAAATCTACCTTCTTAAATGGTTTTATCAAGGAGGAAGTGTATGTTGAACAACCTCCAGGTTTTGATGACACCGAATTTCCAAATCATGTATTTAAACTCCATAAGGCTTTATATGGTTTAAAGCAAGCACCTAGAGCCTAGTATGAAAGGCTCAGTACTTTCTTATTAGATCATGGTTTCACTAGAGGTCAAGTAGATAGTACATTATTTATAAAATCAAAAGTCAAACATATACTACTTGTGCAAATATATGTAGATGATATTATTTTCGGATCTACTGATGAATCTCTCTGCAAGTACTTTGAAAAGCTTATGCAGGGAGAATTTGAAATGAGTATGATGGGAGAGCTAAACTACTTCCTTGGATTACAAATCAAGCAAGGGAAGGAAGGCACCCACATTTGTCAAGCCAAGTACACCAAAGAGCTATTAAAGAAATTTGGTTTTGAAGGTGCGAAGCCACTATCAACGCCAATGAGCACATCAACTAGAATGGACAGTGATCAAAATGGTAAAAAGGTAGATCAAAAGAACTATAGAGGCATGATAGGGTCATTACTTTACTTAACAGCAAGTAGACCAGACATTTTATTCAGTGTATGCATGTGTGCTAGATATCAAGCAGACCCTAGAGAGTCTCATTTAATTTCTGTGAAAAGAATATTCAGATATTTAGCTAGAACTCATGATTTAGGTCTTTGGTATCCAAAATCTTGTGAAATAAATTTAGTAGGATATTCTGATGCTGATTATGCTGGATGCAAAGTAGATATAAAGAGCACCAGTGGTTGTTGTCAGTTTCTTGCAGGATGTCTGATATCTTGGTCCTCCAAGAAACAAAATTCAGTAGCTCTATCAACAGCTGAGGCAGAATACGTTGCTGCTGGAAGTTGTTGTACACAACTCCTATGGATAAAGCAACAACTTGAGGATTTCGGCATTCATATCAAGTCAATTCCACTACTATGTGATAATACAAGTGCCATCAACCTCACCAACAATCCAGTGCAACACTCAAGGACTAAACATATTGAGGTTAGATATCACTTCATTCGAGATCATGTAGCTAGTGGTAACTTAGAAATTTCTTTTATAGATACAAATGGTCAACTAGCAGATATCTTCACAAAAGCCCTACCTGAAGAGAGATTTACATCTCTTAGAAGGGAATTAGGGATGTGCAATTTGTGAAAAGATTTCTGTATTTAAATTGGCATATAAATTTTTCAGATTAAATGAAATTTTCTCTCTTTCCCTGACTTTAAGCAAAACTCAGCTTATTTACTCTTCTTTGACCACTGTTGTGTTAAAAGCAGTTTGACTCGTCAAACCCTTTTGTCGCCTTCTGCCATTACCGCCTTTTGGCGCTTCCTATTTTCGATAAAGTAATTTTAATTAGTCAAATCGTTCTAGGAACGACTCATCTTCCACCTTTACCCTTTCTCCTTTATCTGTTCGCTCAAAGCCGATGCCCTAACAATTCCGGCATCGACTCTCTGCAAGATTTGAAGCTTTCTCTTCTTCCCGCGAAGAATCCCTCGAGGGCTTCCATCTCTTCCATCATCTCCCTTCTCTAGAATCGTTTTCTTCTCTCTACCCATGGCCGCTCCGATGATCTCCGGAAGTGTAGGGAGCTACAGTGCTGAGTTTTTGTCCCCGAAGGAGCAGGAAAGGTTTACCTTCGTCAAGACAAAGATTTGCGGAAACAAGGTAGTGGATGTTCAAAATCTAGAGAAGAATGGCATGAGCAGTTTAGTAGAAGCTTTGAGAAGGATGCAGTGGATGGATGTTGCCACTTTCATCGAGGTAAGCTATCCCAACCTGGTGAAAGCCTTTTTCGTTTGTCTGAAGTCAGAGGTGGATGGGTCCCTTGTCTCCTCTGTTAAGGGTATCCAAATTAAGGTAGACCATGAACTCCTGCACACGTTGTTTGGAGTGAAGACATATGGACATAGTGGGGTTCACACCGTGAACGATGAAGCAAAGGGTCTTGGCATTATAGGTCCAGGTTTCAGGCTGAAAGACGGAAATTAGATATCAATCAAATGTCTGCATTCAACCGTCTACTCCATTTCATTATCTGTCAAATTATGGTTCCCCGGAGTGCTACTTTCTCATCTTGCACTAGGGCAGATTCGGATATGATGTTCTGGGTAATCCAGAATAAGGAGATTAACTTGGCCGCAGTCATGTTGGAGAGAATGAAATTTGCTAGTGCTCAAATCTGGGATACAAAGAGCAAAATGAATGTATCCTTGCCCTACGCTCATCTCCTAACCAAGATTTTCAAGCATTTTGGAGTTGATTTATCTGGAGCTGTTGTGGAAAAGATGGGCCAGTCTATAAGGTCCAGGAACCTTAAGAAAAGTGGTTTTTCAGTGCAGAATGGGATATGGACCAAGATCTCTGTGGCAGAGGGAGAGGCCATCATCGGAGATGTCCTAGAGATTCAAGAAGAAGCAGCAAATCCTCCAGCAGTTTTAGAGGTAAGATCAGCAGCAGTAGAGAGAGCAGCAGTAGTACCTTCAGTGGAACTCCAAGCAGAGATTTCAGGATCACCTATTATAGAAATTGAATCTCATCCTCCAGAAGTTCAAATGGAAGAAGCTGTAGCAGGTGTGGCAGATCCTTTGCCCACCTCAATAGTTACCTCTATTTTAAGAGATGTTTTGGACTCTCTTCCCTCCACCTCATTTACTTTAGAAACAGGTGGACTTGATGAAGAAGAAGCTATGGCACCACGCCATACAGAAAATTTGACTGAATCAGTTGTCAGTGTTGAGGTGCAAGCAGCTACTCAACAAGAAGTGATTTTGGAAGATGTTCCTAGCCAAGGGGAACAACATGCTAGTGAATCAAAATTGTCAGAATCTGTGGCAGAAGGCCACTTTGAGAAAATTGTTTTGGAGGAAGCTCCTGCCCGGGGGGAGCTAGAAAATGTTGATCTTCATGCTCCTATTCAGGGGGAGCAAACTAGCAATGAGGAACCATTGATAGAAAATACTCCTGAGATAGATGCACCATCTCAGAAAAATCCTCCTCCTGCCAGCGCTCCTGTAAGTGAAGAACCAAGTGCAAGCCATGTACATATTGAGGAGCTTGTCACTCAGCAGAACAAACAAAAGAGAGTGGTTCACAGAAGGTCAAGAAAGAGCCACAGAAAAGTAAATCTGAAGCCAGTTATGGAATTGTTGAAGGCTCAAGGAGATATTTTATCATTAGTTCAGACCAGTGTGCAAGGCATTCTGACCAGTCAAGCTTCAACCACCTCTGAGCTATCTTCAGTCCGAAATGCTATGAAGTGGTTCAACAAGGAAATGTCTGATATGAAGTCCATGCTTGCAATTCTTTCAAGGTCAAGTGGTTTTTCTCCTGCAGCTACTCAGAGCAGATCAGTAGCTGTTCCTCGGCCACCAGGGCCTCCAGCTCAAGAGTCTCGGCCAGCAGGGCCTTCAGCTCAAGCATCAGGGCCACCAGGGCCATCAGTGCCAGCATCAGGGCCATCTGGGCTGTCTGCAGTTGTCAGAGAGGGTCATGCAAAAGGGAAAGAGCCCATTGAAGCTACCAAGGCCCCTGACACTTCTACTCTTGCAACTCCAACCCTCTTCTCACCTTCATCTCCTTCTACAGCCCCTCCAGCACCACCAACTCTCAAACACCCTATGCCTCGCACCCAACCTTCTTCCTCTCTCATTTCATCTCAACCTTCTTTCTCTCCCACTCCTTCTCACACCTCAGCTCCATCATCATTCTCACCTTCTTCACCTCTCACTCAAACCACTCCAGTTCACCCGTCTACATCCTTCAATCCCAAACACCTCTTCTATCCTCCTACTCCTCCTTCCTCTGTCACGTTCATTCCGGAAAAACCTCAACTTCTTGGTGTCTTTGACACTAATATTCCGGATGATTTTGAGAGAAATACCCTCCTCACCATTCTCTCCACTGCCACTCATATCCACAGGACTGATCCTCCCAGTCCTGCCAAGAAAAAGAGGAAACATTCATCCTCTGTCAGCATCCCCTCCTCACCATTATTTCCTCCTCTTTGGTACTCTCTTACCCTCGAACCTCAGAGAAGACCTATCTATAGGGAATACCTTCAAAAATGCATCCTCTCTACCATCTATGGTATTCCTTTCCTCCACCTCTCTGAGCATCTAAACACTGTTCTTCCTTTTACCCAGCTGTCCCACCCTCAAAAATCCAAAATCTTTGAGGGCACTGAGTTCAAGACTGAAGATCAGTGGGCCAATGTCAAGGGCAACAAAGCTCAGTACACCAAATACTTGACTGCCAGGGCAGAATTCCTTACCCATAGAGCTCACCCACTCACTCTTTCTGAGTGGTTTACTCTTCAGCATAAAAACTCTTGGGGACCTTTCATTTTGAAAGAGATCAGAATTGCCAAGAACTTCCAGCTGTACAGTGATTTCTTCTACTTGAACAAGCTGCCTGAAGTCCAGTTCTACCAATTTCATTCAGCCTTAGTGATGCTGCGATCAGAACATCCAATAAATCTTCCTCTCGCAGTGGATTTTGCCGACCTCAAAGTTGACTCTCCAGTTCTTCTGCCGAAGCTATACTCCTTAGTGTTTAACTCAGATGCAGGCTCTCATGCCTTTGATATGTTTGCTAAGCAGATGGGCAGAATGCCAGCTAAGCAGGGTAGAATGCCTTCCTTTTTGCGGTTTATCTTCAGAGAATACCACTCTGGCCGCATTTCCTCTCAAGTTTTGGCTCCACTTATCTCTAAGTGTGAGAGGCTTTCTCCTACCATATGGGAAACGCTCTACAAGGAACCCCATCTTCAGTTGCAAGCCATCAACAGTTCCTTGATCCGTCAAGCTAAGCCTATTCTATCAGTCGAAGCCTTCATGGATCTCAACTCCATAAATCCCATTCAAGAGATCTATGTTCAGTGGGCAGCCAGATATACTGCCTTCTATGCCCTAAAGAAGGATCTTCTTGATCAGAAGATTTTCTATCCAATCTCTCTGGACAGATTTCTCCATCATGCCAACTTTGGAAAGAGCACCTACTTCAGATTCATACTGGACAAAGATCAGTATGCAGAATTCCTGGAAGAGCAGCGGCAGCTTTACATTCAGAGGATCTCTCCAGCCATGGGTTCTTCCTTCTTAGTTGCTCCTGGTGTTTTCCGCCAGACTTTTGAAGATATGGAGATCAAGGCATGGACTGTTATTTCCCAGCATGCCTCCCTTTTGTCTCCTTTGTATTATCTTCCTCCTACTTAATACAAAGCTTTCTCTCTTCTTTGTCTCATAGACTATCTTTTTGCTTATTGACAAAAAGGGAGAGAAAACTAATGCAACTCTGAAAAACATGTTGTTTTCATTATGTTGTTTAGTATATTTTGTCATCTTCAAAAAGGGGGAGATTGATGACCAAACTTTCCTCATATAAATTAATTCACTTATTTATATATTAATTTTGATGATTAACAAAATATTACTAATGAATTACTTGAGCCTTGAGGACAGGAAACAAAAGTAAAAGAAAGTTCAAGACAATCAGGTAAGACTCTCATTTCATAATTCTTCCCAAGTCATTGCATCGACTTCTTCATACTTCATATCGACTTCTATTGATAATCAGAACGATTCCTTTATAAGTTCATATCGATTTCAATAGAGTCATCATAACGATTTCATAAGTATTATGATCGATCTCCTCTCTGATTGAAAAAGTCGTGATGTTTCAAACAAATCGATACCGTAACGATTTCTTAAAGATCTCATAACGATTCTATGACATCGCAACGATTTCCTTGGAAAGCGTAACGACTTGACCATCGTAACGATTCTATAAGACATCGCAACGATTTCTTTAGAAAGCGTAACGACTTGTCTGTCGTAACGATTTCTTCAGTACTCGTAACGATTTCTTTAGAATTCACAACGACTTTAGAGCCCGTAACGACTTGCTCGTCACAACGACTCCATAAGTTATCGTAACGATTCCTTTAGAGCCCGCAACGACTTGCTCGACACAACGATTTGCATCTCATAACGATTTGTTAAGTGTTTCATATTGATTTCTTCAGAAACACAACGATTTGCATCTCATAACGATACGATTTGCATCTCATAACGATTTTTTAAGTGTTTCATATCGATTTCTTCAGAAACACAACGATTTGCATCTCATAACGATTTGTTAAGTGTTTCATATCGATTTCTTCAGAAACACAAGGATTTGCATCTCATAACGATTTGTTAAGTGTTTCATATCGATTTCTTCAGAAACACAACGATTTGCATCTCATAACGATTTGTTAAGAGTTTCATATCGATTTCTTCATAAATACAACGATTTGTATCTCACAACGATTTCATATATGCTTATAATGATTTCATTATTATAACAACGATTTGCCTATCAACTTATAACGATTTCATAAGTCATAAAGGCATCGGCTTTGTTCATATCGATTTCATTATTATATCAACACTCTTTGATATACGTTGAATAGTCAAAGTCGTATCTCGTCTGTTTAACTGCTATGCATTCAATGCACTCTGAACGTATCTCTCATGCATGCAGACGATATCTTCCACCATTGTGCTATTCTGTCTACATCTTTATTTTGACAGAAAGGAGCTTTGCTAAAACTAGCAATATCTTTTCCAAACTGTGACTAACGATCAACGACAGCCCTAGCTGTCTCCTATTTATTGTTGACATGCTTGCAGATACCTGACAAGATTTATCTGTACAATGTTGGACACAAAAGATACAAGATATCAAACATTTCTTTGGCGTGTACTAAAGGATAAAAGACTGAAGATCAGAAGCTTCCTTGCAGACCAGTCTAACATACACCAGAATGAGAGACAACAGATATTTAACGTTCAAATTTTAAGTAGAAGCTTAAATACAAGACTCAAGACTGAGAAGGATAACACTTTTGAAGAATATTATTCTGAAAGAAAGCATCGCCAATCCTTCAAGTCTTCTGTGATTCAAACTAGAGCGAATCACTCTATTCCAATCCATCTTTAGCTCTCAGTGTTCAAGAAGAAATTCCTGTGAGAGCCAGTGTAGTCTTTGGAGAGAAACCAGTGTTAAAATTCCTTCTCTCTCGAGGCTTGTTTGCTTCAAATTGTAGCTGTTTGAGCTAGTTCCTGAAGCTTGTTCTTATACTTCTTTTTATTAGCTGTGTTCCCTTCTGGGTGAAGGAAAACCTAGTGGTATCCAGGGTGGTTGTTTTCCCTTCAGGTTCAAGGAAGACCAGTTGAGGCTGGGTGTAAGGATCTGTGAGGGGGATAGTACCCTTGATAGTAAAATCCTAAGGTATTGCTCAGGGACTGGACGTAGGTCTCCTGTGGAGAGGAGTTCCGAACCAGGATAAAAATCCTTGTGGTTGTGTTTTGTGTGCTTGCTGTCTCATTTCCTCTAACTCTAACCTTCGTTTAAGTTGTTGTGTAATCCTTTTAGTGAACAGGTATTAATCAAAGATCAAATTTTTAATAACCCATTCACCCCCCCCCCCCCTCTGGGCTAGCTAGCTGGGCAACAATATGGAAAGGTCTCCCTTTATATACCACTTGCCAAAGACTTGATCTTGGCCATGGATGACAAGAAGATCTCGTCCATATCCAAACTTGGAAAGATACCTATCCAACTAGCACAACCCCTCTGTCAAACTCTAGGGCACAAAAACCAACTCTTGAGGGCATGTTCAAGTCTCCCAAATCACAAAAATATGTTGTATTTATATTCCCAAAGGATCCCTCAAAATTTGGAAAGAGTTCAACCTTCGTAGGACTCTTTTTAGGACAGTCTGTGTTGGAATCGCCGGAATCAGTCGACCTAAATTCACAAATCATTCGTCTGATTTGTTCACTATCCTAGTACCAATGTTACTGGGAAAATCGGTCATCCTAAAACCCAAAATAGGTCATTCTAAAACCCAAAATCGGTCGTCTGATTTTCACTTCAAGTCCAACTTCGACTTCAGACAAGTCGACTTCAGCAACTTCGACTTCGACTTCAACTCCACCTTTGACTTCAGACAAGTCGACTTCAGCTTCAACTTCAACTTCAACTTCAACTTCAACTTCAGAAATTTTAATTTCAACTTCAGCTTATATTCATGCACACTTAACACACAAATTACACCCTCAAATGCATCATCATCATCAAAGCCTTATCCCATTATTTGGGGTCGGCTACATGAATTCTTTTCTGCCACAAATTTCTATCAAGTGCTATAGTCGTGTTCAAACTCAAAAAGTTCAAGTCTTTCCTAATAACATCGCACCATCTCATTTTAGGCCTTCCCCTAGCTCTTTTACTGGTATCCACTAAGATTTTGTCACATCTTTTAACTGGTGCCGTGTTAGGACGACGGTGCACGTGTGCAAACCACCTAAGTCTATTTTCTCTCATTTTTTGATCAATTGGAGCTATCCCCAAATCCTCATGGAAGCACTCATTTCTAATCTTATCTTTTTTAGTCTTACCACACATCCATCTCAACATCCTTATCTCCGCCACACATATTTTGTTAATGTACTCATTTCGCACTGCCCAACACTCGATACCATATAATAAAGCAGGTCTCACTGCCATTCTATAAAATTTTTCTTTAAGTTTCACTGGTATACGACGATCGCAGAGGACTCCTGATGCACTTCTCTATTTTTGCCAATCTGTCTTAATCCTGTGTGCCACATTGTCATAAATCTCCCCATTCTCCTAGATAATAAATTCTAAGTATCGAAAGCTACTACTCTTAGAAATATCTTGTCCATCAATTTCAATCATATCTTCCTGTAACACCCTCTTATTATTATAATTACAATACATAAACTCTGACTTACTCCTACTGATTTTAAAACCCTTAGATTCCAAGACATGCCTCCAACTTTCTAGCTTAGCATTTAACCCATCAATACTCTCATCAATTAAGACAATAAATTACACCCTCAAATTAAATATAAATAAATCAAATACTTGAATTATTAATAAGAATGTCACTATGTGCTTTTATGATTCTCTCAACATGAGTTAAACTTGGTGTTGTTGTGATCATCAAAATCTACAGAGTACAACAACTTCGTAGTGTGTTCGAGGTCCAGTTGGTTCTGTGTGGCTTTCCGACATCGTGGGGGTCTGGGTTGGCCGTGCTTGTGGAGTGAGACTCTATTCTCACGTGGTTGCTATGTGGTTTCCGTGAGCTCTCTATCTCGGCTGTGCACTGAGGGATGCTTCTACATGGTGCCTGACTCCACTGGTTCTATGGGGGTCATGTGTGGCCCGACCCTAGTTGGTGTACAGAATATCCAAACAACACAACCCCTCTCTCAAACTCTACGGCACGAGAACCAACTCTTAGGGGTGTTTCAAGTCTCCCAAATTACAGAAATATGTTGTATTTATATTCCCAAAGGATCCCTCAAAGTTTGGAAAAAGTTCAACCTTCGTAGGACTCTTTTTAGGAAAGTTCGTGTTGGAATCGGTCTACCAAAATTCACAAATCCGTCATTTGATTTGTTCACTATCCCACTACCAATGTTACAAGGAAAATCGGTCGTCCTAAAACCCAAAATTGGTCGTCTTATAACCCAAAATCGGTCATCTAATTTTCACTTCGACTTCAACTCCATCTTCAACGTCAGACAAGTCAACTTCAGCAACTTCAACTTCGACTTCAACTCCAACTTCAACTTCAGACAAGTCGACTTCAGCAACTTCAACTTCGACTTCAACTCCAACTTCAACTTCAGACAAGTCGACTTCAGCAACTTCGACTTCAACGTTAGCTTCAACTTCAACTTCAGCAACTTTAATTTCAACTTCAGCTTATATTCATGCACACTTAACACACAAATTACACCCTCAAATTAAATATAAATAAATCAAATACTTGAATCATTAATAAGTATATCACTATGTGCTTTTATGATTCTCTCAACATGAGTTAAACTTGGTGTTGTTGTGATCATCAAAATCTACAGAGTACAACAACCTTGTGGTGTGTCCGAGGTCCAGTTGGTTCTGTATGGCCTCCAGATCTCATGAGGGTCTGGGTTGGCCGCACTTGTGTGGTAAGACTCTATTCTCACATGATTGCTCTGTGGTTTCCTTGAGCTCTCTGTTTCAGCATGTGCGCTGAGGCTTGCTTCTACATAGTGCCTGACTCCACTGGTTCTATGGAGGTCATGTGTGGCCGGCCCGACCCTAGTTGGTGGTCATGGTGTTGTTCCATTTTCGATGTTTTATAGTAGCTAGTCTCGTTATTTGCCAGTTACTGCTTTCTAGTGTAGTTAGTTTACTACTTTCTAGAGTTCCTACTGCTCTGGTCAATAAGGGACTGGTAATCCCTACTGGGTTAGAGTGAGAGTGTGTGAGCTCTTGTACTAGAGTGTATGACTGTGTGAGCTCTTGTACCAGAGTGAGCTGAGAGTTGTGTTTCGCAAATCCTCATGCATGGTATGCCCCTTAAAGATTGCACATTCCTTCTTGTACTTGTGCTTTTATTTAGGAAAGTGTTGTATAGACTTTTATGTATCTTGTTATAGTTATTTGAATCCAGTGCTTATCTCACTAGATTATTTTTCTAACCCTTCCGGATCTTTGGATCCATAGGTGGCGGTGCGGGCTCCGAGATCCCTAACGGGGATCTGGAAGGCCGGGTCATTACACGAGTAGTTGTCCACATTTTCTAACTTTATTTAGATTATGTTGGAACAAATTAATTAGAAGCAAGTTTGGGTTCGAAAACCAAAAAACACACTTACAGAGATGCCAATGTTGAGGAGAAGCACTTGTTGTCCATCTGGGGTGGCGTCGTCCGTTGCCCACCCTAGGTGTAGTTGGAGTGGGGCCAGCAATTTCACTCTGATTGTATCCGAGATGGGTTGTGAATGACCCACCTCAAACGGACAACAAAAGTTTCTCATGTTAGAGTTATAAGATGTTCATATATATATAATGTTATGGTGCGGCCGTGCGGCCTGGCCGCATTATAGCAGCGGCCGATCGCCGATCGTGACCGTCGCTATGGTGCGGCCGGGCCGCACTGTCGCACCATAACATTTATCATTTATCATATATATGCGATAATTCATCATAAAATTGTTTTGTTTTGTATACCTCTCTAAGATGATAAAAATATCTTTAGAGACCCTACAATCATCGCACATGATGAAATAAAAAGAAATCATCAACAGACTTCTACGAAGGTCAATGTTTACGTAAAATGATAAAAAAAAATCCCCGGAAGGCCATCGAGCCCATCCGTGGAACAAAGACATACCAGATTAACATTTTGCCAGGCCTACGCTCGATCACTCAGGCAGGGGAATGAATCTAGCAAGCTTAATTCTATGGCCATCTTATCATTAAATATCAGATCTCAGATCTCGGAGACCCTGACACATATCTTATCATCGATCGTTGGGGAGGCCTTCATAAGATGAATAATTAAGCTAAAAAAGTGTCCGTCGTCGAACTGCTGCATCTTTTCGTGAGGATGCGTGCGAAGTAAATAAAAAGGCAAGCCTGTGATGATGAACTCGCACGCTGGGACGTTCCAACATGCTCGTGCTTCCTGTCTGTGCTTCATATTATGAGAATTTTTTTATATAAATCTATTTCTACTGTGATTTAAATTTATAATCTCATCTTAATGTATATAGAGAGCTAATCGGTCATGTACATATAATTTATTTTTTAGGTCAATATATTGTTCTTCTGCTTGTAAAATGATCTAAATAATTTTTGAATTTTTAAAATCTATCAATTATATTTTTGGGTCTCTTTGATTTTAAAGTCAGAATTATGTAGTTTGGAAAAAAAATAAATAAAATTATTTATATTTCTATAGTTTAATTTATTTCAGTTTTAATTCATCAATTTCTTGTTGATTTTGGGTTCTCTGTGGGCATGAGTCTGAAGCATAAATAGGAACAAGACTTTTAGTGCCCTTAAGAAGGGTTACCATATATGCTATTTATATTATCCTACAAATAACTATTTATAGTTTAAAATTTTTTGGAAAAAATAATTCAAAATTTTAGAATGTTTTGAGTTCTAAAAAACAACCACTTAATGCAGTGCATGGTCCTCGGTTTTTTTTTTTTTTAGTTCAAAACTGTTAATCACCACATAAGACGTTCCATTTTAATTTATCTCAACCAAGTTCAAATCCCATATGTGGGGTGCCAACCAAAACCTGAACAACATATAAACAGAAAAGCAATCTTAATCAAAATGATTTCACGATACAATGTGTTCTTTCCACAAACTATCTGTCACATGTAAGAGTAAAGCTTCACATTCAAAGGGTTTTCTCTACTTATCTCAACTACAAAATTATGTTAACTTTAATTACACTACAAGAAAAAGTGCAAATAGAGACTGAATCTGAGACCGAATTATTCAGTCACTATTCAGTCTCAGATCTGAGACCGAATAGTGACTAAAAATATCGGTCACTAATTTTTAGATTTAGTGACCGAAAATAGTTCAGTCACTATTCGGTCTCAGATCTGAGACCGAATAGTGACTGAACTATTTTCGGTCACTAACACTATGAACGGGCGGGTTCGGGATGAAATTTTGTGACTGAATATTTCGGTCACAAATTCAGTCTCAGATCTGAGACCGAATTGTGACCGACTGGCATTCGGTCACAAATTTTAGGCGGATTTAGAGATCGAAATATTTCGGTCTCTATTCGGTCTCTAAATCCTTTTTATCTCCACCACCGTTGGCACCCCTCCTGTCTTCTCTCTCTCTCTCTCTCTCTCTCTCTCTCTCTCTCTCTCTCTCTCTCTCTCTCTCTCTCTCTCTCTCTCGCCGACGACGACGACATCGTGCCATCGTTGCCGCCACGCGCTCCGTCGCCTCTCCTCTTTAATCTCCCTCTCTCTCTTGTTCGCCCCAACCGGAGGCCACTGTCGTCGCCGCCACTGCGCCCAGTCCCCGCCATCGCCCCGACTGCGTCGATGATCGTGGTGTTCACCCCGGCTGCGCCAAGTCCCCGCCACCACCCCCGCTGCGGCCAAGTACTCGTCGTCATCGGACCCCGTCGCCATCACCGTCGTCGGTAAGTTGTCTTTCTCTCTCTCTGTCTCTGTGACCGCTCTCTCTCTATATATATATATATTTGTGTGTGTGTATGTGTGAGATGGCGGAGGGGGTGCTCCCCCTTTTCTCTCTATGTTTGTGTCTATATGTGTGTGTGTATGTGTGTGAGTGTGTCTCTGTGTGTGTGTGTACGGCGGGGGCCGGTCTCTCTGTGTATGGGTGGGGCTGAGGGTAGCCGGCTGTAGGAGGGGGGAGGGAGGTGGGGTGCGGTGGGGTGGGGGTTTAGGGGCAGTAGGGGCAGTGGGGTGACGGTTTAGGGGGCAGTGGGGGGCAGTGGGGTGGTGGTTGAGGGGGCAGTAGGGTAGGGGTTTAGGGGGTAGTGTGTGGGTGGGGCTGAGGGTAGCCGACTGTAGGAGGGGGGAGGGAGGTGGGGTGCAGTGGGGTGAGGGTTTAGGGGCAGTGGGGGCAGTGGGGTGGCGGTTGCAGTGTGCTGGGGGGCAGTGGGGGCAGTGGGGTGGTGGTTGAGGGGGCAGTAGGGTGAGGGTTTAGGGGGTAGTGTGTGGGGGACAGTGGGGTGGCAGACCCCCCCCCCCCCTCCCCTAAACCCCCCTCCCACCCGACCTGTTGGGCGGCCCAGAAAGAATTGCCCAGAAAAACTTAAGTTATAAATAAAAGGTAAGGCCCCAAGAGAATTGTTTTCAAACACATTCTACTTCCAGGAAAATGATATTTTCCACATGTTCCAGCAGACTCCGTGGAAGGGTAGTGACAAATTTTACTTCTGGTACCTTTATGAAATTTGAGTGTTAGAGCTCTGAAATTGCCACATCTCTTAGACAGAATTGAAGTTAATCTGAAATTCAGCAGTAAGCCATACCCCTGAAGCACTTTTCTGCTACTGTTGCAAGTGATTAACAAATGTTCCAACCTGGCTTTGTTGACCACATAAAGGGTGTACATCATATTATCATAATCTAAGAATTATTTCTTCCTGTACATCTTTGCAATATATTTTTCTCTCAAAACCAGCCACATGAAAGTTCTAACTTTAAGAGGTATTTCACTTTCCATACTTTCCCAAACTTCTGATACAACTCATTCTTGTCACAAATGAAGGCATCCTTGCTGATATATGAATCTGGATACCAGTTGGAACTTCGAAGCTGCAATGAAGCAATATATTCCAAACTTTCATTATTTTTAAGGCCCCTTCTCAACACAAGACGTCATTGAATACTTCTACCCTCCAACAGGACATTATCCTTAGCTGTATTCCATATAAAAGAAGACCAAAAGAAGATTTTCTGGAACTTGTCTTCCAGATAAAAGTTAAATGCACTTTGTCTAGACTCTCTACTCTGAACCACAAGTTAATCTAGATTTACTTTGTCATACTCTCCTTTTCTGAGTCAATCATAAAGGCATGAATCAAGAACAGCTTCTGCTCCACACTAAAGCTATCATGGTCCAGGATGGATCATGGGCTTCCACACACAAGGATTGCAGAATCAAATTAGCACTTGGGTTTTTCTGGGCTCGAATATGGATTTAATCAGCTGAGAATCAGCCCAGGGTCTGCCAATATCAGACCAATTCTAGCTGATTCAAATCAATCTCTGTCTTTTCCTTTATGTTAAACTGGGATCAAATTTCCCCCTTGATATCAGATCAGCACTGTCCAATTACAATCAGATAGGAACTGAGCTCATGCTGGAAAAAATTTTCATGCTTGGCTCTACTGTCTTCCCATCAGCCAGAAAGCTGAGGCCAAGGCCTAAGGCCTAATAGTCAGTGGCTTCTAAGTTTCACTATCAATTCCAAAGCATATGACATCTAAGGATTTCTAATTACATTTATTATGTAAAATGTGGCTGTTATATGATTATATGGAAGTAATAATGAAAATTGATGCTGAAACAGATTTAAAATGAGAGAGAGTACAATTTATCTCATGAAGTCTAGGCCACGAAGATTTAGTATCATTCTCCACATTGTGGGCGGGCATAAAAAAGAAGCAAGATAAGAGTCCCATTATTGGCATCAACATGTAGGAGCGGGTTTAGAGTCTGCAAAAAATACTATTATACAGTTGAAAGATCCCTAATAAAGATATTCGGGCATATTTTTGCACTACACCAAATGGAAAAAATAAGATTGAAGCCATTGATCCAAAAGATGCAGAAAAAGTTAGGGATATCAAAGGCAAAAAAAAAGTTGAGATTTGGCTTTCAAGCCTATACATTGTAAAGGCACATTTCAGAAAATTGTTAGATAAAGATGCCGGGAATTGCCAGTGAAGATAAGAAACCCAATCTTAAGTAAGGTGTGTTGCAAGTGTTATTCATTCATGCAAATCCCAGTATTCTCAAGGACCCGTTACTTTGACAAGCTTATTTCTGCATTAATTTCTGTAATATTTCTAAATGGCACTAGCTATCATTTCCTCACCAGCTACTTGCGTTCACCAGGTAGAACCATGGATGGCATAGTCGGGTTTATTATTGCACTTGTTTATATGTATGATATTGTTTTTATTTTCTTTTCATATTTATGTGGTTTATTATTGTACTTGTTTATATGTATTGCACTTATTACTTTAATGCAATTCATTTACATGTTAAGTACTTTTTTTTTCTTTTTAACATTGCACACACTTCACGAGAGCGTGTTAAGCCCGTGTCAATGAACCTCCCGTTCAAGACTTTGGGATTGATGTGCACGAGTCTTATTTTCAATGATGAGAACGTGTATATCTAACTCAAAGTCTTGAATTGTCCCGTTTTGGACAGTCTGTGAATGTTTGATCATAGTTAGGTGGTCATTTACTATGTGTTTGTATTATTTGTTGAAATTTTCGGGTGCGTCTACTCACTCCTCTCTGATATACCTTTATTGATTTAGAATATTTTCTTAACCACTTATTAGTAAGTGTTTAAGAAAATATCTTAATCAATAAATATTTTTGGTATATCGGAGAGGTGTGGGGAGATGCTGCCGAAATTTTCAGAAAATAATACAAACACATAGTAAACGGTCATCTGAGTGCGATTAAATATTCACAGATGGGTAAAAAGTGATAATCTAAATAATAAATCCTTCCTATTCATGTCGGTTGCATCGAAGGATGTGTGATTTTGAATTTTAAAGTTATTTGTCTGTTAATATTGGTTGGGCACAGGAAAGAAATGGCTACAGACCGTTCATGGATGTATCGTAGAATAGTTGATCATGTGGTGTCCGTGGAGTTTAGGGTCGGAGTTGAGAATTTCATTCAGTTTGCATTGGGGAATCCAAATGCAGCAGTAGACAGCGAAGGTGGCATCCGATGTCCTTGTATGATTTGTAAAAATTTGAAGTGGAATTCACCATGGGAGGTTCAACGCCATTTACACAAAAAAGGGTTTGTTAAAGGTTATATGAATTGGACAAGTCATGGTGAGGAGCTCTGGTCGCACGAGCCTAGTAACGTGGAAGGCACAAGTACGTACGTGGATATGATTGTAGATGCTGCTAGTCCGACATTCAGTGTACATGAGGATCCTGCTGTATACACTGAAGACGTGCCAAACAAGGGAGCCGAAAGATTCTATCGGTTACTTAAGGATGCTGATGAGCCGTTGTGGGATGGTTGTCAAAAACACACTCGGTTGTCAGCTATGTCACAGTTGCTAAACTTGAAATCTGAATTTCATATAAGTGAGAATTGCTTTGATCGTCTTCTCCTCATCATCAAGAGCATGTTACCTCCAGATGAGAAGCTGCCTCCAAATTTTTATCGTGCCAAGAAGATGGTCAATGATTTAGGACTTGGATATGTAAAAATAGATGATTGTCCTAATCATTGTATGTTGTATGACAAAGAGGATGCTGATAAGGTATCATGTTCAGTTTGCCATCATGATAGGTTTAAACCTAAAAGTGGGGCTAATTCTAGGGGAAATGATATACCTTATGCGTCATTGCGATATTTCCCCCTTACACCCAGACTACAGCGGATGTATATGTCTTCAAAGACAGCTCGACATATGAGGTGGCACGCAGAAAGAGTACATCGGGATGAGGATATTATGACTCATCCAGCAGATGGCGAAGCTTGGACTCATTTCAACCATGTTCATCCTATCTTCTCAAGGGAGTCACGTAATGTGAGGCTTGGTTTGTGCACTGATGGATTCAATCCATTTGGAGGTTCAGTGGCTTCCTACTCCAGCTGGCCAGTGTTCGTGACACCATACAACCTTCCTCCAAGTATGTGCATGAAGCAAGAGAATTTGTTCTTGTCCTTATTGATTCCTGGTCCGAAAAGTCCTACAAAAAATATAGACATCTATCTCAGACCTTTGATTGATGAATTGAAATTATTATGGACTGAGGGGGTCCATACTTATGATGCATCCAGAAAGCAAAATTTCACCATGAGGGCAGCATTGATGTGGACTATAAGTGATTTTCCTGCATATGGAATGCTATCTGGTTGGAGCACACATGGGAGGCTAGCATGTCCTCACTGTATGGAAGATACCAAGTCATTTGTACTTAAACATGGTGGGAAGTCCAGCTGGTTTGATTGCCATCGACAGTTTTTAACAGCTGAACACCCTTTTAGAAGACAAAAATATGCATTCCTAAAGAACAGAATGGAACGAGATGAAGTTATATTCGAGAGGTTGTCCGGTCATCATATGGCAGCATGTGTAGAAAAATTACCAGATATCACACAACAGATGGGCAGTACCCGACACCTGGCAGGTTTTGGAAAGGAGCACAACTGGGTGAAGAGAAGCATTTTCTGGGAGCTCCCTTATTGGTCGACTCTTCTTGTACGGCACAATCTAGACGTGATGCATATCGAAAAAAAATGTCTTTGATAATGTGTACAACACCGTTATGGACATAAAAGGTAAAACAAAGGACAATGGGAATGCACGTTTGGACTTGTCCGTGCTCTGTAAACGTCCAGAGTTAGAACTTGTTGAAGTAAATGGGAAATCAATTAAACCAAAAGCAATTTATGTGCTTGGAGGAGGACAAGTCAAGGAAGTGTGTCAGTGGCTGAAACAATTGAGATTTCCTGATGGTTATGTGTCTAATATTGCTCGTTATGTCAACATCAGCGAGGGAAAAATATATGGAATGAAGAGTCACGATTGCCATGTGTTCATGCAAAGGTTGATACCTATTGCATTTCGTGACATGCTGCCGAAGCCTCTATGGGGAGCATTGTCTAAGCTGAGTCGATTTTTCACGATTTTGTGTGCATCAGAACTCAGGCTTCAGGATGTGCAAACAATCGAACAGAATGTGGTAACCATTGTATGCAAGTTGGAGAAGATATTTCCGCCTGTGTTCTTCGATTCGATGGAGCATTTACTCGTACATCTACTATATGAAGCTAAAGTCGGAGGGCCAGTACAATATAGATGGATGTATCCATTTGAGAGGTATATGCCAATATTAACTTTTTTGTTTCTTAGAATTGCACCTTACATATGATACATTTCCTGTATGTCTTGTACATTGTTGATGTAGGTGTATGCATGACCTCAAAATGAAAGTCCGAAATAAAGCAAAAGTGGAGGGTTCTATTGTTGAGGCATACATTATGGAGGAAATCTCAAACTTTTGTTCGATGTACTTTGAAGTAGACATTCAAACTCGTCGTACTCAACCTCCACGTAATGATGATGGGGGGGAATCTGTGTTCAGATCGACTCTCCATATTTAATCATCCTGGACGTGACTTCGGACGTTCTTCAACTCGAATGCTGGATGACAGAGAGTTATGCGCCACAGAGATATATATTCTTTTAAATTGTGCTGAACTAGAGTCTTATGTTGAGTAAGTGCTAAACTCACAATTTATTGTGTATGTAATTTCTTTGCTCTTATTCTAGCTATTGAACGTGGTCTTCTATTCATATTGCAGACAATTTGATTCAAAAATAATTCAAAGAAATCCACATCTTACTGATTATGAGGTTGAAAAAGAACGGGAGAAGTCATTGGCCTTATGGCTAAGAAAACGCGTAAGTGTACATGGTCAAAGAGTATTGAAGAAATTTTATGTTCTCTTTTTAACTAGTCTTCTCTATACGCAAGTTGAACAAGGCTTAATTACTGATGAAAGAGTTCGTCAGATAGCCTATGGCCCATCAAAAATTGCACAGAATTATTCTGGATTTATTGTGAATGGGTATAGATTTCATACAAAAGATTATGGGCAGAGTAAATGTACCATGAATAGTGGCGTATGTGTTAAAGGAAGTACATACAATGAAAGTGAGTATGAGTACTATGGTATTGTAGAGGAGATTCTACAGTTGCAATATCTAGGACAAGACAACCATATATTCTTATTCAAGTGTCATTGGTTTGATCCGAATTCCATTCGAAATGACATAACGCATGGGATTGTCGAGCTTAAACATAAGTCGAAATTGAATACTTATGAGCCATTTATTTTAGCGACACAAGCCCAGCAAGTGTACTATACAAGTTATCCATCATCTAGAAACAAAGAACGAAATGATTGGTGGGTAGTTTGCAGAGTTAAGTCAAAACTATTCTCTAATTATGAATTGGACATGACTGATCAGACACCTGAAGAGGTCAACACAGAATTCTTTCAATAAGACTTAGTTGAAAATGTAAAGTTGACAACTCATATTGGAGAAGACGAATCTGAAGCACCAATTTCCTTGTCTCAAGGAAATGAGGTCGAAGAAGTCGATCCACGTGAGTTGAAAGGCAGTAGTGAAAGGCAAACATAATCAGAATGTGAAAGTTCTGAAGAGGAAGAGGAATATACCAGTGATGAATGTGAAGATGATGACGACGATGGGGTTGAATTAGATATATCGTCATCATCTGAGGAGGAAATGGATATCAATTACTAATGGGTAGAAATTTTTCACATCTGTTCAGTATATTTAAAGTAGCTCAGTTTCAATATAAGCAATTGACTAATGAATATTAATTTTTTATGTTCCCTATGAAGAAATGGTGCGTGGAGGACGATCGGGCTCCAGTATTGGGAGGAGCATCCGTGGGAGGGTTCTCTTCCAGTCGTCAGGTATGTATATTTTTCTAGTGTACTTTTCTTTGTGTATTATTTATGCATAGTATTAATACCATTAAAATTGTTACAGCTTCTGGTTCTCCATCTGTCCCTCCTCTTATGGCAGCTGGTATGTATATTTAAAGTTCTACTTTCATTGTACATTGATCCTTATGCCATAAAGTTCTTACAGGCTCGGGTGAGTTTACACCTCCTGAACCTAGAGCAGCTGGTATGTATATTTGATCCCGCAAGTATTTGTATAGTCATGTTGTATACATATTATTATTAACTTCTAAATTGTTACAGTTGCTGGTCCTTCTTCTGTGTCCCCTACTGGAGCAGCAGGTTTGTATATTTAAAGTTGTACTTTTATTGTGTATTGATATTTCTGCCTCCAAATTCAGACAGGTTCTTGTGTACTTTTACACTTCCTTATTATTTATGCCATCTATTCATGTTATAGCTGCTGGTTCAGCCTCTGTGTCTCCTCCTCTAGCAGCAGGTATGTAGATTTTTGTATTTGTATTATTTATGCATTGATTTTGATGCCATTAAAATGTTACAGGGTCAGGTCAGTCAACACCTTCTCCGACTACAGGCGTACGTATGTATATTTAAATTGCAGGGTATTTGTATAGTCATTTCTTATTGTATTGTACATTACTTTTCCCAAAGTGCATTTTTGTCCAGGTTCCGTGCCAGATGATGCTGTTAGTCTCCAGGAGGGAGTAGGCAGTTTTTATGAGAGCACTCTGCGGGAGGTTTGGATCAATGGGTACATAATAAACTTACATGTATCTTTTAACTAATTGGTATATTTAGTTTAAAAATTCATAGTAACAAGTTACATAATTTTAGTGATAAACTAGAGCCCGCTCAAGCGTCTCAATTTATCACAAAAACAATTCAAGCACACTTTCCTGGGCCTATATATAGATTCAATGATTTCCCAATGGAGGTCCAGGAGTTGTTGTATCAGATGTTCATGGTATGTAATTTCTTATTATAATTGACTTGTTTTCTTATTCCTACATTCAGTTAACTAATTCTTATCTATGTAGAGTAATCATCGATTCACGCGTCGCTCGGACGAGGCGCGGTCTCGATTAGTATGGACGATGACTGCCCAATCGAATTTTAAGCATTTGATGTATAATGCGAGAAAAAATGTAGAGAAAGTTACTCAGAGTGCAAACCCGACTCTTTGGAGGGAGAGGGGACCGACATGGATGAGGGGAGACTACTGGGAAACTTTGTGCAACATATGGGCTGCAGAGAGATGGCAGCAAACATCCACAACAATGAAAGTGAATCGGGCGGCCAATCCCGAGGCCAACATGCATACAAGTGGGTCTGTCTCCTTTGCGACCCATCAGTCTAGATTGGTTTGTTCCAGTACGGTCGGGCCGATGAGTGTGACTTGTGGAAACTGACGGAGTTCAATTCGGACTCCCGGTTTGAGCTCGACGCTCAAAGTTGTCTTAAGCAAGTTACCTTAGTTTAGAAATGAAGAACTTCGGTTTCAGGGTCCAAAATTATAAATACTCATCCAATTGACCTCCAGTTTGTTCCAGCATGGTCGGGCTGATGAGTGTGACTTGTGGAAACTGACGGAGTTCAATTCGGACTCCCGGTTTGAGCTCGATGCTCAAAGTCGTCTTAAGCAAGTTACTTTAGTTTAGAAATGAAGAACTTTAGTTTCAGGGTCCAAAATTAGAAATACTCATCCAATTGACCTCCAGTTTATTCCAGCACGGCCAGGGCGATGAGTGTGATTTGTGGAAACTGACGGAGTTCAATTCGGACTTCCGGTTTGAGCTCGACGCTCCAAGTCGTCTTAAGCAAGTTAGTTTAGTTAAAAAATGAAAACTTAGGTTTGTGGGTCCAAAATTAGAAATACTAATCCGATTAGCCTTCGGTTTGTTCCAGCACGGTCGGGGCGATGAGTGTGACTTGTGGAAACTAACGGAGTTCAATTCGGTCAAAGTCACAATAAACAAGTTAGTTTAGTTTAGAAATGAAAAACTTAAGTTTGTGGGTCCAAAATTAAAAATACTCATCCGATTGGCCTCCGGTTTGTTCCAGCACGGTCGGGACGATAAGTGTGATTTGTGGTAACTGACGGAGTTCAATTCGGACTCCCGATTTGTGTGACAAAAATATATAGTGCGACCAAAATATTGGCCGAAAGTGAGTGAATAAAAATCTAAAAAATTATATAATTTATTGCTTATAGTATTATTTAATTTATGCTTCTAAAATAAGTTATTGCTTATAATAGTATTTAATTTTAACTTATTATTGTTATATATGTATTGTAGGTTCCTTCATCGGGTGGAGTGGGAGGAGACAAGCACGAGGATGAAGACGAGGACGAGGCATCATAATTTTCATTTCATTATTATTATTGTTGTAGACATTTTTATCATTGTTGTTGGCATTTTATTATTGTGATGTTGTGGATATTTTTATATTGTTCTGATGTTGTAGACATTTTATTATTGTTGTGTTGTGGATATTTTTATTATTATTGTGTTGTAGACATTTTGATTATTTTTATCTTGTGGACATTATTATTGTTGTGGACAATTTTATAATTGTGATGTTGTCGATAATTTTACTATTGATGTCGATAATTTATTATTGTTGTGGATATTTTATTATTGTTGTGTTGTAGACATTTTTCTTGTGGACAATTATTATTGTTGTGGATATTGTTATTTATTATACACAGGTTATTTTCCTTAAAATGTATATATTTTAAAAAATATATTTAAAAATAGAGACTGATTAGTGACCGATTAGAATCAGTCACTATTCGGTCCCTAAATATTGACTGACTATTCAGTCCTTATTCGGTCCCTGTTTTAGGGACCGAATTGGGACCGAATCAGTTCGGTCCCTATTTAGGGACCGATTAATTTCGGTCCCTATTCGGTCCCTAAAATAGAGACCGATTCATTTCGGTCCCAATTCAGTCCCTAAAATAGGGACCAAATTGGGACCGAATCAGTTCGGTCCCTATTTAGGGACCGATTTATTCGGTCCCTAAATAGGGACCGAAGATTCGGTCCCTAAAACAGGGACCACATAGGGACTGAATAAATCGGTCTCTAAATAGGGACCGAATTCATTCGGTCCCTATTTAGTGACCGAATTGAATCGGTCACAGATTTGTGACTAGAAATTTATTACCGACGAATTCGGTCACTATTCGGTCACTATTAGGTCACTGAGTCTTTTAGTGACCGATTAGGGACCAAATAGAGACCGAATATGTCGGTTTCTAAATGCGCATTTTCTTGTTGTTATATCTCAATCATTATAACGAGGGCCTCCAACTGTAAGGGTCTGAGCCACTTAAAGTATCGGCATACAGGTAAGAATAGCTAGATTTCAATCATGAAATTATTCAAACATCTTATTTGCATTTTTCAAATTAATGATTAATTTATTTGTTTGAAGTTTCAATCTATCTAAGTAGTACATGGAGATATACTCCTCATGAATGAAGCACTTTGGATTCAATGGATCTATGGTCGATATCTAAGTGGATCCAATATTTGGAATGCGCTAATTCTCATTGTTGGAAAGGAATTGTTAAAATGATAAAACTGGATGAAAGATCACATATCTTATATTACTGTCACTAAAGAAATTTTCAATATGAGGTATAATCCTTGTCTACATAAACTTCAACATGAGAAACACTTCTCACATCATAATATGTACAGGTTTTCTATATTAATACAATCACTTAATTATCAAAATAAGTAGTTTCAATCTATATAAATCAAAAAAAATGGAAGGGAGGAGAAAAGTAGACACGACAAAGCACGAAAGGTTGTGCCGGCCGCACAAGGGTAGGTGCGGACCTAGCCACATACAGACAGGGGGATACAAACTGCGGGTGCCAAATAAGTCTCTTCTACATTATAGGATTTGATTAGTTGGGTGGTGAGGACACCCAAGCATAGACCCATGTGTCACATGGTTACCTGGAAATGGGAGGCATTTCTACCATAGACATCTAAGGTGGTCACAAGAAGCTTTGCACCCATACATAGATCATTTTTTCCGTAGTCTGCTCATTTGCATATAGAAATGGTTTATTCACTCAAATTACCCTCCACTTGTCAAAAAATTAACGTTTACATGTGAACTTGCCAAGTTTGTGGTGCAGGGGGCACCGGAATCTACTGATTTTGGGCAATTTCTGTGAGAAGAACGACATTAACATAGCAGATAATGCATGGTCTCGCTTAATTTACTCATTAATATCTCCTGATGTGATGCGACATGAAAGCTATATTAGGAGGTAAATCACATGCATGTTCACTTCCTTGACTCAGATATGATATACGACATTTGGGTAGCTGATTTATTGTACATAGGTTCCACAGCAGAGAAATGGAGAGGAATGTGTGGGATATTTGTCTTACTTTTTCATGAAATTGTTACTGCAAGATGCACCACTCAGATTGAACCATCTAGTATTGACAACGCAAGTGAACGACACAATGGAAGATAGTAGGCAGCATTCTTCTAAACAGAGAGGTGACACTACTTGTCAGGATGTGTACAACATGGAGCCAAGTCAACGTGTCAATGCGCAATGGAATGCACTTGGCCGGCCCATTGGTCCAGCTAGGCTGTCTTTGAAAACATTTTTGGGAACAATAGCAAGGGACCCCCAGAAATTGTCATATCATCGTAAAGATTGGAGGAAAATCTCAAATACTTGCGAGGATGATGTGTTCAACTTTGCCCAAAGAACTTTTTCCCCAAATATGTCCCTACAATTTTTAAACTAAAACCATATCATATTGCTAATTTTGTTGTGTTAGTATCAACAAAAAAATTGATATTCTAGACTCACCCAGTAAAATGGGTGCTATAGAGGTCGAAAAATAGTTATTGGGTTTTCACTGTCCAATCTCCATGAGTCTTTTGATTTGTTGATGATAGGAATGTTGCTCACACCAATCGGCAATGAGCAGTGGTCAGAGGCCCCAAGAGTGATCTTGAGGAGAATCTTCTGACACTCAAGTCAGATAATTGGTCAGAATAAGTGTCGTCGGGTGGAGAGAGTGAGGCTCAGGATACCCTCTATGCGGATGTGAAACTTAAGAGCCTGCTTACCTCTTGTCTGTTGTCAATCTTCATATAGAAGACGAAATGTATGTGTAGCTTGGGAAACAAAATTGTGTCCCTCTATTGATGCAAGGATGAGAAAGATGATGGAGCAGTCACGTGGAATTCATGTCAATTGCTCTGATGGCATTGTCTTTGAAGTATGCACTATGCCATCTTGTGTTGTTAATATGCTTGAGGGTTCATGTACATGTAGAGAGTGGCAAGTTTTGAGATTGCCATGTAAACATGTATGTGCAGTCATCCACAAAATCGGAGGAAATGTTGAAGATTATTGCTCTTTGTATTTCACTTCCGATGTTTATCGGAAATGTTATGAAGAGACTATTCAACCCATTTCTGATATTGATAACCAAGAAGCAGATCCTGATAGTCTTGAGGTCTGACCTCCTCAAACAAAACGGCGACCCGGAAGACGAAAGAAGAATAGAATTTCATCTCAACAATCTTTGGAATCGGAGAAAATGGTTTACTTATGTGGAAGATGCAAACAACCCGGTCATAACCGGAAATCATGTTCTAATCCAATAGCTGAGTAGGTATGATATGCTAATTGTTTACATGTACTTTAATACACTTTTCATCGTCTTTACATAGCAATTGATATGCTAATTGTTTGTAGCATTTGTTCTTTTTCATTTATAGCAATGGCAAGTCGTCCTCCTATCCCACTTATGCGGTGCACGTGTGGCCATGGATATTGTGCAATAAAAATGAGTCAAACCGAGAGAAATCCTGGAAGAATGTACTACAAATGCAAGGTAATCTTCATATTATTATTCTGACTTTATAAAATGAATACATTTCTTACTTTCACTAAATGCTACATTTGTCTTAATAGAATGAGAGATGTGGATTTTTCATGTGGTGTGACGAGGTAATAGATTTGGTGACTTTTGAGTCACGTTGTTGTTGTCAAAAAGAACAACATATCAGATATTTGGAGAATCGCATTACTACCTTGGAAGATGAAGTAGAGCATCTAAAGACACTTCTGAGAAGATCAAGAAGGGTTGCACAATCTTTGTCTCAAGCCTTCTCATTTCTAAGTGTAATAGATAATGAGGGTGGGAGTGATGGTATTGCACAAGATTTGGGTAATTTGGGGCTATGACTTCTTTCATGTAGTTTGTGATGGACATGCACTTTGTGATGGAGAGTTTCAATGATCTCCTGTAGTGGACATGTAATTTGTGTTTTTGTTTAGTTTGTGATGGGCATGTAGCTTGTGATGGACAGTGTTTTTGAAGCTCTTTTATTGTGTGACTCTCAACAATAGAAATGTTCTGGCAGTCAATGTTTCCAGTCTCTTTTTACTTGCATATTATGCAATGACATGAATATGGGACATGCAAACTTTGCAAACAATTATATTATACTTTGTTTGCCTTTTAGTAAGCTAATATAGAGATGTTTGGTAGCCATAATATTCTTACCGGTGTTGTCACAGACAGGAGTTTTCTTTGTATATGCTTACGAACATTACTGCATGCTTGCCCTCTTTTAAGCATCCACATGCAGCCACAAGATCCTGTTCTATAGTTCAAATCTCTCATGCAGCTTCCCCTCTGTATGTATTATCCATTTACGTTGTGGAGTTTGATTTCTTATCTACTTGGCTCTCAGTCTTTTCGTATCTACCGGACATTTTCTGAAGTACTGGTCTTGCGTGAAATCTGAGTTCAGTGCATCAAAAATCGGTCATGTAAAGATTTTTAACTAGCCATGTCCAGCGGGGTGGTGGGTATGAGGGAAGGGTATTATGGTCTTTTCAATGGGAAAATGTTAACTAGCCGGATGGATTCCATCCTCAAAGGACTGAAAATTAAAGTTTTCAAATTTTTGGACCGGTCATACTATTTTTTTTGTGTCTGGACCTAAAATTAAAGCAGACTGCCTACACAGGACCGGGAGTCAAATTCTCCAAAAAATAACGTTTACATGTGAACTTGTCAAGTTTGTGGTGCAGGGGGCACCGGAATCTACTGATTTTGGGCAATTTTTGTGAGAAGAACGACATTAACATAGCAGATAATGCATGGTCTCGCTTAATTTACTCATTAATATCTCCTGATGTGATGCGACATGAAGGCTATATTCGGAGGTAAATCATATGCATGTTCACTTCCTTGACTCAGATATGATATACGACATTTGGGTAGCTGATTTATTGTACATAGGTTCCACTGCAGAGAAATGGAGAGGAATGTGTGGGATATTTGTCTTACTTTTTCATGAAATTGTTACTGCAAGATGCACCACTCAGATTGAACCATCTAGTATTGACAACGCAAGTGAACGACACAATTGAAGATAGTAGGCAGCATTCTTCTAAGCGGAGAGGTGACACTACTTGTCAGGATGTGTACAACATGGAGCCAAGTCGTCGTGTCAATGCGCAATGGAATGCACTTGGCCAGCCCAGTGGTCCAGCTAGGCGGTCTTTGAAAACATTTTTGGGAACAATAGCAAGGGACCCCCAGAAATTGTCATATCATCACAAAGATTGGAGGAAAATCTCAAATACTTGCGAGGATGATGTGTTCAACTTTGCCCAATGAACCTTTTCCCCAAATATGTCCCTACAATTTTTAAACTAAAACCATATCATATTGCTAATTTTTTGTGTTAGTATTAACAAAAAAATTGATATTCTAGACTCACCCAGTAAAATGGGTGCTATAGAGGTCGAAAAATAGTTATTGGGTTTTCACTGTTCAATATCCATGAGTCTTTTGATTTGTTGATGATAGGAATGTTGCTCACACCAATCGACAATGAGCAGTGGTCAGAGGCCCCAAGAGTGATCTTGAGGAGAATCTTCTGACACTCAAGTCAGATAATTGGTCAAAACAACTGTCGTCGGGCGGAGAGAGTGAGGCTCAGGATACCCTCTATGCGGATGTGAAACTTAAGAGCCTGCTTACCTCTTGTCTGTTGTCAATCTTCTTTTAAACATGTGTCAAGAGTCTCCATGCCTGCTACCCCTCTCTGGGCCATGTTGCGTAGCTATTGGCAATGGTTGCAGGCATGTGCAGGACTGGAGTGGCCAAGAGTTAGGGTCAACATGTAGTTTGGCCCTACCCATTGGGCATGGGAGAAGCCATGTGGCCGCTGCCAAACTTCAGGAGAGAGGGGGCATGTAGGGCAAGTGACAAGATCATTTCCTAGCACAGCAAGGATGTGCGAAGCAACCAGTGAGGCCTTACTCTGGCACAATAGGGCGTGTCTAGCTACGAGCATGGTTGTGCTCTTCATGCTATAGGGATGTGCCTTATTGCAGCTCACAAGGCCAAGGACTCGGTCTTGGTGAATGGCTGGTCGTCCGAGAACAATAGCCAAAAGTGGGCTAGGCAAATCAAGGTTTAGTGGGGTAGAGCCATGCTCTTCCTTCTACATCGGCCCACTGGAATGGAGCAGCGTGCTGAGGGGTTATAACTTTTATGTTCCTAACTTGACAAGCCCATTGAATGGACTTGAACAGGCGGAGTCAGCCTTACCCCTCCACACTTGCCCCCCCCCCCTCACCCACCCACTATTGAGTACGGCAACCTTGTGCTCAAGAGATGTAGGGAGAACATCTGGAAAACTTGGGCCAAGTGTCGATTGGTCCAAATCGTCCCTTGATGTAACTTGCAGTTGATCAACAGTAGAGAACCACTAGAAGCCCTTTCAGAGGTTGAAATGAGAAGATACTATTGTAGACACCCATTTCTGACCCATAAGTCGAGCAAAATCCCTTGTCGTATCATTGATGCCCCACGTTGGCTCATCATCGTCAAGCTGGCTTTCTCCGATCATGACATCATTTCCATTAGTTCATCGCCCTGAAGGACCCTTCCTAATCAAATCAATCTCTCTCACTATAGCTCTCTGAGTTAGGAGTCTGATGTTTCAATCTGAAGGCTGCGCATGGAGATTGGACGCATTGCATGGCCAAAATGCAGAAAATTCTCTGAAGGCGACGGGCCTTAGGTCGCTTTCCTGAAAACGACAGCCCCTATCTCGCGATCATAAATCCATATTTTAAACTCCTCAAAATCGCAAAATTGACTTGAAGTCACCTTCCATATGAGGAAGGTGACGTGTCGAGCCGTCGCATTCAGGAAGGCGATCAGAAGGCCGTCGCATTCAGGACCTTAAACAGGAAACCCTTTCCGAAGCCAACTTGGACGCATGCCAAAGATGGTAATTGTTTCATTTGGATATCCAAATCACGTCCAAATCCTTTCAAATTTGGAGGAGACCTTCCTAACATGTCCCTTTCCAAGTTCCATTTGCCCATACGCATCTATACTTAACCAAAGTCGGACTCTTGCCCATTATTCCTCTCAGACCCGAGTTGGGAATAATCACCCATAAGTACCTCGTCTCTACATCATTTGAGGCAAGGCTAGAGTCTGCTTCTTCCTATCCCAGAGAGCTTCATCTTACATGAAGAGAGCTTCTCCCCCAGACGACTCAGAAGAGCCCCCCAGGGCGTTTTCCATCGGCTACACAATTCTTCTCCCCTTTTCCTCATTATTTCTTTCAATTTTTGCATGCATAGTCTTGTTTTCTTCATAGAATATCATTAGATCACGACACACACACCCATCCTTAACACCCACAGGGGTTAAAAGCCTCAATCTCGTGAGTTCCCTCCATTATAGTTCATGTTTTCATGCTTTTCATTGAATAGATCTTCTATGCACGAGTTCTAATGGGTGTTTATTTTGTTTAAATCACTTTGGCAGGTGTTTGAAGGTCAGAGCAAGGTGAGGCTCTTGCCCCTCGGCTGGTTGAGGAGTAGGAAGATGAAGAACCCACGTTTCCATCCATTGAAGAGGAAGGCGACCAGGACCCTGTCGCGATAAAGAAGGTGCCGCCGTCTACGTCGCGTTCAGACCAAAGCATAGTGACGACCCCTGTGTCGCATTACCAGGTACGCCTCCTTTTTCACTTTTCCTTTCCAACGTAGTCAGCCCTCCATCTGAACATCAAGAGGCGACTGCATTGGTGGCGATCACGGTAAATTCCTAATCCCTACATATTCACATCTATCAAAAAAGGGAGCACAATCCCGTGATTACACCTTTTGGCGATCACAGTGGGACTGCTAGTGCCCATCACGTTTGCTCTTTCTTTCCCTGCCGTTCTTACCTTCTAACGGGTGTGTTGTGTTCTTAGTTTTTTCTTTCTTTTAGTTCTTTTCCTCTGAGTTTCTTAGTGCTCTGCGGTTCTGGGTGAGAAGGCGACAACGTCAACGTCGCGATCATCATAGCGACACACGGCACGTCGCGATCAGGTTAGTACACAGCATCTTCCTTGTCTGTTTCTGTTCTATGTGCTATGAGGAAGGCGACGTCCCTTTCATCGCGATAAGGGAGGCGACAGCAGCAGCGTCGCTACCAGGTACGCGCTCTGCCCGAACACTTTCTTGCATCATTTAAAATTGTCGAGTCTGCGGCGAACGCGACGCCTGTGTCATCGCTATAAAGAAGGCGACGGGGTGTCTGTCGCAATCAGGTCAGTACCCTGGTCTTTTGAGTTTCCTTGCAAATTCGGGTTCATGTGTTGCATACTCCATCCATAGTCCCTCATATCATGCTTATTTCATGCTCTTGAGAGATTGATTAGTCTTGTATGTTATAGGATTGTTTGATTTTTCGTGCATAATTAGGACCTAACTGCTTTCTGTCCCCCGCGAGAAGGAACGCGATGGGCTGATTGTCGCGATCTTGGTCGCGACAGCTATCCAGTCGCCTTCTTCCTCTGAGAGCATTTAGCCCTAATTCTTGTTGTGTTAGTACTAGGTTACAATTTTGCATGCACTCCGGTGCACATAGGATTTGCATACATCTTTCCATACTTATAGTATAGGTTCCTCCTCAGCGACGCTCGCTCTCTCGGCCTCATATTCCTTGTGTCCGACTAGAGCACTCGCTTGAGGGCCTCCATAAGTCCCCGCTGACCGTGGATTCCCACACGGTCGCCGGGCTGGTTGTACCCGTCGCCACCTAGGATCGAGTCTAATTCATTTGGCAAGGTTGAGAGAATCCTAGTCATACCCACAGTTGGAAGCCTTCTCCCATTTAGGAAACCATTCCTTATTTGGAGAGAACTTGCTAAAAAGTCAAATCACTAAAAGGGAAACTTGAATCAATTAAAAGAAACCATCATCATTGTCAATTGCTTGCTTTGGGTGAGACATTTTCTCTTTCCTTTTGTCTGCATAGGATTGCGTGTTTAGGAAACTAAGAGTCTGTCTAGGTTAGGTCGTCTCTCAAGTCTGGAAAGGCTTTCCCCATCTTTTTGCGCTCACTTCCCAAAAATGGAGTCATATCTGAACCCAGTCTACGATGAGAATCAGGATCCTGTCCTCTACACCTCTCAAGACTACGAGGACTCCCTTCCTCACGATCTCTTTGGGGAGTCGACCCGGCCTTGGGTCGCTACTGTCCATGCCTATGAAGGTCACCGTCACAACGATAGCGGCCCGTCCCAGAACACCCATCCTCCTCAATCGGATGATCAAGCCACTCACCTCTTGTGCTTAATTCCCCAACTTGATCAGTCCCAGATCCAGACCCTCATGATGGCCCTCAAGGGAAAGGCCGCTTCCTCACCCTCACCTAGAGCGGGCGCGTCACGCCCCGCGGCAGCTACCTCCGGCCCCCATGTTATCATGGAACAAGCCGACAACACCCCCATCCGGCCGCGGACCATCCGATTCACGCCATTTGAATCTGAGCATTACCTTCCCCGTGAATCGAGGCCCCGGTCTCCACCATATCAGCCATGCTACTCCCCCTGTCGTCCTGAGCCTCGCGCCAGGCCCACCTCCCATGCCTCGTCCATGTACGCCCAGCCCTCCGCCGCACCGGACATGATGTCCGAGTGGGCGTCCATCAAGAAGGAGCTCCAAGAGCTCCAAAAGTAAGTCGACCCTAGGCAGCACCACGATGTGCACATGCCAAATTTCAATGGCCTATGGGTCCCCTCTCCATTCGAGCTGCCGAAGTACTGCAAATACAACGGCTCAGGCAATCCCTATACCCATATCAAGGACTTCATCTATGAGTCCGCTCCCTATCAGCATGATCGTCGCCTCATGGCATACCTCTTCCGCCGGTCGCTGGACGGGCACGCCCTAGATTGGTTCTACTCCCTGCTACTTGAGGATGCTGAAGACTTCACTATCGTGAAGGCCAAGTTCCTTGAACAATTCCAAGACAGGGTCGGGCCTGAATACTCTCTTACGGATCTCATGGCTGAGAAGATGAAGTCGGACGAGGATTTTGCCTCGTACGCCGATAGGTGGAGGCAAATGGCCACCAGAGTTCCGGGGTACCATCCAGAAGGGGAAAAGGTGAAGATCATCATCGCCAATGCCACGCCTGCCTATAGAAACATTCTGGCGATGAATGACATCACCACTATGCATCAACACTACAGCCGGGCCCGGTTCATCCAGACCCAACTCAAAGATTCTCCCAGCCACTCTATGTTCGAACCCCAAAAGTCCCGGTTCCAAAGAAAGCCTCAGGGGCCAGTCACTGAGGGCGTCCAAGTGAACGAGCAAGTGAGCGCGTTCAACCCTGCCGGCCAGAGCCAAAATCGCCAACCTTACAATGCCCAGGGTCAGAACCCTATTCCTCTGCCACAGGGGCAACAGCAGCGCCAATACAACCAGGTGCCGCCCCCCGATAGCTCTCAGCAAAGGCGCCCCATGGGTCCTAGAAGAACTCACTACCCGCCGTTGCCGGAGACACTCTCCGACATATTCTTAGCCTTGCTCTCCACAGACGCCATTAGGCTCCCTCCTGAGAGACCTCTGAACCCTAGTGTGGACCAAACTCGGTACTGCGTATTCCACTGGCAGCCTGGTCATACCATCGACCAGTGCTTTACATTTAAGGATTTGGTGTATGACTTGCATGAGCAGCACAGGATAGACTGGACAGCTCTCCGGCAAGTGATCGGAGATATCAAGGAGAGGCAGAGGCAACAACAGCAGCAGAGGCAACAGCGCCAGCCACCCCCTCGTCAACAATAGTAGCAGCAACATCAACAGCCGTTGCAGGACCTCGGGATCATCCACAACCCATTACCTAACTATCCACTAGCTCCAAACCCACCACCACAGCAACCTGCCCAGGTAAACCCCATCATCCACCACCCTCCTCCTCAAACGAATTGGACGTACGATGATGAATTAGACGTTCAGCAGATGATGGCCATTAACCAATATCCTATCCAGTCCCAAACAATACAACCAGCCTACACGGCTCCCCAGTCAATCCCTCCTTTAGTTTCTATGGCCAACGCCGTCATACTGCCCGTCGGTTCAACACCTGCGCCAGTCGCCAGTCCACCCATCATCTTACCCTTCGCTCCACCTGTCTCCGTACCTCTATCCCCTATCATATCTGCTCCCTCACCCATCATTCTACCCCCACCTGGGCCGGACCAACCCTCCGCTGCTACACTATCCTCCGCCAGACAACCACCTACCCATCCGACCACCCTGCGAAGCGGGAGAGTCTTTCGCCGCCCGTATCCGCCTATCTCCACTACCTCCACTTCCACAAACCCCCAGCAGGTCCTACAACCACCACAGCAACAACAAGCTCAGCAACAAATGCAAGATGAGGGGTTGATTGAGCCGCTGCCTGGAACCCACTATGACATCCTCAAGCACCTGGATCACGTGCCAGCTAAGATCTCCATTTTGGAGCTAATAAAGAAGTCCAAGGAGCACCAGGAAGCCCTGAGAAATTTCCTGCAAAAGGTAGTAGTGAATGAGGACATGCTGGCTGACAAGCTACCTAGTGCCCTGGACATGGTGACTCGTGGGCCGGCGATCACATTTGCGGAAAGCAAACTAGCACCCCCGGAAGCCAGGAGGCTCCCCCTCTGCGTCACTCTGGTCATCAATCATGTGGCAGTGGGAGCGGCATTGGTCGACACGGGGGCATCCATAAACGTCTGCCCGCTGAGTACCCTGAGAGCCTGCGACCTATCAGAATGGATGCTAAGGCCGACACCCACCACCATCGCCGCATATGACAACTCTAGAAGATCCTGCCATGGCATGGTGACTGTGCAAGCCGAACTGGGACCCCTCTCTGTCACAGTGGACTTCTACGTCCTCGATATCGATCCCATGTTCAAAGCTATCCTAGGGCGTCCGTGGTTGGAAGCGCTCGGAGCTATACCATCCACCGCGCACCAATGTCTGAAGTTCCCCTTTCAAGGGCGAATTATCAAAGTCAAGAGCATAGCCACTACCCACTCAGTAGATGCCCTCCAAGATACCCACCTCCCGTCCGTGTGGTCAGCCAACAAACCCGTAGTCACAGTGCTAGATATCAACTACCCATGGAGCTACACGTTCCAATCCAAGAGAGAGACCAATCTGGCGCAAGTCAATGCAGTCAAGAGAAAGGAGCCACTGAGCACCAAGGGGTGGCAAATCATGATGAAGCTGGGGTACGAAGAAGGCAAGGGCCTAGGGGCAGAGCTACAGGGCATAGTCAAACCCATCCCTGACATTGTCATGAAAAGCCGATGGGGCTTGGGGTACAGGGAGAAATCCAAACCTTGGTCATCTAGCACATCCACTCTTAAGGCCGACCGTGAACCACTCACATGGACACTCTGGTGTCACTTTATCAGGGGGCCTACCCAACCGGGATACAATACCGTGGTAGTCGAGGTGGAACTCTCACAGCACGAGGTGCATGGCCAGAACTTCTCTCGGCACATGGCCCCGTTGCTGACCTATAGAGCCCTAGAAGCCCTCCGTCCGACTAGGAGGAGAAAGATAGGGGACCCAGAAGCTGAGTGGTATAGATGGTTTGACATAGAAGACATCACCATTGCCTTCAGCCGACTGTTCTGGGAGGAAGAAAGGACATGGCCGCCAGCTGCGGCAGAGCTGTTAAATCCACCCACCGCCATCACATCTAAAAGGCAGCTCATGAGCAATGCCTCAGACATAGGAGAGCTAGACATTCCCTACGAAGAGGGGAAAACTACATATGAACTCTGGAGGGGCACCTGCTTACCCATCCACCCATCCCTTCTAGATTCTCTTCTGCCTAGTCTGGTTCCGTCCTCTCCTCCCTTGCTTATTCAGCTAACCCCTCAGCTCCTGACGGCGGCACACAGCCTCCTCACACCTGACCTCCCACCTACAATCCTCACTGCCCTACAGTCCAATCCAGGTGACCACGAGGTCGCCCTCTCCTGTTGCATGCTCACCACCGATCTCCAAAAAAAAAAATGCCCATTTTCAAATGCACGTTGAGGTCGAGGAGCCGGCATTCTTCCTTCACCCTCCTGATCAGGGGGACCCCGCGACTGGGGTCCCCTTCCTGCTCCTTCACTAGGAGCCATCCTCTTCGGGGACACCATGTCCTCCCCCAGTCCTGTAGAGTTGTCTAGTCTAGGAGAGTCTAGGGTAGGTGAGTCTAGCATTAGGATAGATAGGCCTAGGGTAGAGAGTCAGGTCAGCCCGCCATCCACCAATTTCAAGCAGCGTCCTAGGAAGCAGCGGGGAAAAGCTATTCCCTGGAGATATCTTTAAGAGCTAGCTCGGCGGTGTCAAGCGCTGCTATTGATAGAGGAGTTCACAAGGAAAGCGCTGCTGTTTGAAGAAGTTTTCGAGCAGGATGGGGTGTTTTTAGACGACGGATTCGGCGTCTACGAGATAATGAATGATGAGGACCCAGTCGATGAAGAGGATAGCGAAGTAGATGACGCTGCCGAAAAATATGCCAGTGGAGTGAGAAGATTTGATGAGCCCACAACGGCGGTGGATGAATCTACTAAGGAAGTCAACCTCGGAACAGAAGAAGATCCCAGGATTGTAATCATCTCAATGAACCTCTCTCCTGATGAAGAAGAGGAACTGATGCAAATCCTGAGAGAGTACAAGGACACATTCGCCTGGTCTTACGAGGACATGTCCGGTCTAGACCCCTCACTAGTGGAGCACCGACTGGTACTGAAAGAAGGGGCAAAGGCAATCAAGCAGAAACTCAGAAGGTTCTACCCACTCATGGCCCTGAAGATGAAGGACGAAGTAGATAAACTCCATAAGGCTAGATTCATCAAGGTAGTGCTTTATCCGAACTGGGTGGCCAATATAGTCCCTGTCATGAAGAAAGACGGCAAAGTCAGAATCTTCATCGACTTCAGGGATTTGAATAAGGCATGTCCGAAGGACGACTTCCCGCTTCCTCATCTTGATGTTCTTATCGATAATACTGCTGGGTATGAGACCCTCTCATTCATGGATGGGTATTCAGGATACAACCAAATCCGTCTATCTCCTGAGGATCAAGAGAAAACATCCTTCACCACGCCCTGGGGAACGTACTACTATGTAGTCATGCCCTTCGGGTTGAAGAATGCCGGGGCTACTTATCAGAGGGCGATGATGACCATCTTCCACAACATGATACATGTTTATGTAGAAGTATACGTGGATGACATCTTGGTGAAGTCGAGGACCAGGAGAGAACACCCCAAAATCCTAGCCAAAGTGTTGCAGAGGTCGAGAGAATATCAGCTGAGAATGAATCCGAAGAAATGCGTGTTCGGGGTATCATCAGGAAAGCTGCTAGGTTTCATAGTTAGCAAGCGGGGCATTGAGATCGATCCGAACAAGGCTAAGGCTATAGCAGAAATGCCTCCTCCAAAGAACATATCTCGCAATTAAGAGGGTTAATCGGGCGTTTGCAATTCATCAGAAGATTTATCTCGCAGCATTCGCAAAGATGTCGCCCATTTTATGATCTCTTGAAAGGAGGGGCAAAATTCGAATGGAATGACAAATACCAAGTAGCCTTCGATGAGCTGAAAAGTTATCTCATGAATCCCCCAATCTTACAGCCTCCTGTACCCGGAAAGCCGCTAATCCTATATCTCTCAGTCATTGAGGACTCCCTAGGAGCTGTCCTAGCACAGCATGATGAATCCGGGAAAGAAAGGGCAGCATACTACCTCTCTAGGCTCTTCAACACCGCCGAATCCAAGTTCACCACCGCGGACAAAACTTGTGCCGCACTCGTGTGGGTGGTCCAAAAGCTCAAGCACTATTTCCTTGCCCACGAGGTCAAGCTGATCTCAAGGATGGATCCACTCCGATATCTTCTCAAAAAACCCATCCTCTCTGATCAACTGGCACGTTGGCAGAGTTTCCTCTCTCAGTTTGACATATCCTTTGTGGTCCAAAAGGCCGTCAAGGGGTATGCCATCGCCGAGCATCTAGCCCATCTTCCACTCCCTCACAGTGACTCCCTCCGAGAGGAATTCCCCGATGAGGAACTCTCAGCCATAATCAAAGACCCCTTCTGGTCCCTTCATTTCGATGGTGCACTCAACTCTCAGGGACGGGGCATTGGAGCCGTGCTGCTTACCCCGGAAGGTATTACCATCCCCTTTGCATATCAACTCACCTTCCCCGCTACTAATAATATGTCGAAGAATGAGGCTCTCCTTGCTGGTCTCAAGCATGCTTATCTGCTGGGGGCATCGCACCTCAGAATTATAGAAGACTCTCAACTCGTTTTGCGGCAAGTGCTCTCAACTTACCGCACTCGTGACCCAAAGCTCAAGCCATACCAAGACCTGGTCACGCTGTTGGCAAGGCAGTTCCGCAAGCTCATCTACATCCACACTCCTCGTTCCCAAAATATCTTGGCCGACGCTCTGGCATCGCTAGCCTCATCCCTATCCTTCCCTCTGAGTCGCCGGACTGAGACAATCGTCGTTCAGCGTCTCGATGTTCCATCTACCCAAGACCCTTGGTTTAGCGACCTTAGGGCAACCTTAGAAGAGAGGGCTAGGAAGAGAGGAGCGCAGAAAGTCATGTTAACTGAGCTCGAGGAGATCCTGAATGAAGAGGAACTGCCATGGTACTTTGAGATAGAGCAATACTGCAGAAACGGAACATATCCTAAAGGGGCAAGTGCAGAAGACTGCAGGGCCATCAGAAGAGCCGCCTTAAGGTACACAGTTGTCGGAGAAGTTCTATACAGGCGAGCCCTTAATGGAGTCCTTTTAAGGTGCCTTACCGATGACGAGGCTTGGAAAGTGGTGGAAGGGGCCCATGCTAGTGAATGCGGAGGGCACGTTAACAGTCAAATGCTAGCAAAGAAGATCATTAGGCAGGGCTATTACTGGCCGACCTTAGAGGAAGACTGTACCATCTACGTCCGTAGGTTTGTCAAGTGTCAACTCCATGCTGATAAAATCCATGCACCTTCCTCTTCGCTTCACCCACTCTCCACACCTTGGCCATTCTCCATGTGGGCTTTCGATATCGTTGGCCCTCTTGGTGACCATAATGCTCAAACCAAACAAAAATCATTTATCCTAACAGCGACTGAGTATTACACCAAGTGGGCAGAAGCTGAAGCTTTCGCATAAATCAAAGCATCCACAGTATGCCGCTTTATCATGAGGAACATCATTTCGCGGTTCGGAGTGCCAAGCAGCATCGTCACGGACAATGGGCCGCAATTCATCACGTAAGAGCTCCAGGACCTCTGTAAGAAATACAACATTACGCTGCATCATTCATCACCGTATTACCCACAAGGCAATGGCCAAGCTGAAGCAACTAACAAAACCCTTCTTAAGATCCTGAAAAAGAACTGTGAGTCACATAAATTCGCCGACTGGCCAGAAAAGCTAATAGAGGCTCTATGGGCCTACCGTACCTCTATCCGTACTCCCACGGGACAAACCCCGTAAGCCCTCACTTATGGGATGGAGGCGGTAGTTCCATACGAGATCCTGATCCCTTCACTCAGAGTCCAATTAGACAAGGAACTTAATCTCAACGAACGTCCGGAGGCGTTGCTAGTCCAATTGGAACTCTTAGATGAAAGACGGCTTATGGCAGCCGACCATGTGCTGTCATATCAAAGGCGAATCTCAAGGTCTTTCCAAAAGAAGGTAATTGAGCGTAAATTCCAAGAGGGTGATATGGTTTGAAACGCATTTTCATCAAACCCAGAGGTCCTATGTGGCGGAACGCCTCGGCCAAGCCCGTTAAACCGATAACGTACTTGATTCGAGTCCGCCTCCCGCGAACGGGCCGAAGCCTCGCTAGGGATACCAAACCGCAGTCCGTGTAAACACAAAGAAACACACCACATTTTATATATATTTCACAAGTTACATAGCCAAATTTCCACTAAAACTTAAAAGAATTACAAGAGCCTGGGGCATACCCTGAGGTACAACTACAGAAAATAAACAACTAACTATACTACACAACACTACACTGCTGGAGCTGCTACTACACAGCTGGAGGTACCGACCCTGCACCGCTACGGTGCGGCTCTAAACTGGACGACGGTCGAGAAACGTCCTCCTCGCTCTCACCTGAGGGGGTAGGGGTGAGCCTCGCTAGTCACTGGCTCAGTAGGGAACTCCCCCAACACCGAGCGAAACCAAAACCACAGGTACAAAAGCAGTAAACAATACCAACAATTTATAGAACAGCTAAACAGGATATTAAAGCTGCAAAAATACCTACCGTCTGCCGACTACGAGAAACAACTTTAATAATTAAACAGCAAACTAGTACAGGTGTACAAGCCAGAGTAGAGACAGCCAAACACGAGCCACGTGAACTGGTTCGCGACACCAGAAACTGACTCGGACAAGCTAACATAGGTCTACCTCTCAGTCTCGCAACCACGGACGAAAGGTCCAGCTGCCGCTCCACGTGAAAAGGTCAAGCAACTGTGGAGACCAACTAAACACCACCACCTGCGAACCACACGGTCACAGGCCCATGCCTGACACCTCCAGAGACCCTGGCCCGGGCTCGCTAGAGTGAGGCACTGGAAAAGGACTAGCTGGGGACCAGTGTCGACTACTGGTGTCCGTACCCCCAACTACAACCGCACTACAAGTGACTAAAGACAAACACGTGTCACTGTCCCACTGTCGTCTTTCCCTCAGCCGGACGTACAACTCAAGCAAAGGAGTGAGGGTGTCCAGGTCAGATGACACAGACCTCGACGGTGCAACACAAGTACCGGGACAAAACCCCGAGCTAACAGCCTGGCTCGCAAAGAACCTGGGGCACCCAACTGGAGAGGTAACCACAGTAGGCGTCGTACTACTCGCCACGTACACAAAACCACATGCACGTCACCCACAAACCACGTGAAACCTCACGTAAACCTCAAGTAACCATGGTCCACTACATGTGAACCCAACTGGACTCGCGTGAACAACATGCAGCCTCGAAAGAGAGTAACAACTAAATATCAAAACCAGGTGCACTCAGTGCACCACAGGTGCCAACGCACCATTTGTTATCGATAAATACCATAATCAACTATTTCAGTTTATACATATGTTGGCGGCAACATCGATTGCCGCTTATGGGAAGTAGACGGCAAGGGATATGGCCGTTTATATCCCAGCTGATGAACTTGGCGACAGTCGATGTTGACGCCAAGCTCTTCAGCCACTATTCCTGCAGAAACCCTAATCCGAATCCACAGGTTTTCCAACCATTAAACAACGGTAATCATACAGAAACAGTTCCTCTAGCATGCATGAATCCTAAACAATCCCACACAGCATGCTTAACTGATTGAATTCGTCAAACCACCGATTATCCCCACATGGATACCATGACCCGAATTCACCATTATCATGCAGATTCATGTTAACTAATTACATTATCACGACCTACAGGAGCTACAGGGGTCATTCCCTACCTCAGAACACGCTAAAACCTCCCGCAATCTCCCGGTTCACGCCGAACCCTCCGCGAGCTCCCACGGGAATTGCACCACGGTACGGCGTTTCCTCGCGCAATTTGACAACGCCACACGTCCCACGATCCTCCAACCAGCCTTCAGTACCTGTTAGAAGATTTAGAACCACGGGGACAAGAAACTGGGGCAAGAGGAAGAGAGAGACAGGTGAGAAACCTGCTCTCGGGTGACCCTATAACCTGCAGAATTCTCAGGTTCACGTCAACCCCTCTGCTGCCAATAGCAACCGCCACCCTAAACGTCCACATCCTGAGCCGCCAAGTTCATGCAGTCAACGGCCACATACCTGGACGCCAACAGGTCAACGACCACCCCTAGCCGCCAACTCCAACTGAACTACAGCAGGTCCTGTTTCATTTTGGGACCAAACACGCACTTCACCTGCTCAAGCCACACATCCACACCGTACATTCCACACAACCAACTCACATTGGCCTTACAACGGCCACACAACCACAACACACATGATCCAAAAAGGATCCGAAAACACGTGACGTTACATTACTATCATCTAAAAAGAAAATTTCGACCTCGAAATTCACAACACAACTCAAACACCAACAACTTAAACATACACACTTTTACAAACACTATCATCTAAAAAGAAAATACACAAGCTTATTCAAACAGATAAGGATACCCTTTAGCCATTTCCTCGGCTAACTCCCAGGTATCCTCACCACCCAACCTATTTTCCCATCTTACTTTAACTAGCTCAATTTCTTTATTCCGTAATTTCTTCATCTTTCGATCCGTGATCTATACCGGATATTCTGGCATGGTCATATCCGGCCTCAGGTCACCACCTTGATATCTGATTATCTGAGCTGGATCTTCAATACACTTTCTTAACATAGAAACATGAAATACATCATGAATATCCGCAAAATCTGCTGGCAAATTCAGCCTATAAGTTGTCTCCCCAATTCTTTCAATCACTTGAAAAGGTCCCACATATCTAGGACTCAACTTTCCAGTCTTGCCAAACCTCATAATACCTTTACTTGGGGAAACTCTCAAGAAAACAAAATCTCCCACCTCAAACTGAAGTGGTCTCTTCCGGATATCTGCATAACTCTTTTGCCTGCTTTGAGCTGCCTGCAATTTTTCTTTAATAAGCTTTACTACTTCAGTGGTTTGCTGAATAATTCAGGACCACTAACTGCCTTTCTCCCACTTCATGCCAGTTAATGGGGTTCTACATGGCCTTCCATATAAAGCTTCATACGGTGCCATCCCAAGACTGGTATGATAACTATTATTGTAGGCAAACTCAACCATTCCCAAATGATGCTCCCAGCTACCTCCCCAAACTAAACAACAAGCCCGCAACATATCTTCAATTGTCTGAATATCCTTTCTGTCTGACCATCTGTTTGGGGATGATAAGCGGAGCTATATCTCAGCTCAGTACCAATTACTTTCTGCAGACTTCTCCAAAAACCAGAAGTAAATCTTGGATCTCTATCAGACACAATAGTCTTCGGAATACCATGCAATGGAACAATCTTTTCAACATAAATATTTGCTAATCTGTCCACTGTCCAAGACATACTTACTGCCACTAATCTGCACACCTTGGTCAATCTGTCAACAAACACCCATATTCCATTATGCCCAGAACTCGACCTTGGTAAACCTGCCACAAAATCCATAGCAATATCATCCCATTTCCACTGTGGAATGGGCAATGGTTGCAACAAACCTCCAGGCTTCTGATGCTCTGCTTTAATCTGTTGACAGATAGCACACCTTGCAACAAATTCTGCTATTTCTTTCTTCATAAGAGGCCACCAAAAATGCTTTCTCAAATCATGGTACATTTTAGTACTACCCGGATGGATAGTGTACCTAGATTTATGAGCCTCTTCCAACACTCGCTGATTTACCTCTCTTTCTACTAGAACAAACAACCTGCCTCTGAGCCTAACCACACAATTGTCGTCAATAGAAACTCCTTCCATTTTCACAATTTCAGCTAAATTTACATCTGCTCTCTGAGCTTCAATAATCTGCCAATACAAGACGGCTCTACAGCACTAGCAGCTAGTACTGCCCGTCGCTGACTACTGGGCACATACAAGGAGTTCTCCACTACCTCTTCATACAACTTCCATTCTTTAATCATCATCAAACTTACATATGCTTTTCTGCTCAAGCATCTGCTACAACATTGGCCTTACCCGGATGGTAAGCCAAACTGAAATCATAATCCTTTAAATACTCAATCCATCTGCGCTGACGAAGATTCAAATCTTTCTGCGAGAAGATATACTTTAAGCTTTTATGATCTGTAAAGATCTCAAATCTCTCGCCATATAGATAATGCCTCCACATTTTCAAAGCAAACCCAACTGCTGCCAATTCCAAATCATGAGTGGGGTAATTCTCTTCTGCTGGCTTCAATTGCTTAGACGCATAAGCTATCACTTTACCATGCTGCATAAGCACTGCGCCAAGTCCTCTCCTTGAAGCATCAGTATACAACACAAACCACCACTCCCTGCCGGTAATGTCAATATAGGTGCTGATGTAAGCTTTTTCTTCAATTCCATAAAACTTTTCTGACATTCACCGGACCACACAAATGGCACACCTTTCCTGGTCAATTTAGTCATAGGTGCTGCAATCTTAGAAAAATCTTGAATAAAGCGCCTATAATAACCTGCTAATCCCAGAAAACTTCTAATCTCAGTTATTGTCTTAGGCACTTCCCATCTCATCACTGCTTCTACTTTACTTGGGGTCCACTGCTACTCCTTTAGCTGAGATGACATGACCTAGAAACTGAATTTCTTTCAACCAAAATTCACACTTATTGAATTTAGCAAACAACTGGTTATCTCTTAACAACTGCAGAGTAAACCTCAAATGAGCTGCATGCTCTTCTTCAGATGCTGAATAAATCAGAATATCATCAATAAAGACCACAATGAATTGGTCTAAATACGGATGAAAAATTCTATTCATCAGATCCATAAAACCTGCAGGAGCATTAGTCAACCCAAATGGCATAACCACAAACTCAAAGTGACCATATCTGGTTCTAAAAGCTGTCTTATCTATGTCCTCCTCTTTAATTCTCAATTGATGGTACCCGGACCTCAAATCAATTTTAGAAAATACTTTTGCTGATTGCAACTGATCAAACAGATCATCTATCCTCGGCAATGGGTACTTATTCTTAATGGTCACATCATTAACTTTCTATAATCAATACACATTCGAAAACTTCCATCTTTCTTTTTCACAAATAAAATTGGCGCTCCCCACGGGAATGACTCGGTCTAATAAACCCTTTCTGCAACAACTCTTCTAACTGCTTTTTCAATTCTTTAAGTTCTGCTGGTGCCATCCGATATGGAGCTTTAGAAATCGGCATGGTACCTGGCAGCAACTCAATAGTAAAGTCCACCTCTCTATGTGGAGCTAAACCAGCAAATCCTCAGGAAAAACATCAGCAAATTCCCTAACCACGGGAACTGCTTCCACTGGCTGACTAGCTTCTACCAAACTTACCGAGGCTAAATATGCCACACACCCAGCATTTATCAACTTTCTAGCTTTAATTGCAGAAATTAGAAACTTAGAGGTATAAAAAGGCATACCTTGATATTCAAATACTGCACCATTAGGATGACAAAACCTGATCCTCTTCTTTCTGCAATCTAACATTGCTCCATACATCTCAAGCCAATCCATACCCAAAATAATATCATAATCTGACAACTGCAGGGCATACAACCGACCCGGCATCTGGTTCCCTTCAATCACAAACAGAGCTTCATCTACATAGCTCAAGTGAGCAAGAACTCACCCGAAGGAACCTCCACTACTAACTCACAAGACTTCTCCTCTAAAGGATGAGCTATACAATCCAGAAATTCTTCAGAAATGAAAGAATGAGAGGCACCCGAATCAAATAAAACTCTTGCTGAATATTCATAAAGAGGTAAAGTACCTTCTATCATATTCGATGCCTCCGCCTGGGTTCGGGTGATAGCCATAACCCGGCCTCTTCCTCGCTGCTGCGGTGCTCCTCTGCCACGACCTGCCTGTGGCTGCTGAAACTGCTGAGGCTGCTGCTGCTGCACACCTCTTCCATAACTATACTCTCTTGGATAAGGACAATTACGGATCAAATGCCCCGCTGATTATAATTATAACATCGATACCCTGGAGGAGTAATAGGCTGCCTGGCAGTACTTTGCTACGACTCCTCCACCTCAGGCCTACCTCGACCTTGCTACATTTGCTGACGACCTCCCCATCCTCTTCCTTTATAGGGTGTTTGTTTACAATTTTTTACCTCTCTTTTCTCTAAATTTTAAAAAAGAGAGAAGACAAACACAAAGAGGTGTTTGGTAAGTAATTTTTTTTTTAGGAAAGAATTTTTTCCCTATGTAAATCTCTCTTAAAAAAAAACAAGTCACACCCTATTTTTATTTTAAAACATATTGATTCCTTCTTCCCCCCCCCCCCCCCCACCCCACCCCCACCCCCCCAACACCCTCCCACCCCACCCTGCAAACCCCCCCACCCGCACCCTCCCCATCCCCCCTCCCCCTCCCCCACCCAGCACTCCCCCATCCCCTCCCCCACCCAGCACCCCCCCTCCATCCCCCCCCACCCGGCGCCCTCCTTATCCCCACCTACAAACACCCCCCCCCCCCACCTTGCACCACTGCGCCCCCCTCCCCCACCCAACACCCCCCCCAATCCCCTCCCCACCCAGCACCCTCCCCCCCCCCCCACCCTGCAAACTCCCCCCTCCCCCCCACCTGGCGCCCTCCCCATCCCCCTCTGCAAATCCCCCCGAGACCCCACCCAGCACCCTCCCCCCCCCACCCTGCAAACTCCCCCCTCCCCCCCACCCGGCGCCCTCCCCATCCCCCCCTGCAAACCCCCCATCCCCCTCCCCCACCCAGCACCCCCCCCCCACCACCACAATCCCCTCCCCACCCGGCGCCCTCTCCATCCCCCCCTGCAAACCCCCCATCCCCCTCCCCCACCCAGCACCCCCCCATCCCCTCCCCACCCCCCTGCGCCCTCCCCCTCCCCCCTTGGCGGCTCCCCCCCCCCCCCTTGCCCCGCCCCTGTGCGCCCTCCCCCTGCCCCGCTCCGGCCCTACCTCTCCCATCCCAAACACAACAATATAAATTTTAAAAATTTTATTATTTTTACCAAACAGATAACATCACATTCTCATAATTTTAAATTTAAAGTTAAAAGAGAACTCAACATTTATTTTTAGATAGAAATAGTTTTTTTTTTTTAAATTGCTCCCAAACACCCTATTACCTTTAAATGCTTGCTTCAATTTCTGACCCCATTTCCCAAAGCCTGATGAAGAAGGTCCTGCTGGTGCTTTACCTTTACTTGCACCCACCGACTGCTGCGGTAGCCGGAAACTACCTGAGCCTGACTCGCCCACCTGACGAGTCCAAATAGACCTCTCTAAAGTAGCTACTCGCTGGGCTGCTACTTCCACTGTCTTGCACATGAGAGGCACTATTGCATCCTGCAATTCCACTCTCAAACCTCTAATGAAATACTCAACCATCATATTATTATCCGATACCACATAAGGCGCATAACGACTAAGAGCCATAAACCTCATCTGATACTCTAAAACTGAAGAGTTACCTTGCTAGAGCGTCCGAAACTGCTCTCTTTTTACTTGCTGCACTTGAATCGAAAAGAATGTATCGTTAAATACATCGAGAAATTCCGACCAAGTAATAGCCTCTTCTCTCATGCCTGCAAAAGTGGTCTGCATCTTCAGTCGCCACCATTCTAATGCAAAACCTCTCAACTGATAAGTAGCTAACACGACTTTATCTGCTGCAGGACACCTCATAGTTGCAAAGACCCTCTCAATTTCATGAACCCAGTGCTCTGCTGTATCTGGATTCGGCCCTCCTGAATAAGTAGGTGGCTGCAATCTCAGAAACTTTTCAACCTGCATCACTGGTTCTTCTGGTAATAACACTGGCGGTGGCACAGGTGCTACAAAAGGCACCTCCACTCTTGGCGGAACTGGAGCAACAGGTACAGCCTCTACATCCCCAGGTGGCACTGCAACTGGTGGTACTGGTGCCTGCTGATCCATCCTTGCCCGAATATCCGTAAGGCTTTCCCAGATTCTTTCTATCATACGCTGGGTACTTTCCTCCGGATCATCACCTCCACCACCCCAATCTCTTCTATCAGCCATTCTAGAAATTTCTACATAAACAAAACACCAAGCAAAAATCAAAACAACAAATTATCAAAAACCAGGGTCCCTACCAGCAGTGTACAAAGACCGAAATAAGGTTATGTATCTTTCTAGTTTCCTTATATTAACAAGGACCTGGCTCTGATACCAACTGTGGCGGAACGCCTCGGCCAAGCCCGTTAAACCGATAACGTACTTGATCCGAGTCCGCCTCCCGCGAACGGGCTGAAGCCTCGCTAGGGATACCAAACCACAGTCCGTGTAAACACAAAGAAACACACCACATTTTATATATATTTCACAAGTTACATAGCCAAATTTCTACTAAAACTTAAAAGAAGTACAAGAGCCTGGGGCATACCCCGAGGTACAACTACAGAAAATAAACAACTAACTATACTACACAACACTACACTGCTGGAGCTGCTACTACACAGCTGGAGGTACCGACCCTGCACCGCTACGGCGCGGCTCTAAACTGGACGACGGTCGAGAAATGTCCTCCTTGCTCTCACCTGAGGGGGTAGGGGTGAGCCTCACTAGTCACTGGCTCAGTAGGGAACTCCCCCAACACCGAGCGAAACCAAAACCACAGGTACAAAAGCAGTAAACAATACCAACAATTTATAGAACAGCTAAACAGGATATTAAAGCTGTAAAAATACTTACCGTCTGCCGACTACGAGAAACAACTTTAATAATTAAACGGAAAACCAGTACAGGTGTACAAGCCAGAGTAGAGACAGCCAAACACGAGCCACATGAACTGGTTCGCGACACCAGAAACTGACTCGGACAAGCTAACACAGGTCTACCTCTCAGTCTTGCAGCCACAGACGAAAGGTCCAGCTGTCGCTCCACGTGAAAAGGTCAAGCAACTGTGGAGACCAACTAAACACCACCACCTGCGAACCACACGGTCACAGGCCCATGCCTGACACCTCCAGAGACCCTGGCCCGGGCTCGCTAGAGTGAGGCACTGGAAAAGGACTAGCTGGGGACCAGTGTCGACTACTGGTGTCCGTACCCCCAACTACGACCGCGCTACAAGTGACTAAAGACAAACACGTGTCACTGTCCCACTGTCGTCTTTCCCTCAGCCGGACGTACAACTCAAGCAAAGGAGTGAGGGTGTCCAGGTCAGACGACACAGACCTCGACGGTACAACACAAGTACCGGGACAAAACCCCGAGCTAACAGCCTGGCTCACAAAGAACCTGGGGCACCCAACTGGAGAGGTAACCACGGTAGACGTCGTACTACTTGCCACGTACACAAAACCACGTGCACATCACCCACAAACCACGTGAAACCTCACGTAAACCTCAAGTAACCACGGTCCACTACATGTGAACCCAACTGGACTCGCGTGAACAACACGCAGTCTCGAAAGAGAGTAACAACCTGCATGCCTTGTATGCTAAATATCAAAACCAGGTGCACTCAGTGCACCACAGGTGCCAACGCACCATTTGTTATCGATAAATACCATAATCAACTATTTCAGTTTATACACATGCTGGCGGCAACATCGATTGCCGCTTATGGGAAGTAGACGGCAAGGGATATGGCCGTTTGTATCCCAGCTGATGAACTTGGCGACAGTCGATGTTGACGCCAAGCTCTTCAGCCACTATTCCTGCAGAAACCCTAATCCGAATCCACAGGTTTTCCAACCATTAAAACAACGGTAAATCATACAGAAACAGTTCCTCTAGCATGCATGAATCCTAAACAATCCCACACAGCATGCTTAACTGATTGAATTCGTCAAACTACCCATTATCCCCACATGGATACCATGACCCAAATTCACCATTATCATGCAGATTCATGTTAACTAATTACATTATCACGACCTACAGGAGCTACAGGGGTCATTCCCTACCTCAGAACACGCTAAAACCTCCCGCAATCTCCCGGTTCACGCCGAACCCTCCGCGAGCTCCCACGGGAATTGCACCACGGTACGGCGTTTCCTCGCGCAATTCGACAACGCCACACGTCCCACGATCCTCCAACCAGCCTTCAGTACCTATTAGAAGCTTTAGAACCACGGGGACAAGAAACTGGGGCAAGAGGAAGAGAGAGATATGTGAGAAACCTGCTCTCGGGTGACCCTATAACCTGCAGAATTCTCAAGTTGACGTCAACCCCTCTGCCGCCAATAGCAACCGCCACCCTAAACGTCCACATCCTGAGCCACCAAGTTCATGCAGTCAACGGCCACATACCTAGACGCCAACAGGTCAACGACCACCCCTTGCCGCCAACTCCAACTGAACTGCAGCAGGTCCTGTTTCATTTTGGGACCAAACATGCACTTCACCTGCTTAAGCCACACATCCACACCATACATTCCACACAACCAACTCACATTGGCCTCACAACGGCCACACAACCACAACACACATGATCCAAAAAGGATCCGAAAACACGCAACGTTACATCCTAGGTCCAAACTGCAACCTAACTGGGAGGGTCCGTACGTTGTGAGGAAAGTTTACCCCGAAAATGCTTACCGTTTAGTCAATGCTGAGGGCGTCGAATTGTCGCATCCATGGAACGGGTTGTACCTCAAACGATTCTATCCTTAGGCCTATAGGTGTAAGGTCACAACACCTAGATCGGGGAATAACCCCGTGTTGAGAGTCTAAAATCCCTCCCTAATCGTCAAGGATCGCTCTAAGTTAGGATTAACACACACCCACGGCAAGCCCGACTAACTGCACTTGGTAGATGTTGTAGCTATGTGGGTCCCACCCTGGCGATGCGTCGGTCATTCTCTCCTAATCGGTCGAAGTGTATGGGCAAAGGGATTGTAAGGGTGAGGTCGTCAACCTACAGCATACCCTGACGAGAGGAAGTCTCAAACAGGGACGGTCAAAATAGCAAAGGGCAAAGAAGCAAAGAAACGAAAAGAAAAGAAAATTCCATAATACAACAGGGGCATGGCAAAGAGTGGCAAAGTACCCGCGGGACGCTCATGCGCCCGGTCGTACGCATGCCCCAAATAGTGCAAGTCCATAGCAAAAGACCACAAAGTCCCTCCGCAACAGACCCAATCTCTGAAGGATATGTTGTAGGAAGTAGTCGAACCCAACATCCCTAAACCTACACAAGACTTTCCTTAAATAATCTTCCATTTCTCCCTATAAGACCAATCACCTCTTAGGTATGGCTTAAAATAGTCGCAGCGTCAACTAAGGGTAGTTCCCGAGGCATTGTCACCCCTCAACGCACGTTCTAGCCTAGTGAGGTCCGTGGCGAAAATCGAAGGTGATCAAGGTTCTAAACCAGTGGCTCGAACCGGTCTAAGTGTTGTGGCCCGAAGGTGCGAGTACCTTCCATCTCACGCGTCTTACTTTAGGAAGGGCTAACGTCGGCTTTAGACGCTCTCCAAAACTCTAAAAAATCAAATACTTTCAAAACTCTAAAAAATCAAATATCTTCAAAACTCCAAAAAATCAAATATCTTCAAAATTCCAAAAAAATCAAATATTTCAAAACTTCAAAAACATCAGATAATTTAGAACTCCAAAAAAGCAATGTTTTCAAAATTCCAAGCTGTTTGCATTCATTTACTTATTTACGTCTTTTGCCTATTTAATAAGGCTTAGCCCCTTGACCATTAATCAAGGTTGCTCACTCATCGCATTTTTAAGCAAGGGGCTAAGCCTAGGAACGGATCTAACTTGTTTCATGGTTGTCTAAGTGTGCAGGACGGAAAAGAAAGCGGCACTCGCATCTCACTCGTCACTCTCACTCAGTCGCTACTCGAAAAATCCATTCTATTCCATTTGTAGCATATATACACATCATGGTCATATCACACCACAAAAGGGGCAAACAAAAAGTACAAGCCCTCAACCGCTCTCCCCCGTACCCTCAAGCGGGCGGGGAGACGGAGGGGCCATCGCCCTCGGCCCTATCTCACTACCCTCCGGCGCTCTCACGCCATCGTCGCTCCTCCTCCTCGTTCCTCCGCCGTCCAGAGGAACCCGTCAAATAGTGTCCAGCGGATCCGCTCGGGATACCGCTCCTACTAGTCGCCGATCGGATGCTTCCGACCAAGGCTAGGGCCCTCTCCAGACCCTTCATCTCGGATCGCAGCATGTCGCAGTGATGCCTCTCCTCCCCTAGCTGGGTGCGGAGGTCCCCTGCCTCGGCGCGCAGTCGCGCCACCTCCTCCGCCTCCTAGCGCCAGCACGCCGCCTCCGCCGCCTCCTGACGCCACCGCATCGCCTCCTCCGCTGCCTCACGCCACCTCGCCACCTCCTCCGTCGCCGGACGCAGGCGCAGCTCCGCCATCTTTGTCTCCAGCGCAGTCGTCCGCGCCAGAGAAACTCTTAGCTCCGCCTCCTGCAACACCGGATACGCTATCAGTACACCAAGAGGGAGGAACGAGAGTCCAGGGGCTTTTAAGAAGTAACTTACTCGCTCCTGCAACTGGGCGAGGGCGTCCTCTGCCCGGGCCACCGCCAAGGCCAGTTGGCCCTCCAGCACGGAGCGGCCGGGGTCCTCTCGAGAGGAAGAGGTACCTCCCACCATCTGCTGGGCCCTCTCTAGCTCCGCCCGCTGCGAAAGAAGCAAAAGGGTCAGGTAATCAAAACCAGAAATAGAAGGGTAGGGGCAAAATACTCACCAACTGGTCCACCACCGCCTGAAGGTCATCGCGCTGCTGGATGGTGGAATGGAGGATCCCCTCGAGTGAGGAGATCTGCCCCCCAGGGTCAAGCTGTAAGCACAAGCCAAGTCAGTCACACAATTAATTAAGAACCCAAAACAGACTAAAAGCAGTAGAAACTCACCGGTCGCCGGGTCCCCTTATACACTTGGGCCCCGTACCTCCGTGCATATGCACGGAAGTAGTCCTCGTCGCTCGTGGCCTCGAAGACCACCTCCCTGCCCCGCTGCTCCCAGTCGTCCAGCTGCTCTCGGACCCGGACCGTCAAGTCCGTGACCTGCTAGATCCCTCGAAAGCTGCGACCTGGCCTCTCCCATAGCCTCTGTCGGGTCAGAAACTCCACCACCGCCTGGTGGAGTCCCAGAGTCCGCGCCACTAGCCGGTGGTGGAGCGGGACCACTGTGTTGAAACAATGGAGCCAAATGTCCCTACCTAAGTAGGGACGGTCCCGCTCCACCCACGGCTGGGCGGCGTCGCTCTCCCCAACATAGGGAGTCCACCGTACCTGCACACCACAAGCAAAGAGCCGTCAGTCAACTGTCGAAATAAGCAAAGCAAGGAAAAGGGCTAAGGTTAGAACTACTCACATGGCCGAATGGGATAGTGTCCAGAATGTCGTGGATCAGGGTCACCTGTCGCCGCAGGGACCGCTCGTTGCGGCAAAATCGCCAGCGCTGCAGGAGAGGTACAGTGCCGCGTCGCCTCGCCACCCCGCGACCCAGGGAGGGGAGGTGGTAGTATGCCCACACCTGCAAGAGTAACACGAGTCAATACCACAGTTAATCCATTTAATAAGTAGGCAAAACAGCAAAGGGTGAAGGTAGAAACGTACCTGTAGCAACAGGAAGAACCCCGCGACACCTATCTCCCTGCTGGAGGTGCCCAAGCTGTCAAAGAGGTGGGCCAGGAGGGCCGCACCCCATGCGTAGTTACCCACGCTGGACAGATCCTCCAGCAAGGGCAGGCATCGGCAGCCGACCGGGTCTCCTTTGGTCCCTAGGATCAACTTCCCGATCACAAGGGTCAGGAACCGCCGCAAGTCCCTGTCCGCTGTGTCTCCCTCCTCCTCCGCCAGCACCGCTCTGGCATCCTCCGTCAACCGAGCCATGTACTCTGCCTGGCTCTCTCTCGTCTGATGGCGCGCACTCGCCACCCCTAGGCTCGCCTGCAGCACTGTCCGCTGCACCAGGGAGGATCTCTCTCCCCTCACCTCCAAGCCAAGCAACCTCTCCACCGGCTTCTGATAACTGGTATAGGTGGTCCCAGTCACCGCCTGGCCGCCCACGCGCAGGCCGGTGATCCGTACCACGTCCTCTAACGTGGGGATCATGTGTCCCCATGGAAAGAGGAAAGTGTGGCACTCCAGGTCCCACCTCTCCTTCAGCGCCTGGATGAGTGCTACGTCCGGCGTCAGCTCCTCCAATCGTAGGAAGGGTCCGAATCCCATCTCCTCTAGGCGGTGCCTCTGGAAGTCTGGCAGGCCGTCGTACATCACCCGGACGACGGCCCATCCTAGCCGGAACCTCAGCTCACTCTGCATAACAGACATCAAAAGATCAGAAGATTAAGAAACACCCAAAATCACTCTCTGTCCTGATAAGGCGACAAGGGGATCGTCGCCTTCTGAAAGGCGACAACCACCCTGTCGCATTCTTATTTAGGTCGCGACGGCCATCCCGTCGCCTTTTAAAAGGCGACAGGGTAGGCGTCGCCTTCACACTGGTAAGGCGACAGGCACCCTGTCGCATTACCAGGGTCGCCCAAAACAGGTCTTTCCCGTTCCCGGCCGTTTCCCATTGAGCGAATCACCCTACAAATGAGTGCTCCGCACTCCCCACTCCATGCATACAAGGGTTAGGGTTCGAAATCTTACCTTTTTGGGCCCGACGGGCTCATCTTCGACCCCCGCCGCCTGCACGGTCTCCTCCTCCATGGGCACGACCGGAGGGACTTCCGGGGCCACCGTCAACGGTCCCTCGCCCAGTTGTCGCCGCCGGATGGTCTTCTTGCGACGCCGACCGCCACCGTCGCCGCCTTGGCCCTCTCGGTGCTCCCCCTCCATCATCGGGTATCAAAGGAAGGAGAAAGGGGAGAGAGGAAGGAGAGAGGAAGAGAAAGAGAGGAAAAGGGGGTCGCCATCGACGATCGCCGGAAGAAGATGAAGAGGAAGGGAAAGGGAAATCGTCGGAGTCACCGGAGGAAGAGGGAAGAAGGAAAGAGGGAGGTTTGAAAGGGGGAAGAAGAGAAGGGCGCTCGGCCCAAAATTCAAATTGCCTCGGGACCTGTGAACGCGACATTGGCCCCGTCGCCTTCGTGTCAGGTAGCGACAATGCCTATGTCGCCTTCACTTTGATGGTCGCGACCGTTGACCCGTCGCCTTCTGGGTAGCGACATACCCTACGTCGCCTTCTCAGGTCAGTGCACTAAGCCCCTAAAAGAAATCAATTTTCATTACGATAATTCAATGCTCACATCAAATAAAAGTCATCAAAAGCAAAAATCAACATGTCTCTCACTCCCATTACATCAAGCCCACCAAGTCTCTCATAAAAGCTCAAAAATATATATATATACAATCAATTCTCTCTCTAGCTCACAGTCCCCTCAGTGGCCGAACCTTCTCGTGCTCTAGGAGGTATGCCTGGTACATCTCCCGATCCTCATCAACCCTTGGTGGAAGTGCATGGGTAGCGCACACCCGCCACAAAGCCAACGCGCTCCGCACAGCTTGCTTGTCCTCCGGGTTCCCCAAGCGCCGCTTCTTCACGGGTGGCAAGTGTGATGGCGGGAGCACCCGAGTCCTCGGCTTCCCAATCTGCAAGGAACACTGCTGCGGGTTGTAGAGTACGGTCGCCATGTTACCCACAAGTTGCAAATCCAGTCCGCGTCCAAGTGGTAGCCGGATCTCCGCTCCGCGAAGTGCCGCTACGCCCAAAGCAAAGTGCTCCACCGGTAGGATACTGAAGTAGAGGCGCCATGCGTTCCTCGTCCTTTTATCTGCCGTCCTGCATAAAACCTTGTCGGGGAATTTGGCCGCCCCGCCAATAAAGCTTAATGGATGGCACCCGAAGATCCGGCTGTCGGTGGTAGGATTGTCAATAGTTTAAATTTATCCTCACACCTAACCAACACTCTAGAAGGATCATGGAGCCATAAAGGAAACCCCCCGTGGAAGCCGAGGTAAGACCCGAGTAAAGATACGCCAAGACGGCGTGAGAGAGTGAAAGTCCCCGCCATACCCCACTTATGGCACTCAAGCTAGCATAGTCTATGAGGTGATCCCCGGACGGAAAAAGCACCACCCCACACAAGCATATGGCCACGGCCTTGGCTATCTCACGGTGGTCTACACTCTTGTCCTTACACTTGGATATGACCCACTTAGACAAAGGCACTAGATGGATGAATTGTGGGCTAATCATGGTATGTACGTCCCCGGGGTCGGTCATGAACTCCCCTAGAATAAGCTTTGGGTTAATGGGCTCAACAGTGTAGCTTATGCCCCCGGCTTGGTTTTAGGAAGAGCTAGGAAGGCCTCGACCTCCTCTTGAAGGACGGTCGCCTCAATTTGGGAAAGATGAAGGTATGGGTTTGGGGGTGTCATAATTCTATGAGGGCAGTGATGCTATGCCAATCAAACGAGATCTTATGGTAGTTATGGGCCGCTATCAAAACCCCGCCCAAACCCCACTCTCTTAAGAACCGGATGACGAACATGGGTAAGGTTTTAATCATGGGGGTGATCCATGTGAGCTTAGAATAGCGGCGGGAGCCCGGGAAGAGCTAGAAGAGAAGAGAGAGAAAGAAAGAGAAGGGAGGAAGAAGAAGAATAAAATTAATAAGGAAATTCGGAGCAGAAATTCATGAAAATTCAAAACACCAATCTACTCACCTCCCTCACTTCCTCGCTCCGGCTCAAGTGATTGGGGACGTCCGTGATCCTCACAAGAGCTTCATAAGCCGTCCGAGCACGCTTCGGACCTTCATAAGCCGTCTCCCCATCCATGGAAGCAAGAGGAGCTCTCTTCATGGCTATGAGAGCTTGCAAAACTTGAAGAAAAGAAGAGAGAAGAGAGAGCTACGAATTTGGCCTCTCATCCCCCTTATTTATAGAGCCATAGCACTCCTTTTCCTACTTGGAGAGGGTAGGGAAGACCCATTAGGAGTGGGACTTTGAGTGGAGGGCCATTGGAATCCAAATGGGAGTCAAACTCAAGCTTGGGGCTGGAAGGTTTTGAGCTCGGGCTGAGAAACCTGTGAAAGTGACATATCGACCTGTCGCCTTCAGGGTGGCGACGTGGTGCCCGTCGCCTTCTTCAGTCAAGGGTCACGACATGCCCTATGTCGCCTTCTGATCAGTTTATACTATCATGCTTATTTCTTCTATGATTGCTCAGAATGTTTGCACATATGCTTTGATATTCATTTATTTGGTGCATTGTATCATGTGTATCTTTATTGTTTTGATTATTGAAAACCCACAAAAAATCAGAAAATACAGGAAAATCCACAAAAATTCAGAAAATCAAAAGTGACGTCCGTCAGGTAAGTCAGGTAAGTATCTCTAACTCTAATCCCTTCGCATTACTATATGATATCTACGCTACTATATTAGCTCAAGGACCGGCTGGTTCCCGGTGTGTTCCAGGATCTGAGTTCCCCTTCATCAAAAATAAGGATGATCTAGGTGCACACTGCTAATCGCTGGATAGGCCATTAGGTGATGTAACTCAGGGACGACGGATTCTATCTCACGTCAGGGATGCGAAGTGTCTTGACCCTTGCCTATATTGTCTAGCAATATTATCCTAGAATATCTGTTATTTTCTCCCTTTCTTTGCATTCATTTTTATGATTTCTTTTCCTTTAGCCCAGCATGCATCATGTAGGAATTTTGAGCTTCATGAATCATGATTTGTCAAAGTCAGCTTCCCAATGATGTCCCAACCAAGATCCTCATTTTCAGACAAGAATTCCACTCCGAATTTGAAAGTTTTCCTCGAGCTTGTGCTCGGTCCAGTTTGCCAGTATGGTTCCTATAAAGGATTCCCCTCATCCCCATTCATTACAATAGTCATTCCTTCATCTCTGATCCGCTCATTAGTCGTGAACCGCTCAAAGGCCAGAGTCGAATCGACCCGCCGGGCAGCACTAATCCCCTAATGAACGAAACCTGCACGCTAAAGATAGCCAGGGTACCTCTTAAATCAGGAGGTTGATCATTTCTTTTCTTTTGATTTTTATTCATCCCAAATAGGAACCGTCCTCGCATTTTGTTCCCAGCCGTGTTCAAGGTTAGCCAGAAAATTCTCGCTGCTTATTCGTCCAGAATGGGTGTCTCTTTACCTTGATGCCCGCTTTTCAGCTCATTCTGCTTCACTCCGCTACATCGCCGTTTCATGCCATTTTCGCTCCATCACCGCTCCACTCCCTTGCAAAACAGGCATCAAGGAGGGGAAATCTGTAGACACCCATTTCTGACCCATAAGTCGAGCAAAATCCCTTGTCGTATCATTGATGCCCCACATTGGCTCATCATCGTCAAGCTGGCTTTCTCCGATCATGACATCATTTCCATTAGTTCATCGCCCTGGAGGACCCTTCCTGGTCAAATCAATCTCTCTCACTATAGCTCTCTGAGTTAGGAGTCTGATGTTTCAATCTGAAGGCTGCGCATGGAGATTGGACGCATTGCATGGCCAAAATGCAGAAAATTCTCTGAAGGCGACAGGCCTTAGGTCGCTTTCCTGTAAACGACAGCCCCTATGTCGCGATCATAAATCCATATTTTAAACTCCTCAAAATCGCAAAATTGACTTGAAGTCACCTTCCATATGAGGAAGGCGACGTGTCGAGCCGTCGCATTCAGGAAGGCGACCAGAAGGCCGTCGTATTTAGGACCTTAAACAGGAAACCCTTTCCGAAGCCAACTTGGACACATGCCAAAGATGGTAATTGCTTCATTTGGACATCCAAATCACGTCCAAATCCTTTCAAATTTGGAGGAGACCTTCCTAACATGTCCCTTTCCAAGTTCCAATTGCCCATACGCAGCCATACTTAACCAAAGTCGGACTCTTGCCCATTATTCCTCTCAGACCCGAGTTGGGAATAATCACCCATAAGTACCTCGTCTCTGCATCATTTGAGGCAAGGCCGGAGTCTGCTTCTTTCTCTCCCAGAGAGCTTCATCTTCCACGAAGAGAGCTTCTCCCCCAGATGACTCAGAAGAGCCCCCCAGGATGTTTTCCATCGGCTACACAATTCTTCTCCCCTTTTCCTCATTATTTCTTTCAAGTTTTGCATGCATAGTCTTGTTTTCTTCATAGAATATCATTAGATCACGACACACACACCCATCCTTAACACCCACAGGGGTTAAAAGCCTCAATCTCGTGAGTTCCCTCCATTATAGTTCATGTTTTCATGCTTTTCATTGAACAGATCTTCTATGCACGAGTTCTAATGGGTGTTTATTTTGTTTAAATCACTTTGGCAGGTGTTTGAAGGTCAGAGCAAGGTGAGGCTCTTGCCCCTCGGCCGGCTGAGGAGCAGGAAGACGAAGAACCCATGTTTCCATCCATTGAAGAGGAAGGCGACCAGGACTCTGTCGCGATAAAGAAGGCGCCGCCGTCTACGTCACGTTCAGACCAAAGCATAGCGACGACCCCTGTGTCGCATTACCAGGTACACCTCCTTTTTCACTTTTCCTTTCCAACGTAGTCAGCCCTCCATCTGAACATCAAGAGGCGACTGCATTGGTGGCGATCACGGTAAATTCCTAATCCCTACATATTCACATCTATCAAAAAAGGGAGCACAATCCCGTGATTACAACTATAACAGCCTCAAGTATAGTTAAGTTGTACTCTATATCATTGAGATGCTTTTTGGAGTAATTGGCTTGGTTTTGTAAAGAATTTTATGGTTAATCGTGTTTGGTCGGGAGTAATCTATAGATGGGTGACCTCTCGGAAAGTACCTCTTCTGGTGCCAATTACTCTTAAGAAGACAAAATCGCGAGGTCAAAACAGATAATACCTCGATGGTATAGAGTATGGGTCGTGACAGATACATCTATTGAGAGAAGGGTGCACAAATGGGGGTGAAGATGTCTCAACTACAAGATGCATCTAGATTAGAAGGCTCCCCTATCTATGGACACATTTAGAGGAGCTATGGAGGCATGGTTTTGGGTGGATGCATTTCATTTAGTGCACTTTCATAGTCAAGAAGTAGAGCAAATCTGTCAAAAGTTGTGCCTAGGCAAGTGAAGGGTGCCTAGGCAACAAGACACCTTGATGAAGGCACCTTGCATAACAGACACAGTCTAGTTGCCAGGTATCCCATTGGAGGGTATGTTTCCCAAGGTAAAAAAATTGAGCTCCACTCCATTCTCTCCCTTCTCCTCTGAGCTCCTTCCCCCTCTCCGTTCTTCCTCTTCCCTCGGTATCTAAAGGTGGCTAGTTGGGTGACGGAAACAGCGGCATGGTGCTCTATGGCGAGTGATGATGGCGACATTAGTAGGAGGTAGGCACCCTATAAGAAGTCTCCTTGATGGGTGGATTCATACTTTTGAGGTATGGTGACTATCCTCCCACATTCTAAACTCTGAGATCCAAGTTTATCTAGCTTTATGGCATGTCAGGATGAGAGATTTAGGTTTATCTTGCCATTTGGGGAATCTACATGCCATGGGAGAGTGAGATTCAGTGTCCCCTCACTATTTCTCATTCTTTTCTTTGTGTTTTGGATGTGTGAATGAGTGCTTTGCCATTATTTTCTCATGATTTGGGGTGGTGATTTGGTTTCCCAAGAGAGAGGGGCTTCTATCTGAGCTACCAAACGGAAACACATCGACTCATTGGTTGTGTTCATGTCAATGTCCAACCAATAGGACACATCCATGGGACATAGTTGGATTTTACTTCCAATTCGCACCTATGTCTATGTGACTTCCTGAAAAGATTTGATCAAGCAGATGCATTCATAGATTCCTTTTTCGAGATGTCTATGATGAGTTGCAAGCATCCTACTCCATGATGCATTCTTAATATAGGCGTCTAGGACCCTAATGCATTCCCATCCAATGACCAATAGATGTGCTTTCCCATAGATTTCGTGGCATTCTCGAACTTTTATGATTCTTAAAAAAAGTAGGCAATATAAAGCCCCTGAAGTGATACCACACTAGTTGAATGCCCTAGTGCTTTGAGCCATTATGACTGAGGGAGAGGTCGAGAGCATGATCAATTTGAAATCATTGCTTAGAACCCCCCTTGTGTTTGAGACTACATCCAAGCTATGGAAAAGATGGCCGAAGGCAATGGTGTGTAGGAGACCACTTGTGCACAAATGTGACTCAGGGTAAGAATATTGTCGTGGGTCCCCAACTAATCCCACTTTTTACTCACCTCACTCTACAAGGTTTGAGAGCCTAGCAGAGGTAGTTAGACATGAGGCCACAGTTTGGCCAAACTATGGTTGTGTTGTTGAGACAAAAGTTGTAAGTCGGTAGTGGATGTATCTATTTGTCATATTCTTACTTTCCTCACTCCAAGAGTGGAGATAGTAAAGCCTCAGGACAAACCTAGATGGCACGCCAACTGGCAAGACTAGTTGTAGAGTTTTTATGCCACTTGACTATAGGGAGCTGGCCAGACTAAGCGTCCATTTGATTGATTGTAAAATATACTCATAGGAAAGAAGTTTTTCAAAGAAGAGCATTTATAGGAAAATAAAAAATATAATTACTCATTTGGTATCCGCGTAAATAATTTTTTTTGAAAAGATTGTTCGATGTTTGTTTTCCAGTAAAATATTTTCTAAAAATATTTTAAAAAAATATTTTTTTAAATCATTTCCACCGACCTCCGATGCGCCGATAGTCGGGTGCTGGATATCAGGCATCGACTGCGGGTGTTGGGGAGCCAGCCGCCGGTCGTTGGGTGTCAAGGACCGACCGTCGGATGCTAGGCATCCAAAGTCGATCAAGCGCCGACCGCCGAGGATGCCAATCACCGACCGCCGAAGGTACCGGTCACCGGCCACTAGGCGACGGTTGTCATGCATCGAGACATGCCCAAGTGTGCTGGGCGTCGGGTGCCCAATGTTGTCACCGATCACCAGCCACCAGGTGCCGGACACCGACTGTCAGGTGTCCATCGCCGGGTGTCAAAATGAGAGTACGTAGAGACTACAATCTTACTCATGAAAATTCTAAATGAAATAAAAATAGAGAAAAATAGTTTACTGGATCTCATCAAAGATGCCAAAATACATGAATTTTGAGAAGAAAAAAATTCATAGATTAACTTTTCAGGGATGCCAAATAAGTCGTCGTATAAAATTTTTCTTAAAAATATTTTCTGATTTTACAAACGGACCTTAAGTAGTGTGGGGTAGTGCAAGTTCGCTGGCCCCAAGTCCCAACCCAGCTTCCTAGTTATTGTGGATACTCATCTACCTCCTTACTGTGTTGGCTCAGTTTTTGTACTTGATGCACTTATAGAAATAGTTTGCTTGTTCCTTCCTAGCACGATTAATTTTACCTACATAACTATTTATGTATATTCTACTATTTTCATTGTTTTTGGCTCAGTGATAAGATGAGAGGATCCCTACTAAACTTGTGACTTGGGAGGCTCATCTCCCATCTTTTCAGATGGGAGCTCACAGTAAATAGTACCAGAACCTAGGGCTGTAAACGGGTCGGTTTCGGAACCGGAAACACAGATTCCGATACCGATTCCGATAACCGAAATATGGTTCCGATTCCGATTCCGATTCCGATAAGAATAGTTAATTCCGATTCCGTTCCGATTCCGATAACATTACCGAAACCGAAATTCCGATAAAGTAAGATGTTTACCATAATTTTACCTTGAGTTTATGGTAATTATCGGAATAACCGATACCGATACCGATTCCGATTATTTTTTCGATTCCGATTCCGATTCCGATAACTTATCGGAATATCCGATACCGATTCCGATAAGCTATCGGTATCATTTCCGATTCCGAAACCGATAATTTTTATCGGTATCGGGTCGGAATATCGGATTATCGGGTTCCGTTTACACCCCTACCAGAACCAGACTGGAGTGTAGGCGTCGAAGCGGATACTTCCTACGTTGAACCAACAATAATAGTTACCGGGGTATGCCCCGTGGCGGATGTACTTTTCGTTTGCTTGTAGTTGCACTTGGAATTACAAAATGACGAGTTGACGACAAACAGCATGTTCAATTATGTAGTCCAGGGCGATAATATCTTGGCTAATCCATTTAATGAGAATTTATCACCTGCTGAGTAGCAAACTCGCACTCCCGACAGTGACATGCCAGAGAGCTCACAAGCCCACGGTAAGGATCACCAACAAAATGGGCCATGATGCTCCGGCCATTAGACAAAGCTTGTGTCAAGGCAGATCTCCATATCCTATAGATGATGAGAAGATATCCAGCTCCTCTTACTCGGTGGGATGCCACATGCCTCAGCAAAGATGTAGGGGAAGTTACAACTGTCATTAGTTGTGACATTTCAAATTAATATCAAGTATGAAGTTATAAGTCTAGCATATCTGCACCCAGAAATCATTCAAAGATTTATGTATAATGAATATTGTTTCATGTTGGTACAATTTCCAGACATATGTACATCGACAGGGTGTCATTAGATTTTGATAATAAAATTTAAGTTTAAAATTATTATAATTATCAGAAAATATATGTTGATTTTAAAATTATAAATATTAAGAATTTTTAAATGCACGATTAACGAGATAAATCTGATTTATCTATTTTTAAGATAATTTGTACCTGATAAATGTTTATTTCAAAATAAATAAATAAAATTTACTATAAAACTTCTCACATTATAATTAAACTGTGGTTGAAATTTTATTTTGATCGGATATCATTTAAATATTAAATTAATGTTTCAAAGAGACCTAAATAAATAACAATCTATTTACATAACTTGTTTACGTAAGTTAATTGTTTCTTCACCTAGAAATAACTTGCATCCAAGTGTGAACATGTGTAGGTAGTGGTAGGCACGTGTAAGAGTGTACATATGCATTAGTGTAAACATATGTGTGTGTACCAAAAGAAACTATAAAATAATAACAAGAAAAAGGATAAACATTTTTGCATGTACATACATACGTGTAAGTGTGTGTGTATGTTAGTGTAACATGCATGAGTGTGTGAGGTGTTAAGAGAAAGTGGGTGCAATGATGAGAAAATTACGTGTGAGGGTGTGGAAGTGTTTAGTATGCATGTGCAAGTATATATATGTATAAATAGAAAAGGGTTGGTGGTGGAAGCATTGGAAAAAGAAGAAACAACAGGAAAGAAGGAGTTTCACAAAAGGAGTATAGGCCAACTAGGTTCTGTTGACAAGAAGAAAAAAAAAGAAGTATAAGATAGGTATCTTCACATTACCTATAAGATAGTAATATTTCCCTTGATCCTTAATCAAGAATTTCAATTAATATAGATCAAAAACAAATATTTATCTGAAGTTTCACTTTAAAAGTCCATCATGTGATTTCTGGGTCATTTATATATTTATGTAATTTCTCTTGGTACCATTGCAGACTTCTGTAATTTCTTATAAAATTAGAATTCATTATTATTTTCTCAAAACTTGATATTGATATCTGTAGCATGTTCTTTAAAAGAGGACATGAGGTTAAATTCTGTTAAGACCAATCTCTTTGATTAGTAGGTTTTGAAAAGCCAGAATAGTGTCAACACATACCCTTCAGAGAGTCAACACTTACCCTTCAGAGAGTCGACACATGCCCTTCAGTGTGTCAACACACTCTTTCATCAAGTTGACACACTCTTTCATCAGGTTTACACACCTTGTATTCAGGCCAACCTAACCCTTGTTTCTAGTGACTCAGGTCGACACATTCAATGTTTCAGGTTGACACACCCTGTTAATCAGAATTCTTTCTTGAAATAACTTTTACATGAATTATGGTATATTGAATTCCAGATTTACCTGAAATAATTATTAAGTTACTCACACTTCTAAATGTGATTTTTAAGTATTCATGGATCAACTCTTACATGTTAGCTTGTCTCATATTTCTTGAAAATTCAGTTACAATGTCTAGAACTTTGGATCTCTAGATCTCTCGTAGATTTACAATGCTAGAATGAGTCAATTAAAGGGTCATGACCTGGTCTTGGGAGGAGCACCCAAAAGTACTTGTGCCCATGGGAGTGTGAATGGTATGGTGTGGCATTGCACCTAAAGGACATGTTAAATTTGGTAGATATCTGGTTTCAGATAGTGTACATGTGAATACTTGATGCTCAATATCCAGTTGTTCAATACATGAAAATTCTCACTTCCTGAGAACTTACCCTTATAAACTGTTTTACTCGACTCTTATTTTTTCTAATTTTATCATTTACTTGATAATGCATGTCTAACATCCTTACAATGACATTCTTGCAACGCATAATTCATGGTGTTCTATTTAAACTTGATATACTCTCTCATTACCATGTCAACTTTCAGTATACTTATTCATCAAGTTTGTGTACCAGTGTTTTAATGTCTTAATCACTTAAACCCCGGGCAGTGTGAATTTACCTACTGGGTAATTAACTCATAATGTGATTACAACATTTTTTACAGGTTCTAGTGAGACTGATAAGGAAGAGGGCGAGCAAGGGACTGAGGAGTAGACCAGAAGAACCACTTTTATACGTGTAGCACCCTTAATTTTTTAAAATCATGAAAAATAAAAATTTATTATTTAATAAATGAGATAAATCGATTTAATTATAATAAAGGGAGAATACATGGAATAAAAGGGAATTAATGCAATACCCATTAAATTATTAGTGGGTTACTCTAATAACTCAAACTCAATGGAATGGACCCAAATAGGGATAGCCCATGTTGGAATGAGAATTAAAATAATGAAATTCGTATCTAAATAATTAAATAAATAGTAAAGGGTTAAGATAAATGTTAAATAACCCTTATATATCTAAATAAAGAGTCCTAAACCCATCCTAAACTCATTAACCACGAAATTAAACTCTCCCCTACCCATTAGATGGATAAATGAGAGAAAATAGAGAGATAAATGTGGAATTTTCGTAATTAAAGGAGGAGAGAAGAGTTTGGGGTTGTATGGACTCTATAGGAAGCTTAAACACTTCAAATCTCCTCCCTATCTCCCCATTTTCGTGGCTGGAACCCTAGAGAAGAGAAGGAGGAAGAAAGATTGGAGACCAAGGAGCAAGGAGGAGAAGGCTTGGAGCAAGAAGGTTTTCCCGTTTTTCGTCTTCAACCTAGGGTTTTCTTGGACTCGACAAAAGGTAGGCAATCTCTCAAGAAAAAATCGTGAAATAATTACCCTAGGTAGCCTTCATGTACCTCTTCGAAAGCCCTATGGTTTCGTGGTATTTCGTTCATCTATTTGGGCGAATTTAATTCGTGAAATCCTGTTGTTCTCATGAACTGAGATCTCATGTTTTCTCTAATTCCCGATATGTACTTGTTCACATGCCATGATAAAATTCTCAGTTATACTACATCACACTAGCTTTCAAACGCCCCTAGTCTTGCTAGATTTTGATCTCCCATGAGGGAGAATTAAATCTTTGAATCTCTGTCTATTGCATGTACCCGACTCTTCAAGTTTACTCTTAAACTTCGTGCATACTTGATGTCCTATCATGATAAAATTTTCTAAAATACTACTTCATGTTAGCTTTCAAACGCCGCTGGTTTCATAATTTTTCATCAAGTGTACATCTCTAATTAATTCGTTGAACCCTGACTGCGCCTGTTTAGGTCACCGAAAAGTAACCAAATCAATGCATGTCTAAACCTTGTCTATTTTCAAATTAATCGTGCATGTTGATAGATGTACATGTCTACTTTTGTTTAAAACTAGTTTCGTACTTTTTGGATCATCATACTATTTTATATGTAATTTAGAACGTCCATGTATCACAGAGGGCTCGCCCTGGAAAAAGGGAAAAAGAGCAAACCCACCTGTTATCGCGACGGCACAACCCGCCGCGATAACAGTGGGGTCGCGCCGGCCGATGGCGTCGCGTCAAGAACGCGGCGGCGCGGACCGCCGCGATTCACCCCGGACCGGGCCAGACCGGCCAGGTCCCGTGTCGCGCCCGACCGCCCCGTCGCGACTTGAAACGCGACGGGTATGTCTGCCGCGTTTTCAAGAATCCGACCAGAACTGAAAATTGTACATATGCCCTGATTGTTTAAGCTTTATACCCTTTAATTAGTCATGATTAAATCATGTTATAGTTAATTCGACTTGGTAAATTAATAAATGACATTAATGATATAAATTTAATAATTTAAAATGACACTGCACGACCTGTCATATCATCAAGATTTTTTTACACTTACACACACACAACATTATTAAATGCCAATTGACCTAGATAAATTATGCAATAATATATTCGGTAAATTATCGAAATAAATGACTAAATTACCCTATTTTGTTAAATACAATTGTTTCCGTTTTTACTCGCGCATTTTATCTACCGTTACCGTTTCCCTCGGCCTACGAGCACTCTAGGCACGACGGATCCGTTTTTACACACTTTCCCTTGACTTGGACCACCTCTCCACCGGGAATACTCTCGATTGGACCAGGGACTCCTTGTCAAGACCTCCGTAAGTCTTCTTGGCTTTGGCGCACGTCCTTAGTCAACGAGCTGGTTGTACCCTAAAACCCGTGACACCTTAGGGATCAGTACGATCCATACCTTAGTATATTCCTTCTCGTCTTGAGTTCACGCCGGACCACCTGACCCATGTACACAGCACGGCTAAGGGGCGATTGTGACTTCTACCAGACTGTCGGCACCCGACTTGGTGCTGTGCAACCATTACTATCGTGTTTATCGTCGTTTTACGATTGTACCCCTCTCATCTACAGTCTCTTTACTCTCATCTGTTCACGTTCTCTCTACACTCTCATCTATCTCGTCTAGTACTCTCTTATCTCTTCTTGGTACTCTATTGGTCATTCGTGTGATTGTCTAAGATAAAAGAAATGACTAATGCCAGCGCAATAGGGCCCGATCAGGTCCTGGGAGGAGCGCCCCGAAAAGTGCTAGTGCCCATGGGAGTTAAAATGATCATAGGATGTGTTACGGCATGCATCCAGCGCCAGTTTACTATCTAGATTAATCTATGACAATCAAAAGTGCTATCTCTACAAGTGCAAGCGTGATCGTTACTAGTGCACCGTTGTGCAATTTACATGTTATATCGTTACATGGCCATTCTATTATCGTTCTCGTTGTTGAACTATTTTCCCTGTTCCAGTTGCAATTGTTCTCTCGTTATCGTGACATGCTCTACATGACTCTACTCTCTAGTTATCCTGCCATTAAGACATTAACTATTTAAAGCATGCTTGTGTTCATGAGATATTAAGTCCTACTGGGCGTTATTCGCTCATCCTGCGTATTTATTTAATGTGTTCAGGTGAGTCAGATGGAGACGACCACACATATGAGGACGGGACTGAGGGAGATGCTCAAGAGTGACCATTCAGCCACCAGTGCTATCTAGTAGTAGTTAGTGAGTCAGTTAGTCATAATGTAATATTTTGATTTTGAATAAAGTACTCTGGGCCCTGGTTTTGGCTCTGATACGATGATGTAATGATGACTGGAGAATTATTAATGAAATTGGAGGTTATTTGGTGTTATCCAATTGTGCAATGGTTTGTTATTTATTTCTCGCTCTGTACTATTTAATAACTGTAATCCCGCTCCGATATTCCGCGTCGGGGCGTTACAATACGTTTCTTTTTATCTCTCATTGTACAGTTATTTGGTACCTACCAAGTAAAGAATTGCAACGGTGTAATATAAGACTGTTATATGTAAATATAATGTCGTGTTTTCCTTCTACCTGCATGTTGTTCACTTAATCGAATGACATCTGTGTGCATTCGGGGTGTCACAGATTGAGTGGTATCAGAGCAACGGCTCGGCAGGTAGTCCATCCTAGGATTATCGCCTAAGGTCTTGTAAATAACCTGTGAGGTGGGATTAGAGCCAATTGGGATTGTGTGACAAACTAGGAGATTTTATAGATCTGATTTATATGAATTCTCATGTTCATTTATTTCAGCATAATGACTGGACACACTAGGGACCGATTGCTTGAGATTTTGCAAGCATAGTGGCTGGATGGGGAAGAATACAGCCGAGATCAGAGAGCCCTCTATTCAGTGATTAAAGATTGGGTTACAATTTTAGCAGGTTATGGACGAGCAGAAGATGTAGCCCAAGTTCTTGAATGTGTCACTGCAATTCAAGAATTACTAGATTTGTTTCTACTTTATCTGCTGAACTTCTAAAGGAGAAACTTGTGATATCAACCCCACTAGGCATGGGAGTTAAATTAGCTCAATTTTATCCTTCTATCGAAGTGATGGTCTCTAATTACAAGTTACCTGTAGATCTAATATATTTGGATATGGAAGAATATGATGTGATTTTAGGAGCTGAATGGTTAGCTAAGTATTTTGCTAGTGTGGATTGTAGACAAAATAAGGTGGTGTTTGATATTCCCAATCAACCAAAATTCTGTTTTTAGGTACTCATAGAAAATGGTCATTATCTCTTATCTCTATTATTTAGGCTTGTAAATTAATTAATCAAAGGTGTAATGCTTATCTAGCTTGTGTGTCGATAAGAAAAGATACAAGGCCCAAATTGGAGGACATACCAGTGGTCAGGTGATAAATGGATAATTATTGATGATAATTATGACGATTTATTATCTACTGATCCCTAATTTTATATTAATCCATTATTATTTTGTTACAAAAAGGATCATTTGATTAAATCTTTGTATGTGCTTTGTTTGCAGGATAATGGGCCACTCAACAAGAATTTGCTAATGGACCAGGATGGATAAGAGACAATGAGGAGAGATTTAATTTTAAAATATATTTTCTCTTTCTCTCTCTTTCTTTTTAATTTTCAAAACTCTCTCATTTTAATCTCTCTCTATTTTTAAAACCTTCCTCTCTTTCTCAACACTTTATAAAACTCTCTCTCCCTCTCTCTCGTGCATTATTATTCTTTCCCTCTTCTCTTCCCCCTCTCTCCTCCGATCCCTTCCTCCTTCTCTTTCTCCTTCCTCTCTCCTCTTCTCCCCTTCTCTTCTTCCTCTCTTCTCCTTCTCTTTCTCTCTTTTATGGCCGCTCTCCCTCTCGGTGTGGAAGAAGCAGAAGCAGCAGCAGCAGAGCAGCAGCGCCTAGGCCCGCCAGCCGCTGCCACGCGCCCCTGCCGCGCACGCCAACGCCCCGCGCGAAACGCGCCGCACCTTGCCGCGCCGCACCGCCCACCCTGCACGCCTGCCCCTTCACGCGCAACGGGGCAGCCTCCTCCGCGAACCGCGCACGCCTGAGCCCTTGCGCGCCTACCGCGCCCGCGCCCTCCTGCCGCGTGCCCCTGCGCCCTGCACCCAGCTCACACCACGCAGCCCCGCTGGCGCCTGCCACGCGCCCCTGCGCCCTCCTCTCTACGTGCATGCATGCACGTAGAGGAGGCCGCGTCGCCGCTGCTGCGCTCTCTCTCTCTCTCTCTCTCTCTCTCTCTCTCTCCTCTCAGCACTCTCTCTCTTCTCTCTCAGCGCTCTCTCCTCTCTCTCTCTCTCTCTCAAGTTTATCTCTTTTCTCTCTCTCCTCTCGCGCCGCCCCTCCTCTCCCTCTATCCGCCTCTCTCTATCCTCTATCCCTCTCTCTCTCTATCACTCTCTCTCTCTCTCTCTCTCTCTCTCTCTCTCTCTCTCTCTCTCTCTCTCTCTCTCTCTCTCTCTCTCTCTCTCTCTCTCTCTCTCTCTCTCTCTCACGTAGGCTCTCTCTCTCTTCTCTCTCTTTTCTGTTTTCTCTCATCTCTCTTCTCTCTCTTTATGCTATTTCTCTCTCCTCTCACCCCTCCAGTTAGTTTAGTTTATTTCTACATTGTGTTAAACAGTTATATTTATTTAAATAATGTTTGTTGTGGTTTGTTAATTATTCCTCCCACTCTCTCTATTTTGTCCATCTCTCTATCATGTTTCTTTACAGTTTGTTTAATTTGGATTAGGTAAGTGTAATTAAATGATTACTTTCTCTTGCGTCTCTCTCTACTCTACTGTTTATCTCTGTCTCAACCACCCTCTTTAGTTTAGGTTTATTTTGTGCAACTTAGTTTATTCTCACCACATTATTTTCTTAACTAAAAACTCAAGGTTTTCAACTCTAAGATCTTTTTCCCCGTGGATTTGACTCGGCTCTCACCACTTAACTATTGTTAAAATCGTTAGTGTAAGCCGATAATTTTGAGATTGTTAGTCACGTGTTTAACGACGCATTCGTGGGCTATCAATTTTTGGCGCCGTTGTCGGGGAATTAGATTTTTAGTTTTAATAATTTTGGTGTTTTTTGTATATATTCAGGCTAACATTTTCTTTCTTTTTGTAGGTATCAAATAAAAAGTGAAAAAATCCAAAAATTGCATGAAAAATAAAAAAAAAGGGTAAGTGAGGTGAGTTTCCTTCTCTCACTCTTTCCATTTGTTTTCATTTCCAAAAGAACGAGGGATTGCATTGAAGGTAAGTACCATTAAAACCCTCTTGATTGAGTTTCCTTTTCTTAGTTGACATGTTTAGACAATTAAAAAAAAATCAAAAAAATCAATCACTTGAATCCAATAAAAGATGTCATGTCATGATTAGAAACTTTCCATCTTTAAGACATTGCATCATTTAGATTTCCATCTTTAGGTAATTTTCCTTTTGAAAATTTTCCTTTCTTGTCGAAGATTGTGGGAGGCAAGGTGAGAATCTCAACTTTCTTAAAAGCATGATCATGCATTGCCATGCTTGCATAGAATCCCTTGCTTGATTTTGTGGTGTGCACATCATTTCTAAAATACTTTAAGGGCAATTTCCTTAGCAAGATAAGGTGGGGATTTGATCACCCTTCCTTAGCTCACAAACCACAACTTCTTGCATCTTTTGCATTCCCAAGCGCAATAAAAGAAAGTAGAAACTTGACCTAGGGTTCGCTTTGAGACTTAGGCCCACTTGGGCCCACTATCAAGTTTGAAAACTGGTGTCTAAGGCTAGAGGTTCATAGGCAAACGCCTAAGTGGACAAGTGGTTACTTAATTAGGTCTCTGCGAGAGCAGGGGGAACCTCCCACTTTCCCACCTCTTACCTGGCCAGTTAACGGGCTTGAGAGTGGATTTGAGCTAGGCCTCAGTTGATTAGTGAGAAATCAAATGTTTATGTCCTAGGAAACCATAGGTGTCATGGGATTAATTGTTTGCTAACTTATTTGAAAATACAAAAAAAATAGGTATTTCAAAACAAAAAAAAATTAAAACAAAAAAAACAAAAAAAAGAGATTTATGTGGGTTGACAATCATGGTTATGAAATGGGCACATCAGTTAGACAAATTGGATCAGCCCATTATGGTATGCACTCTCAACCTCACCCACTTTATCCATCAACCTCTACTTACCAGTCCAATGGCTCCAAATGGACTCAAACCCATCTGATTCATGGTCACCCAATTAAAGATCACATGTATGATTCAGGGTGGAGGAAATATGTTGACCCACTTTATATCTCATCACCTCCCTCAACCCAAGAATAGACCCAAACCTTTCAAGTGTTATCCACACCAACTCCTTACTCAAAAGTTGACTAAGGTGTCTCCCCTGAAAAATTGAGTTTACTCTATCAAGATCCTCAAGGGGAAATTCAAGGACCCTTTCTAGGTGCCGAAATCATATCATGGTTCGATCAAAAAAATTTTGGCATTGATCTACCTGTGTGCTTAACAAATGCCCCTGAAGGCACACCCTTCCAAACACTTGGAGATGTAATGCCACATTTAACACTTAGAGATCAACCTATTCTGGCCCAAGCCCAAAGTCCTCCTAACAACAACTTTCCTCCTTGGGTCCAATTTCAAAATAATATTCATGATCAAGGCCATGATGGGGGACAACATGCACATCCACATTCTACTTATACTTCTCCCCCACAATCAGGCCTTTTTGATTGTCAATTTGGGCAATCTATACAAAAGCTCTGTAATGCTTAAAAAGTCTTTCAGCAAACCTTCGCCCACCAACAACAAGAATTGGAAAAATCTTTTGTCAAAACTGACCTCCTGATTACTCAACTGATGGAAATCAGAAGGAGGCAAGATAGCCAGTCACTTTGCCAACCCATTGACAATCATGAACATCATTATCTTGATTGTGACCAACAATTGACTCTCGAATTCCATCCACAACTTCTCAGTCCAACATGATTGTGGACATACCCACTTGGAATTTGAGAAATAATATTAATGGGTCAAATCAGGAGGAGATGGGTGCCACTGAAAATCAATCCATTATCTTGGCCCAACTTGAAACTGACCATCAAGAAGACTCCATCCATAATGTCATACTTGAGGAAAGTTCTAGTGAATTAGTTGAATTCAAGTTGGGGGGAGAAGAGAAAGAGTGTCAACCAGATGTTGGGTCCGAGTTTGATGTGACATTATTTCAAGTGGCTGACAAAGAAGAGGTGAGTGTGGAGAAAGAGCTGGGTGTAATCATCAATCATTCTTCTTGGGTAAGAGAAGAACTAGAAATTTTGCCTGAAGTCCACATTGATTGGGTCTCTCTTGATGTCGAGAAAGACATAGAATTCCTACCTCTCCCTGACCTTGGCAAATCCAACATGTTTATGGACATGCTATCACTAGCTGATTGGTCAACTACGCTTGAACCTTTTAAGCATCCTTGTGCTGAAAGTCATATCCATTTTATTCTAGATCATGCTACTATTTTTGACACAAGTCAGCCTGTGGAGCTCAAGCAATCCTCTGAGCATTCAACTCAATCTGACCTGAACATCATGAAAGAGGATCTGAAAATGGAAGTTGTGGGTGAAAATGGAGAAAATAAAAAAGTCCGCATTGATGTGTTCAACACATATAAAGATCTTAAGTGTGCAAATGAAAATTTTCTTAATTGAAGATATCATCTTGAGTGCCTCAATTTCTTTATCCTTTACTGATCTGCTAAGTACATTTGGAACACTTGACCCACCATGGCTGGTGATGCCTTACAAAGAAAAAATTTGGCGTCAATTGATTGGGGGTGTTACGTGACCCTGTTACCCCCATGTGTCTGGCTGAAGACATTAAACTTAGCGCTTGTTGGGAGGCAACCCAATATTTTTAGGAAAATTGATTTCTATTGATTTTGTTTTTATTTTGTGTCTTAGGTGTTTGCTGGCCACTATCCTTTGATAAAGCTAGTATGCAACCACCCGCATGTGATCATCAGGTTGCATCTCTCCTTTCTTAACTTACATTGGCTTTATTCTATTGTCATTACTTTTATGCCATTGAGGACAATGTCATTTAAGTTGGGGGGAGAGACAAATTGTATTTCAAATTTTTGTCCCTAATATTGTGCTTCATGCTTCATATTTCATGCAAGAATTTTTTGTATGCTTCTAGCTTGACTCATGTGTGTACTTGTGAAGGTGGTGAGTTGAAGGGGTGAATTAATAGTTATGTTTTTAGCATCTTCCTCAGAATACATTTGAAATTTCATCAACACAATAAATTATTATTTTGAGCTATTCAAATGGATGATAAGAGTTTTACCGAACATTCAGGTTGATTGATTGATATTCTACATTCCTATTGATGATCAATCGTGGGGAAAAAGCTACCTGCCTACAAATAAATGTGAAAATGTGTGTAGTAGTGAAAAAAAAAAAGAAAAAAAAAAAGAAACATAGAAAATGCCTCTGATCTTAGTAACCGGGCATGTGGCTCCTAAGGTAAGAGTTGAGACTCGCGTCAAACGGTGAAGGGAAGTGCAGCACCATGTAAATGAAAAGAAAAAAAAAAAAGAGAGCATGAAAAAAAAGAATTAGGCGGAGTGAAAGCTACCTGTAATTCGATGATCAAATTTAAGGAGTGTAGAGTTGATACCATCCTTGAGTGATAAGTAAAAAGCTCATGCACTCTCTTATTAATGCTCAAACATTATACAAAAAGTCATGAAATTTTGTGTGTATCTTGAAGAACTGTCTAACGACATGAACTGACATATTTGCATTTGACACTCTCGATTGGAACTTGAAATACTTATGGCCAAGCATTCTCATTCTTACTTTCTTGTCATGAAGTATGATGTTTTAAACTCTTGTTTGTCCCAATTATTCACTTATGTGCATTGCTAAGGGACTAGCAATGAGTAAGTTGGGGGGTGTGATAAATGGATAATTATTGATGATAATCAAGACGATTTATTATCTACTGATCCTTAATTTTATATTAATCCATTATTATTTTGTTACAAAAAGGATAATTTGATTAAATCTTTGTATGTGATTTGTTTGCAGGATAATGAGCCACTCAACAAGAATTTGCTAATGGACCAGGATAGATAAGAGACAATGAGGAGAGATTCTAATTTTAAAATATATTTTCTCTTTCTCTCTCTTTCTTTCTAATTTTCAAAACTCTCTCATTTTAATCTCTCTCTATTTTTAAAACCCTTCCTCTCTTTTCTCTAACACTTTATAAAACTATCTCTCCCTCTCTCTCATGCCATTATTATTCTTTCCCTCTTCTCTTCCCCCCTCTCTCCTCCGATCCCTTCCTCCTTCTCTTTCTCCTTCCTCCTCTCCTCTTCTTCCCCTTCTCTTCTTCCTCTCTTCTCCTTCTCTTTTCTCTCTTTATGGCCGCTCTCCCTCTCGGTGTGACAGAAGCAGAAGCAGCAGCAGCGCCTAGGCCCGCCAGCGCCTGCCACGCGCCCCTGCCGCGCACGCCAGCGCCCCGCGCCCGCACCCTGCCGCCTGCCGCCTTCACGCGCCCGGCAGCCTCCCCACGCCCGCCTACGCCCTTGCGCGTCTGTCGCGCCCGCGCCTGCCGCGTGCCCCTGCCCCCTGCACCCGGCTCACACCACCGCAGCCTCGCCTGGCGCCTGCCACGCGCCCCTGCGCCCTCCTCTCTACATGCATGCATGCACGTAGAGGAGGCCGCGCCACCGCTGCTGCGCTATCTCTCTCTCTCAGCGCTCTCTCTCTTCTCTCTCAGCACTCTTCTCTCTCTCTCTCTCTCTCTCTCTCTCTCTCTCTCTCTCTCTCTCACGTTTCTCTCTTTTCTCTCTCTCCTCTCACGCCGCCCTCTCTCCTCTATCCCCTCTCTCTCCTCTATCCCCTCTCTCTCCTCTCTCTCTCTCTCACGTAGGCTCTCTCTCTCTTCTCTCTCTTTTCTGTTTTCTCTCATCTCTCTTCTCTCTCTTTATGCTATTTCTCTCTCCTCTCACCCCTCCAGTTAGTTTAGTTTGTTTCTACATTGTGTTAAACAGTTATATTTATTTAAATAATGTTAGTTGTAGTTTGTTAATTATTCCTCCCACTCTCTCTATTTTGTCCATCTCTCTATCATGTTTCTTTACAGTTTGTTTAATTTGGATTAGGTAAGTGTGATTAAATGATTACTTTCTCTTGCGTCTCTCTCTACTCTACTGTTTATCTCTGTCTCAACCACCCTCTTTAGTTTAGGTTTATTTTGTGCAACTTAGTTTATTCTCACCACATTATTTTCTTAACTAAAAACTCAAGGTTTTCAACTCTAAGATCTTTTTCCCCATGGATTCGACTCGGCTCTCACCACTTAACTATTGTTAAAATAGTTAGTGTAAGCCGATAATTTTGAGATTGTTAGTCACGTGTTTAACGACGCATTCGTGGGCTATCATCAGGGAATTTCCAGAGGTATTTTTGAATGATTTGTCAGTGCTACCTCTACAAAGGGAAATCAATTTTACAATAGAACTTTTTCCAGGAGCTACCCCAGTGTCTAAAGCACCCTATAGAATGGCACCAGCTGAACTGAAAGAGTTAAAAAAACAATTATTGGATTTGTTAAAGAAGGGATTTATCCAACCTAGCACATCCCCCTGAGGAGCGCCTCTGCTATTTGTTAAGAAGAAGGATGGATCCTTAAGATTGCGTGTTGATTATCGACAATTGAATTAGTTGACAATTAAGAATAAATATCCACTACCCAGAATCGATGAACTATTTAATTAGTTAGCAGGAGCTCAATATTTTTCTAAAATTGACCTTAGATCTGGGTATCACCAGCTCAGAATCAAAGAAAAGGATATTTATAAGACAGCTTTCCGTTAGCAGATATAGACATTATGAATTTATAGTAATACCGTTTGGATTAACTAATGCACCAACTGTCTTTATGCAATTAATGAACACAGTGTTCAGACCATATCTTAATCAGTTTGTGGTAGTATTCATAGATGATATCTTGATATATTCAAGGACTCGACAGGAACATGAGGAACATTTAAGAGTCTCTTTACAGTTATTGAAGGATCATCAATTATATGTGAAATTAAGTAAATGTGAGTTCTTACTAAAAGAAGTGTCATTTCTGGGACATGTAATTTCTAAACATGGAATTTCTGTGGATCCGTCAAAAATTGAAGCAGTAAAGAATTGGCTGAGACCAACTAATGTAATAGAAATCTGTGATTTTCTAGGATTAGCTAGATATTACAGGAAATTTGTGAAAGATTTTCAAAGAAGGTTGTTCCTTGAAGTAGGTTGACAAGGAAGAAAATCCTTTTGAATGGACAGGGGAATGTGAGCAAAGTTTCCAAACCTTGAAGGATTGTTTGATATCATCAGTAGTAGCTTTGCCTTCTACGGGAGGAGGATATGAAGTCTATACTGATGCTTCCAATATAGGACTAGGTGCTATGGTAATACAACAAAAGAAGGGAAGTGCTTATGCCTCAAGACAGTTAAAGAAATATGAAGAGAATTATCCTGTACATGACTTGGAGTTAGCTGTTGTTGTGTTTACTCTAAAGATTTGAAAACATTACTTGTCTGGTGAACAGTTTACAATTTATTCTGATCATAAGAGTTTGAAATATTTATTTTCTCAGAAAGAATTAAATATGAGAGAAATGAGGTGGTTGGAATATTTGAAGGATTTCAATTTTTCTATTCAGTATCATCCAGGCAAAGGTGTGGCGGATGCCTTAAGCAGAAAATCAGTAACAATGATGTCTACTATGATGATCAAGGAATGGGAGTTATTAGAAGAACTTTCTTAGTTGAATTTGGACTTGGATCACTAGGCAGAACGTATCTTACTAGTTAATATGAAAGTTCAATTAGTTCTACTGAAGGAAATTAAAGAATATCAAGAAAAGGATCCAATATTAGTTGATATTAAAGAACACTTGGAACAAAGGTCTGATTTTAAGTTTGCAGAAGATGGAAGAATGTTATTTCATGAAAGAACTTGTGTTCTTCATTATACACATATTAAGCAGAAAATCTTGGAAGAAGCTCACAAGTCACACTATACTATACATCCTGGAGAAACAAAGCTGTATCAAAATCTGAAGATAAACTTTTGGTGGTCTAACATGAAACGAGAAATAGCTAGTTATGTATCTCGATGTCTTACTTGTCAACAAGTTAAAGCTGAACATCAAAAATCTGCTGGAAAACTAAAGTCACTAGAACTTCCAGAATGGAAATGGAAAAGTATAGGAATGGATTTTAATATGGGTTTACTAAGGACCAGAAGTGGATATGATGGCATCTGAGTAATTGTGGATCGATTGACCAAGTCTGCACACTTTCTACCCATCAAAAATAAATGGTCAATTAATATGTTGGCTACATTATATGTTAAAGAAATATCAAACTACATGGAATACCAGCAACTATAGTATCAAATCGAGAAGCAAGATTTACTTCTCATTTTTGGAAAGGATTACAAGTAGCATTGGGAACCAAACTATTATTTAGTATGGCATTCTATCCTCAAACAGATGGTCAAACTGAAAGGACTAATTAGGTGATAGAGGATATGCTCCGAGCTTGTGTATTAGACTTTGGAGGAAACTGGAATGATCATCTAGGTTTGATTGAGTTTGGTTATAATAACAATTACCAGTCAAGTATACAAATAGCACCTTTTGAAGCATTATATAGCAAAAATTGCAAATCCCCTATCTATTGGAATGAAATAAGTACAAAACAATTTCTTGGTCCTGAAATAGTGCAGAATATCACAGACAAAATTCAGGTGATAAAGGAACGGTTGAGAACTACTCAAAGTCGTCAAAAAAACTATGCTGATCAAAGAAGACGAGATTTGGAATTTGAAGTAGGTAATCATGTGTTCTTGAAAGTCTCACCAACGCATAAAATTCAGAGATTTGGAATGAAGAGCAAACTAAATCCAATGTTTATTGGGCCATTTGAAATTCTGGAACGAGTTAGTGAGGTAGCATATAGGTTGGCATTGCCACCACAACTTGCTAGAATTCATGACGTCTTTCATGTATCAATGCTCAGGAAATATGTTTATGATCCTTCACATATTGTTCAATTTGATGATACATAAGTAAAAAAGACTTGACTTATGAGGAGAAACCAATTAAGGTATTGGATAGGCAAACATAAGAACTTCGAAGGAAGCATATTCCAATGGTCAAAATACAGTGGAACAAGTATAGGAATGAAGAAGCCACTTGGGAATGGAAAGATATTATCAGAAACAAATACCCAGAATTATTTACAGGTTAGTACCAACTGTAATTAAATTAACATATTAGTTAAATTTGGAGGACCAAATTTTCTTAGTAGAGGAGGAAATGTGACACCTCAAATTAATACAAGTATGAAGCTATAAGTCTAGCATATCTATACTAGGAAATTATTCAAAGATTTATGTATAATGAATATTGTTCCATGTTGGTACCATTTCTAGACATGTACACCGACAGGGTGTCATTGGATTTTGGTAATGAAATTTAAGTTTGAAATTATCATAATTATCAGGAAAATATGTTGATTTAAAAAATGTGAATATTGAGAATTTTTTAATGCATGGTTAATGAGATAAATCTGATTTATCTATTTTTAGGACAATTTGTACCTGATAAATATTTATTTCATAAAATTAAATAAAAATTACTATAAAACTTCCCACATTATAATTAAACTATGGTTGAAATTTCATTTTGATCGGATGTCATTTAAATACTAAAAATGTTCCAAAGAGACCTAAATAAATATTTATCTATTTACGTAAGTTAATTATTCTTTCACCTAGAAGTAACTTGCATCCAAGTGTGAACATGTGTAGGTAGTGGTAGGCACGTGTAAGAGTGTACATATGCATTAGTGTAAACATATGTGTGTGTGTGTGTCAAAAGAAATGATAAAATAATAACAAGGAAAGGGATAAGCATTTCTTCATGTACATACATACGTGTAAGTGTGTGCATGTTAGTGTAACATGCATGAGTGTGTGAGGTGTTAAGAGAAAGTGGGTGCAATGATGAGAAAGTTACGTGTGAGGGTGTGGAAGTGTTTAGTATGCATGTGCAAGTATATATATGTATAAATAGAAAGGGTTGGCGGTGGAAGCATTGGAAGAAGAAGAAACGCCAGGAAAGAAGGAGTTTCGCAAAAGGAGTAAAGGCCAGCTAGGTTCTGTTGAGAAGAAAGAAAAGAAGGAAGTAAAGTACAAGGTAGGTATCTTCACATTACCTATAAGATAGTAATATTTCCCTTGATCTTTAATCAAGTTTATAAATCAAGAATTTCAATTAATATAGATCAGAAACAAATATTTCATCTAAAGTTTCACTTTAAAAGCCCATCATGTGATTTATGGGTCATTTATATATTTATGTAATTTCTCTTGGTACCATCGTAGACCTCTGTAATTTCTTATGAAATTAGAATTCATTATTATTTTCTCAAAACTTGATATTGATATATGTAGCATGTTCTTTAATAGAGAACATGAGGTTAAATTCTGTTAAGACCAATCTCTTTGATTAGTAGGTTCTGAAAAGCCAGAATAGTGTCAATACATACCCTTCAGAGAGTCAACACTTACCCTTCAGAGAGTCGACACTTACCCTTCAGAGAGTTGGCACATGTCCTTCAGTGTGTCAACACATCCTTCAGTGTGTCAACACACTTTTTCATCAGGTTGACACACCCTTTCATCAAGTTGACACACTTTATATTCAGGTCAACCTAACCCTTGTTTTAAGTGACTCAGGTCGACACATTTAGTGACTCAAGTCGACATACTCAATGTTTCAAGTCGAAACACCTTGTTAATCAGAATTCTTTTTTGAAATAACTTTTACATGAATTATGGTATATTAAATGCCAGATTTACCTGAAATAATTATTAAGTTACTCACTCTTCTAAAAGTGATTTATAAGTATTCATGGATCAACTCTTACATGTTAGCTTGTCTCATATTTCTTGAAAATTCACTTGCAATGTCTAGAACTTGGGATCTCTAGATCTCTTGTAGATTTACAATGCTAGAATGAGTCAATTAAAGGGCCCTGACTTGGTCTTGGGATGAGCACCCAAAATTACTTGTGCCCATGGGAGTGTGAATGGTCTGGTATGGCATTGCACCTAAAGGACATGTTAAATTTGCTAGATATCTGGTTTCAGATAGTGTACATGTGAGCATTTGATAATCAATATCTAGTTATTCGATACATAAAAATTCTCACTTCATGAGAACTTACCCTTATAAACTTGTTTTACTTGACTATTCTTGTTTCTAATTTTATTCTTTACTTGATAATACATGTCTAACATCCTTATAGTGACATTCTTGCAACACATAATTCAAGGTGTTCTATTTAAGCTTGATATACTCTCTCATTACTATGTCAATTTTCAGTATACTTATTCATCAAGTTTATGTACCACTGTTTTAATATCTTAATCACTTAAACCCCGGACAGTGTGAATTTACCGATTGGACAATTAGCTCATAATGTGATTACAATATTTTTTCCAGATTCTAGTGAGACCGATAAGGAAGAAGGCGAGTAAGGGACTGAGAAGTAGACCAGAAAAACCACTTTTATACTTTTCTTTTTATCTCTTATTGTAACAGTTACTTGGTACCTACCAAGTAAAGAACTGTAATGGTGTAATATAAGACTGTTATATGTAAATATAATATCATGTTTTCCTTCTACCTGCATATTATTCACTTAATTGAATGACATCTATGTGCACCCGAATTTACCATGCACTCGGGGCGTCACATTAGTAGTCCTGAGGTATGTGCAGCCCATATGGTGGAGTACCAAAAGAAACCCATGATGCACATGTTGCTTCAGTGAGTTTTACAAATGAGGATATGGCGTTACCCTCTCCGTGTTCCAACAGGCCTTTACAAATGAAGGGTCACATGAATAGTAGATACGCTCACTACTCTTAACGTTTTGCCCCTTAAGATTTTTCGGTCTTTATTTGACCCCATATTTGCAAAATGTGCGTGGAGTTTGAATACCTTGTTTCAACGAAGATTCTAAGGAGGCTTCAGAGTGTATGGATGTTGATTTGGAGTTAATCTCAACTCGATTCAGAGAGGGGCAGAGCTGCCCAGCTGCCCTGCAAACCTCATGACGAAACAACTCTTTTTGCTTCACTTCGCATTGGTGACAAGTAAAATACCAACCACCACCATATATTCCCGATCTTATGAGAAGCGGGAAGCTCAAGTCTACTCGAACTACAGTTTATACCGTGGAGAATTGTGCTTCAGCATCCTGGTTAAAGTAAGACTTGAGGCTAAATCACAAGTTGGGAGAAAATACTAAAACCGGAGACAATCCAAAATCTGTCGATGTAAATTAACACCAACTGCCGTCAGTGGGAGAGAGGCCAATGACATGTGTTCCATGTTCCTCCACTTGATCCAAAACATGTGCCACGGGTTCACCCTAAACCATTGGAGTTATCCCTAATTAGTTAGAGAGGGGACAAAACATACAAACAAAAGTAAGTAAATATACTTGAAATAAGAGAATAAAAGCAAGAGAAAATCTGTCACCTAAAACAACTAGCTAAAAGAAAGAAAAAAAAAATAGAGAGAAAAACTATTAGTCGGAACCGCCTAGGTGGCTAGGGATCTGACTCAACTACTTAGCCCGACTAGTCGCTTAGGCAGCCAAATTTTAAAACACTGATAAGATCTTTATCAAACAGCCATCTGCTCGCTGCCCTTACTGCAACCGCAGCTGTCAATCGGCATCACCATCCTTCTGCTGCATCAGATATCATGTGCTAACTCCACCAAAGTTGGTCTGACAATTCCTCTTGGCATCAAATGACAAAATAAGCCTACATATAGCTCACAAAAGGGACTCCATGGGTCTGCTTATGCCATGAGAATATGGCCGAACAGGTTAAAAAGACATGAAAAAAACAAAAAGAGGTCAATATCATCGGTTGAGCATATGGGTTGTGGTTGAGAGTTGTGGGGGCGCAAAAGGAAAAAGAAGGTAATACCTTCTCCATTATAAGTCGGCATGTATCACCCTCTTCTATGGGGCTCCCGACTAAGGCCATACTTCCTCAAAGTTTTGATGTAGTTCCTCATAAGAGTGAACTTGTTGGTGCCCAAATAGTAGAAGTAATCCCATGTGTAGATGCCAGTTTTATGCAAGTCATCAAATATGATTCTGATTCCATAGTTTCCAACAGGTTCTGCAGACATGATACCCACATGCCGCCGTCCAAATATCACCTAATTTATAAAAGAAAGTGACAATGTGTTATGATCCAATTGCAGCTTCTAAAGATACGATATCTTGGGGCGAGACAGGAGTAGCACATCATTCAAGCTTCGAAATTATGTTTAGCAGCAAGATAACAAAACACTGTCATATGCCATATTACGATAAAAGTGGCAGGATTTGACAAGTAGCTAATCAAATGCCAGTTTTTGATATCTGAATCACAACAGGGACGTACCACTGGACAAGATCCTCCTCTTTCTTGCCCAATAAATGAGCATAGATCATTACAATGCATTCGTGAAAAATATGGTAAACGAAAACAGCATAAGTCTGTAAATACAATCATTCTAGCAAGGAAACTATAAAAAAAGAGAAAAAAATGACACTGGAAAAGGGAGAACTTTCAATTGCATTTCTAACTTTTGAAGAGAACATTACCACGAGATATTTCTTGCATTTGATACAACTTGAAGGAATCTGAACTTCTGCTCCTACAGCATGGAGGAGAGTTTCAGTGTGCATAATGGCAACATTCAGCAATCCAAATACAGGAAGTATTCGTCAGTCTACTGCAATGTCAATGCCACTTGGTCACAGTCTCATCATTTCGCAATCCAAGTACAGAAAGTTTAACTTTTTGTAATGTCAATGCCAATTTTGCCAAATCTCATATTCTTTGAATTTTGTCCTAGAGGATTCTGGTATGCTAGTCTTAGATAATTTATGCTCTTCATCATAATGGATTTTCCTTTTTGCATAGAAGAAGTTCCATACCCTTGTGTGTTAAAATATGAGCAATGATTAATTTCAAATTTTAAAAAAAATGATTTCTTGCTTTCTATGCAGTTCTAGTTTAAAAGTCCTACTTCCAAATAGCATTTACAGTCACTCCTCTTTCATTTCTCCATCAGAAAGCCGCACTGTCCACCCCAGCATTTTCATCTATATGATAACTTAGTACATTAGCTTAAATGATAAGAATCTACCACGATTTCCAGTAAGTACATTCAAGAAAAACAACGTTTAATTATAATATCTAAATAAGAATATCAATGATGGAAGAGGTCTAGCAATTTTCAGAACAATATTCCAGTTTCATGTGCATTTTACATTCATAGAAGAAGTAAAACAGAGAGACTTCTAATGCCCTTTCCATGTCTCAAGCTCCATACTCCACTTCTAGATCAGTTACTGGCATTCTAACGACAGGAAAGAAAACTATTGTTTATGTCCACTCTCATCTACGGTTGGCTTTCCCAAACCAACTTGATGTTAATCAATTATGACCATCTTTGGTAATCCTTCCACACGATTGCAAATAGTACTAGGAACTCAAAGACCAGATGATGCGGAATGTGGGGAAGAAAGAGGAAGGAAGAGGAGAATGGAGGTTTCGCTGGGAAGAGGAAGAAACAGGGAGAGGGAGAAAACGCAGGGAGAGAAAAACGCAGAGAAGGGGGGAAAGAAGATGGCGGCTGGAGGCTCTTTAAATTCTCATTAATAACAACAATAATCCTTTTGATGCCTACAAGACAATTATTTATAGGGATTAAACCCTAAGACTCTCAAAGACTTAATAATGACCAACATAACCCTGGGACCTAAATTAAGCTAAATTCGCAATAATAAATAACAGAAAAATAACAAAGACCATGTTGGGCCCCTAATGGGCCAACACTCACAATTGGACTGCTCATATAAAATAGAGAATACATCCACAAAGCTAATCATCAATCCTCAAGCCAAATAGATGCCGATGTCGAATCTGGATGTCGCCTCCGACGATAAACGTACGCCGGGTCGAAACGGACACGAGCTCGGGTGTCCTCACCAATCCTCCCCGACTGGGAGGAACTCGACCCCGTCGAGTAAGCGTCCAGGGCGCTCTGACGCTGCTCCAAAAGATCTGGATCGACCCGCTGCAGCTCCTCGCGTGTGATCCACGTGTCCTCAGAAGGAGGCTTGCCTTTCCAACGAACCAGATAGCGCTGATAGTCGCCGCTCTGGGAGGTAATGACCTGCTCGTCCAGTATCTGGTTAATTTGCTCACGCCGTTTTGCATTGAAGGCTGTAGGTGGACGCTCAGGAGGTGGCTCACTCACAACGGTGGAATCAGGCTCGAAAGGCTCACGGGGAATCACTGTCGGTTCTCGATAAGCAACCAGATCAGATACATTAAATGTGGAGCTGATGCCATAATCATCTGGAAGTTCAATCACATAGGCATTGGACCCAACACGTTTGAGCACTTTAAAGGGCCCAGCTCCCCGAGCATGTAGCTTTTTGACGACTCCCGAAGGGAACCGCTCGGGTCTAACCCGCACCATGACGTAGTCACCCTCCTGAAACTCATGGAAGCGACGATGTAAATTTGCTGCATTCTTGTATTTTTCATTATTCAATTCAATTTGTTGACAGATGTGCTCATGCAGACTCCTAATGTGCTCGGCCAACGACTCAGCTGACTCAGAAACTCGGGTGTGTGGCGGCAGGGAAGCAATATCTATGGGCTGCCTAGGTCTATAACCTGAGACTATTTCAAAGGGACTCATACCTGTAGACCTGTTGACCGAGTTATTGTACGCAAATTCAGCCAGAGGTAGGATCAGATCCCAATTCCGCGCATGATCGCCCACCAGACAACGCAGCAAATTCCCTAAACTCCTATTGACAACCTCCGTTTGACCATCAGTTTGGGGGTGATAAGTTGTTGAAAACTTGAGTTTGGTCCCCAAAAGATGCCAAAGGGTCTTCCAAAAATAGCTCACAAAGCAGACATCCCTATCCGAGACAATAGTCTTAGGAAGACCATGCAGACGAACGACTTCACCTAGGAAGAGACGGGCGATTCTAGATGCATCAAAAGTTTTGGCACAGGCCAGAAAGTGGGCCATCTTAGAGAATCTATCCACCACCACCATGATAGAATCATGCCTCCGAGCCGTACGTGGTAACCCAAGGACAAAATCCATACTCAAATCCTGCCATGGACGGTCGGGAACTGGTAGAGGAGTGTACAACCCAGTATTTTGTTTACGCTGCTTAGCTGTGGCACAGGTGCGCCATTGGGCCACGATGCGGGCAACGTCTCGTTTGAGACTGGGCCAAAAGAAGCGATACTCTACCAGCTCAATGGTTTTGTTCCGGCCGAAATGACCCGCTAGGCCCCCCGCATGAATCTCCCACAACAAAAAATCGCGGACAGATGTCCGGGGAATACACAATCGGTCGCCTCAAAAAATGAATCCGTCATGAAGGACATAGTCCTCATATTCTCGTGAGGGACCGGATTGAAGGCCAGAGTAAATGGGACCGAAATCTGGACACTCCGCATAGCTCTCCTGGAGCTTCTCAAACCCAATGACTTCAGTGTGGACAATAGAGAGCAGATTCGACCGCCGACTTAGTGCATCGGCCACGCGATTCTCCACGCCAGCTTTATGCTTCAGAACAAAAGTATAGGCCTGGAGGTATTCGATCCAACGACTATGTCGGGAATTGAGCTTTTTTTGGGCTTGGAGGAATCGGAGGGCTTCATGATCTGAGTACAACACAAATTCATTCGGGAGGAAATAATGGCGCCAGTACCGCAAAGCTTGGACTACCGCATAAAATTCCCGATCATAAGTGGAGTACCTCAGCTTTGCGTCATTCAACTTTTCACTGAAGAAGGCGATAGGGTGTCCCTCCTGACTCAATACACCTCCTATGCCAACTCCGGACGCATCACACGAAACTTCGAACACCCTTGTGAAATCAGGAAGCCGTAGCACGGGTGCTTGGGTCATTCGCTCCTTGAGTTCCTGAAAAGCCATCTTAGCTGCCTTGGTCCACATAAAATTGCCCTTCCGAAGGCAGTCAGTAATGGGAGCAGTGACCGTGCTGAACCCACGAATGAATCGGCGGTAGAAAGTGGCTAGGCCATGAAAGCTTCGCGCCTCATGAAGAGTCTGGGGTTCCGGCCATTCAACTATTGCCTTAATCTTCTCCGGATCAGCAGAGACCCCTTCACTGGATACAATGAACCCCAAGAAGGTCACTTGATTGGTCACAAAAGCACATTTCTTGAGGTTACCATATAGGCTCTCCTGACGAAGGGTAAGGCAGACCTGACGTAAATGCTCCAGATGCTCTGCCCGAGTGCGGCTGTAGATGAGAATGTCATCAAAATAGACGACAAGAAATGTTCCGATGAAAGGCCGCAAGGTCTCAGTCATAAGCCGCATGAAAGTACTAGGAGCGTTGGATAACCCAAAGGGCATAACCAACCAATCGTAGAGTCCATCCCGGGTCTTGAAAGCAGTCTTCCATTCATCACCAGGTCGAATTCTGACCTGATGATAGCCACTCTTTAGATCAATCTTGGAAAATACTGTGGCCCCCGCCATCATGTCTAGCATGTCATCTAAACGGGGAATAGGAAAAGGATACTTAACAGTAATGCGGTTGATGGCGCGGCTGTCTACACACATCCGCCAGGTGCCATCCTTCTTGGGAGCAAGAAGTGCGGGTACTGCACATGGGCTAGTGCTGACCTGAATGTAACCGCGCCGTAAGAGGGCTTCGACCTGCCTCTGGAGTTCAGCAAGCTCTACTGGATTTAGGCGGTAATGAGGCAGGTTTGGGAGAGAGGAACCCGGAATGAAATCAATGGCATGTTGAATGCCACGCATTGGAGGTAGACCATCCGGTAAGTCCTCGGGGAACATATCTGCAAATTCTTGGAGTAGGAGTGTGACCTCCGCAGATTGCTCATCAGTTGTCTCAGCATCCGACTGAACGATGTTAATACGCAACAGCATGGCGAATACATCGTCGGTGTCCTGAACCTCTTCCTCAAATTCCCTAGCAGTGATGAGCTGTAAGGTGGTAACAGTGGGGGTGCGCACTCTTTGGGTGTGCGAAACAGATGCCTTACTAGGTGGTGGTGCGGGAGGATGAGTGGGTGTGCTAGAGGAAGGGGTAGCGGGGCTGGCCTGAATGTTAGGAGATGGGGAAGCTCGAGATGGCGAACCTTTCGGTTGAGTTGGATGAATGGTGAAGCGTTGTCCGCCATGCTCGAAAACACAAGTGTTGGAGCGTCCATAAAGAGTGGCATCAACATCATAAATTCATGGTCGGCCCAGAATGATGCTCCCAACCTCCATGGGTAAGACATCGCACCAGATTTGAGCCTCATAAGAATGGAGCTGGATCGAGACGAGGCATCTCAAGTGAATGGGGATAGAAGTAGTGTCCACCCAAGACACCTGGTAGGGGCGGGGATGGTCCACGGTCGCCAGGCCCAAACGGGTAACCGTGCTAGTGGAGATCGCATTGATGCAGCTACCGCTATCAACGATGACTCGACAAACCTTTCCACCTAGACGGCAGTAGGTCTGAAAAATGGCAGTGCGGCGCCAATCATCACTCTCCTTTGGTCGGGCAAAGATGCACCGAACCACCCCAAGTCGTTCTCCCCCAGGTGCTTCTGTAAGATTGACGGCCTGACTGGTGCCATTCACTTCTTCCAGAAAATACTCATCCGCCAAGTCGGCCTCAGCCTCATAACTGACATCCACGAGCGGTGGTGAAGAGTCCACTGGAACACTGCTCTCTATAGCTAGGGCACGGTGTGGACAAGAACTAGCAATGTGCCCCATTCCCTGGCAATTATAACATCGGATGCGAGAGCTACCTTCCTGAGGAGCAGCTTCCTTTATGGGCGCCTTCCCTCTATCCTCCCGAGTGAGAGGTGGAGGTCCAAGAAGGGAACGAACGGGAGGAGGTGGCAGAGCGGGCGCGACTTCCCTCTGGCGTTGCCCTTCAGGAGCCCGAAAAGGGGGAACTCTCTGAGAAGAAGCTGGGGCAACACGCTGATTGGTATGACGCTGGAAAGTGGGTCTGACTCTAGGTGGGGACGCTCGCTCAAGCTCAAATTGCTCCATCTCTCGCACCACCTGATAGGCGTGGTCAAGGTCGGTGACATGTTGGCGGAATAATTCCTGCTGATAGACGCAACGAAGGCCCTTCCGGAATCGAGAAAGGGTTAGTGCACCCTCCTCGCGGACTCCACACCTTAACAGGAGATCATCAAATTCATCTATATACTCAGACACTATCTGAGATCCCTGAGAGACATTCTGCCACCGATCAATCAACCGATGTCTGTACGTCGAAGGGACGTACTTCTCGCGCAGCCGAACTTTCATCTCATTTCAAGTATCAATGGGCTCCTCATATCGTTGAGCAAGACGATCCTCCAGGTTGGTCCAAAAAGTGAGGGCTCGTCCCCTCAACATGGTCTTGGCGAAGAAGGTTCGCCGAGGATCAGACATACCCATCCACTCAAAGTAGCGGTTCATCCGCGCTTCCCAGTCAAGATAATGTTGCGGTTCCAAAGATCCGTCAAAACTGGGAGCCTCAAGGCGGGCGTTGCGGATATCTTGATCACGCTCACGAAAGGCCCACCGCTCATCCTCAAACTCTGGGTCATGTCTATGACCATATCTCCGGTGTCTCGGGGCAACAGGACCTCGAGGAGTCTCACCCATCTCCTCACCAAACGACTCACGGTCATAGTCCCCTAAATGACCCCGACGATCCCCAGCACGGGCAGCTCGGGGAAGGGGAACCCCGGGGGAGTGGGGGCGTTGCGGTTGTGGCCGGTCCACAATTTGTTCATGCCTCGGCTCACGGGCGGCCCCTTCGAGTATCGCAATACGACCAACTATCCCCTGGACGGTACGACCAGACTCAATGACTCTCTCATCTAAGCCCGCCAGACTCTGCTAAACGATGGTCCATCCTACGAATGTCCTCACTGAGTTTGTACACTAACTCGGTCAAGGCCTGGACGTCAGGATTTTCAGTACGTGACCCTGGAGCTGGAGGGTGTGATCCCGACATGGCTGGATGTGAACCTGACATAGGAGAGGTGACGTGATACACAACACCGCTACGTGTGGGCATGAAACAAGGACTTACCCCAATGAACGAGACAAAAGTTAAACATGAGAATTTGACACACTAAGAGCACCTCTTTTTTTTTGGATTTGAAATTTTGTTGTTTTGTTGGTTTTTTTTTTTTAATACTGATGTGACTACTTTCTGATTTTTTTTGTTTTTTTTTTTTGCAGCAAATTGCGTCACAAGATGAATTTCAAGAAAATGCTATGACTAAGGCGTGCAAGCTATATGATCGGAAAACCGTCCGTTAAGCACTACAAAATGCCAAGTCAAACACCAGTGTGAACTTCCACAATGTATATTAAATTAATTCCACATGTAATGTCTCTACCAGTACAACGAGTTAGGAAACTCACGACTCACAAACGACAGTGACACATTATTTAGCTAGCTAGGGAACCTATCACACACACGGCGGCAAATTTAACCGAATGCTAGAAAAGCAAGTGAGAGAGAGAGACGTGCGACTACGCGCTAACCGACTCGCTGAAAAGCGAGGTCCATCGAGAAATGTGTACACATGCGCATCGCGCTCACGACGTCGAAGCCAAACGCTCACTGTTGTGGGGCTGTGTCTCGCTATCCCGATCTGGTGCAATCTTCAGCGTCGCAAAGACACGTCGTACGGAATCCACGCTCCGTACCACAGGAGGTGAGACGACGGGTCGAGTCGGGTGTTGACGCGGAGGCGTACGTGGACGTCGTGGCTGGAAAGCCTCGTGTGGCAGCGCCGGGAGGTAGATGTGCACGAGATGCTCTCCGTCGGCGTTCAGCACGCCGTGCAGGTTCATTCGAGTGAGGTGCAGGCGGCTTGCTGGTGCACCCTGTTGGTGCCGATGCAGGACGCGCGAGTGGTGGTGGCGACACAGAGCAGGCGCAGTTGCGAAGGTGCGGGGTCTGCAGGTGCCGGGGCGGTTTCACGCTGCCCGCGCGGGGGGCGTGGAGCGGCCCCGGGTGGTGGCGCGCCTGGGGCCGTACGCGGCTGGCGCTGGGGCGTGGGGTGGCGCAACCAGGGGCGGGTCGCAGGCGGCGTGGAGCGGCCCGAGTGGGGCGACCCGCGAAGGCGGTCTGCGGCCGGGGTTGGCGCGTAGCGCCTTGCGCCTGCGTGCGTCGCGGGCCCGGCTGGCTACGCGGGGCGGCAACCGTGGCGAGGGCGGGGTTCGCGGCTGGCGCGGACTGCCTGGCCGCGCGGGGTGAGAGGCTGGGACGCTGGGCCTCCCGTGTGCAGGGCGCCGGTTACAGAGATGGACGAAGGAGCGTGGAGTATTCGGCTCTGATACCAGCTGATGCGGAACGTGGGGAAGAAAGAGGAAGGAAGAGGAGAATGGAGGTTTCGCTGGGAAGGGGAAGAAACAGGGAGAGGGAGAAAACGCAGGGAGAGAAAAACGCAGAGAAGGGGGGAAATAAGATGGCGGCTGGAGGCTCTTTAAATTCTCATTAATAACAACAATAATCCTTTTGATGCCTACAAGACAATTATTTATAGGGATTAAACCCTAAGACTCTCAAAGACTTAATAATGACCAACATAACCCTGGGACCTAAATTAAGCTAAATTCGCAATAATAAATAACAGAAAAATAACAAAGACCATGTTGGGCCCCTAATGGGCCAACACTCACAATTGGACTGCTCAAATAAAATAGAGAATACATCCACAAAGCTAATCATCAATCCTCAAGCCAAATAGATGCCGATGTCGAATCTGGATGTCGTCTCCGACGATAAACGTACGCCGGGTCGAAACGGACACGAGCTCGGGTGTCCTCACCACCAGAGGGAGGCACCATTACTACAGATAATTGAGCCATTCTTCATCACATGCATCATTACCCAAGCTCAATCAGAACACCAATTTACCTGTAATCCCATAACTTAGCAGGGACACAAACGTAAATTCAGAAGGGCATAGTGCAATTCTTAAAAACCAGAGGTTAAAATTAAACGAAGCAATTTTCCTGAGGTGTGATTAAGAAATCTGCCTGATTATTTAAACCAAGAAAACCCTATGTGGGCCCTACCACCCAACTCCCGTGGGGTACCCGCCCTCATGGAAGGCAAAATCGCTGGGATCGCCGATCCAGGATCAGATTGCAGCATGGGGATCCAACTCTGGGGGAAAGTCCCTGAATCGACAAGACTTCCAGGTGGATCGGCCGGAATCGAGTTGGATCGACTGGATCGAGCAAGGATCAACCGATGCACGATCGATCCCATCGATTTAAACTTTTAAAATTCAAATTTAAAGAGGGCCCGCGGGATCGAGCCCTTATCAGACATAGTCGGTCGATCCAGGCAGATTCCAAACTGATCCAGATTGTCCAGGTTGATTCTAGACTGATCCAGGTCGGTTCTCTTATTTACCTGAATATCATTTAAGTAAATACTTAAGATATTACATGTAAATAAGGAAGTACCCCCCATTTGAATTCAATAAAAATATTAGAAAAATCATATCTCTTACCAATAAAAAGTCAACTCTCCCATCTCAGAAGAAAATTGTGATTTTGATAATTCCATCAAAATAATGACTTTCTAATCCCTCTTATTTTGGCCTATCTAAAAAATTCATAATTCAAATAAACTCAATAAAATACTAAAAATTCAAAGTTCGATAAAAAAAGTCAAACGTGCATATGACTTTTTTTATCGAACTTTGATTTTTTAGTATTTTATTAAGTTTATTTGAATTATGAATTTTTTAGATAGGCCAAAATAAGAGGGATTAGAAAGTCATTATTTTGATGAAATTATCAAAATCACAATTTTCTTCTAGGAGTTGACTTTTTATTGGTAAGAGATATGATTTTTTTGATATCTATACTATATATTAGAAGTGACACTTTGAACTTTCGTCCGGTTCATCTTTAACCCGATTCTCCATCTTAAGCCCCGGTTCTCCATCTCTTAAGCCCTGGTTCTCCATCTTAAGCCCGGTTCTCATTATTTATTTCAGGCACAGTTTTGCATCCGTTATGCAAGTTAAATGGTAATAATGCCAAAACTAATTCATACAATTATACACAGCAGAAGAAAAACGTAGAATCCTGTCCGTTTTATTCTTTTCTTAATTGTCCAATTTCAAACGGTCTAACATATACAAAAATGTAGTGGGATATATGCAGTGCTAACGCACTGTTTTGAATAAAAACGCCTGAACGGAAATGTACTGACATATATGCGGTGTTAACGCACTGTTTTAAATACATAGAATCGCATATATGCAGTGTTAACGTACGGTTTTGAAGACAAAGAATTTGAAACGAAACGCACTGTTTTGAATACATAGAATTTGAAACCAAAAGTATAATTTGAAATGTTGAGTAAACGAAGGAAACGTACAATAAAATGTTGGATTAGTGATCACCACTCCATAGCTCTCCTGCAGTTCAATCTAATACAAAATTGCAGAGCACTGGAAGCAGAGCACAGGAAACACTGCAGAGCACTCACTACTTCCAAGGTAATCCACCCTAACCTCTTTGGTTACTTTATTATTTATTTATTATTTTAACACAGATGTGAAACATAGTTTCCTGAAGTTTATTCTAACACATATTTGCAGAGAATAGGGAGCACAAGGATAATTGCTTAGCAGAAATATACAGAGCACATGAAGAATTGTTGATGAAATATTACTCACTCTCTAAGGTAATCCGATGGAACACATTCTCCATTATTTGTTAATTACTTTAGCATAAGTATGAAACATTGTAGAGAGAAGAACAGAGCAATGGCGATGAACATAATAATATCCCACATCTTTAGTGTGTCCACTACCGCCTACCTGCCGGATGCACGGAGAAGTCTGTGCCCTGTCATCCAACAGCTACTTCCTCTTCTCGTCACTGATTGGGATCTTATAGTTCGTCTGCGCCCCGGGCACTAGCAGAGGAGGCGGCAGGCCGGGCACTGACAGATGTTATCTGATCTCACAGGACCACCACATCACCTTTAAACATGAGTGCGAGCTTCTCTGTGGTGCAGCACCAATAATAGAGCTAGCCTATACGTCTTCAGCAGTGCCCCAACAATGGTGCCACCACCTATTCTAACCCGACGATAATGTATGTTGAATAGGAGACCTTGCAGCTAGAGAATCGCCTCATATGAAGTAAGAAAAATGGCTATGGGCGGCAGTGGGGGCCCCAGGCTGGTTTGGGGGGGTGGAGGGATCCTGCGGAGGTGGGGAAGGAGGACCGTCGATGTGGAGGGCCCAACAGGGGGAGGGGGATCCGTCGGGTTTGGAGGGGGACCAACAGGTAGGCATGGGGCCGGCGGGGTTGGGGGCCCGACGGGATTGGGAAGGGACGCGGGAGTGGGTGGGCTTGACGGCGGTGGAGGACGCGATGGCGGCAAGGCTTGGTGGTGGAGGAGTTGACGGCAGCTCGGGCGTTAGCGGCGGCAACGCTTGGCGGTGGAGGAGGCGGCGCGAACTGGAGCGATGCAGGGAGTGCGAGGGGGGTGCAGAACAGGAAGGAAGCAGCTTGGCGGGGACCGACGGGGTGAGCAGAGGCGGGGAGGAGGGGCGACGGGGTCCCTTGTGGGAGGCACCCATAGAGGGCCTCGGGCTGCACGAGCTCGCCCGACTGCACTCAGCCACCGGGGATCTGAGGCACGCAGTGTCGGCCAGGAGGGTTTTGATTATTTTCGTAATGTTGAAGAAGGTAAGAGCAGAGAAGAAAGTTGGAGATAGTTGTCATGAATTTTGATTGCTTTTGTAATGATGAAAAAGATGACCAGAGAAATTGGACTTCTCTGTTTTTTCTTATGCAATGGTAGCATACGGCCATGAAGAGAGACAGAGAGAGTGGACTGGAGAAGCACAGGATGTAGTCAGAATTCAATTGTGAAAAGACAACACGAGCTCCACTGTTCCTCGTCCTTACCCGCCAGCAAAGATACATGCACTCTATTGCCACCTGACCTGCTTCTAAACATCAGAATAAGCAATGTGAGATTGTTTGTTCTCCACCTGACCTGCTTCTAAACACATAACAAACGGCTTGTGGTTTCATGATTAATCTTTTTTATATCCCTTCTTCATTTAATACAAATTTTGTATCACTTTGCAAAAAGTGTAAAAGGCACAATGGGCACTGGTGCACTATGATAGGATTTCTGATGTCTCTTCTGTGCTTTTGATCAACATATATAATATGGAGAACGTAGTGGGGAATTGAGATATCACAAGTTCTAATGTATCAGAACATTAATGCATCATCAGATAAGAATTACAACTGCACTCCTCAACCATCAGAATTCAGAGGCACAGTCAGATAGATGGAACACTGATCAACCCAACACCACTCTACATATTTTTATTTATTTCTTGGGGGTATATAATAAAAAATATGCCAAAGTTAAACGTTAAAAGAAATGACTGGGTATTTTTTTATGTTGACGAAGATATTTTTGTGATAATTAAATTTCAATTCAGTTTTTAAACTTTTACACAATAAATAAATGTGATCATTTAAATATTTTCCATAAAAAAGGTTGAATTTTATATGCTTCAAAATTTTCTATGTGATTTTACTTTGAAATTTACAGAAAATTTTAATATATTTTATTCTAATTTCAAAAAATTTAACCATATAATGATATATTTTAATATTTTTAATATATGATTTTTTTAATACCACACTTACAAATATATTACACGTGTGTAGCTCATTTTTTTAATATTTTGCAAGATGATTAGTATACAAACAAGACGATTACAATACACTTTGACATTGTCTTCAATTATGTAATTGTTCATTTTATTTGACTTTATGATACCTATTGTGTTTAGATTAATTATCATTTTCATATATATTCAATCTAAATTGATTATCAAAATAATAATTTTCTTTGAAATTTAACATAATTTTTTTCCAAACTATATTTTATGTTGAAAAAATAAAGTCCCTTCAATGATGATAATATTATTAATAGTCATTTTACTTATATCATTATTTATAAGATATCAAGTTCAATAGTAAAAAATATTTGATTCTCTGAGACTCTAAGAGATAATGAAATACATTAATGAACATAATAATGTATACAAATTGTCAATATAGTAGTTGTCTCTAATACAATTCTTAAATTACCAATTTCAACTTATATTATCAAATAAATTATAATTGATCTATTTTTTATTTGAAAAAGTCATATCTTTTATTTATTTTCAAATATATGAAAAATTATCTTTTATTTATTTATTTTTAAATTTATTCAGATAATTATATTACATCTACCGATATAGTACACGGGCGTAGCGCATTTCTTTGACTAGTTTTTATTGAATTCAAATGGGGAGAATTTCTTTATTTACATGTAATATCTTAAGTAAATAAAAATATTTACTTAAATGATATTCAAGTAAATAATACACAAAGTCTTTAATATTTTATGCTTTTTCTTGTATTATTATAGTAGTAATAATACACAAAGTCTTATGTTTCATATACTATGAATGCATGTATGATTAATTTTTAATGCAAATGTTAGTTCTTTCAACTTGCCAGATTTTTTCTGATTTTTGCTGTTTTCTGATTTTTTTATTTTCTTCAACTTTTCCCCAAAAAGAAAATGTTGGCCGATCCAGGTGGATCTTGTGATCCGATCCCAGATCGGATAGGTGCCTGACAATCCCGATCCGATTTCGATTCTGCCTTCCATGACCGCCCAACCTAGGTGGGCCCCACCCCAACCACCCTAGGGGGTTCCTGGCCGCCTTAAACATCCCCCCCCCCTCCCCCAGCCTTGACCACCCTAGGAGCCTATAAATAGACCCCCTTGGCCTCCTCTCCTCCCATCCAAGCAAGAGTTCAAGGCCCATGCTAGGGCAGGAGGAGGAGGAGCTCCAACGGAAGGTCTCAAGGCTCGAGGCTTCTCCAAACTTCAGGTTTCCAAGTAGGTTCCTCTAATCCTCTCTTGGTCATTAGTTAGTATGTTAATTATCCTGCTTAGTGAGTCTTCCTTTTAGATATTCTTGTTGGTCTGTCATTAGTGTCTAGGCCTTTTCCTATCCCAAAACTCTGTCAGTTTGTAATTCAAATCCCAGATTAAGCCCTTGTTAAATGTTAATTATCCTGGTTTAGTATGAATTAGTGAAGCTCTTCTTATTATGTATTCTTTCTAGTATGTAATTAGCGTTTAGTTAACTCCTTGCCTATCCTGAACCCATGTCAGTTTGTCATTTAAATTCCCTAATTAAGCTCATACTAAGTGTGTGCAAGTCTTAATCCTCTGTTTTACTGGTTATTAGTTCAGAGCTTTTCCTTGATTCCTTTATGATAATACAGCTTGTGGCATATATAACTGTCCTACCCTTATCCTGATGATTACTCTATTTTTCCTGGCTTTATTTCCTTGAAATTCCTGCTAAGCTCTAAATTACTTCTTGAGATTTCTGGCCATCCTCCTATTAACCAGATGGAGATCAATTAAGCCCTTACTGGCCAGTTGGTAAGTGGGATCCCAAATGTTCTAACTGGTTGCGGAGAACTATGATCAGGTGTTTTGGCATGACACGATTCTGACTACTAGATTATTACTGGACTGACAATTCAACCGTACTGTTTGTCTGACCGCTTGAGACTGTTTACTGTTCATCCTCCTGAATGAGTTGGCTTAATCCTAATTATTTTTTCTACTGTTCTTATCTTGTTCCCGTATAACTGTCCTAGCTTTCTCATTGAACGTTAAAACACCCGTTCCTGTCAGTTACATTTCCTGTTGAGCCTGTTATCCATTAAATACTAGTTCCTGTTATTTCCATTTCTTGTTAAACCTATTAACTGCTGAGTAAATGATTTAGAGTAATTAAAGGGTAATTCCTACTAAGCTTATCTCTCTCCCTCTTTTTTCCCTATTTTCAAGTAACTCTCAAGACTAATCTTCAGCGGGTTGGGATGAGTGCTGAGAAGACCCCTGTGCCAAACACTGTTGATATAGAGTAGATTAGAATGTTTTTAGTTTGACTGTTGCTGGTCTTCCCTTCTTGAAAGGAGAGAACCCTGTTAGCATGTTTATTTCACTGTTTCCTCCATAGAATGCAAAATCGGCCAATCAGGATCAGGGCCAATTTGAATCGGAATCAGGGGGTCCCGATCTGATTCGGGGGTGGGAATGTCGATCCCCCCCCCCAATTCTACATAGAATATGAGGGAGTCGGCCAGAACCGGCACAGATTGGGCTGTCGGCCGATTCTGGGCCGATCCGATCTGATTCTAGATCAGGATTGGAGGGGTTCGATCCTGGACCCCGATCCGATCCAGAATTCCATGGTTTCCTTTGTAACCCTCCTGTGTAAACCTAATAACCAGTTTGGTTTTGAAATAAACTGAGTTTTATCACAATTGCACATCTGTCCCTGCTTGTCTCTTTTTGTCTCTCGCGTCTTGATTATATTCCTGCTGCGGCCGGGGCGTGACATTACCTCCTAGCATACTTAGGGCACATGGAAGGCAGGATCGGAATCGGGATCGGGATCGACCAGGCTCGATCCGATCCTGGATCGGATCGGATCGCAAGATCCCATGGATCCAAGGGAAGTCTGGCCGATCCTGGATCGGCCAGTTTATAAAATGGTTTTTTTTGGGAAAAAATTCAGGAAAAAATAGAAAAAAACAGCAAAAATGAGGGAAAATCTGATAAATTGAAAGAACTAATATTTGCATAAAAAACCAATCATACATGCATTCATAATATATGAAACATAAGATTTTGTGTATTATTACTACTATAATAATACAAGAAAAGTATAAAATATTAAAGACTTAGTGTATTATTGACCTAAATACCATTTAAGTAAATGTTAAAATTTGTAGTTTCATTTATTTAAGATATTACATGTAAATAAGGAAATATCCCCCATTTGAATCCAATAAAAATATCAAAAAAATCACATCTCTTACTAATAAAAAGTCAACTCTCCCATCCAAGAAGAAAATTGCAATTTTTGTGATTTTATCAAAGTAGCAACTTTCTAATCTCTCATAATTTGACATATTTAAAATTTTATAATTCAAATAAGGCTAATAAAATACTAAAAATCTAAAGTCCAACAAAAAAAAAATCAAACGTGCATATGACTTCTCCAAGAAGCCGCTCTCCTACTGATAGCACTAAGTCTACTTGAGACCTCTTAGGATTTGGTCAAACTAAGCTATCATCACACAAACTCATGAGTGTCATGAGTTGGGTGATGGTAGCTCAATTTGACCAAATTGAGGTTTGGATGATGATAACTTAAGTTTGACCAAATCCTGAGAGGTCTCAAGCAGACTAAGTGTTGTCAGTAGGAGAGTGGCTCCATTGGAGAAGTCACATGCACGTTTGACTTTTTTTACCGAACTTTAAATTTTTAGTGTTCCATATGGTTTATTTGAATTATCAAATTTTTAGATAAACTAAATTACGAGAGATTAGAAAGTTAGCATTTCGCTAAAATCACCAAAATCGCGATTTTCTTCTTCGATGGGAGAGTTGACTTTTTATTGGTAAGAGATATGATTTTTTTGATATTTTTATTAGATTCAAATGGGGGGTACTTCCTTATTTACATGTAATATCTTAAGTAAATGAAACTATAAATACTAACATTTACTTAAATGATATTCAGGTAAATAAGGGGATCCTGACAACCCTGCCTGAAGAGGATCCTGAAGGTAGCCTGAGGGAATCGACCTGGATCAGTCTGGATCGGCCTGGATCAGTCTGGAATCGGTCGATCCTTGCTTGATCCAGGCGATCCAACTCGATTCTGGCCGATCCAGCTGGAAGTTTGCCGATTCAGGGACTTCCCCCCCATAATCGGATCCATAGCCCTCGATCCGATCCAGGATCGACCGATTCTGGGTCGATCCTGGCGATTTTGCCTTCCATGTTAGGGCATCATACTGACAATGTAAAACCCATGTAAGAACACATACTGTATCACCAAGATACAAACTAGAAATTGTTCAAGTCTAAATGCAGAGCCTCTCAAGCTAAACTGGTCCTCGAGAATGATCAACTCTTGAGGATAGATCATACATAAAGAGTGCATGCTTTGATGTCTCAGATATCAATTCCAAGAATGAAACCTGCAAACTTTGAAATAGTTTATAAGACCCCGTTATGACTCGGATCTGACTAGTAACACTTTTCTTCAACTAGTGAATAGAACTCAGATTAACATAAAATTGGCACAACAGCCTGGTACACACTGTAATCAAAGTGCCAGAGAGCTTCTATACATATCATACTCTAATACCAAGCAAGGCGTGACAAAATGAGGATGAAATATGCTAAAGATGCCAATATTTGGGACACTTCCAACCTTGGATGGTATATACTCATGCACAATTCTCAACAAGACATGAATATCATTATTGACTATACAAATCTTGGATCAGAAACAGATCAAAAAGGTCAGAGAAATGATTGCAAAACTTTTAATAGTCTTGAAAAAATCTTCACAATGTTAAAATGATTTATCAGCTATTGAATGTCCCAAAATCCAAATTCAAATGTGCAAAACCCAAGAAAACAGAATAGGTTTGATAGATGGATTTGATGATACCTTCTCACCATCTATTGATTTAATTTTACTATTCACCGCAGGGCTATGTATTCTTAGGAACTCAGCTGAAAGATTAAATGCACCTCCATTATCAAATTCTACCTCAACCTGAATGACAAGACCAAAAGGAGAAAACTAAGCCAATTTTGTACCAAGAAAGAGCCTTACATCTATAGAAAACTTAAGAAGTTCGATTATCAAACTATAATCTACATCAAAATCTCAGGTTTCAGGTACCAAGTGCAATAAATGATAGGGAAAATGCATAAAGCATTTAACGACCCAGTTAAGATTAAAAATTCTACTTTTTTATTCTTTCATAGGGTTGAGTCTAAGTTCTGGTTTCTTTTGCAGGGTCGAGTCACTTGTTAGATCTCTAGTTTATTTGTGCACCTGGCCTTTTAAAATGTTACATATCCAGGACAAGTCAGCTGAAGTAGAGGTGTTACATTTCAATTGCAGATGAGACTTGCAGGGAAGGATTATTATCTGGGCAGGTATAGCAGCTTATTTTATGGAATTAGACAATCCATCAGTAATCATATCAGAAAAAGAAAAGCCAAAGAAAATCTAGGCTGAAATATTGTGTAGGTGGTGTACAAAGTCGTTGAATCTTTCAGGCTATGGGACAAAGCAAGGAACCACTCTTCTGAGGAGGTCAGTTTTCTATACAACCACAAAGTCGCCTCCATCCAGGTGCTCATGAACACTATCATTAAGTGGTACAACCATAAGGAGTATCAGACATTTAAAAACAGTACTGGAAAAATATGCTACATCATCAAATTTGGAGATAGTATGCCACATGAGAGTCATGATAAATAATTATTTATCAAAACATGATAAGTAATACCCTAAAATGTGTGTGTAATGCTCCCTCCCTCCCTCTCTCTCATGAACACTATCATTAAGCGGTACAACCATAAGGAGTCTAAGACATTTAAAACAGTACTAGAAAACAGTGCTACATGATCAAATTTGGAGATCCTAGGCCACTAGAGAGACAATGATAAATTTTTTTTTTTGAAAAGTGGATAGTACCACTGATATAATAAAAAGAAAAAGGATGTGCAAGTAAATGGAGGGCTCCCCAGGCCTGCCATGGGAGCAAAGAAAAGAAAACCAACACTCTCAGCTACACATCCAACAGCCCCAAAAGACTATCAACATACCAACAGTCCCAAGACAAAACCACTCTTCCGCTATGAGTCCCACCCACATCTACAACATTCAAAAAACCAAAAAAGAACGCAACAGGAAAGGTCAAATAGCAGATGGGCAGAGATTGGGTTTTATTATTTATCATTCCCCCAGTAAAATCTCTCTCTCTCTCTTCTTGAACAGAGGTACTTTAGTGTTTTTCACCCTCTATTTAATAGTTCTATTCACTTGATAGTAGAATATTTCTGGCATTCTAACGACCTCTAAACATGGGGCTGACTAATTTTTCAGATTTCAGGGTGTAGGGTATAATATGTAGGAAAGACTTAACTCGGCACCGGTTAAAAGATGTGACAAAATCTTAGTGGATACCAGAAAAAGAGCTAGGGAAGGCCTAAAATGAGATGGTGCGATGTTATTAGGAAAGACTTGAACTTCTTGAGTTTAAACACGACTATAGCACTTGATAGAAATTTTTGGCAGAAAAGAATTCATGTAGCCGACCCCAAATAATGGGATAAGGCTCTGATGATGATGAAACTTGAATACAACGGATTTCAGGTGTATATATGTAGTTTCTCCCAAAATTATAGATTCAAATATCCAGATTGGATTTAATTCATCATGAATAGCCTTAGAAGTACTAGCAGCTATGTAAATGCTAATCTACCTAAATTACTTATTAGAATCATGACATTGGATCTAGCGGTCAGACAATAAAGGTGATGTTAATTGCTCATTTAGTTTGTTGAACTTTTGGAATAAGGTATAAAGGATACAGGAAAACAAATCAATGTGCATAAGACAACTTTGATTTTAGCATCTTAACTTAATTGAAAGTATATGGCAAATGCAAACATTCCTGTGTGGTGATGTAACAGGTGAGAAGCTTCATCTGGATTTTTAGGCTAGTGAATTGTGCATGAAAATCATATTGCTATAATCATTTGAGAACCTATAAGTTATCACCAAATGTTCTTTCTTCCCTGTTTATTGGCTTATCCATGTACAAATATTGATGATCAATGGTGAGGAATGAATTGGCCCCAAACCTGGCAGCTTATCACATTCTCCCCATTGTGTACAGGAATAAAAAGGGCAAGGAGGTAACAACCTGACTATCATGACCTCTCCGAGTTGGAATCCTATGTCGCAGCCTGCAGTATTCTAAGCTCCTTAAACTCAAACTCATTTTTTGGGACTCATTTACAGTCAATCCCAAACACTTCTATAAATATCAACCAGTTACACTGCTGTTCATATATCTTTTGATAAATATCATAAGAAATTGATGCATACATGCACCATAATACATATGTCTATATCTATCTGTGTGTGGATGTATGCTTCTATACATGTGTTATTACATGTATGCATAAAATCGCTAGACAAGACTCCACATTTCTTGGGATGCAGGGGATATCCAAACCCAATACCAAAACTGAACATGGAACAAGATTACTAATGACTGTCAAGTACATGCCTAGAATAACCTCACTGGACTATGCAAATTGAACATTATTTATTTTTGTCTGGATCTAAATTGATGTTTTAATTAAAACAAATTGAAATGGAAAAAGTATATTAATGTTCAAATTTCTTGCATCTGATTTGATCAAATAACCTAGTCCGTGAATGATATGAAAATTAACTTATTGTCATGAGATTAGATGTGAAATCATCAAACCCTTGACATATCAATCATATGGACAAAAAGGAAGTTGAACTTGTGATGAAGTACATGATTTCTATTGGTGCATAAAGTTGCCAGACAAAAGTTGGTCAAGCAACAGATGCTGTGGTTTTTTAGGAAGGTGGTCAGGACCACAATTTGTTAAATAGATAAAGAACACAAAAACAAGAAAAAAGAACATAAAGTAGTGTAGAATAGCAGCTACTAAGTTGTTACTCAACTGTTCCAACCCCTATCCTGATTACACTTCCAGCCCATGGATACAAAGTAAATTCAACCTACTCCAAATTCTTCCTAACAATGTTGCAGAAATATCAATCCTGAATAAAATGGCAGCAGCTCATTATAGTTTATGCTCGTTCTCTTAACTTCCCTCTAAAGATTTCATTGTTCCTCCTATTCCAAATTGCAAATAGCAATGCTGGTAAACTGTCGGTCCCAACATCCTTAACCTGTACGACTAGGTTCTAAATATTCCATTGAGAAAGAGATCTAGAAGCTGCAGCTCAGCTAGCAAGGTTTTCTTGGATCAAAATAAAGAAGAGTCCCACACAGTCTTAATGCTACCACATTTCCATGGATTCCCAATATGTACCACCAAGATGCATCTCCTCACAGTCTTCTTTTAGATAAAAGTCAGCTTTTTTTTTCGAAAGTGGGTTGTACTACATGTATATATTAAGAAAAAAGTCAGACTCTTGGAAGTTGGAAGACTTCCCTGTGTAATTTTCTGCAAAAAAAGCTTTACTCTTGGTGGTTATCTCATTCTTCCACAGCAGCTGACTGCAACCCACCTGCTTCCTCTGCATTCACAGAAAACTTGACTCAGGCTCCCATCTCCATCTTCTCAAGTCCCTGTTCTCAGGCATAATGCTCACATCTTAAAAAACAGCAGTTCTTCACAGACAGCCACCCAGGAGTCCGTCAACACCAGGAAGGAACCCCAAAGAGTTCTCTAATCCACCAGTTTTTCCCAGACAGTTACTTTCAGGACAGGCTCCTCTTCAGAGCTTCCAAAGAATAGCTCCTTTGAAGGCCATACAGTTTCTCAATCTGCTCTCTTGAGAGAGCACCTCAGCACTGCAGGGAATATCAATGGTAGCCCAGATCACCTTGTTACTTCTCTGAGCCAATCCAATCTCCTCCTTTTCAAGATCTACCCCCAAACTTTGAAAGGAATTTCACATACTCATCTCCAAGTTGCACAAATTCCTCCAATGGCCAATCCTTCTGCACTCCAAGTACCTCACTGCATTCTTATCTGTGCTCTGTGACCCTGAGAAAGACACTTAACATAGTCTTCCTTAAGAACTAGAAGAGCACTGCTTCAGAATTAAGAGTAAAATTAAGGTTTCAAAGGAGAGAATCCACCTGTTCGTAAGGACATTCTATTTACTAGGTATCATAGAAAAATGTAAAAGTAGAATTAAGATTTCAAAACTAAGAACCAACTGCAAGATGATATTGTCAATGATTCAAGTAAAAATAATGGATGGAGCAGGCAACAACAGTGATGCTGGGAAATATAAATACATCACTTTGTTTTTGAAGGTGGATAAAATCTGTTCATTAAAAGGAAAGACTGATATACGAAAGAAAGAGGCCCTACAGTCTACCAAGATGATAGATTGCACTTTGGGATCTTTCTTTCTTAATTAGAAGCTTCAAGCTTGTAAAGCAGATGCAGCTCTAGTATCAACAATGGCTTTCACAGCCCTGAAAATATCCGGGATCCACTGTCACCACATTCAATGTCTACCATATTATGTGGGAACCATTACATCAGCTCCTTATTCAAAATGCACGCACTGCACCTTCCAACAGGATCAATGTCACAAGATAACTTTTTTTTTAAAACCCTCGCCTACGTTGGATCGGAAATCTTGGTCCATTTTATGTTCAGAACATCAAATACTTGGTCTTACCGACGTTGAATAGTAGCACTCGAGGTGATGAAATCTATTAACCGTTCCCCATAACTCAAGGAATTGGAAGGTTAAGATTAATGTGTGTCTTCATCCCGGGGTCATCAACTTTAGGAAAGCCAGGGAAATGCTTCCCTGATGCCTAATCCTCCATGGAGGATGTAAACCAACAGGTAGACGAACCCTATTTATATAGAACAAAGAATACCACAACCCAGATGAATTCGCCAACCAGACACGACAACAACAAAAAAATATATCATTCCCCTTCCTAACGAGGCGCACCCTCCCGCCGTAGGGGAGAATCAACTGACAAACACATTAGATGCTAAAAATGATAGATCAAGGAACAGAAATTAGAGGGAAGGAGGGCGGCGGGTGCTGACATATTTGGGAGGGTGAAGAGCGAATTTGGCGAGGCGGGGAGGCTGCGCAGCCGCATGCAGGAGACGCCGCAAGAACACCACCCGCAAGGAGGTAAATGACGTGAATTGCATGGACGCCCGGTCGTAGGGTCGATAAGTCCGGTTTCCGTGAGGGCGGTACTCTACCGAACCATCGGCCGCGGTAGTGCTGGTGCGCCGGCGGCGGGAGAGTCGACAACACCGACACGGTGTACTAACCTGTAATTATAATGTGACAGGTTGCAAGTCTGAATGGATTGCTTTAAAAAAATATCTCAAATTTTATTTATTAAAAAAATTAATATAAGGGTTTTTATTTAAATAATTATATTTTATTATTTTATTATTTAAATAATCACATTTTAAAATTAATTCTCAAAATAGTCACCAAGTTGCCACGTTGACAACTTGGTGACCGAGAGACCGGATACCAGCACGAAGAGTCGGCATTGCAAATGCCGAATTTGGAGTCGGCGCTGACATTGCCGACTCCAAAGTCGACGTTGCCAAAGCCGACTTTGGAGTCGGCATTGCCATTGCCGACTCCAAAGTGGGCAATGGCAATGCCGACTTTGGAGTCGGCAATGCCATTGCCGACTCCTGTATGTTTCAAAAAAAAAAAAACCCAACAACAATATCATAATAATGCTGCACCCTCCATCATGATAAGCCGGAAAGATCCAGCTTTGCAGGCTTGCATAACAGAAGGGGGCACCGACTCTTTGCGGCTTGGGCTTGTGCCACTTCTGGCGACCTGCCTTCGATCAGGGGCTCCCCTCTATGCTCTATAGTACTGACTGTAAGGGGCACTGGAAGAGAACATCCGCATGCAAATGGGCACGAGATTTATTTCCCATTTTAGTCCCATATTGCAATGGCTCGAAAGCAAAGGGACGGGGCGTGGACTCTCGTAAAATGGGCTCGACCCTATCCAAATTGTGCTTGCTTGAGTGTGCATGACTGAGCTGAGGCCTTAAGGGGCCTAAGCAATGATCACATGCCTCAAAGTGGCGATCATCTTCGTAGGGTCACTCTTAGTAGCTTAAAAATAAAATAAAATAAAAAACAAAATTGATGTTGCTTGCAATGTGAAAACAAAATAACATTCATATGGTTGGATGCGAAATAGGATTGTCGGATACAAAAATCTATGTTTTAGTTTCTGGCTCTGGACTCTTGCCAGAAATCGAATTTCTAATTCTGGTAAGCAATAAGGTGTATCAAGCATCCACATCCATAATTTTCATTTGGAGGTGCGTCGCAAAGTGAGATCTCTCCAAATTAATATATTTATGAACTTAGAATTCATATCCTTCCTTTTTGTTTGTTGTGAAAGGCTCTTGCAGGGATAGCTCAACGTTGTCTTGATTCTGATCTCGTCATTGGAATCCATTTCACTTCACAACAATGATTATCTGTGCAGAGAATACCTTTTTGTAGTGCCTATGGTCTCTGTTTTTTGTGGCATACTGATTTTAAGAATTTGGATCTCTCACTCTTCAAATGTTCATGCACACTGCTGCCAAGATTTATGAAGTATGAATGGTCTATGTTGCAAGAATTTTATCCTTGCTCTTTTACATCAGTATTATTGTTATCTAATAAAGCTTAAGAAGATTGGTGCAGATGTTGCTTTATCTCCATCTGGACAGCATCACGCTAAGTGAACATTTTTGTTAATGCAGATAATTTTAGCCAGGGAGTATTTAAAAGATGTGAGTATCAGCAGAGATCAAATGAAATATTTTGTCATTGAAGCAATACGAGGTGGTTGCCAGGTTTGTTATCCAGAACTTATTGATTGCTCTTTTGTTTGCATGCTGAAGAACTTCCCCCCCTTCCTTTTTTTGAAACATACAGGAGTCGGCAATGGCATTGCCGACTCCAAAGTCGGCATTGCCATTGCCCACTTTGGAGTCGGCAATGGCAATGTCGACTCCAAAGTCGGCTTTGGCAACGCCGACTTTGGAGTCGGCAATGTCAACGCCGACTCCAAATTCGGCATTTGCAATGCCGACTCTTCGTGCTGGTATCCGGAATTAATTTTAAAATGTGATTATTTAAATAATAAAATAATAAAATATGATTATTTAAATAAAAACCCTTAATATAAATATTAAACAAAGATGTTATAGTTATTTAGTAAAATAAGATAAAAATAATCACATGGATAATATATAATAATTTTATCTTATTTCAGACTTCCTATCATCAAGAGTCATACGTCCAATCTAAAGACATTACTTGAGATTCCAGTAATCAAAGGTATAGTCTCCCTTATGGACACTTGCACCACCAGATGTAAAGCTGGTCTTCTTTTCAAACCCAAAGAGATAAAAACTCACATGTCACAACAGGTCTTTCCTTCAACAAGAGGAACAAACACCTACCCATAGTAGGTATTCTCTTCGCACAGGAAGAGGAACACTCAGAAAAAGAGGAGTGAATGGCCCCTAGATCAAGTTTATACAACAAAGTTTTGCTTGATCTAAGGCGCAAATTAAGAGGGAAAATAATGGAGCTATGATGCTACCCTCTCAGAAATAACGGGCTCTCAAAGAAAAATAGAGATGAAGGCTTCAGAAGAGCTCAGAGCAGATGGACTTAGAGTGAGGGCACACTGCTCTTCTAATGGTTGTGAAGGCTTATATATATCCATATGTGTTGCTTGTTGGGTTCACTTCACTTTTTTTTCTTCACAGTCATTGTCTTCTTATAAACATTTTGGTTGTCTTTAGATGTATCAATTGAAGTAATCATTGTGTGCTTGTGTCATCTTTATTGAAATTTGTTTCCTAGGTGTCGTGCCAGGTCCATTTTGCTATGAGAGGAAAAGACTATCGAAAACCTACACACAATAAATGCTCAGATATAGAGAGAGAAAAGTCATGTAGAAATCTTTTGTGCAAGTCAATTTTCGCTAACTAGAACTGTGAGATGCATTCCCAAGAAAAGTTTGTTCCTTTCTATTTACACGTAAAGTGTTGGAAGACTTATCATGAGAAAGGCAGTCATCAAAAGGTCATACTGCATTGGAATTATATCCAGCAACAGATTTGGTGTAACAACTCGGAAAATTTAATACTTAAAAATTCGAAATAATAATTTCTTTAAATCGAAATAATAGAAACATACGTACCACTATCGTATGTATAAGAATACATTGGAAAATTCTTTAAAAATTATAAATCAACCCCAGACATTATTCCTAAGTGTTCTACTAAGAAATTCAAGTAACGAAAAATCTGATTGGCCAAGTGTACGTCACAATGTGACTAATTATCTAAATTAGGAAACTAAGTCGAAAAACCGTTAACACGGAAAGATAACGCGCCCATAAATCAAACGAATATGTCGGAGAGACCTCCAACATCAGGTATTGATGACCCATTATTGGAATTGAACCAATGGACCTCTCATAGTCCATAAATAAAATCAAGTAAGAAAAATATAATAAAATCTATAATTGTATTATACCCTAATTAAAAAGGGTAATCCCATAAGATACCAAAATAGAAAAGGGGTTATTAAATAAGTAAAATAGCTAATTGTGTTGTAATTGAATTCCTAAACCTACCCTAATAGGTTGGCCACGAATTTAACTCACATCCTAACCCAAATAGGAAGTGGCAAGCTTGGAAGGAGGTTAAGAAATAGGAAATTCAGAATTAAATAGGAGTTAGAGTACTATTAGGAAATAGAAACATGGGAAGCATAAATACTCTCCTAAATCCCCCATGGCCGGCCCTAGCTCATTGCCAAGGATTGCTGGTCCAGAAGGAGAGGCCAAGGAGGAGGAGAATTCATGGGGAGAAGGCTTCATCAAGCTTCATCCCGAGTTCTTCAAGTTCTAGCCCTAGAAGAAGAAATCAAGTCAAGGTAGGCATTTTCACAAGCTAAAATCATAAGATTTCATCTGTAGATTGTTCCACGCATCAGGAACAAAACCCTCAAGCTTCATAATTTTCCATCGAGCCAATATTTTCTTCTTGAATTTTGAAGTTCTGCAACTCTCTTGACCCCGAACCTTCATGTTTAATTCATATCTTCTTGAATACTCGATCCCATGATCTCAAATTTTTATTGGAGATACTGATGCATGTTAGGCATCTTTTGCCCCTAAAAGTCCTAATTTTTATCCACCCTACTTCGTGAATTAATTCTCTCATCTCAACTGTTCACTATGTCATGCACTCCATGTTCGACTTGAATAAAGTAGATTGAAACTCTATCTATTTTCAAATTCCTATTTACTGTAGGTACTCACGTATGTCTAGATCCATTTGCAATATGTTTCATGATTTATCATCGACTATACAATTAGTTATGAATTTTCAAAGCACCCTGTGTCAAAACATGTTAAGTTGGCACGTAATCCCATGCTAGCCCCTTTTCCCGCTCGAACTCAGGTGAAGTACCTGAGAACTCAATGGCCCGATAGGCCGCGTTCTCAGAGCCATCACGACACAGGTACCTGTCGCAATCTGATCGCAATAGGGAACCCTGTCACGTTCTGGCTACCTGACCGAACGACCCGTCGCGATCTTCCTAAGACTCTGTCGCGATCTGCCCGCCTGTTCAGACATGCCCGTCGCGATCCTTACAAGCCCCCATCGCGTTCACACCTGATCCCGTCGCGACCCTTACAAGGGTGCGTCGCGATCTCAACTTTTTACATAAAAACCCACCTTTTGCGAGATCTATTGTTTTACAGTTTCCCCATGTCTTATTAACTGTCATGTACACAGAAAAACGAAGTGGTAATTATTGAATATATTTTAATTAATTCAAGTTAATCACATGATCTATCTTGTCCATGATTTTCTCTTACACTTGCACTCACTATGAACCATCCAATTATAGCTTAATTTGGCATGAAAATATTTCATAATGTATCTGGTAATTTATGTAATTAAATTACCATATTTCAATATATACTTGTCTACGTTTTCTTGCGATGTTTTGGGAATACCATTATCGACGCTCCACTGTTCTAGAAATTCTCTAGAATGTCGAGCACTTGTTTCTATATACACACTCTCTCTTGACTTGGACGAACTCTCCGTCGGATACTCCTTCTGCCGGACTAGTGAGTCTTTGTTCAAGGCCTCTGTAAGTCTCCTCTGTCCATGGATTCCTACATGGTCGACGAGCTGGTTGTACCCAAACACTTATAATACACTCTAGGGATCAATAAGATCCAAACGGCCTTAGTTGCTCTCGCTCTTATCTTGAATCACGCCGGACCTCTGGACCTGTGCATAACATGGCCAGCGGAAAGGTAGTGAATTCCACCTGACTGCCAACACCATACACACGTGTTGTGCAACTGTTACTATCGCTCGTTACTCGACGTTTCATGTGCAATGACTATAAGATCTCAACTATACTTTACTCACTCGTCTATTCATGTTCACTCTACTATCTCGTCTCTCTCGTCTATTCATCTAGTACTTTCTTGGTACCCTTTGAGCTGTGTGGCTCCTACTGTTTTGAACTGTTCATGACTGTCTAGCGCTAAAATGGGTCTTGTGACTCTACTGACTTGAATGCATACTGTTCAGGGCACAGAGAGTGTCCGAGGGGCTCCAATCTAGTCCTGAGGGCAGATAGCCACCCGAAAATACCTACGGGGGCTATAGACGGTGTTCTGCATTGCACCGGTTCTGACTGACTGTTCTAAATTAGCTAGACATCTGACTGTTATGCTATTACTGTTAGTCTGATGAGTTCAGACATACTGTGCGATTACTGTACTGCCACTGACTGTTACTGAACTGTTATTGAGCGACTACTGTCGTACTCTCTACTTGCTCTACTTGATACTTGCTATCTTGAGTTACTATGTTCTATCGCGACTTGATCACATTCAAAGTGCTATACTCTCTCGTTGTCTATTGACAATAAAAGTGCTAAATTATCTCTCGGCTATCTACGGATAACCAAAGTGCCATTACTATTTCGATTGACGAAAGTTAATCAAAAGTGCTATACTATTTCGATTGATGAGAATCAATCAAAGTGCAATTTACTCTTTAATTGACCATTTACTATATCTCTTCTTGCTATACTTGTCGCTTGCTATCTCTTGACAATGACATTACTTGCTATTGCGTGACTTGAATTTAATGATCGTGCTATACTTGATTCATATGCTAGTTGAACCCTGTTGCTTGTGCTATTACTTTCTCGACTTTACATGACTCGCACTATCATTAGTTACTCTGCCATTTAAAGCGTTAATTACTTAAAGCCTGCTTGACTATTGAGATTTAAGTCCTACTGGGTGTTATCGCTCACCCTTCGTTATTTGTTATTGTGTCTTAGGTAAGTCGGACAATGACGTTATACGTACCTATAGGACAGGACCCGAGTGATGAGTGACCTGGAGTCAAATGACGAAGTTACCCTTGCATAATGGAGTCTAATAGTTACTGCTTTAGATTTCTTTTTAATGTAATGATGTCATTGAGCCCTATGTATTGGCTCCGAATTAGTGGTTGTAATAGTCTTAGTGATTTATAATGAAATCAAGAGTTATTTCAATTATTGTTCATTAGATGCTCTGATGTTTGCGAAAGTATGCGCAATTGTCGTTACCATATTCGTTGTTTGCGTCTCCCTCTGATTTATTCTGTTGCTAAATTGGAGGGGCGTGACATTTGGTGTATAGAATACATCTTTGAATGCTTACAAATATGAAACAGATGGCGGGAGATTTAAATTTCACACGCATTCAAATCGCTAAGGATATTTAAACACTTGTTTGTCATAGTATCAAAGATTTTTCAGAGAATTCCTTGATCAAAAGATATGCAATAATCAATATGATATGATCAAGGATAATAGCTTGATAAAGGTAATAATTATTTTACTTGAAATAGTACTTGATATGTTAAAGCCAATCGATGTTCATACAGGCAATCGATATCTAAAGTAATCGATGTAAAACTAATCAGTAATAGATGTGGCAATCGATATTCAAGTCATAACAGCAATCGATGTCTAAATATAACAGTAATCGATATGAAATTGATCAATAATCGATGTGGCAATCGACATGAAATGTTCAACAATCGATATGACAGTCGATATCTATAAAGACAATCGATGTTTACAAAGGTAATCGGTATATGAAAACTTCAACTGTTCAAGAGTCGGAGTCGAACTTTGATTGTTCATCAATCAATATCCACTTCGACTTTCCAAGATTCAGAGTTGGACTTCGATTGTTCATCAATCGATATCCACTTCAACTTTTCAGGAGTCAGAGTTAGACTTCAGCAATCGATGTGAAACCAAACCAACAATTGATTGGTCAAGGAAACAACATAGACGGGTCGAACTGGAAGCTTCGGGACTGATCAAGAAGCAAAACATGCATGACTTCATATGATGATGTTTAAAGCTATGGATGATGAGACTTGACTTTGATTGAAACTATGAAACGATTGTCAGTGATGTAAAACATGAACTTATGAATGAAATTATGAATGACAACAAAGACTTACAAGCAATTGAACACCATCTAGTGGACTTAGAAATTCTTGGAATACTTACAATGGTGATCCTTGAAGTATTATTTATTTCCTTTGAGTTTCCTATTGACATACTTAACCAAAATGATATTAAGGTAAAAACACATGATTTAGAGAAATATAGAAATATTCTGATAAGTTTTGTTATCATCAAAATATATAATCATGGAGATAAAGGAGTCAGCAGGTAACCCGTGGGCCGGCCATCACCTTTGCAAAAAATGAACTAGCACTGAACTAGCACCCCCAAAAGCCAAAAGGTTTTGGCCCTTTTGGTACGGCAGCAAGCTAACCTAGAGGGAGGGGGGGTGAATAGGTTTTCTGAGATCTGAAATAGAAACTTAAACACAAAAAATTATCACTTGAAAGTTTGGTTAGTTGAGTGTGATAAAGAGTAGCAGTGCGGAAGCAAATAAACAATCACACAAAGAACACACAGAATTTATCCTGGTTCGGCCCTTCCCACATAGAAGTCCTATGTCTAGTCCCCAAACAACCTCTTGGGATTTAATTAACCAAGGGTAGAGTCTCCCTCAAGGACAATACAACACTCAGCACCCCAGCTAGTCTTCTTCTCTTTCCCGGGCAAGAAGGCAACCCACTTCTCTTACAAGTTAAGAAGCCAACCTCCTGGTATAAACCCCAGTGCAGTTCTGCTAGACACAAACCCCCAGTTAGGTTCTACATTGTATATAGTCCTACAGCTGGACAAAGATCTTTCTTAGAAAAGAAAGAACAATGCTGAGAGTTGGAACAGATGAACACCAACTAAAAGAAACTCTCAGTGAAAAGACTCTCTCCCCAGATTACAAAGATGCACACAGAGAGAGTGAAGAGAGGAGAAGGATCTTAAATGCTTGAGTGCTTCAGTTGCTTGAACACTTCTTCTTGGGCTCGGGCTCTTTCTCTCTTTTCCTTTGAGTGTATGTGGAGTTGGGGTTCTTCACTAGTTGTACACTCCTTGAATGATCTTCAGGAAGGATCTCCCTTTGTTATTCAGTCTTGCTTCATCTTTTATATGAGCAATTTGAATAAATCTGTTGGAGTTCTAGCTGTTGCTCATATTCTCTTTTACTAATATTTTGTGGTCTACGAGGTTTGTAAGTATAGAAGAGAGTGTTTAGATAAAAGAGTGTTTCTGTCAAAAAGGTTCATACATCTATGTTTCCTGCTGTCACCCAGAAGTGGTAGGTCCCCTTTTTTGTCTGACAAGAGAGGAGATCTAGAGAGATAAAAAGTTCTTTTGTCAGAAATATATTAAACTTTTCACTAGATTCAAAAAATATTTTAAAATATAGAGAAAATCTATGTTTAAGTGAAATCCATGCTGAAATCCATGTTCTCTCAAGCGAATCCATGTTTAAGTGAAATCCATGTTGAAATCCATATTTTTTCAAGTGAATCCATGTTTAAGGGAAATCCATATTGAAGTCTATGTTTTTTTAAGCAAATCGATGTTTGAGTGATCAAATCCATATTTTCAGACAAATCGATATTTTACTTATGAAATCGATGTGAGACCGAAATCGATGTTTCACTTATGAATCGATGTGAGAGTGAAATCAATGTTTCACTAATGAAATCGATGTGAGACCGAAATCGATGTTTCACTTATGAAATCGATGTGAGAGTGAAATTGATGTTTGAGCATAATCTATGTTTTCAAGTAAATCGATGTTTGAATGAAATCTATGTTTTCAAGCAAATCGATGTGGCACTTTGTGAACTGACATCGATGTATATTGAATGGACATCGATTTAGCTTTTTAGTGCAAATCACACAGCAATAATGCCATAAATTTATATTTATTAGAAAAACATGATATTTAATTTATTATTAGAAAATTATGGTATTAAATATATTTAATATTTAATTAATCACGTAAATTTATATTTATTAAGAAAAACACGATATTGAATATATTTAATAATATTTAATTAATTATAAGTTTTGTTATCACCAAAATGTAAGGGTAAAATATAGAGTGGTTCAACAATCTCCCCTTTTTTGGTGATGACAAAACTTATGAGAATTTTCTGATAAAAAATACTTGAAGCATAGAAAATATAGAAAATTCACATATAATGCATACTATGCATACTCTCCCCCTTTTTGTCACTAACCGAAAAGGAATGATCTTACCATGCATTCTCTCCCATTTGTGAAAATTTCTTACCATTGAGGGGTTCAACAATGATTGACATTTAAGAATAACTCCCCCTTAGTCTGTACTCCCTCTGAATGAGAGACTCCACCTGAATGAGACTTGCAAATAGTTGTTAGTAATACTAAAATTTTAAAATAAATTAATGACTACTCCATCTTCAGATATGAGTTGGATAAAGAGCTGGCAGTCACTAGTGCCTTGAGCATCCTTTGTTCCTAATTAATGCTCCAAGGCTATCCTGTAAACAACTTATTCAGAAGTAGGTACCCAAATCTTTTTGGGTCTTTGATGGTTAGATGCATAAAAATATCCTTTCGAAATCCATACTAGGTACCTTGTTATGCAGGTGTTTACGGTGTGTCCTAATTTATTGCAATGAGAACAACAATGAATGTACTTTATTTTGCAGTTTCTATTGTCTTTGTAATGTCTGTTTAGAACATAATTTTTGGAAACCTTTTCTTTTACGAGGGTCTTTTTCTGAGGCATCTTGGTTTCTTTTACAAATTTTAGTAATAGATATTTTTCCAGGAATTATGACTTGTTTTTCTTTTTCAGGAGGTTTGTATCCAAGACCTTATTTATTATTTCCAGATTTTGATCCTTTTAAGCATAGGGCTAAAGATGTTTTCCCTTTAGTTAATTTTCTAACTGATTCTTTTAAATAAAGATTTTCTTCGGTTAGAGTTTTTAATTTTTCTTCTAACTCTGATTTTTCATTATTTTTACTTTTTAATTCTTCATTCAAGAGATAATTATTATCTTTACTTTCCTTTAATTGTTTTTCTAATTGTTCCATTTCAGATTTAAGATCATAATTGGTGTTATCTAAGCACGTGATGTTGTTTTTCATATTTTTTAATTCTTTTACAAGACCTTTATGTTTTTCATATAGTTCATTAATGACTTCTTCTAAGTCTTCAGACTCTGACTCTGAATCAGTGCACGAATCAAAAGATGAGTCAGAATGTACCTCATCTAGTCCTACCATAAGGGCTAGACTTGTAGTACCCCAGAAATTTTGTTAATTAAAAATTATAGATAAATTGAAATTTTGTCAATTAATAAAAAGTCAAACTAGTTAAAGGATACCATCATTATCACATGCGTAAAAAACTCATATAAAAATTTTGTAAAAATAAAAGTTATACCTTAAATAATATTCCTTAAGGACCCATTAATAAATTTGGGCATAGAAAAGTAATTCAGACCAAGTTTTAGAATTGAGGTGACTTATTATCGTAATTAAGGAATAATTCGGAAAACCCATTATTATATGAGCCAAGTGGATTAACAATTAAAAATAAAATGATGGATAGACTCCAAACAATATGTATTAATAAACCATCATGAGAAATTAGATCAATGGACCTCTCGCAGCCATAAATAAAACTTAGAACTCTAATATTCTCTAATTAAAAAGGAAAAATTCATAAATTAAAACACATTAAACAAAAAGGAAGTGATGGGCTTTGTTAAACGGACCCCTTAGAATTTAGTGGACCAAATTAGGGATTTTTAAAAGGAAAATAATAGGAAAATATCCTAAATTCAAAAATAGAAAAGAGGTATTTAAGTATTAAAATAAGTAATTTAGGTTGGAATTGGATTCCTAAACCTACCCTAATAGCTTGGCCACGAATTTGGCTCTCTTCCCAACCCAATTAGGAGTCCTCAAGCTTAGAAGGAAGGAAGAGAATAGGAAATCTCGAAATTTATAGGAATTAGAGTCTTATTAGGAAATAGAAAGAGGGAAAGCATAAATACTCTCCTAAATTCCCCATGGCCGGCCCTAGCTCGTTGCCAAGGGTTTTAGGACGTGGAGAGGAGGCCAAGGAGGAGGAGAATTTGTGGGAAGGAGGCTTCATCAAAGCTTCAACCCGAGTTCTTCAAGTTCTAGCCCTAGAAGAGTAAAACGACTAAAGATAGGCATTCTCACGAGCAAAAACTAAATTAATTTCGTCTGTAGATTGTTACATGCATCAGGAACAAAACTCCACTTGTTTCATATTTTTCCATCGAGCCAATCTTTTATTGTTAACTTTTAAAGTTCTATAAACTCCATGACCCCGAACCCTCTTCTTAATTCTTGATCTCCATGTATCCTAAATCCCATGCCTCGAAAATTTTACTGGGGATACTGAGGATAGTTAGGCTTCTTTTTCCCCTGAAAGCCCTAATTTTCATCCACTCTACTTTGTGAATTATTTCGTTCACCTTAACTGTGTACTATCTTATGTTCTTCATGAAGTAACTCGATTAAACCATGCTGAAACCCTTGCTATTTCCAAATTCCTTATTATTGTAAGTACTCTTGCATGTCTAGAGAGGTTTAAAACTAGTTTCACAAATTTTCATCATTTATACATTTAGTTATGAATTTCTGAATCACCCTGTGTCAAAACATAGAAGGCCAGGTCCGCAATCCAAGGCACTATCCTTTCATGGTTGGATTCAGGTGCAGAACCTGTGAACGCGACGACCCGATAGGCCGCGTTCTGAGGTCTGATCGTGACAGTGATACCCATCGCGTTCTGAACGCGACAGGCGCTGCCGTCGCGATCTATGTGCCTATTCTCACAGACCTGTCGCGATCTATGTGTGACCCTGTTGCGTTCTCTCATGACCCCGTCGCGACCCTTACTGGGGTACGTCGTGATCTCAGAATTTTGCATGAAAACCCAAGAGCTTTGATGCTATAACCTTTTACAGTGTCTAAACTCTTTGTTAACAGTCTTACACGCAGTAAATACATCTGTTATAAATGAATGTATATTTGAGTGATTTAAAAGACATGCACATGACCTATTTCTATCTATGATTTCTTTTACACAAGCACACACTTTGAACCATATATTATGGCTTAACTTGGCATGAAAACATCTCATAAAATATCTAGTAATTTATTGCAATTATATATTTAAATTGCCCTATTTTAAATGGACTTGTCTTCGTTTTCTCGCGTTGATTAGGAATACCGTTATCGACGCTCCACTGTTCTAGAATTCCTCTAGAACATTGGGCACTTGTTTTCTCTACACACTTTTCTCTTGACTTGGACGAACTCTCCGTCGGATACTCCTTCTGCCGAACTAGTGAGTCTTTGTTCAAGGCCTCCGTAAGTCTCCTCTGTCCATAGATTCCCACATGGTCGACGAGCTGGTTGTACCCTAACACCTATGATACCCTTTAGGGATCAACATGATCCAAACGGCTATTAGAAGTTCGCTCTTATCTTGAATCACGCTGAACCTCTGGACCTGTGTATGGCCAGCGGAAGGGTAGTGAATTCCACCTGACTGCCAACACCAGTCGCGTGTGTTGTGCAACTGTTACTATCGTCTGTTACTCGACGTGTTACGTGCAATGTCCCTTAGCTCTCATCTATACTCTACTCTCTCATCTATTCACATTCACTCTACTATCTCGTCTATTCATCTAGTGCTCTTATCTATTTTCTTCGTACTCTCTATTGGCCATCCATTGATTGTCTGAAGATAACAATATAACCAATGTCTGCGCAATAGGGCCCGATCTAGTCCTGGGGAGAGCGCCCGAAAGTGTCATTTGCCCATGGCAGTTAAATGATCAGGATGTCGACATTACATCCAAGTGCCATACTATCAACATTAATCTAAGACAATCAAAAGTGCTATATTCTCTTGATGTCTTGACAAAACAAAGTGCTATGTTCTCTCGTTGTCTATTGACAACAAAAGTGCTATATTTTCTCTCGGCTATCTATGGATAACCAAAGTGCAATACTATTTCGATTAACGAAAGTAATCAAAGTGCTATACTATTTCGATTGATGAAAATCAATCAAAGTGCAATTTACTCTCTATATGGCCAACTACTATCTCTTTCCTTGCTATACATGTTGCTTGCTATTGCTTGGCAGTGTCGTTACTTGCTATTGCGTTGTTATCGTTTTTTATCGTGACTTGACTTTTGTCATCGTGCTATACTTGATTCATCTGCTACCTAAACCATGTTACTTGTGCTATTGCTTTCTAGACTTTACAGGACTCTCTCTATCATTAGTTACTCTGCCATTTAATGCATTAATCATTTAAATCTTGCATGACTATTGAGATTTAAGTCCTATTGGGCATTATCGCTCACCCTTCGTTATTTGTTATTGTGTCTCAGGTAAGTCAGACAATGACGTTACACACACCAATGGGATAGGACCCGAGTGATGAGCGACCTGGAGTCAAGTCATGAAGTTACCCTAGTACAATGGAGTCTAGTAGTTATTGCTTTAGATTTCTTTTAAATGTAATGACGTCAATGAGCTCAATATAGTGGCTCCGAATTAGTGGTTGTAATAGTCTTAGTGGAATTTCAATGAAATGAAGAATTTATTCCATTTATTATTCATTAGATGCTCTAATTTACTCAACTGATTGTACATTTTTCTCTACTATGAACTTGGTTCACGTTCTCGCTGATTTATTCAGCTGCTAATTTGGCATGGCGTGACAGTTGGTATCAGAGCCTATGATGTCTTAGTAGGATATCTTAGGTATAGGATGTTCTAGGATGTCCTCATTGGATCTCTTAGATCTAAGGTGTTCTAAGACGAACTGCAATGACACGTGTCTAATCAACCATCATACCTAAGTGAGGATTGGGTAGAACCATGATTAAGATTTAATATGTTTATACTTATACCTATTAATGTAATGCTATTTCGTATCCTAATGTCAACCTCATCCTTGAAGGGACTCTTAATGAATGCCGACATGAGACAAACTCAAAGGCTAGTTCTAGCATGTCAGCAAGCCGCTCAACTGCTAGAAGAAGCCTTGGAAGCAACCAAAGGGATTAAAAAGGTGACCAACAAGAACGGGAAGAGAAAATACAATGATGGCAAGAAGGAAAACCAGTAAATGAAGTGTAACGATGAGATTTCTAGGATCATCTGTCTTCACTGTCACAAGCTAGGCCATGTGGCCAAGGAGTGTTGGCAAAAGATTGGTGCATGCCTATGTTGTGGCGACCCAAGACATCAGCTGCGAGACTGCCCTCTTCTAAAGAAACCATCCATTAACATAACAGATCTCAATTCAATGACAGAAGGGAACCAGCAAAACGGTGATAAGATAAAATTAACGAAGAATAAGAAGAACGACATATAATCAGCCCTTATTCGTAGAGGGCGATGCAAGTGCTACAATAGGAGAGGCCACACATCGAAGGCTTGCTGGTGGAAACAAGAAAAATATTTGCGATGTGGTAGCTCAAACCACAAGATGAGAGACTACCCGCAATTTGAGAACCAACATCATGAGGAATCGAACCAGCAAGATACACTGGAAGCCTTGGTGCAATGCTCTCCAAAACAAGGCGTGGGAACCAAGGAAGGTACCTCCGAACTCACAATGAGTAATACCTCTTACAATGAATGATTCATATGTAACGGAAGGACTCGTGGAATTTGGGGACCAAATTCTTTTTAAGTGGGGGAGGATGTAGTACCCCAGAAATTTTGTTAATTAAAAATTATAGATAAATTGAAATTTTATCAATTAATAAAAAGTCAAACTAGTTAAAGGATACCATCATTATCACATGCGTAAAAAACTCATATAAAAATTTTGTAAAAATAAAATTTATACCTTAAATAATATTCCCTAAGGACCCATTAATAAATTTAGGTATAGAAAAGTAATTCGGATCAAGTTTTAGAATTGAGGTGACTTATTATCGTAATTAAGGAATAATTCAGAAAACTCATTATTATATGAGCCAAGTGGATTAACAATTAAAAATAAAATGATGGGTAGACTCCAAACAATATGTATTAATAAACCATCATGAGAAATTAGATCAATGGACCTCTCGTAGCCATAAATAAAACGCGAAACTCTAATATTCTCTAATTAAAAAGGGAAAATTCATATGTTAAAACACATTAAACAAAAAGGAAGTGATGGGCTTTGTTAAATGGATCCCTTAGAATTTAGTAGGCCAAATTAGGGATTTTAAAAGGGAAATAATAGGAAAATACCTTAAATTCACAACTTAAATATTACCTAAATAGAAAAGAGGTAATTAAGTATTAAAATAAGTAATTTAGGTTGGAATTGGATTCCTAAACCTACCCTAATAGCTTGGCCACAAATTTGGCTCCCTTCCCAACCCATTAGGAGTCCTCAAGCTTAGAAGGAAGGAAGAGAATAGGAAATCTTGAAATTTATAGGAATTAGAGTCCTATTAGGAAATAGAAAGAGGGAAAGCACAAATATTCTCCTAAATTCCCCATGGCCGGCCCTAGCTCATTGCCAAGGGTTTCAGGACGTGGAGAGGAGGCCAAGGAGGAGGAGAATTCGTGGGAAGGAGGCTTCATCAAAGCTTCAACCCGAGTTCTTCAAATTCTAGCCCCAGAAGAGTAAAACGACTAAAGGTCGGCATTCTCAAGAGCAAAAACTAAATTAATTTCATCTGTAGATTGTTCCATGCATCAGGAACAAAACCCCTCTTGTTTCATATTTTTCCATCGAGCCAATCTTTTATTGTTAATTTTTGAAGTTCTGTAAACTCCATGACCCCGAACCCTCTTCTTAATTATTGATCTCCCTGTGTCCTAAATTCCATGCCCCGAAAATTTTACTGGGGATACTGAGGATAGTTAGGCTTCTTTTGCCCCTGAAAGCCCTAATTTTCATCCACTCTACTTCGTGAATTAATTCATTCACCTTAACTGTGTACTATCTTATGTTCTTCATGAAGTAACTCGATTAAACCATGCCGAAACCCTTGCTATTTCCAAATTCCTAATTACTATAAGTACTGTTGCATGTCTAGAGAGGTTTAAAACTAGTTTCACAAATTTTCATCATTTGTACATTTAGTTATGACTTTCTGAATCACCCTGTGTCAAAACATGGAAGGCCAGGTCCGCAATCCATGGCACTGTCCTTTCCTGGTTGGATTTAGGTGCAGGACCTGTGAACGAGATGGCCCGATAGGCCGCGTTCTGAGGTCTGATCTCGACAGCGATACCCGTCGCGTTCTGAACGCGATAGGCGCTGCCGTCGCGATCTCTGTGCCTATTCTAACAGGCCCGTCGTGATCTATGTGTGACCCTGTCGCGTTCTCTCATGACTCCGTCGCGACCCTTACTAGGGTACATCGCGATCTTAGAATTTTGCATGAAAACCCAAGAGCTCTGATGCTATAACCTTTTACAGTGTCTAAACTCTTTGTTAACAGTCTTACACATAGTAAATACATCTGTTATATATGAATGTATATTTGAGTGATTTAAAAGACATGCACATGACCTATTTCTATCTATGATTTCTTTTACACAAGCACACACTTTGAACCATCTATTATTGCTTGACTTGGCATGAAAACATCTCATAAAATATCTACTAATTTATTGCAATTATATATTTAAATTACCCTATTTTAAATGGACTTATCTTCATTTTCTCGCGTTGATTGGGAATATCGTTATCCATGCTCCACTGTTCTAGAATTCCTCTAGAACGTCGGGCACTTGTTTTCTGTACACACTTTTCTCTTGACTTGGACAAATTCTCCGTCGGATACTCCTTCTGTCGGACTAATGAGTCTTTGTTCAAGGCCTCCGTAAGTCTCCTCTGTCCATGGATTCCCACATGGTCGACGAGCTGGTTGTACACTAACACCTATGATACCCTTTAGGGATCAACATGATCCAAACGGCTATTAGAAGTTCGCTCTTATCTTGAATCACGTCGGACCTCTGGACCTATGCATAACATGGCCAGCGGAAGGGTAGTGAATTCCACCTGACTGCCAACACCAGTCGCGTGTGTTGTGCAACTGTTACTATCGTCTGTTACTCGACGTGTTACGTGCAATGTCCCTTAGCTCTCATCTATACTCTACTCTTGATGATCAGATTATCCCCAATGTAATTTAAATTAATTACATATCTATTTTGGTGATTAACAAAACTATGATAAAGTTTACTCTAACATAATCTCTATGAGATTTGAGTACAAGAAATAAATCAAGGAAATTCAAGCAAAATCAATGAGAATTTATCACCTTGTAGCATTTACAGTTCAAAGCATACAATTTTCTAAGTACTCATCGATTTTCTAGTTGTTATAACGATTTTCTTAAGATCATAACGATTTCCTCATCCACATCGATTTTTGGTTCTATAACGATTTCATAAGTCATTGATATTCTATTGAAGTCTATTTTATAACGATTTGATGATCGCATCAATTTTGATCTCATAACGATTCGCTAAGAGATCGCAACGATTTGCCTCATAATGATTCGCTAAGAGATCGCAACGATTTGCCTCTCACAACGATTCGCTAAGAGATTGCAACGATTTGCTCTCAGAATAATTCGATAAGTGTGCACATCGATTCCGAGCTCATAACGATTTGGTTATCACAATGATTTCTTAAGTAAGAACAACGATTTGCTCTCACAACAATTTCGGTTTCACAACTACTCGTTAAGTCTCATAACGATTCGATAAGTTACACAACGACTCAGCCACTGTAACGATTCATTAAGTTACATAATGACATAGTCGCCGTAACTATTTGATACATTAAACAACGATTCGTTCACTATATCGACTCGATAAGTGAAACAAAGATTTGCTCATAACGATTTACTGACACTGTCATAACGATTTGTCTCTACAACGATTCAGTTATTAATGCATAACAATTTGTGTGTACATCGACTTGCTTATGAATATATAACGATTCACATGAATAACGACTCATCAACACAACGATTTCATAAGTCATGATCATATCGATTTCATGGTGTATAACGACTTGATATTCAAACCTATTCTCAGATAGTTTGAAAAGTCAAAGTCTTCCCTCACGTTTCTCTCACATCCATGCATTTATTATGACTGAACATATCACTGCAATGCATGCACCGAGATTTTCTACTCTTCTGCTTATATTAGAAACATCTTTTTAAAAGAACAAAATGGAACTTCTATTTCGATATAAAATCATTCTAACGTTGACTGACAACAAGAGACAGCCTAGCTGTCTATTGTTTTAGCATTTAATGCGTGCAGGTCTCTGACAGCACACCTCAATACAACGTTGGACAATATGGAAGATAAAGGACATCAAAGAAGATCCTCTCTCTTTTTACGTGCATAGAAAGCTAAAGACTGTTGATTAAGAAGCTCTACAGTGCCATGCGGTCTAACATAAACAAAAGCTTAGAGACAACGGACACTTCAACATTCAATTTTCAAATGGAAGACATATATAGAAGACTGAAGCTCCAGAAACAGATAGAACGCTTACGACAATCTTTTACAAGCTTTCTGCAAGCGTCTGAAGAGTTCAAGCCTCACTCACCATTGTTCAAGCTCTTAGCTCTCTGTGTTTAGAGTAGAACCTTGAGAGCTTCTGTGTACTGAGAGTGTTCCTCATTGTAGAACTTTTCCTCTCAGTCGTTGCTTCAGATTGAGCATTGTGATACTAGCTTGATCTAGGGGCGTATCATCCCTTGAATACATTCCTATGTATTTTTTCCCATCGTGTTGAAGGAAGACCTGGGGGGTTCCAGGGTGTTTGTTTCCCTTTGTGTAGAAGGAAGTCCTGGTGGGATCAAGGGTGTTGTAATTCCTCTTCGGATTGTGAAGAGAAGACCAGCTGGGGCTGGGTGTGTAAGTGTCCTTGAGGGGGACTGTACCCTTGGGCAGTGAAATCCTAAGTTGTAGCATATCGACTATTCGGATCGTCCTATATTCGTTATGGTGGCCAGTGTGTGGCCCACATTGTGAGTAGTAGGTGTTTTCACAGGTTTCCAAGGCGTTGTGGGCCGGCTGGTTGGCCCAAAACGTAGGTTTGTTCTCTGTCCCTAAACGCGACCGAGTAGCTCGTCGCGTTCTCATCGCGACACTCGGGGACGTCACATTCAGGTTGCCGCTGTTTTGGCTCGTCGTTTGCATGCACGCCGCGTGTCGCGCGCTGGACAGGCGTGCTGACATCGACAGGCGGATCGCGACGGGTAGCTGCGTCGCGATCAGGTCGCGACGTCGTGATACGTCGTGTTCCCAACCGAGCTGCATTTTTAAGAAACCCTGGCAGAACAGAGCTTTCACAAGCTCTGCTCGTCCAGGGAGGTTTTGCTCGTGGGTTTTTGGGTGATTCGAGCTCGTGGGACTTGGTTGGACGTATTCTCGCCGCAAGGATCGCGTGTAGAGCGGGAGAAACACCGAGTTATCGGTGTTTAGGTGTTCTTCATCAAAAGTAGGGAGCTTATACCCTTTTTCTTCGTGGAATCGATGTGTGTGTGTCGTGTGATGCGTTTACTGCTTTAAGAACCGTAGATGGCATGCTAGGACATCACAAAGAGCATGAAAAATGGATTAGAAACCATGTATGGTAGGGTTTTTAGGGTTTTCTGGCGAAGGGGACCCGGATAGAGTTTTTCGCCTGCGAAGGCGACGGTCTCCCCTATCGCGATCTGATCGCGACAGGACGATACGTCGCGTTAGCTCTCTTGATGGCGACTGGTCGGGGCGTCGCTATCTGAACGCGACCTGAGCCTCTGTCGCGATCGTAGCCGAGCATTGTTATTTGCGTACAAATGTTAATGTATGTGTCCGTTACTGTTTAATCGATGCATGGCATGGCTAATCGATGTGTCTGGAAATGGTTAGTGGTGCTTTGGCACCTGTTGTGCTCCTTGGGAGTGCGGTTCACGTGGTGAGCTGCAGGATCACGTGGTAGTGTGCGTAACTAGTTTCAGTGACCCATATGTGTTCACATGGTTTGCATAACGTGCACGAGTTTCCGTGTGCATGGCAGGTAGTGTTACGCCTTCCGTGGTTACCTCTTTAGTTGGGAGCCCCAGGTTCTGAGGTGAGCCAGGCACGTGGGTGTGCTCGGGGTGTGTCCCGGTACAGTGGTACTGTCAGGGTCTTGTCGTCTTCCTGGACACCCTCACTCTCGGGGAGAGTTGCCGTCCGATTGAGGGAAAGACGACAGTGGGATAGTGACTTGTGAGAGTTTGTGTTTAGTCACTTGTAGCGCGCTCGTAGTTGGGGGGATGGACACCAGTAGACGTACTGGACCCCAACTAGCTAGTCCTTTTTCCAGTGCCTCACTTTAGGGAGTTTAGGCCGGAGTCCCTAAAGGTGACAGGCATGGGCCTGCGGGGTGTGACTTGCAGGTGTGGTGGTTTGGTTGGTCTCCACAGTTCTTGTTTGGTTTAGTGGAGCGGCGGCTGGACCTTTCGTCCGTGGCTGCAAGGCTGAGAGGTAGACCTGTGTGTTTGTCCGGGTTGGTTGCTGGTGTCGCGAGCCAGGCTACGCGACCCAAGTTTGGAGTTTACCTACTTTAGCTCATACACCTGTTTGGGTTTTCCGTTTATTTATTAACATTACTTTCGAGATCAGCAAGCAGTAAGTAAGTTACAGTTTTAATATCTTGCTTAAATAATTTTATAAATTGTTATAGCATAGTTTCCTACTTGGTTACTTGAGTTGTGGTTTGCTCAGTTCCTTTGGGGGAGTTTCCCTAATGAGCCAGTGACTAGCGAGGCTCACCCCCCTACTCCTTTCATGTGAGGGAGAGCAGGAGGCTTCCCAACCATCTTCTAGTTCCGGGCCACACCGTAGCGGACCAGGGTCTGCGCCACCTCTAGTAGTGTAATTTTCTCTCTTTGTACACCTCGGGGTATGCCCCAGGTTCTGTTGTATAGGTTTACGATTTTAGTTGAGGAACTGGCTATGTAAATCTCATGTAAATATTTGTGGAATGGAAAGTTTACTTCTGTTCTGTAGTTTCCTTTATATTTTTACGAACTTGTGTGAATGATATCCCTTGCGAAGCTTCGGCTCGTTCGCGGGAGGCGGAGTCGTGTCAGGCTCGTTATTAGGTTAACGGGTTTGAACGATGTGGTCCGTCACAGTTGGTATCAGAGCATAGTCCGTATAAATGTTAAGGAACATGAAATTTACATAGTCTATTCTTTACTTAAACCCACTGCTGGTAGTTGACCCTGGGTTTTTGTGTTAATAATTGTTGTGTTGTATGGTTGGAAATTGTTTGTGCAGTAATCAGAAATGGCAGATCGGAGAGATTGGGGAGGAGGTGGTGATGATCCGGAGGATCCTACCCAGAGGATGATTGAGCAGATATGGGAAAGTCTTACGGAGATCCGTATGAGGATGGATCAGCCAGGACCCATACAACCAGTAATACTAGTTGTTGAGGAGGCAGTGCCAGCATCCCTAGTTCTACCCCAAGCAGGAGTTGAGGTACCTTCTGTAGTACCTGTGCACCCTGCAGTACCAGTGAGGCCAGTTACTGCAGAGGATCCCACAGCTCTTGTGGAAAGGTTTCTGAGGTTACAACCTCCTACTTACTCAGGTGGCCCTAACCCAGATACTGCAGAGCATTGGATACATGAGATCGAGAGAGTATTTGTGACTATGAGATGTCCGCAGGAGGACAGAGTCATTCTTGCTATTTATCAGTTGAGGGGATTTGCTCAGGAATGGTGGAGGCTCAAGTTGCAGACTGTTTTTGCAGGAAGGACAGAAGATGGAATCACTTGGCCAGAGTTTTTAATAGTTTTCAATGACACGTTCTTTCCACTACAGATCCAGTAAGCGAAGAGGGAGCAGTTTAGAACTTTACAGCAAGGAAGATTGTCTGTGTTGGAGTATCAGATGAGATTCATGGCATTGAGTAGATATGCCCCTTATGTGGTGACTGATCATGCAATAATGGTGGAGTATTTTATTAGGGGATTAAGGTCCGAGTTGCAGGATGAAGTAGCTCCACTAATGTGCAGGACAGTAGAGGAAGCGACATAGCGGGCAGCTATGTTAGAAAGGACTTTGCAGGCTAGGCAGAGTTAGTCTCAGGTGGGAGGTTCAGGTAGTTTTCGACTTTCCCAGCAGTCGCATGGCATTAGCAAAGGAAAATCACCCTCAGGCACATCATCGTCCGGGATAGCCAAGTGGGGTAAGCAGATCAAGAAATTCTTTCAAGGAGGAGGATGTGGCAGAGGCAGGCAACAGGGTTTCCAGCAAGGTGGTTTTCAGCAAGGGCGTGGCTACATGCCACCGGTTCCAGAGGAGTCCCAGCAGAGTACCGCAGGTCAGCCCGCAACTTTTCGAGAGGTCATATGTTATGCTTGTGGTCAGCCAGGACATTATGCCAGGGATTGTCCGTCTCGAGGATATGGTTATGGCAGGGGGACTCAGCAGCAGCAGCATACATATCAACCATCAGCAGAGAGAGGCAGAGGAACCCCTTTTCAGAGAGGAGGTCGAGGTCGGGTGATGGCAATCACCAAGGCGCAGGCAGAAGCATCAAATCTCATTGAAGGTATATTACCGATCTTTGATTTCTCAGCTAGAATATTAATTGATCCGGGTGCTTCTCATTCATTTATTTCTGAAGATTTCTTGGATAGTCTGGCTCATCCAATAGAAGAAAGGCAATGTGAATTGGTGGTTGAGATTCCTACCGGTGATTTTATGCTTACTTCTTGTTATTTTGATGAGGTTCCAATTGTGATTCATGAGAATCAATTACCGGCAAAGTTATATGCTTTGTCTTTAAAGGAATATGATTTGATTATGGGTATGGATTGGTTAGAGGCTTATGGTACTCTAGTAGACTGTAGAAAGAAGAGGGTTAGGTTTTGTAGACCTGATGGAACAGCTTTTGAATTTCAAGGTATGTCCTTCTATTCTTCCAAGTTTATCATTTCTGCGCTCAGAGCTAGAAGATTAATTAATGCAGGATGTGTAGCGTATCTTGCTTCTGTGAGTTTGGTTGAGTCTCATAAATCTATAGAGTCTGTGCCAGTGGTTAGAGAATTTATGGATGTATTTCCAGAAGAGTTGCCGGGGCTAGCGCCGCGCAGAGAGGTAGATTTCACTATTGAATTAGAACCAGGCAGTATGCCGATCTCAAAGGCACCGTACAGGATGGCACCAGCAGAATTGAAAAAATTAAAGAAGCAGTTGCAGGAATTATTAGAAAAAGGTTTTATCAGACCAAGTCACTCACCATGGGGTGCACCAGTGCTATTTGTTAAAAAGAAGGATGGTAGTCTGAGGATGTGTATAGATTACCGGCAGTTGAATAAGGTTACCATCAAGAACAAGTATCCGCTCCCAAGAATAGATGATTTGTTTGATCAGCTTCAGTCAGCAAAAGTGTTCTCCAAGATTGATTTGAGGTCAGGATATCATCAGTTGAGAATAAATGAAGAAGATATTGAAAAGTCAACTTTCAGGACCAAGTATGGACATTATGAATTTGTAGTAATGCCATTTGGATTGACCAATGCGCCAGCAACATTTATGAACTTGATGAATAAGATATTTCATCCATATCTGGATCAGTTTATAGTAGTTTTTATTGATGATATCTTGATATATTCAGCATCAGAAGAAGAGCATGCAGCCCATTTAAGAATTACATTGCAGGCATTGAGAGAGTATCAGTTGTATGCTAAGTTCAGTAAGTGTGAATTCTGGGTGAAAGAAATACAGTTTTTGGGTCATGTGATTTCTGTCGAAGGAGTTGCTGTGGATCCAACAAAAGTAGAAGCAGTGTTGAAGTGGGCAGAGCCAAAAACAGTGTCAGAAATCAGAAGCTTTTTGGGTCTTGCAGGTTATTATAGGAGATTTATTCAAGATTTCTCTAAAATAGCAGCCCCAATGACCAAGTTGACCAGGAAAGGAGTTTCTTTTGTGTGGTCTTCTGAGTGCAGGCACAACTTTGCTGAATTGAAAAAGCGGCTTACTACAGCACCAATACTAGAAATTCCTTCAGGAAGTGGTGGTTTTGTGATATATACAGATGCATTCAGAAGAGGATTAGGGGCAGTATTAATGCAGCATGGAAAAGTGGTTGCTTATGCTTCCAGGCAATTAAAGAAACATGAAGAAAATTACCCGACTCATGATTTGGAGCTGGCAGCGGTAGTATTTGCTTTGAAAATTCGGCGGCATTATTTATATGGAGAAAGATTTGAAATATTCACAGATCATAAAAGCTTGAAATATATATTTTCATAGAAAGATTTGAATTTAAGGCAACGCAGATGGATGGAATATTTGAAAGACTATGATTTCAGTTTGGGATATCGTCTTGGTAAAGCAAATGTTGTGGCAGATGCATTAAGCAGAAAAGCTGTTATGAATCAACTTATGATCAGAGAATGGAAATTATGTGAAGAGATAACAGATAATTCCTTATATGTGCCAAATAGTCAGTAGAGAGAAGTGTTGGCAAACAGTGCAGTTGAACCTTCTCTTTACAGACAGATAGTTGAAGCCCAGAAAGCAGATGAGAATTTGGCAGATATTTTAAGAATGGAGGAGGTAACTTTGGGCCATGATAATGTAGTCAGATTAAAAGGCCGAGTATATGTTCCAGCTGATACAGGAATTAGACAGAAAGTGTTAGAGGAGGCCCACAGGTCAAGATATACTATTCATCCAGGTAGTACTAAGATGTATCAGGGAATGAAGGGTTTTTATTGGTGTCCAAACATGAAAAGAGAAATTGCAGAATTTATAGCAAGATGTGCTGCCTGTCAGCAAGTAAAAGCAGAACATCAACGACTAGGAGGTTTGTTGCAACCTTTGCCCATACCACAGTGGAAATGGGATGATATAGCTATGGACTTTATAGTGGGTTTGCCCAGCTCAGCAGGTCATAATGGCATTTGGGTGTTTGTTGATAGACTGACTAAAATTGTTACCGGTTAATATGTCATGGTCAGTAGACAGGTTAGCCAAGTTATATGTGGAAAGAATAATACCATTGCATGGAATTCCAGTTACTATTGTTTCAGATCGAGATTTAAGATTCACCTCAGGTTTTTGGAGAAGTTTGCAAAGGGTAATTGGTACAGAGTTAAGATATAGTTCAGCATATCACCCGCACACAGATGGACAGACAGAAAGGACCATTCAGACAATAGAAGATACGTTAAGGGCCTGTTGCTTGGTTTGGGGAGGAATATGGAAACGTCATTTGGGTATGGTTGAATTTGCATATAATAACAGTTATCAAGCAAGTATCGAAATGGCACCTTATGAAGCATTATATGGCAGACCATGCAGCCATTGAATTGGCATGAAGTAGGAGAAAGGCAAGTTTTGGGTCCGGAGTTAATCATGCAATGTGTAGAAACGGTTAAGTTTATTAAAGAAAAACTTCAAATAGCACAGAGTCGACAGAAGAGTTATGCTGATAACAGACGCAGACCATTGCAATTTGAAGTGGGGGATTATGTATTTTTGAAGGTTTCTCCTACTAAAGGTGTATTGAGATTCAGCAAGCGAAGTAAGTTAAGCCCCAAATATGTAGGTCCATTCCAGATAATGGAAAGATTGGGCGAGACAGCTTACAAGTTAGATCTGCCAGCGGATTTTGCAAATGTTCATAATGTGTTCCATGTCTCAATGCTCAGAAAGTACATTAAAGATCCGTCCCAAGTAATCAGTTACCAGAGAAGTGAATTAAAGCCAGACATGACAATGTCAGAATATCCAGTACAAATTACAGGCCGCAGAACCCAAAAGCTCAGGAATAAGAGTATTGATTTAGTGAAAGTTAGATGGGAAAACAGACAAGGCGGTGAAGATACTTGGGAACTAGCAGAGGAAATGATGAAGATGTATCCATACTTGTTTGAGTAAGCTTTTAATTCTTTTAGGTGATATTACCTTATTTGTTTTAAACTGAAAATTTTTGTTATCAGGTTCCACTTTAAAATTCGAGGACGAAATTTCTTTTAGGTGATAGTAATGTAGCATATCGACTGTTCAGATCGTCTTATATTCGTTGTGGTGGCCAGTGTGTGGCCCACATTGTGAGTAGTAGGTGCTTTCACAGGTTTTCGGGGCGTTGTGGGCCGGCTGGTTGGCCCAAAACGCAGGTTTGTTCTCTGTCCCTAAACACGACCGAGTGGCTCGTCGCGTTCTCATCACGACACTCGGGGACGTCGCGTTCAGGTTGCCGTTGTTTTGGCTCATCGTCTGCATGCGCGCCGTGTGTCGCACGCTGGACGGGCGTGCTGACGTTGACAGGCGGATCGCGACAGGTAGCCGCGTCGCGATCAGGTCACGACGTCGCGATACGTCGCGTTCCCAACCGAGCTGCGTTTTTAAGAAACCCTGGCAGAACAAAGCTTTCACAAGCTCTGCTCGGCCAGGGGAGGTTTTGCTCGTGGGTTTTTGGGCGATTCGAGCTCGTGGGACTTGGTTGGACGTATTCTCGCCGCAAGGATCGCGTGTGGAGCGGGAGAAACACCGGGTTATCGCCGTTTAGGTGTTCTTCATCAAAAGTAGGGAGATTCTGCCCTTTTTCTTCGTGGAATCGATGTGTGTGTGTCGTGTGATGCGTTTACTGCTTTAAGAACCGTAGATGGCATGTTAGGACATCACAAAGAGCATGAAAAATGGATTAGAAACCATGTATGGTAGGGTTTTTAGGGTTTTCTGGCGAAGGGGACCCGGATAGGGTTTTTCACCAGTGAAGGCGACGGTCTCCCCTATCGCGATCTGATCGCGACAGAACGATATGTCACGTTAGCTCTCTTGATGGCGACTGGTCAGGGCGTCGCTATCTGAACGCGACCTGAGCCTCTGTCGTGATCACAGCCGAGCATTATTATTTGCATACAAATGTTAATGCATGTGTCTATTACTGTTTAATCGATGCATGGCATGGTTAACCGATGTGTGTGGAAATGGTTAGTGGTGCTTTGGCTCCTGTTGTTCTCCCTGGGAGTGCGGTTCACATGGTGAGCTGCAGGATCACGTGGTACTGTGCGTAACTGGTTTCAGTGACCCATATGTGTTCACGTGGTTTGCGTAACGTGCACGAGTTTCCGGGTGCGTGGCAGGTAGTGTTACGCCTTGCATGGTTACCTCTTCAGTTGGGAGCCCCAGGTTGAGCCAGGCACGTGGGTGTGCTCGAGGTTTGTCCCGGTACAGTGGTACTATCAGGGTCTTGTCGTCTTCCTGGACACCCTCACTCTCGAGGAGAGTTGCTGTCCGGCTGAGGGAAAGACGGCAGTGGGATAGTGACTTGTGAGAGTTTGTGTTTAGTCACTTGTAGCGCGCTCGTAGTTGGGGGGACAGACACCAGTAGACGTACTGGACCCCAGCTAGTCCTTTTTCCAGTGCCTCACTTTAGGGAGTTTAGGCCGGAGTCCCTAAAGGTGACAGGCATGGGCCTGCGGGGTGTGACTTACAGGTGTGGTGGTTTGGTTGGTCTCCACAGTTCTTGTTTGGTTTAGTGGAGCGGCAGCTGGACCTTTCGTCCGTGGCTGCGAGGCTGAGAGGTAGACCTGTGTGTTTGTCCGGGTTGGTTGCTGGTGTCGCGAGCCAGGCTATGCGACCCGAGTTTGGCGTTTACCTACTTTAGCTCGTACACCTGTTTGGGTTTTCTGTTTATTTATTTATTTATTAACATTACTTTCGAGATCAGCAAGCGGTAAGTAAGTTACAGTTTTAATATCTTGCTTAAATAATTTTATAAATTGTTATAACATAGTTTCCTGCTTGGTTACTTGAGTTGTGGTTTGCTCGGTTTCTTTGGGGGAGTTTCCCTACTGAGCCAGTGATTAACGAGGCTCACCCCCCTACTCCTTTCAGGTGAGGGAGAGCAGGAGGCTTCCCAACCGTCTTCTAGTTCTGCGCCGCACCGTAGCGGAGCAGGGTCTACGCCACCTCCAGCAGTGTAATTTTCTCTCTTTGTACACCTCGGGGTATGCCCTAGGTTCTGTTGTACAGGTTTACAGTTTTAGTTGAGGAACTGGCTATGTAAATCTCATGTAAATATTTGTGGAATGGAAAGCTTACTTCTGTTCTGTGGTTTCCTTTATATTTCTACGGACTTGTGTGAATGATATCCCTTGCGAAGCTTCGGCTCGTTCGCGAGAGGCAGAGTCGTGTCAAGCTTGTTATTAGGTTAACGGGTTTGAACGATGTGGTCCGTCACATGAGTTGTTACTCAGGGACTGGACGTAGGACTCCTGTGGAGAAGAGGTCCGAACCAGGATAAATCCCTGTGTCTTGTGGCTTGATTGTCTTGTGTTTGATATCTTCTTTTTACTAACACTAATTGTTATGGAAGTGTGTTTTGTGTAAACATTTTTATGAACAGAGTTAGGTACTCAAATTTTAAGAGTCTCATTCACCCCGCCCCCTCTGGGCTTGCTAGTTGGGCAACAAGTGGTATCAGAGCTAGTCTCTTCGACAAAGAAGAAGATCCAACGATCTCAAGAGAAAAGATCAAATGGCAGCCCAAGGTCACTTCGAAGGTCAGTCAGTCAACAGGCCACCATTGTTTGATGGTGACGACTACACTTATTGGAAAACAAGAATGGAGTTTTTCCTTCAAGGGCTCGATTATCAAATTTGGTCCATCGTAGAAGAAGGAGATCTCTTAGTAACAAACGAAAAGGACAAATGGACCGAAGATGACAAGAAGAAAATTTCTCTCAACTGCAAAGCCAAGAGCATATTGTGTTGTGCTCTCAGCAAGAAGGAATTGAACAAAATCTTCGCCTGCAAATCCGCAATGGAGATGTGGGAGAAGCTGAGAATCACCTACGAAGGCACAGATAAAGTAAAAGAAACCAGAATAGATATTCTGGTGACATAGTATGAAAGGTTTCAGATGCAGCCAAGAGAGTCAATAACCCAAATGTTTAGCAGATTTACAGATATCACAAATGGGTTAGCCAGTCTTGGAAAGACTTATGAAATGGGAGATATGGTAAGGAAAATTCTAAGATCTCTACCATCATCTTGGACTCCCAAAGTAACAATGATAGAAGAGGCAAATGACTTGAAGAGGATGTCATTGGAGAAACTCATTGGGTCCCTAATGGCCCATGAGATCAACATGGAGAGACTGGGAGAGTCGTCAAGTAGAAGAAAACAATCAAATGCTCTCAAGGCCGAAGACGATGTATCAGAAGAATCCTCAGATGAAAGTGAAAGCAATGAAGGCAGCGATGAGGAAGAAGCAATGTTATCTAGAAGGTTACAATGTATTCTAGCCAAGAAAAAGAAATACCAGTCAGGAAGAAGATATTAAAAAAAAAAACAAAGAATTCAGAAAGGCGGAAGGCAAAGACTCCAAGAAAGTTGAACCAATTTGCTACGAATGCAAGAAGCCCAAACATATCAAGGCTGAATGTCCGAAACTGAAGAAAAATGAGTTCAGAAAGAAGGATGGTTCCAAGAAATTCTGAAAGTATAAGAAGAAAGCCATGGAAGCAGCTTGGGACAACAACAGCGACTCAAACAGTGAGTCGACTTCAAGTGAAGAAGAAGAAGAAAGGGCCAACTTAGCCTTCATGGCCAATATTGATGATAAGGTAACATCAGACTCATCCTTTTCTTCATGCAACGAATCTGATTCTGACAATTTAGAAGAAGCCTTTAATGAGTTATATTGTAAATATAAAGAAGTATGCAAAACACTAAAAGGCAGTAAGAAAAATCTTGCATGTTTAGAAAATACAAATTCAGATCTAAAATTTGAAAATGAACAACTAGAAAAACAAGTCACAGAACTAATAAGAAGGAATGAACTATTATGTGAAGACCTGAAAAACAAAAATGAACAAATAGCCAAACTAGATAACCAGGAAACTAAAAATAAATTAAAACAGGAAATCAACACTTTAATAGCAGAAAATGAAAAATTATCTAGCACATTAGAAAAATTCACTAATGGCAAAACAACATTAATATTAAAAGGTGCTAGACGGTTAGGTAAAAAGAAACATGGGTAGGTTATACTCCTCCGGATAATGAAGAAATAGTAATGTACCCTACTCCTAAATTTGTACCTGAACAAGATACATCATATAAATCAAATCTTAAATACATTCCGAATGAAAAGATAACTAAAATATCATGTTGTAGCCATTGCAACAAGTTAGGTCACATTAAAATGACATGCCCAACTAAACATTAAAAATGGGTAATTAAGAAGAAAATGGATGATACTAACTAACCAGGACCTAAAAGAACTTGGGTACCTAAAGCTTAATGTTTTTAATGCAGTGAAACCTTCGAGTATCCAAATGGTACTTGGATAGCCGATGCTCAAGGCATATGTCAGAAAATAGAAAGTTATTCTCACATCTAGAAGCTGAATAAGGAACAGTCACCTATGGAGACAATGGAAAAGGGACTGTGATAGGCAGTGAATCAATAGGCAGCAAAGGCAAAACAATGATTGAAGATGTGTTATGCGTCAAAGGACTGAAGCACAACCTCATCAGTATCAGCCAGCTGTGCGACAAAGGACAACAAATCAGATTTCAAGAATCAAAGTGCAGCATTATGAAGGATGGTGCAGTCATCTTTGAAGCCAACAAAGAAAAGAACATGTACGTACTTTACCTAGAAGAACTAAAAGATCAAGATATCTGTCTGGCCGCAAGAAAAGAGCAGTCAACTGAACTGTGGCATAGAAGATTGGGCCACTGCAGTCTGGATGGCATGAGAAAGTTGATCAAGAGAAGCTTGGTGGAAGGCCTACCCAAAGTTAGCACAAGAATGGATGGTGTTTGTGGGCCATGTGCAAAAGGAAAGCACACCAAGTCATCCTTCAAGTCGAAGACTGTGGTAACAACCTCAAAACCCTTAGAAATTTTACATATGGATTTATTTGGGCCAATGAGAACCACAAGTCTTGGAGGAAAGAATTTTGGGTTTGTTATAGTAGATGATTACTCCAGGTTCACATGGGTTTCTTTCCTAGAACACAAAGATGATACTTTTGACAGTTTTGTAAGCTTCAGCAAGAAGGTACAGAAGGATAAGAAGTATAGTATTATCAGCATTCGATCGGACCATGGAGGAGAATTCCGAAATGAGAGATTTGCTAAGTTTTGTGATGATCAAGGCATAGAGCACAATTTCTTAGCACCAAGGACGCCTCAGCAAAATGGAGTTGCTGAGAGAAAGAATAGAACTCTATTGGATATGGCATGGACAATGCTGTCAGAATATGATCTGCCAAGATATTTTTGGGCCGAAGCAGTCAATACGACATGTTACATTATCAACTGAGTTATGATCAAGCCAATCCTGAAGAAGACTTCATATGAGCTATACAAAGAAAAGAAGCTGAAGATCAGTCATTTCAGGACATTTGGATGTCTATGTTTCATCCACAACAACAGCAAAAGAGACCTCGGTAAGCTAGATGCTAAATCATATGACGGTATCTTCATGGGGTATGCCTCTAAACCTAAAGGTTATAGAGTATTTAATAAACAAACTTTATTAATTGAGTAATCAGTACATATTATCTTTGATGAAACTAACCCTTCCTTGAGAAAGAAAGTCGATAGTGATATTGATGATACATATGAATTGTCCAAAAAATTAAAGAAATCATCTATCGAGGACAAGAAAGATCCACCTTTGGAAGACCTGCAACAAAAGGATAAAACCCACGATAATCTTCCAAAAGAATGGAGACATAAGAAAGATCACCCACCAGAAAACATCATTGATGATCCATCTGTTGAGGTAAGGACAAGAGGTAATGTAATCCCTTGCGATTATCTAGCTTTTGTTTCACAAATAGAGCCTAGGACAGTCAATGAAGCTCTCACTGATGAATCTTGGATTTTAGCCATGCAAGATGAACTGAATCAGTTTAAGAGAAACCATGTGTGGTCAATTGTTCCTAGACCATTAGATCATCCAGTGATTGACACCAAATGGGTGTTCAGGAACAAATTGGATGAAGCTGGTGTGATCATAAGAAACAAAACCAGACTGGTAACTCAAGGCTATTCCCAAGAAGAAGGCATAGATTTCGATGAAACCTATGCACCAGTAGCTAGACTTGAGGCTATTAGAATCTTACTTGCATATGCATCCGCATTAGATTTAAAATTATTTCAAATGGATGTTAAATCAACTTTTCTAAACGGTTACATAAAGGAGGAAGTTTATGTAGAGCAACCTCCAGGTTTTGATGACATCGATTTCCCAAATCATGTATTTAAATTGCACAAAGCATTATATAGTTTGAAACAAGCACCAAGAGCATGGTACGAACGTCTAAGTGCATTTCTATTGAACCATGGTTTCATTAGAGGTCAAGTAGATAGTACATTATTTGTTAAGTCTAAAGTCAAACATATCTTGCTTGTTCAAATATATGTTGATGATATAATATTTGGTTCTATTGATGAATCTCTTTGCAAGTATTTTGAAAAGCTTATGCAGGGAGAATTCGAGATGAGCATGATGGGGGAGCTTAACTACTTCCTTGGATTGCAAATCAAGCAAGGAAAAGAAGGCACCCACATCTGTCAAGCCAAGTACACTAAGGAATTGTTAAAGAAGTTTGGATTCGAAAATGCCAAGCCACTGCCAATGCCCATGAGCACATCAACAAGGTTAGACAGTGACAAGGAAGGTAAGAATGTAGACCAAAAGGTTTACAAAGGTATGATAGGATCCTTACTTTACTTAACTGCCAGTAGACCTGATATACTGTTTAGCGTATGCATGTATGCTAGGTATCAGGCAGACCCTAAAGAATCCCATTTAATTATTATCAAAAGAAATTTTAAATATTTAGCAAAAACCCATGATTTAGGTTTATGGTATCCAAAGTCATTTGAAATCAACTTAGTAGGTTATTCTGATGCTGACTACGCTAGATGCAAGGTAGATAGGAAAAGCACCAGTGGATGTTGTCAATTTCTTGCAAGATGTCTGATCTCATGGTCCTCAAAGAAACAAAATTCAGTGGCACTGTCTACAGCTGAAGCTGAGTACGTGGCTGCTGGAAGTTGCTGTACACAACTCCTGTGGATTAAGCAACAACTTGAGGATTATGGACTCCATATCAAGACAATTCCACTATTGTGCGACAACACAAGTGCAATAAATCTAACCAAGAATCCAGTACAACACTCAAGAACTAAACACATTGAGGTTAGATATCATTTTATTCGTGATCATGTAGCAAATGGTAACATAGATATTTCTTACATTGATACTAATAATCAGTTAGCAGATATCTTCACAAAGGCCTTACCTGAAGAGAGGTTTACATCTCTTAGAAGGAAACTAGGCATGTGCAAATTGTGAAAGATTTATCTGTATAAAAACTGAAATATTAATTTTCAAAATATCAATTACTTTTCCTCCTTGAATTTAAGCAAAATTCCACAAATATTGCATGTTTGCTAATATCCTTGACAGTTCGTTATTTTATAAGGTTTTATTTCTCACGAACTAGTCAGTTTGTCGTTTTCTGTCTTTATGGCACATCAGATTTCGAAAAGTCACTTTATCCTTAATTCATATATCCTGAAATCTGTGTGGCAACGATTCACATACCACCTTCATCTCCCTCTATTTGCCTGAGGCGATACCCTATCGACTCCGGCATCGACTCTCTGAGATTTCAAGCTTCCAACTCCTTCCAGTGAGAAATTTCTTGAGGGTTTCTGCTTCACCTCTCCTTCCAATCATCCAGAAACTTTCCCCATTCAATTCCATGGCCTCTTCTGGTGTTTCCGACAGCGTCGGGGGCTACGCAACTGAGTTTCTCACTGCAAAGCAGCAAGAAAGATTTACCTCAGTGAAGACGAAGCTTTGTGGAAATAAGGCTGTAGATGTTGTAGATTTGCAGAAGAATGGAATGGGCAGTGTAGTTGCAGCAATGGAAAAGATGAAGTGGTCAAAGATAGCAACTCTATCAGAGGTAAGTTACCCAGACCTCGTCAAAGCTTTCTATGTGTGCCTGAAGATTGAGGATGACGGGTCCTTGACATCATCTGTCAAAGGAACCTAGATTAGAATCTCATATGCTCTTTTGGAGTCTCTATTTGGAGTTTGCACCACCGGTCACAATGGGGTTCACACTGTGGACACCTAGGCTAAGGGATTAGGGATTATTGGTCCTGAGTTTAAGCCTAAGGATGGGAAGTTGGATATCAACCAGATGAATGCCTTCAACCGCCTCCTGCACTTTATAGTTTGTCAGATTCTGATCCCCAGAAGTGCCACTTTCTCAACCTGTACTAAGGCAGATTCAGATATGATGTTCTGGACCATCCAGAACCAAGAAATAAACATGGTAGATGTTATTTTGGAAAGGATGAAGTTTGCATCTGCTCAGATTTGGGACAAAAAGAATAAATTAAATGTGTCCCTTCCATATGCTCACCTGCTTACTAAGGTTTTTCAACATTTTGGTATTAATTTGTCTGGAGCAGTGCTAGAGAAGATGGGGCAGGCAATTCGCAGCAAAAATTTGAAGAAGAGCATATTCTCTCTGATTAATGGTATATGGACCAAGACTTCAGTGGTTGAGGGTGAAGCCATCATCGGTGAAGCCCAAGAGGTCCAGCAAGCAGTAGCAGCATCAACAGTTCAAGAAGAGGCAGTTGAGCAAGTAGATACCAGGGCAGAAGCACCACCACCAGCAGAACCAGTAGCAGCACCAGCAGAAGAAGTTGTAGGCAGCAGAATAGAGGATATTCCTTCTGAGCACCTTGAACCTGTCGAGCAATTGCAAGTGATTGCCCCTCCAACTTCTATGGTAGGGTCAGTCCTTAGAAGAGTGCTAGACTCCATTCCAAGCACTCAAAATGTGTAAGAGGCTGCTAATGTTGAAGAAGCTGTGGCATCAGGCCACATTGCAGATGTTGTGATGGAGGAAGCTCCCATTCAGGGGGAGCAGGAAATTGTATCTGAAAGTGTGCAAATAGTAGATGCTCCTAGTCAAGGGGAGCAATCTGCTGAAAAGGAAGCAACATCTCAGGGGGAGCACACTACTAATGTCCCCATTGATGAGTAGTTCAGAGAAGGCATTGTGGAGAGTGTCCCAGATGATGCAAATGATGATAATGTGGAGCCGTTGCAAGGGCAAGTAGCAAAGGGAAAGAAGAAGCTCCTGGAATTCCCCTCTTAACCAGGAGGCCTCATCAGAGGCAGAGAAAGAAGAAATTGAAGATAAATCTAAAGCCCTTAGTTGCTAGAATGGATGAGCAAGGAAAAATTTTGTGCTATGTGCAATCAGATATTCAGTCAATTTTCATAAGCCAGAATACTTCAGCTAAGGAAATGGGAATGGTAAGAAATGCAATGAGATGGGTGCGAAGTGAGCTCATAAGCATCAAGGAATCTATAGCCGCACTTGGAGATTTGGTCAGGGCGCAGTCCTCAAATGCCCCTCCGGTTCCTTCTCCTGCAGATCCAGTTTCTGAAGAGCCAGCTGGGCCATCAGGGCCAGTTTTAGAAGAGCCAACAGGCCCATCAGGGCCACAGGTTGTTGAAGAGGTAGCCATTGAAATGGAAGTTAATGTTGAAGCTGTGAAGGCTGGGCCACCAGGGCCATCAGAGGATGTTGTTGGGTCAACCGGGCCAGTGGTTTCCGAGGGTGTGCTTCCAAGAGTAGAAGAGCCAGCTGTAGCTCCAGAAGTCCCTGATTCTTCATCTATTACAACTCCAGCCCCTCCTTCACCACCATCTTCCTCCACAGCACTTCTAGCACCTATCACCTTTAAACAACCCCTGCCTCGCACCATTTCTTCCCCAACTCCATTTCCTTCTGAATCCTCTTCATCTCCTACCACCTCTACATCAATTCCTCTACCTCCTCCTGTTCTTGAAGACCCTCCAGCCTCATCATCAGCTGGAGCCTCATCTTCCTCTGATCCTTCTTCAGATGGACCATCCATCATACCTCCTTCTACCCATCAATCATTTCTCCATCCTCCTACTCCTCCTTCCTTTGTCACCTTTATACCTGAAAGTGCACAACTAGAAGGTCCCTTTCTCAATAAATTTGAGGATGAGTTGGAAATTACCACCATCTGTTCAGTGCTGGCAGTTGCCTCTCATGTCCACAGGACTGACTCTTCTAGTCCTATCTCTAAAAAGAGGAAACTCTCCAACACACTTGCTCTTCCCACCGAACCTAAATTTCATCCTCTTTGGTTTTACCTCACTGTTGAGAATCGGAGAAAACCAATCTACTGTGAATATCTCCAAAAATGTATCTTTGCCACCCTTTTTGGTGTTCCTTTTCTCAACCTCACCGATCACCTCAATGTTGTCCTTCCCTATAATCACTTCTCAAAAGTCGATCAATCCAAAATCTTCCAAATAGCTGAATGCAAGTCTGAAGATCAGTGGGCTAAAGGGCACAAGACCCTCTACAGGAAGTTTCTTCTTATGAAGTCCGAGCGGTTTCCACCTCGGGATCACCCACTCACTCTCTCTGAGTGGTTTGTCATCCATCATCAGTCTACCTGGGCGCCTTTTATTCAAAAGGAAGTTAAGCTCATCAGGTACTTCCAGTTCTTCAATGACTATCGGTATCTTCACAAGCTACCTGAAGTACAGTTGGGTCAATTCTAGGGAGCCACTGCTTTGTTGAAAGTTGAAAATCCAATCAATTGCTCCTTCAAAGTGGATTTCGCTACCTTGCAAATTCCAGACACCGTGTTTCTCCCTAAGCTGCACTCCTTGGTCATGGACTCCTCAGTTGGTCCTGTAATTTTTGAGAGATTTGCTCGTGTCATGGGTAGGATCTCAGCTCAGTAGGGTCGACTCCCTTCCTTCCAAAGATTCATCTTCAGAGAATTTCATCTAGGCCATATCTCCTCTGAAGTTCTTGCTCCTTTGCTATCCGAATGTGAAAGGCTTTCTCCCACTGACTGGAAAAAGCATTATAACCAGTTAGCCCTTCAGTTGGAAGCCTTAAACAGCTCCTTGTTTAAGGCAGGCAAACCTATTCTCACCGCTGAAGCCTTTTTGGATTTAAATTCCATCAATCTAGTTCAAGAACCCTATGATCAGTGGGTCATGCGGTACAAGCTTTTTATGGATTTGAAGAAAGATCTTCTGCAGCATCAGATCCACTACCCTATTAAGATCAACCAATTTCTTCGATTTGCCAACTTTGGATCTTTTATTTCCTTCAAAGAATCTCTTGGCAAAGATGAATATGCTAATTTTCTAGAAGATCAGCGCCAACTTCACATCCAGAGAATGCTTCCTGACATGGGGACATCTTATTCTATTGCTTTTGGGGTTTTTCAGACCTATTTTGAGGAGCAGGAATGCAAGGCTTTGCCCATTATTCAGTGGCATGCCTCCCTTCTATCTTCTGCTTTCTACCTTCATGTAACCCCTCAAGATAAATAGAAAAGTTCTTTAATCTTATCTCTCTTTTATCTTTCTTCTTTGTCTCCGAATGATACTTTTTTGCTTAATGACAAAAAGGGGGAGAAATATAGTCTTCTGAAATACATCTCTCATGATATTTTATTCTGCAATTTATTCCGCAATTTATTTAGATTCATCTCTCATGATATTTTATTCCATAATTTATTCCGCAATTTATTTAGATTTATTTCAGAACATCTTTAGTTAATGATATGTTTTGTCATCACCAAAAAGGGGAAGATTGATGATCAGATTATCCCCAATGTAATTTAAATTAATTACATATCTATTTTGGCGATTAACAAAACTATAATAAAGTTTACTCTAACATAATCTCTATGAGATTTGAGTACAGGAAATAAATCAAGGAAATTCAAGCAAAATCAGTGAGTATTTATCACCTTGTAGCATTTACAGTTCAAAGCATACAATTTTCTAAGTACTCATCGATTTTCTAGTTGTTATAATGATTTTCTTAAGATCATAACGATTTCCTCATCCACATCGATTTTTGGTTCTATAATGATTTCATAAGTCATTGCTATTCTATTGAAGTCTATTTTATAACGATTTGATGATCGCATCAATTTCGATCTCATAACGATTCGCTAAGAGATCGCAACGATTTGCTCTCAGAACGATTCGATAAGTGTGCACATCGATTCCGAGCTCATAACGATTTGGTTATCACAACGATTTCTTAAGTAAGTACAACGATTTGCTCTCACAACGATTTCGATTTCACAACGACTCGTTAAGTCTCATAACGATTCGATAAGTTACACAACGACTCAGTCACTGTAACGATTCATTAAGTTACATAACGACTTGCTCGACGTAATGATTCGATACATTAAACAACGATTCGTTCACTATATCGACTCGATAAGTGAAACAACGATTTGCTCATAACGATTTGCTGACACTGTCATAACGATTTGTCTCTACAACGATTCGGTTATTAATGCATAACGATTTGTGTGTACATCGACTTGCTTATGAATGTATAACGATTCACATGAATAACAACTCATCAACACAACGATTTCATAAGTCATGATCATATCGATTTCATGGTGTATAATGACTTGATATTCAAACCTATTCTCAGATAGTTTGAAAAGTCAAAGTCTTCCCTCGTGTTTCTCTCACATCCATGCATTTATTACGACTGAACATATCACTGCAATGCATGCACTGATATTTTCTACTCTTATGCTTATATTAGAAACATCTTTTTAAAAGAACAGAATGGAACTTCTATTTCGATATAAAATCATTCTAACGTTGACTGACAACAAGAGATAGCCTAGCTGTCTATTGTTTTAGCATTTAATGCGTACAGGTCTGTGACAGCACACCTCAATACAACGTTGGACAATATGGAAGATAAAGGACATCAAAGAAGATCCTCTCTCTTTTTGCGTGCATAGAAAGTTAAAGACTGTTGAACAAGAAGCTCTACAGTGCCATGCGGTCTAACGTAAATAAAAGCTTAGAGACAACGGACACTTCAACGTTCAATTTTCAAATGGAAGACATATATAGAAGACTGAAGCTCCAGAAATAGATAGAACGCTTACGACAATCTTTTACAAGCTTTCTGTGAGCGTTTGAAGAGTTCAAGCCTCACTCACCATTGTTCAAGATCTTAGCTCTCCGTGTTTAGAGTAGAACCTTGAGAGCTTCTGTGTACTGAGAGTGTTCCTCATTGTAGAACTTTTCCTCTCAGTCGTTGCTTCAGATCGAGCATTGTGATACTAGCTTGATCTAGGGGCGTATCATCCCTTGAATACATTCCTGTGTATTTTTTCCCTTCGTATTGAAGGAAGACCTGGGGGGTTCTAGGGTATTTGTTTCCCTTCGTGTAGAAGGAAGACCTGGTGGGATCCATGGTGTTGTAATTCCTCTTCGGGTTGTGAAGAGAAGACCAGCTGGGGCTAGGTGTGTAAGTGTCCTTGAGGGGGACTGTACCCTTGGGTAGTGAAATCCTGAGTTGTTACTCAGGGACTGGACGTAGGACTCCTATGGAGAAGAGGTCCGAACCAGGATAAATCCCTGTGTCGTGTGGCTTGATTGTCTTGTGTTTGCTATCTTCTTTTTACTAACACTAACTGTTATCGAAGTGTGTTTTGTGTAAACGTTTTTGTGAACAGGGTTAGGTACTCAAATTTTAAGAGTCCCATTCACCCCCCCTCTGGGCTTGCTAGCTGGGCAACAACTCTCTCGTCTATTCACGTTCACTTTACTATCTCGTCTATTCATCTAGTGATCTTATCTATTTTCTTGGTACTCTCTATTGGCCATCCATTGATTGTCTGAAGATAAACAATATAACCAATGCCTGCACAATAGGGCCCAATCTGGTCCTGGGGAGAGCGCCCGAAAGTGCCATTTGCCCATGGCAGTTAAATGATCAGGATGTCGGCATTACATCCAAGTGCCATACTATCAAGATTAATCTAAGACAATCAAAAGTGCTATATTCTCTCAATGTCTTGACAAAACAAAGTGCTATGTTCTCTCGTTGTCTATTGACAACAAAAGTGATATATTTTCTCTCGGCTATCTACGGATAACCAAAGTGCAATACTATTTCGATTAACGAAAGTTAATCAAAGTGCTATACTATTTCGATTGATGAAAATCAATCAAAATACAATTTACTCTCTATATGGCCAACTACTATCTCTTTCCTTGCTATACATGTTGCTTGTTATTGCTTGGCAATGTCGTTACTTGCTATTGCGTTGTTATCGTTTTCTATCGTGACTTGACTTTTGTCATCGTGCTATACTTGATTCATCTGCTACATGAACCATGTTACTTGTGCTATTGCTTTCTAGACTTTACATGACTCTCTCTATCATTAGTTACTCTGCCATTTAATGCATTAATCATTTAAAGTCTGCTTGACTATTGAGATTTAAGTCCTACTGGGCGTTTCGCACACCCTTCGTTATTTGTTTTTGTGTCTCAGGTAAGTCGGACAATGACGTCACATACACCAATGGGACATGACCCAAGTGATGAGCGACCTGGAGTCAAGTCATGAAGTTACCCTAGTACAATAGAGTCTAGTAGTTGTTGCTTTAGATTTCTTTTAAATGTAATGACGTCAATGCGCTCAATGTAGTGGCTCCGAATTAGTAGTTGTAATAGTCTTAGTGGAATTTCAATGAAATGAAGAATTTATTCCATTTATTGTTCATTAGATGCTCTAATTTACTCAACTGATTGTACATTTTTCTCTACTATGTACTTGGTTCACGTTCTTGTCGATTTATTTCGCTGCTAAATTGGCGGGGCGTGACAAGACTTGCTTGCTCTTTTTCGAAATATGAGCTTGATGATTCTGAGGTTGTGGCCTCTTCATTGTCCCAAGCAGCCGCCATGGCTTTTCTTTTGAATTTCTTGTGCTTCATTTTGAACTTTTTTGGTTGACCAGTCTTATTTAGTCTAGGAGAATTTGGTCTTAGATGTCCAGGTTTTCTGCATTCATAGCAGACTGGTTCATTTTCTTTTCTCTCTTTCTTTTGAATCTTTCTCAATCCATTTTTCTTCTTCTTGAGAATCTTCTGAAGTTTGGATAGAACTTCATCCACATCGCTGTCTTCAGAACCTGCATCTTTTGAACTAGAAGAAGAAGAAGTGGAAGGAGCAGCTGCAACTTTAAGAGCATTAGTAAATTTTTTCTTAGATGAGCTTTTAGATAGTCGATCCATATTAATTTCATATGCCATGAGGGAACCTATTAAGTTATCAATAGAAAGTTTGGTTAAGTCATGGGCTTCTTCAATAGCAGTTACTTTAGGTGTCCATGAAATAGTTAAAGACCTAAGTATCTTTCTAACAGTTTCTTCATTAGAAGGAGTTTTACTAAGAGAATTTAAATCTACTACTATGCTTGAAAATCTATTATACATAATAGTAATATTTTCATTTGGAAGCATTTTAAATTACTCATATTGTGAGACAAGAATATCTATCCTAGTTTGTTTTACTTTATCTGTTCCTTCATAAGTTATCTGCAGTTTATCCCACATTTCTTTTGCAGATTTACAAGCAGATACTCTACTAAATTTCTTTTTAGATAAAGCATAACATAAATAGTTCTTTGCTTTAAAGTTTAGAGATAATTTACTCTTATCAGCTGCTGTAATAGTAGTAGTACCTTCAGCAGGAACAATAACATAATCACCTACCTCTATTACCTGCCACAGATCAAAGTCTGTGCCTCGAATGAAGCATTCCATTCTCATTTTCCAGTATTGGTTATCCTCTCCATCGAAGAGTGGAGGTCTGATGACTGATTGACCTTCAGCAAATCCTTGTGCCGCCATGGATCTTCTCTGAGATTGTTGGATCTTCTTGATTGATCAGAGAACCTCGCTCTGATACCACTTGTTGGCCCTTTTGGTATGAAAGCAAGCTAACCTAGAGGGGGGGTGAATAGGTTTTCTGAGATCTGAAATAGAAACTTAAACACATAAAATTATCACTTGAAAGTTTGGTTAGTTGAGTGTGATAAAGAGTAGCAGTGCGGAAGCAAATAAACAATCACACAAAGAACACGCGGAATTTATCCTGGTTCGGCCCTTCCTACATGGAAGTCCTACGTCCAGTCCCCAAGCAACCTCTTGGGATTTAACTAACCAAAGGTACAGTCCCCCTCAAGGATAATACAACACCCAGCACCCCAGCTGGTCTTCTTCTCTTTCCCAGGCAAGAAGGCAACCCACTTCTCTTACAGGTTAAGAAGCCAACCTCCTAGTATAAACCCCAGTGCGGTTCTGCTAGACACAAACCCCTAGCTAGGTTCTACATTGTATACAGTCCTACAGCTGGACAAAGATCTGTCTTAGAAAAGAAAGAACAATGCTGAGAGTTGAAACAGATGAACACCAACTAAAAGAAACTCTCAGCGAAAAGACTCTCTCCCCAGATTACAAAGATGCACACAGAGAGAGTGAAGAGAGGAGAATGAGCTTGAATGCTTGAGTGCTTCAGTTGCTTGAACACTTCTTCTTGGGCTCGGGCTCTTTCTCTCTTTTCCTTTGAGTGTATGTGGAGTTGAGGTTCTTCACTGGTTGTACACTCCTTCAATGATCTTCAGGAAGGCTCTCCCTTTGTTATTCAGTCTTGCTTCATCTTTTATATAAGCTATTTGAATAAATCCGTTGGAGTTCTAGCCGTTGCTCATCTTCTCTTTTTCTAATATTTTGTGGTCTACGGGGTCTGCAAGCATAGAAGAGAGTGCTTAGATAAAATAGTGTTTCTGTCAAAAAGGTTCATACCTCTATGTTTCCTATTGTCACCCAGAAGTGGTAGGTAACCCCTTTTTTGTCTGACAGGAGAGAAGAGATCTAGAAAGATAAAAAGATCTTCTATCAGAAATATATTTGACTTTTCACTAGATGCCAAAAACATTTTGAAATATAGAGGAAATCGATGTTTAAGTGAAATCCATGTTGAAATCCATGTTCTTTCAAGCGAATCCATGTTTAAGTGAAATCCATGTTGAAATCCATGTTTTCTCAAGCGAATCCATGTTTAAGTGAAATCCATGTTGAAATCCATGTTTTTTCAAGCAAATCGATGTTTGAGTGATCAAATCCATGTTTTCAGGTTTCACTTATGAAATCGATATGAGACCGAAATCAATGTTTCACTTATGAAATCAAAGTGAGAGTGAAATCGATGTTTCACTAATAAAATCAATGTGAGACCGAAATCGATGTTTAACTTATGAAATCGAGTGAGAGTGAAATCGATGTTTGAGCAGAATCCATGTTTTCAAGCAAATCGATGTTTGAGTGAAATCCATGTTTTCAAGCAAATCGATGTGGCACTTTGTGAACTAAAATCGATGTATATTGAATGGACATCGATTTAGCTTTTTAGTGCAAATCAGACGGCAATAATGTCATAAATTTATATTTATTAGAAAAACATGATATTTAATTTATTATTAGAAAAACATGGTATTAAATATATTTAATATTTAATTAATCACATAAATTTATATTTATTAAGAAAAACATAATATTTAATATATTTAATAATATTTAATTAATCATAAGTTTTGTTATCACCAAAATGTAAGGGTAAAATATAAAGTGGTTCAACAAAAGACTCCCGATCTGTGTCACTGGTCATCAATTATGTAACATTAGGGGCAGCACTGGTCAACAATGGGGCTTCAATCAATGTCTGCCCACTAAGCACCTTAAGAGCATGTGATGTGTCAGAAGGATTGCTAAGACTGACACCAACCACCATAGCCGTTTATGACAATTCCAAGAGATCCTGTCGTGGCATGGTGACTGTGCAAGTTGAACTGGGGTCGTTAGCTGTCGCTGTCAATTTCTATGTACTTGATTTCGACCATGTTCAAGGCTATCCTAGGATGCCTATTGTTAGAAGCTGGGGGCCGTTTCGTCCATTGCACATCAATTCTTGAAGTTCCCCTTCTAAGGATGGGTCATTGAAGTGAAAATCATAACCACTTCCCATACAGTCGACGCCATCAATGATAGCATACTTCTAGCCTTCTGGCCAGCCAACAAGCCCATTATCTCTGTGTTGGACATTAACTACCCTTGGGCCTATTCATTCCACTCCAAGCAAGAGGCCAGTCTAGCATAGGTCAATGTTGTCAAAAGAAAAGAGCCACTAAACACTAAAGGGTGGCAGATCATGATGAAACTAGGCTATGAGGAAGGAAAATGCATAGGGAAGAGCTACAAGACATGACCAAGCCCATCCCAGACATTGTGATGAAGTTCCGATGGGGACTCAGTTACAGGGAGAAGTCCAAGCCGTGGTCGTCCATCACATCCACTCTTAAGTTTGACCGCCAACCGCTCACATGGACACTATGGTGTCATTGGGTACAGAGACTTATAGAGGTCTTGGATAAGGATCCCCTTTTCCAAAGGGACGAAATGCCCATGGGAGTGGTCGCCTTACCAAGAATGTGTGTGGAGCCTAGGAGATGGAGAGAGGAGGTGTAATGACCCAGGATCCAAATTACCAGTTACCAACGAGTAACCCAAACCCTGACCCGTCACCCACGAGCCGAAGCTCGGAAGAGTAAAGAGAAATGTCTGAGGAGAACATATGAGAAAATGTAGACACCACAAAATTTTCTGATCATTCCATTATATTTATATAACAAAATAGTACAACTCAGAGCAGATCCAACAAAAGTAAAGAGTACAGCTAGTACATAAACGAAGTACTACTCACAACAACTAAGCAGGACCAGCACCGGAGTGACCAGGCTCCTCAGCACCTGGAGCCGACAACGAACCTGAAAAGGAAGGGAGTGAGTCTCAAGAAGAGACCCGGTAGGGACACTCACCCACACCGGTAATAGTACTAAAAAGTAGTGCGGAAAGTAAAGCTACTGTACACACACACACACACACACACACACACACACACACACACACACACACACACACACACACACACACACACACACACACACACACACACACACAAGGTAGGACCAGCTAGGGCCTATGGCTTGGTGCCTTGACACCACAGAGTCCTCCAACCCTAGCCACGTGTGCACACTCAGATGCTCTCCCTCGCGTCTGGTCCTCGACAAATTTTTCCCTACGCCGGACTCGAACGGTGGAGAAGGGGCCCCACAGAAATCGGCTAGTAACCACCACAAGGGGAACGCACAAGACGGAGTCGCACTCGATGTCCAGACTCACCGGCGGAATAGCTCAACGCCAGTCATCCAGACAGAGCCTTCACCTCGACGTCTGGGAAACAAAACACAAGCATGGTAGAACACAACACACACACAGATGGAGACGCTATCAACGTCGGTACACCGTGCCAGCAGACGTGTAACACCCCGAAAATTTGGGAATTTAAAAATTTTGAAATAAATTGAAATAGGTAATTTCCGCATTTATCGAAATGATAAAACTTACTTACCACTATCGTATATAATAAAACAAATAGGAAAATTTCGTAAAAAATATAAATCAATCTCAAATATTACCCTTAAGTGTTCCACGAAGAAATTCGTGCAACAAAAATTCCATTTGGCCTTGTGTACGTCACAATGTGACTAATTGCCAAATTAGGAAACTAAATCGGAAAACTGTTAATGCGGAAAAATAATATGACCATAAATTAAATAAATAAGATGAAGAGACTTCCAACAACTTGAATTAATGATCCACTATAAAAAATGGGCCAATGGATCACTTTTAGCCCAATAATAAAATTGGAGCAAGAAATACATAGAAATTTGCACTTGTAATTAAGGGGTAATTGGGAAGGGCAAATTAGGGTTACAATTGGTGGTAATGGCCAAGCTTAGCAAGCCAAATTGTGGCCAACCATGCTTGACACCTTCTCATGGTGTAGCTACCTCATTTGGGAGGAGCAATTTCAGATTTTGGAAGGAGCCAAGCAGATCCCGCATCCATCCTTTCCTAACACTATTAGGACATGAAATTAAACCCTAAATCTATAAGAACTCATCACAAAACGTTTGGGGAAGGTTTGGCAACGAGTTGGGGTCATGAGAAGCAAGGCTAGGGCACGGGAGGAAGGAGAACGGCTGGGGAAAAACGTGGGTCTTCCTCAACCTCGCTCTGCATCGACCCAAAACCTGTAGGGAGTTCTTAGCATTCAAAGGTAGGTGTTCTCGGGCCAAGATTAAATGAAACCCATACCATCGTGTAGAGATGCATGTCTAGGTTCATTTCCACTTGGTTTGCCTAATTTTCATGTTGTATAAGTCGAGTATTAGTCGATTTCCCTGAGTCATGCATGGTTAGGGATTTTTACGTTCTCCATATTTTTCATGAGATTCAAGACCGACTCAAGTCCAACCCAAGTTATGAAAGTTCTTCTATTAGTTGTCCTCGCCATGTTTCATGTTGAAGGTTTTGTCTAAATGTCAGTAGTTAAAGAGATATAAGCATGGTAAGAGGATCGCTGCCTGTACGTGAGTTTTCTATCTGAGGTTTGAACCACGTCTGGTTCAGGAGACGCGATTCCAGTGCTTGGTTTCACATTGTTCTTGGCCGACGCGATTAATAGAACCGCATCTGTGAGGTCCGACGTGATTAAGCATTTGACCGGTCAACAGTGCGCGTGAGACTTCGTGCCGTGTGGGTTTCCGTGCTGATCTGATCCGCGACGGGAACACCCGACGCGATTCAGCCAGTTTTCCCGCTCAGTCTTTTCGCCAATTTTTATATTGTTATTTCAAACGACCTTCATGAACGTGTCGGGATACCTTGACGCGATTCGATCTTAAAGGCGACCATGAAGACCGTCGCGATTTTAGTCTTCCACAGTTAGCCATGTTGACCGTACATCGTGTCATGAAAAATGTCCACTGTGTTGGACGCGATTCAAGTACTATCCCGAGATTGTTCTTTCCTATTAGTCAGTCATCATGTTTAGTTTTTGGGTCTATTAGCATGTTGCATCATATGACATAGTATGCATGGACCTAAAAGCAATCAATCTATTTGAAAACGGTAATGACATGAATACTATTCTAATGTTTAATATGTGATTGATCATACGTTCATTGATTAATATCTTGTCATATAGTTTTAAGTGAAATTGACATGATAAGAGTATGATATGGATATGTAACGATGACATGTTAGTGTGAACTTGTTAGTTAAGCTATCTATCATGATTGCATGTGAGTTTTCATTAGTTATATGCTTTCCGATGTTTCGATTATTTGTTCATTAATTGCATACATGTGTAGGAAAGATCCGTGACATGTCACTTACACACTTGGACGATTAGGCACATCCTTCTTGGGGAATTGGGAGCTCTCTGCCGGTCATTCCGTATTGGCAGACTAGCGATCTTTTCCTTAAGACCTCCGTAAGTCTCCGTACTCTACGGATTCCTTCATAGAGACCAAGCTGGTTATACTATGAAGTACCCTAGAGATAGAGAGCACATGTTCAGTGTACGATCTGTCAATTAGTAACCATCTTGTTAAGACATTAATGAATTATGAAATATAAGATTCATCGTTACACTGCCCAAATGATCTCTTGAGCTTCTGTCATACCTTGACTCTATAATTGATCATGTCCCTATTACTATGAGCTTGTCATTGAAACTCTGTGGCCATAATATGTATATGTTTGTTCGACACAATATGGGACTTTGGTCCATTTGACCAATGCTTGTGCAATAGGGGCCCTGTCTGGTCCTGGGGAGGAGCGCCCAAACGTACTTATTAACCGCAGGAGTATGGACTTTTGGTGCTTGGAATAGCACAACGAATACATAAGATTTGTGTGAATGTGCCTTCATTTGATATGATATGATAAGTCTGGTCACATGAATATGTGATATCTATGAATATGGCCATTTCTTTTAATACGATTCTACTCTTGAGTTATCTATCCATTGTATATGCAATTCGATATTTGACTTGATATGACCTCCGTTCTATTCAGCTATTTGACTTGTTAGAAAAGCATGCATTTGCATCGTGTATATGTTCATATCTTCCTATTTAAAATGTTAATCATGTATATTAGTGCCCACACACTATTGAGATGTTAATCCTACTGAGCTAGTTCGCTCACCCTATCATCATGTCCTTTTCAGGTAGTGATGAGGATCTCGTGGAGTCCGATGGGGCAGGGCAAGAGCGTTGAGCACCCGTCTTACGTGGAGTTGACAATTTAGGAATAGATATTTGAGTAGTCTATGTATTAGTGAAACATTTTTATTTGAATAATGGACCCTTTAGTTGGTTCTTTGGATGTACGGTTTTAAATTAGTGAATGGAAATGAAATAAAGAGTACATTTGTTGAGGATATTATAGTCTCAAGTGTGTTGATATATTTAATTATGACTCTGCACTATTCAACTGTGATACATCTATTTGTATCGTTCACGTCTCCCGATATTTATTCCGCTGCTAAATATCGGGGCGTGACAAGACAGACACCGCGTGTCAACACCTCAAACAACAGAAAGGAGCTCAGCTTGCTGGGACCTACCTGTGGGGTTGGCGGCAACATCGATTGCCGCTAACTCTGGGGTAGGCGGCAACACCTTTGCCGTTTACAGAAAGTAGACGACAACATGTTGGCCGTTTACCCCATCTTGACGGCAAGGGATCTTGCCGCCAAGTTTATCCCTGAAGAACTTGACGTCAACCTATGTTGATGTTAAGTTCTTCAGCTTCCAGTAGCTTAAACGGCCCCAAGCCATTCCCACGGGCGTTCCAGCCCAAGAAACCATGGATTGATGATGGGAAACGCTTTCCCTCATCACAAAACACTAGTGTAAAGCCGGAAAACAACGATCCAATGCTTGGATCAGCAATTTCACCCCAAAATCTGGCATGGAGAAACCCTCCCCAAAAACCATGATTTCTACGCGAATCACACACAATAATCATGGCATTGCAACAATGGGAGTCAAGGGGCAGAGTCCCTACCTCAAAATGCAATATAAATTGCCAACAAGACCTCAAATAGCGCCGTTCATCCTGAAGCCTTTCCCGCGAGAACAACCCTTCAATCCTCTGTTTCCCGCCCAATCCGTCGCCGCCATGAGCACCGCAGCCTCCCCACGAACTCCCGTCCGCCGTCGGAAGGAGTGGAGAAGAAGAGGGGTGAAGGTGGTGGGAAGGATAGGGAGAGAAGTGAGGGTGAAGGAGCCCGGTCCCCCATAAAAACACAGGCCGGACAGGTTGATGTCAACATTTGTTGCCGTCAACTTGCACTGACAAAACTTGACGTCAACATCGATTGCCGCCAAGTTCATGTACGGGAAGACTCTGGAAACTTCAATAGATGTCAACATCGCTTGACGCCAAGAACCAGTAGACTGCAGCACCTTTGCCATCTACCCCACAGTTGACGTCAACCACCTTGACATCAACCCACTGTTGACCTCAACACCCTTGACGTCCACAGACACTATTCCAGAAGAAGGCCCATTAAGGGTCCAATAAGGCCCATGGCCTTACAGGAGGTCTCCCCGACCAAAGATATGCCCTAGATGAAAGAACTAATGCAAAATGAATTTCAGACAGCAAAGAATAACACACTTCTGTCAACAGTCAGAGTCGCGTCGTACACAAACGTCGCGCATATCAACTTGAATGGCATCCTATCACTTGGATGCGGATTTGGAAGTCATATAGATTGCCAGAGCCATGTCCAATCCCTAATGAGTGGATTGTAAGGCAGAAGCGAGTCGGACCAAGCCGCTGCAAAATACACAGAAACACTTAGAACTATCAGATGTGACACAAGAAGAATCACGTCAGGATAACCAGACGTGATACTGTAGAAGAAACGCGTCATTGGTTCTGACGTGATTTAAAAAGGCACCCGAGAATAAAAAATAAATGGGAAAACAAGGGATGTATAGAGAATTCAACACACACTTAGCATGGATTTTGCAGGGTATAAACAGGAACAAACAAAAAGCATGATCTCTAAGCAAACACAATGTGATAAAGATCATATCAACTCCAATTTTTCTTTATATATCTTCTTTCAAACTTTCTTTATGGATCTATAATCGGCCAATCACAGAAAGGCAAAAAGAGTGCAGGAGGTGCACAAGAGGAGGGAAAAGAAAACAAAGGAGGGTGTTACGTAGGGTACAATAGGAGGGGCACATGTGAGTGTTGGAATGAGGGTTCCACGTGGGACACGAAAGCAAAAGGGTTATGAAAAAGAAACACAAAAGAGTTCCACAGTGATTGCCAATTTGTGGATTATGACTTTCGTCCCATAAAGAAAAAATGAAAAATATAGAAATAAAAAGAATGCAAAGGGCGCACAACGCTAGATTTGGATCGTGAGACTTGCGGGTCTCAAAGGGGTAAAAATATAGCAATAAATGATGAAGGGAGATGATCATGAAGAATGCCTTTTTAGACAGAGATTGTGCGGAGTTGGGTTCTCTCCTTCTTCTACACGCAGTCGGCCGTGGTAGAAGGCTTCTTTTGATGATTGCCCTTAAAAGAGACAATAAAAAGATGAAGAAGTAAACTATTAGCTGATTGTGTAGCATGCAAATTGTCAAATAAATGAAATAACACACGAAGAGCAAAGAGAAGAACACACCTTCTTTGTGTGGCTTTTAAACCCCTGTGGAGATAGGTGGGTGTGTGCATGCATGGAAAAGTGACAAAATATGTGTTTGTGTGAGAGAGAGAGGGAGATTGAAAGAGCTCACGTTGGGAGCAATAGGAGGTGCTCACGATGGGAGTAAAAGGAGATATTGAATAGAAGAATAAACAAAAGAAACAAAGGAGGGGGAAAGAGGTTGGCTTCCTCTTTATGTGGATAGATGTGTGGCTTGAATGGATAGGAGCTTGAAGGAGGATGAGGTGGATGCTAGTGGCTGCTCCTACTGGTGCGGCTGTGGAGAGTAGAGGGCGACACTTCAAGCCTCGAGGCGGAGATCCGACAATATCTCCTCTTCAATTGGACCCTCTCAACTCACTGCATATGGGGAAATTCACACTGGCCAACCTTCTGAACCGAAGGACCAGAGGTGTATATATAGGCATCTGAGACTCAAAGTCTGAGGTGGATCAAAAGGATAAATCACGTCAGGGACAAATATACATGTTTAAGTTGAATAGCATTATACCAACTGGACACATTAATGAATTTCAATTTTGATTGAATTCTAACAGAAATAGCAAGTTGAATCATGTCAAGATGACTAGACACGTTTGTAATCACGAGATTTGCTCCTCAAATAATGATGATTAAAAGTAAGGAAAAGAGACCGTGATCTCCACCAAAGTAGTTGAAAAGATGAATAGATGAAAGAACTGATGCTAACTACCTTGGAAATAGAAGAAAGGTGCAGAAGAAAATTCTGGTCCTGTGAACGCGACAAGCGAACCGTCGCCTTATGGAGAACGCGACGAGGAAGGTGCCGCCTTCTGATTCTTAGAACGTGACGCGCAGACTGTTGCCTTCAAGAAATCGCAACCAGATGTATGTCGCCTTCTGCAACAGAAGATGGAGACTGTGGATTCTCTTCTTCCTGCTCCTCACCCTGCCAATGACATCAAAACAACAAAACACCCATTAGACAAACGTTTGATGTAGAATCTATCCCAAAATATTGAAAGAACATGAAGGAATTGGAGGGAACTCACATGGAGTGGGGTTTTAACCCCTTTGGGTGATTAAAAGTGGTGCGTGTGGAGTGTTCTAATGTAGATCTACAAAAAGAGACAGATCTAAACGTGCATGTATGAAGGAAAAATCAAGAAGAATAAGAGAGAGAAAGCGTAGATGATGAGAAATCGCCATAGGGGCACTTCTTGGTCATCTGGAGGCTGAGAGGCCTTCTGGAGATTCACAGCTCTCTAGAAGAGGAAGAAGCAGACGTCGGCCTTGCTCTAGACTGTCCCCTATGAAGAGTTTTATAGGTGATTATTCCTGATCGGGCTGGGAGAAGAATAATGGGCTAGAATCCAAATTTGGGTAGGCGTACTCGCGCAAGGGGAGTCAGAACGTGAAAAGGACACCCCAAGGAAGGTTTCCTCCAAGTTTGGAAAGATTTGGACGCCTCTAGACCCACTAAAAGTCAGATTATTCATGAATTGTAAGGGTCCAAGTATGAATAGGAAAGGCCACATTGCATAAAAACTAGAATGCGATAGGCTCCTTATCGCTATCAGGTCGCAACGCCTCGATACGTTGCCTTCCATAGAAGGAAACCTTTAAGTATTTTTTGGTGATTTTTCAAGGAATTAAAAGGCCAAATAAGAACGCGACATATTGAGGTGTCGCCTTCTGAAGAAGATCGATTCAATCTTACAGGCAAATCGATGTAATTCCAGAACCTGACATGAGGACCATCGCCTTCTGAATGGGAACGCGATAGGGACATTGTCGCCTTCAAGATCTTTCAGCATATGGCTTAATCAAAGTGTTTGATCTCCTTGCATGGGTATCAGATTGGCACACAGTTTGAAGCGTTGGACTCCCAATTTAGAGAACTACAAGATAATGATGAAGACTAATTGATTTGACCAGGAAGAACCTCCCAGGGCGATGAACTAATAAGAAGGGTAGCATGATCGGATAAAGCCAACTTGACGATGATGAGCCAACGCGGGGCGTCAATGATATGACATGGAATTTGGCTCAGCTTATGGGCCAGAAATGGGTGTCTACAGATTGCCCCTCCTTGATGCTTGCTTTGCAAGGGAGTGGAGAGATAGTGGAGCGGAGATGGCATGAAATGACGATGTAGTGGAATGAAGCGGAATGAGATGAAAAGTGGGTATCAAGATAAAGAGACACCCATTCTGAACGAATAAGCAGCGAGAATTATCTAGCGATCTTTGAACATGGCTTGAAACAAAGTGCACGAATGGTTCCAATCTGGGACGAATAAAGATTAAAAGAAAAGAGATGATCAACCTCTTGATGAAGAGGTACCTTGGCCATGTTAGGCTTGCAGGTTTCGTTCATTAGGGGAAAGGTGCTGTCCCGACAGGTCGATTCGACTCTGGCCTTCGAGTGATTCATGACTAATGAGCGGATCAGTGGGAAAGGGATGACTGATATAATGAATGGGGATGAGAGGAATCCTGAATAAGAACTATACTGGCAAACTGGACCGAGCAACTAGCTCAAAGAGAACTTTCAAATTCAGAATGGAATGAATTCCTTGTTTGAGAAATGAAGATCTAGTTGAAACATCATTGCGAAACTGGCTTTAACTAATCATGAAGCATGAAGCTCAAAGATTCTAAATGATGCATGCTGGGCTAAAAGAAAAGAAATCATAAAATAAAATGCAAAGAAAAGGAGAAAATAACAAATACTCAAGGATAATATTGCTAGACAAAATGAATAAGGGCCAAGACACTTCGCATCCCCGACGTGCGATAGAATCCATCGTCCCCAAACCATATCATCTAACAGCCTATCCAACGATTAACAGTGCGCACTTAGATCATCCTCATTTTTTTTAAAGGGGAACTCAAATCCTAGAACACACTGAGAACCAGCCGGTCCTTGAGATGATATAATAGAGTAGATACATATAGTAATGCCGAGTTTAAGGTTAGAAATACTTACCTGAACTTACCTGACGGATTGTCTTTTGATTTTTTTGATTTTTCTAATTTTTGTGGTTTTTTTGAATTTTTTGGATTTTCAAAATAAATAAAGCAATGAAGAGCAAGATGCAAACTCAATATGCACCAAAACAATTGAAGAATTCAAAGCACAAGCACAAATACATCTTGAGTTGGCAAAAGAGTCATGACAATGCAAAGGAATCATCCAATAAATGTTCAACCCAGAACGTGACAGGCTGACTGTTGCTATTTGAATGAGAACACAGCAATGAAACTGTCGCGACTAGGTGGTGACGTGTCGATACGTCGCGACCTCAGTTTTGTGCCCATAGTGCAATTAGCAGCCCGAGAGCTTCATGTTTGCTTCCCACTTGGACTCCCAAAGCTCCCTAGTCTGGTTCTAACTCCCTTTAGCCCTTCTAAACTCTCTCCCACCATGAATAGGAGTTCTAAATGCCTATAAGGGGGAAGAGGCCAAATTTGGAGTTCACAACCTCCCTTCTTCTCTTCAAGTCCCCAAGGCTCCCATGGCCATGAAGAGAGCTCCAAGTGCTCCCATGGGTGAAGAGGCTTCCTATGGAGGTCTCAAGCATGCTCGGACATCCTATAGTGAGCTCTTGAGGCTGACGGAGGTTCCTAATCATCTAAGTAGCAATGCCAATGTGAGAAAGGTGATGATCAGTCTGTCCCTATGTAATTTTAATTACATATTTATTTTGGTGATTAACAAAACCCTATCAAAATTTCTAACATGTATTTCATAAGTCTTAAGTACAGGAAATATACCAAGGTCAAACAAGTCAATATTGGTAAGTATCACCTCTCTGAAGCTTTAATCATTTCTAGATTATATTTCTCTAAGACCACATCGACTTCTGTTGAAAGTCACAACGACTTCCTTTATGTATATTGATTTCAATAATGCTATAACGATTTCATAAGTGTCTTAACGATTTCTTTATTAGACAGTAACATCGTTTGGTTACAAACAAGTCGCTCCCGTAACGATTCCTTAAGTTATCACAACGATTTCTTTAGATCTCGTAACGACTTGCCCATCGTAACGATTCCTTAAAGTTATCGCAACGATTTCTTTAGAACTCGTAACGACTTGCCCGTCACAACGATTTCTTTAGTGCTCACAACGATTTCTTTAGCGCTCATAACGATTTGCTTTGTGCAACGATTTCTTTAGCGCTCACAACGATTTCTTTAGCGCTCATAACGATTTGCTTTGCACAACGATTTCTTTAGCGCTCACAACGATTTCTTTAGCGCTCATAACGATTTACTTTGTGCAACGATTTCTTTAATGCTCATAACGATTTCTTTAGCGCTCATAACGATTTGCTTTGTGCAACGATTTCTTTAGCGCTCATAACGATTTGCTTTGTGCAACGATTTCTTTAAGGCTCACAATGATTTCTTTAGCGCTCATAACGATTTGCTCTCTATAACGATTTCTTTAATATTCATAACGATTCCTTTAATGAGTACAATGATTTGCTTTATATAATGATTTGCTCAGTGTTTATTACAATCTCTTCAGAACAATGATTTCATAAGTCATATGGGCATCAATTTTATGTTTTATATCGACTTAATATTTACATTATTTCTGAAAGCGTTGAATAGTCAAAGTCTTCGCATATCTGTCTGACTACTGTGCATTTAATGAAGACAGAACGCATCTCTACATGCATGCAGAAGAGATCTTTCCATTATCATGCATACTCTGTTAACATCTTTCTGATATAGCAAAGTGGAATTACTATTTTGGTGAATATTCATATCAAAGTTTACTGACAACAAAAGACAGCGTAGCTGTCTACTGTTCTAGCATTTAATGTATGCAGGATCCTAAAAATATTTTATCATACAACGTCAGATCATATAGAAGCCAGAAGATCTCATCTCTTTGCGTGCACAAATGAACAAAAGACTGTTGACTGGAAGCTTCCAAGTGTCAAGCAGTCTAACGTCTACCAAACTAAGAGACAACAGTTACTTCAATGACTACATTTCAAATTGGAGATATAAATTCAAGATAGCAGCTCCAGAAGAAAACATATAGAAGAGAGAGACTTACTATTGTAGAACAAGAAAGCTTTGCAGATCTTCTGAAAGAATCCGAGAGCCAAGAATTCAAATTCCAGTGTGTCTTTATCTCTTTGCTCTCTGTGCTGTAATAGAAATCCTAAGAGAGCCAGTGTAGTTCTGAGAGAATGCCTTGTTTAGATTATTTGCTCTCAGTGCTAGTAGCTTCAGATCTTGACTTTCTAAAGCTTGATCTAGGGGCTTGAATTCCTCCTTATTCTTTTTGTGTTGTAGTTCCCTTCTGTTGTGAAGGAAGACCTGGTGGGGAACCAGGGTGTTGTGTTCCCTTCTGTTGTGAAGGAAGACCTGGTGAGGGATCCAGGGTGTTGTAGTTCCCTTCGTGTGAAGGAAGACCAGCTGAGCTGGGTGTTGTATTGTCCATAGGGGGACTGTACCCTAGTTAGTGAAATCCTGAGTTGTTGCTCAGGGACTGGACGTAGGACTCCTAAGGAGATGAGGTCTGAACCAGGATAATTCCTTGTGTTGTGAAATTGCTTATTGTGTGTTTGTCTTTTATACTAACCCTCTCTAACCTTCATCAAAGAACATATTTGTATGAATGTTTTAAGTACAGGTACTAATCAAATATAATTTTGTAAAAGGCCCATTCACCCCCCCCTCTAAGCTCGTCAACTGGGCAACAAGTGGTATCAGAGCGAGTCTCTTCGATAAAGAAGAAAGATCCAACGATCTGAAGAGTAAAGATCCATGGCAGCCCAAGGTAACATTGAAGGTCAGTCTGTCAACCGACCCCCTCTCTTCGATGGTGAAGATTATGCTTATTGGAAGACCAGAATGGAGTACTATCTCCAAGGTCACGACTATCAGATATGTTCAATAGTAGAAGAAGGCGATCTCCTGGTCACAAATGAGTAAGCTCAATGGACAGATGAAGATAGGAAAAAGGTCTCCTTGAACTGTAAGGCTAAGAGTATTCTGTGCTGTGCACTAAGCAAAAAGGAATTCAACAGAGTTTCAGCCTGCAAATCCGCAATGGAGATGTGGGAAAAGCTTAGAATTACCTATGAAGGCACAGACAAGATGAAGGAGAACCAATATGCTATGAGTGCAAGAAACCTGGACATATCAAGGCAGAATGTCCAAAGCTCAAGAAATATGGACACAAGAAAAAGGACAACTTCAGACGATTCAAGAAGTACAAGAAAAAGTCAATGGCAGCCGCTTGGGAAAACAGCAGCGACTCAGACAGTGAGTCAAGCTCAAGAAGTGATAAAGAAGAAGCCAACCTGGCGTTCATGGCAAATACAGATGATAAGGTAACATCTGACTCCTCCTTTGATTCCTGCAATAATTCTGATTCGGATAATTTAGAGGAAGCATTCAATGAACTATACAGTAAATATAGAGAAGTAACCAAACTATTAAAAGTAAGTAAGAAAAATAATGCTTGTTTAGAAAACACAAATTCAGATCTAAAATCAGAAAATGAACAGCTAGAAAAACAGTTAACTGAACTTAAAAGAAGAAACGATTTATTATGTGAAGATCTAAAGGATAAGAATGAACAAATAATTAAATTTGAAAAACAAGCAAACTCGGATGAACTAAAAACAGAGATAAACTCGTTAATAGAAGAGAATAAAAAGTTATCTAGCATATTGGAAAAATTTACAAATTGTAAAAACTCCCTCATATTAAAATGTGCTAGAAGATTAGGTAAGAAGAAAAATAGATTAGGATATACACCCCCAGATAATGAAGAAACTATAGTCTATCCTAAAATATATCCAACACCAAAATTTGTTCCTGAACAAGACATTGCATACAAGGCAGATTTCAAATATATAGAAAAAGTGACAAAATTGTCCTGATGTAGTCACTGTAATAAATTAGGACATATCATAACTACATGTCCAACTAAACATAAGAAATGGATAATAAAAAGGGAAACCAGTGATACTAACCAATCAGGACCGAAAATAACTTGGGTACCTAAAACTTAATGTTTTCATTTCAGAGTAACTCTCAAGCATCCAAATGGTATCTAGACAGTGGATGCTTAAGGCACATGTCAGGTAATCGAAAGCTATTCTCTCATCTTCAAAATGAAGAAGGAACTGTTACATATGGAGATAACGGAAAAGGAACAGTGATAGGCAGTGGTTCTGTGAACAATAAAGGAAAGACAGTTATTGAAGATGTATTGTTTGTCAAAGGGCTAAAACATAATCTTATTAGCATCAGCTAGCTTTGTGACATAGGCCATCAGATTCAGTTTCAAGAGTCAAAGTGCAGCATATTAAAAGATGGAGCAATAATTTTCGAGGCAAATAGAGAAAAGAACTTATATGTGCTCTATCTTGAAGAACTCAAAGATCAAAATGTTTGTTTAGCAGCAAATAAAGATCAATCAACTGAATTGTGGCACAGAAGATTGGGACATTGCAGCATAGATGGTATGAGAAAGTTGTTAAAGAAAAATTTTGTGGAAGGTCTGCCAAAAGTCAGCACTAAGATGGAAGGTATTTGTAGACCCTGTGCTAAAGGAAAGCACTCTAAGAGCTCCTTCAAGTCGAAGACTGTGGTAACCACCTCAAAGCCTTTGGAACTCCTTCATATGGATTTGTTTAGACCAATGAGGACCACCAGTCTTGGAGGAAAGAATTTTGGTTTTGTTATTGTCGATGACTACTCCAGATTTACATGGGTGTCATTCCTAGAACATAAAGATGATACATTTGAAAGCTTTATCAGTTTTAGCAAGAAGGTTCAGAAAGACAAGAAATTCAGTACTGTTAGTATTCGATCAGATCATGGAGGTGAATTTCAGAATGAGAAATTTGCAAAGTTCTGTGAAAATGAAGAGATTGAACACAATTTCTCAGCACCAAGGACACCACAAAAAAATTGAGTTGCTGAGAGGAAGAATAGAACTTTATTGGACATGGCAAGAACAATGTTGTCAGAATATAATTTGCCAAGATACTTTTGGGCTGAAGCAGTGAACACAGCAAGCTATATTATCAACAGAGTAATGATCAGGCCAATCCTAAAGAAGACTGCATATGAATTGTTTAAAGGAAAGAAGCCAAAGATCAGCCACTTTAGGACATTTGGATGTCCTTGCTTCATTCACAATAATGGAAAAAGGGACATTGGTAAGTTGGATGCCAAATCAGATGAAGGTATCTTCATGGGGTATGCTTCTAAACCCAAAGGTTATAGAGTATTTAACAAACGTACCTTATTAATTGAACAGTCTGTGCATATTATTTTTGATGAGACTAACCCTTGCTTGAGGAAGGAAGAAGATAGTGACAATGATGATGCAGATGAACTGTCCAAGAAACTAAAGGATACCTCAATTGAAGACAGGGATGATCCACCTCTGGAAGACTTGCAACAACAAGATAGTACACATGAAAATCTTCCAAAGGAGTGGAGATACAAGAAAGATCACCCACGTGTGAGAACATTATTGGTGATCCATCTGTAGGGGTAAGAACAAGAGGTAATGTAATACCTCGTGATTATCTAGCATTTGTCTCTCAAATAGAGCCTAAGACAGTCAATGAAGCTCTCACTGATGAATCCTAGATTATAGCCATGCAAGATGAACTTAACCAGTTCAAGAGAAACCAAGTATGGTCACTTGTTCCCAGACCATCAGACCATCTAGTTATTGGCACCAAGTGGGTGTTCAGAAACAAATTGGATGAGGCTGGTGTGATCTTAAGAAACAAGGCCAGGATGGTAGCTCAAGGCTACTCCCAAGAGGAAGGCATAGATTTCGATGAAACTTATGCACCTGTAGCTAGACTTGAGTCTATTAGAATTCTATTAGCATATGCATCTGCTTTGGATTTAAAATTATTTCAAATGGATGTTAAATCCGCCTTTTTAAATGGTTTTATTAAGGAGGAAGTGTATGTTGAACAGCCTCCAGGTTTTGATGATACATAATTTCCAAATCATGTTTTTAAACTTCATAAGACATTATATGGTTTAAAGCAAGCACCAAGAGCCTGGTATGAAAGGCTTAGCTCTTTTTTATTAAACCATAGTTTCACTAGAGGACAGGTAGATAGCACTCTATTTGTAAAATCGAAAGTTAAAAGTATATTACTTGTACAGATTTATGTAGATGACATTATTTTTGGATCTACTGATGAATCCCTTTGCAAGTACTTTGAAAAGTTGATGCAGGGAGAGTTTGAGATGAGCATGATGGGGGAGCTAAATTATTTCCTTGGACTACAAATCAAGCAAGGAAAAGATGGCACCCACATTTGTCAAGCAAAATACACCAAGGAGCTTTTGAAGAAATTTGGTTTTGAGAACACAAAGCCACTCCCAACACCCATGAGTACATCTACAAGGATGGATAGTGACAAGGATGGTAAGAAAGTAGATCAAAAGATCTACAGAGGTATGATTAGTTCATTGCTTTACTTAACGGCCAGTAGACCCGATATTCTATTCAGTGTATGCATGTGTGCTAGATATCAAGCAGATCCTAGAGAATCTCACTTAATCTCCGTAAAAAGAATATTTAGATATTTAGCTAGAACTCATGATTTAGGTCTGTGGTATCCAAAATCCTGTGAAATTAATTTAGTAGGATACTCTGATGCTGACTATGCTGGATGCAAAGTAGATAGAAAAAGCACCAGTGGTTGTTGTCAATTCCTTGTAGGGTGTTTGATATCTTGGTCCTCCAAGAAACAAAATTTAGTGGCACTGTCTACATCTGAAGCTGAGTACATGGCTGCTGGAAGTTGCTGTACACAACTCCTATGGATAAAGCAACAACTTGAGGATTTGGACTAAATATCAAATCAATTCCACTATTGTGTGACAACACCAGTGCTATCAATCTCACCAAAAATCCAGTCCAGCATTCAAGGACCAAACATATTGAGGTTAGATATCATTTTATTCGTGATCATATAGCAAATGGTAACATAGAAATATCCTTTATCGACACAAATGGTCAGTTAGCAGATATTTTCACAAAAACCTTACCCGAAGAGAGGTTCACATCTCTTAGAAGGGAATTGGGCATGTGTAATTTTTGAAAAGATTTCTGTGTAAAACTAGCCTATAAATTTTAAGCAAAAAGAAATTTAAATTATCTTTCCTGGCCGCTCTCTTTATAAAGTCTGTTGAGTTGGTCAAACTTATTTGTCATTTTCTGCCACCTTTTTGGTGTCTCACTTTTCGGTAAAGCATTTATTTAACTCCAAAATCGATGTGGGAACAATTCATCTACTATCTTCTACCTTTTTCCCTCTTTCGTCTGGTTGCCTGAGTCGATGCCCTAACGACTCCGACATCGACTCTCTGCTCTTTGAAGCTTCGCTCTCGTTCCCGCGAAGAATTTCTTGAGGGCTTTCACTCCTCCTTCCATCCCAACCCTCCAGAAACCTTTTTCACCTGAATCCATGGCCGCGTCCATCATTTCCGATAGTCTTGGGGGCTACGGCGCTGAGTACCTCTCACCTGAGCAGCAGGAGAGGTTCACATTTGTGAAAACAAAGCTTTATGGCAATAAAGCAGTGGACGTAACTGATCTTGAGAAGAACGGCATGCACATCATAGTGGCCCCCGTGAGCAGAATGCAGTGGTCAGTCATTTCAACCTTCTCAGAGGTAAGCTATCCAGACCTCGTGAAGGCGTTCTATGTTTGCTTGAAATCAGAGGCAGATGGGTCCCTGACATCTTCAGTCAAGGGAACCCCGATCAAGATTGATCATGATCTCCTGAAGACTCTGTTTGATGTAAGCACGACCGTTCACAATGGAATTCACACTGTGGATACCCAGGTCAAGGGTCTCGGAATCATTGGTCCTGAATTCCGGCTGAGAGATGGGAAAATAGACATAAATCAACTGAATGCATTCAACCGTCTCCTGCATTTTATAGTCTGTCAGATACTCATTCCTAGAAGTGCTACTTTCTCTACCTGTACCAAGGCTGATTCGGACATGATGTTCTGGGCCATCCAGAACAAGGAGATTAACATGGCCGAAGTGATGATAGAGAGGATGAAGTTTGCTCGTGATCAAATTTGGGACACGAAGAGCAAACTGAATGTTTCTCTACCCTACGCCCATTTGCTCACCAAGATTTTCAAACACTTTGGTGTTGACCTGTCTGGGGCAGTAGTCGAAAAGATGGGCCAGAGCATTAGGTCTAGAAATCTTAGAAAAAGTGGTTTCTCAGTCTTCAATGGAGTATGGTCCAAGATCTCTGTGGCTGAGGGTGAACCCATCATCGGGGAAGCCCAAGACGTCCAGCAAGAAGTAGCAGCAGCTATAGCAGAACCAGCAGCTGTGGCCTCAGCAGTTCCAGAACTAGAGGAAGTGGCACCTGCAGCACCCCCTGTCATGGCAGCAACAGCAGAAGAGCTAGCAGTAGCAGCAGACTCACAAATTGTAGAAGATATTCCGGAAGCACCAGCAAGAATAGCAGTGGAAGTTACTGACAGAAGGATTGAGGACATTTCTCCTGAGGTGATTGTCCCCATTGTATCTACAGCAGCAGATCCTCTACCCTCCTCCATTGTAGCTTCTATACTTCGAGAGGTATTGGATTCCATTCATTCCACCCCAGTCACTCCAGAATCTAGTGGAAGGTCGGTGGAAGAGGCTGTGGCATCAGGCCACATTGAAGAATCGGTGGCAGCAGCACCAATTCAGGAGGAGCAAACAGTTGCTCAAGAAGATACTATAATGGGAGATGCTCCTATTTAGGGAGAGCAAGAGAGTATTGAAGGAGATGCTCCTGTTGAGGGGGAGCAGTCAAAGGAAGATCAAGCGGAGACAGCTGTGGCATCAGGCCACACTGACATTTCTATGGCAGCAGAATCAGCTCCAGCAGCAAAAGCAGCACGCACTAATGTGCCAATGAGCAATGTGCCTGCTGAAGAAGTTTTTCCCAATACAGAGGATGATGGACCTCAGGGGGAGAGACATGACAATCCCTCAGATAATGATGCTAGAGATGGGGAGACTGCTAGCTTCTCAGAATCTGATGATGATGGTCAGCAGCCTCCAGCAACAGAGGCAAGGAAGAAAGGAAAAGAAGTGGCATCTGGAGTCCCTCTCCTAGCAGACACTCCTTTGAGAGGCAGGTGAGACATAAGATTGTCATAAATTTGAAGCCTGTCATTGAAAGATTAGATACTCAAGGTGAGATCTTGTGCTCTGTTCAATCTGATGTGAACTCCATTTTCATGAGCCAAGCATCCACCACTAAGGAAATTTCTCAAATCAGAAATGCCATGAAGTGGTTCAACAGAGAGTTGGGGAGCATGAAGACAATGTTGTCTGAGTTGTTGAAGGTAGTTGGAGCTCAGAACATTGATGCTGCTACCCCTAGGCCATCAGGGCCATCTGTTCCAGAGTCAGGGCCAGCACCAACAGCAGCAACAACAGAGGTCAGTGTGCAAAGGCCATCCATGCCAGCTGAGCAGGTAGTAGGGCCACCAGGGGCAACCGAGAAGGTGTCAGGGCCATCAGGTCCAATGGAGTCTGAACTTGTCCAGAGTATGGCTGAAGAAGAGATCTTGGCTCCTGTGCCCCCAGCTCCCTCTTCTTCTCAAACACATGTTCCTCCATCCCCACCTTCATCCTCTACAGCTCCACCTGCCCCACAGACCTTCAAGAAACCTCATCCCAAACCTATCTCTTCACCAACACCCTTTCCCTCTGAATCCACTTCTTCTCCTGCCTCCTCTACTCATATTCTTCCACCTCCTCCTGTCTTTGAGGCTCCTCCAGCATCCTCTACTGGGCCCTCATCCTCCTCTGGTCCCTCCTTTGGACCAGTTGATGACATCCCTTCTTCTTCTGATTCACTTCTTCATCCTTCTCCTCCACCTTCCTTCATTACCATAATTCCTAAGCGAGCTCAACTTGACTCTCCCTTTCTTGCAAAAGTAAAGGATGAGTTTGAAGAAGCAATTCTCAGGTTAGTCCTGAAAGTTTGGGATCACATTCATAGGGCAGAATCTTCTAGTTCTGCTCCTAAAAAGAGGAAAATCTCTTCTACTTCATCTCTTTCCTCTGAACCCCAATTTCCCCCTCTGTGCTTCTCTCTCACAGTGGACAACAAAAATAAACCACTGTATAGGGAGTATCTTTAGAAGGTTGTCTTTGTCACCATCATCAACCTTCCATTCCTTAACCTTACAGACCACTTAAACATTGTTCTCCCTATACTCCCCTTACCAAAACTGAAAAATCCAAAATCTTCTCTGTTGCTCATTCCAAAACTGAAGAGCAATGGGGCAAGGGCCACAAAGAACTTTTTAAGAGATATATTCTCGCCAAGTCTGCCAGATTCCCTCCAAGGGACCATTCCCTCACCCTCTCAGAATGGTTTCAAATCCACCATAAAGATTCTTGGGGGCCTTTCATTCAGAAAGAGATCAAGATGGTCAGACACTTCCTATTGTTCAATAACTACAGATATGTCCATCGACTTCCTGAAGTTCAACTGAGCCAGTTCAAGCAGGCTATCCAAGCTCTCAGTCCAGGCATTGCTCACACTGAAGCTGTTCAGATAGACTTTGCTACCCTTCAGGTGCCTGATGAGATTTCTCTTCCCCAGATCCACTTCCTTATCATGGAATCCTCTGTTGGGTCTATCATCTTTGAACGCTTTGTTAGAGTGATGGGAAGAATCAAGGTACAGAAAGGCTTTCTGGTTGCATTTCATATATTTCTCTTTAGAGAATATCACCAGGGCCATGTCAGTACTGAGGTTCTTGCACCTATTCTGTCAGAATGTGAGAGACTAACTCCCTCAGAGTGGACCAGATTCTATCCCTTATCTGCTTAGAATGAAGCTCAAGTCAGGGAAGGGAAACCTACAGTTTCTCCTGCTACGTTTTTGGACATGAACTCCATTCACCTTGTAAATGATCCCCTTAAGGCTTGGGAGGAAAGGTACAAGGTGTTTGTAGCCATGCGCCAAGCTCTTAGGCAGAAACAAAATTACTACCCTGTAACAATGGATCAGTTTCTTGCTTGTGCCAGTTTCGGGTCAATTCTCTTCCTCAAAATAACCATGGATAAGGACTCATACGCTGATTTTCTTTCCCAGCAGCTCACTCTTCATCTCCGAAGGATGGCTCCCTCCATGGGACTAGCCTATTCTTTATCTCCTGGGGTGTTCAAGCTGTATTTTGAAAAGCAGGTAGAGCAGGCATGGGAAACCATTTCTCATTTTGCCTCTCTTTTGTCTCCTGCTTATTATTTACCTGTACCTCATCAGAATTAATGAAATATCTTTGCTTGCCTGTCCTTCAATCTTTTCTCTTCATTCTTTGTCTCAGATTATCTTTTTGCTTAATGACAAAAAGGGGGAGAAAAATAGCATGTCTGAAATACATTCCGTAAATAGTCAAAAAAAATTTTTATTCATGCTTATTGATAAGTTTTGTCATCACCAAAAAGGGGGAGATTGATGATCAGTCTGTCCCCATATAATTTTAATTACATATTTATTTTGGTGATTAAAAAAACCCTATCAAAATTTCTAACATATATTTCATAAGTCTTAAGTACAGGAAATATACCAAGGTCAAACAAGCCAACATTGGTAAGTATCACTTCTCTGAAGCTTTAATCATTTCTAGATTATATTTCTCTAAGACCACATCGACTTCTGTTGAAAGTCACAACGACTTCCTTTATGTATATCGATTTCAATAAAGCTATAACGATTTCATAAGTGTCTTAACGATTTCTTTATAAGACAGTAACATCGTTTGGTTACAAACAAGTCGCTCCCGTAACGATTCCTTAAGTTATCGCAACGATTTCTTTAGAACTCGTAACGACTTGCCCATCGTAATGATTCCTTAAAGTTATCGCAACGATTTCTTTAGAACTCGTAACGACTTGCCCGTCGCAACGATTTCTTTAGTGCTCACAACGATTTCTTTAGCGCTCATAACGATTTGCTTTGTGCAACGATTTCTTTAGCGCTCACAACAATTTCTTTAGCGCTCATAACGATTTGCTTTGCGCAATGATTTCTTTAGCGCTCACAACGATTTCTTTAGCGCTCATAATGATTTGCTTTGTGCAACGATTTCTTTAGCACTCACAACGATTTCTTTAGCGCTCACAACGATTTCTTTAGCGCTCATAACGATTTGCTTTGTGCAACGATTTCTTAGCGCTCACAATGATTTCTTTAGCGCTCATAACGATTTGCTTTGTGCAACGATTTCTTGAGCGCTCATAACGATTTGCTCTCTATAACGATTTCTTTAATATTCATAACGATTCCTTTAATGAGTACAACTATTTGCTTTATATAACGATTTGCTCCGTGTTTATTACAATCTCTTCAGAACAACAATTTCATAAGTCATATGGGCATCGATTTTATGTTTTATATCGACTTAATATTTACATTATTTCTGAAAGCGTTGAATAGTCAAAGTCTTCGCATATCTGTCTGACTGCTGTGCATTTAATGAAGATAGAACACATCTCTGCATGCATGCAGAAGAGATCTTTCCATTATCATGCATACTCTGTTAACATCTTTCTGATATAGTAAAGTGGAATTACTATTTTGGTGAATATTCATATCAAAGTTTACTGACAACAAAAGACAGCGTAGCTGTCTACTGTTCTAGCATTTAATGTATGGAGGATCCTAAAGATATTTTGTCATACAACGTCGGATCATATAGAAGCCAGAAGATCTCATCTCTTTGCGTGCACAAATGAACAAAAGACTGTTGACTGGAAGCTTCCAAGTGTCAAGCAGTCTAACGTCTACCAAACTAAGAGACAACGGTTACTTCAACGACTACATTTCAAATTGGAGATATAAATTCAAGATAGCAGCTCCAGAAGAAAACATATAGAAGAGGGAGACTTACTATTGTAGAATAAAAAGCTTTGAAGATCTTCTGAAAGAATCCGAGAGCCAAGAATTCAAATTCCAGTGTGTCTTTAGCTCTTTGCTCTCTGTGCTGTAATAGAAATCCTAAGAGAGCCAGTGTAGTTCTGAGAGAGTGCCTTGTTTAGATTATTTGCTCTCAGTGCTAGTAGCTTCAGATCTTGACTTGCTAAAGCTTGATCTAGGGGCTTGAATTCCTCCTTATTCTTTTTCTGTTGTAGTTCCCTTCTGTTGTGAAGGAAGACCTGATGGGGAACCAGGGTGTTGTGTTCCCTTCTGTTGTGAAGGAAGACCTGGTGAGGGATCCAGGGTGTTGTAGTTCCCTTCGTGTGAAGGAAGACCAGCTGAGTTGGGTGTTGTATTGTCCATAGGGGGACTGTACCCTAGTTAGTGAAATCCTGAGTTGTTGCTCAGGGACTTGACGTAGGACTCCTAAGGAGAGGAGGTCTGAACCAGGATAATTCCTTGTGTTGTGAAATTGCTTATTGTGAGTTTGTCTTTTATACTAACCTTCTCTAACCTTCATCGAAGAACATATTTGTATGAATGTTTTAAGTACAGGTACTAATCAAATATAATTTTGTAAAAGGCCCATTCACCCCCCTCTGGGCTCGTCAACTGGGCAACAAAAGGTATGTAAAGTGATCTTTTCAATTTTATGTGAATTTTAACTCCGAATTTTTAAATTAATGCACCTTCTTCTCCTCTCTTTTCCTTTTTTTTTTCTTCTCCTCTAGCTGTTCCCCGGCTCCCGCCGATACTCTAAGCTCACTTGGATAGCACCCATAATCAAAGTTCTACCCATGCATGTGATTTGTGCTTTAAGAGAGTGGGGTTTAGGGGGTATCTTGATAGCCGCCCATAACTATCATAAGATCTCATTTGATTGGCTTAGCATCACTGCCTTGATAGAACTATGGCACCCACAAACCCATACCTTTCTCTTCCCAAAATTTGAGGCCACCGTCTTACTTGAGGAGGTTGAAGTGTTCATGGCCCTACCCAAGACCACACGGGGAGATGTGCAAAAGACATGTTACACCATTGAGCCTATTAACCCAAAACTCATCCTAGGTGAATTTATGATGGATCTCGGAGATGTGTACACCATGATTAGCCCTCAACATATTCACCTAATCCCCTTGTCTAAGTGGGTCATATCTCATTGCAAGAGTAAGTGCGGGAATTACCAAGAAATAGCCAAAGCCGTAGTTATATGCTTGTATGGGGTGGTACTCTTCCCATCTGGGGATCACCTCTTAGACCATGCAAATTTGAGTGCCATTAGCGGGGTATGGCGGGGACTCTCCCTCTCTCATTCAGTTTTAGCCTTCCTCTATGCGGGACTCACATCGGCGGCTTCGGGGGCCCACTCTATGGTTTTATGATCTCTTGGAGTGCTGTAGAAAACCCCACTACAGAAAGACAGATCTTTGGGTGCCACCCTTTGTGCTTCATCGATGGAGTGGCCAAGTTCTCCGATCATGTTGTATGCAGGACAACAGATAAGAAGACTCGAAGTACATGGCGGCTTTACCTCAACACACTCACAATAGAGCACTTCGCCATAGACATCACGGTGCTATGCGGAGTGGACATACGACTCCCCCTTGGGTGTGGACTGGACCTACAGCTTGTGGAGAACATGGCGATGGTTCTCTACAACCCACACAGGTGCTATCTTCAGATCAGGAAGCCTAGGACAAAGCTACTTCAGTCGTCACACTTGCCTCCTATGAAAGCGAGGCGCTTGGGAGATCCGGAGGACGAGCAGGTCGTGCAGAGCGTGCTAGTGATGTGGCGCGTGTGTGCCACTCATGCTCTACCACCCACAGTGCACGCGAGAAGCGTGAGACATATCTGGCTTACCTCCAGGAGTACAGAGAGATTCGGCCACGTGGGTACCGCGAGCTTGCGAATGATTGTATTTTTTTGGAGATTTTGAGAGATTTGAGGTGTTGGGAATGTGAGAGTGATGTACCAGACATTTTATGAAGATTTTAAGCTCTTATTTGACGTATGCATTTGGGATTTGCAATAAAAATGTGATTTTTTTTGGAGTTCTGTGAAAAGACTGATAAGGCGACAACCTCAACGTCGCGACTTGGAATGTGACAGGTCAACTGTCACGAACTGCTTTTAGAACCTGACAGGATCCATGTCGCGACAATAAATGAACGCGACACACATCTTGTCGCGACCATAGGGCCTAGGCGATTTGAATTCTGGGCCCACGCCTCCTTCTGTTCTTCCCTCTTTCACTTCTCTCTCTTCCCTCTTTCCTCCCTCCACTGATCGGGACCTCTCTCCTTCTCCTGCTTCTTACTCCGGTGGCCCCTAGCTGGCGGCGGGCCTTCCCCTATTTTCTCCTCTTTTCTTGCTTCTCCTGGCCTTCTTCCTCTCCCCTTGCTTCTCTTCCTTCCCCACTGCCCCCTAGAGGCGATGGAGGGTGGCGAAGGTGGCGACGACGATGGGCGCACGCAAAGGTCCAAACGAACCATAAGCCACCAGCGGATGGCAGAGGGAGCCTCTACGGCAACGGGGGAGGAAGCTTTGGCCCTCCCTATAGAGATAGACCCTCCAGAGGCGCCGGGCGAGGAAGAGGCGGCCAGCCCCAAGAAGGTGAGTGGCCAAACCCTAAACCCTGTGCGATTTGATGGTATAAGCGGTGTTAACAAGGTGCTAGGCACCTATGTAGGGCATGTTCCCAAGGTGAAAGTCACCGGGGAATGGCCATTAGCCGTCCCCAGTCACCCTGTGAACGCTACAGTGTCCCTGTTGCATTACCAGGGTGAACGCGACACACCGGGTGTCACATTCAGAAGGAAACGGCCCAACCTATCACCGTCAGGAACCTGAACGTGATGTCCATTGTGTCGCATTCAGAAGGCGACAGAGCCCTTGTCGCGATCTGAACATACTATTATTGTGTAGACTTTGACTAATTTTATGCTTTTTATGGCTATTTTGCAGAGCGAGCTATGGTCCCGACTGGGATGGGCCGTCGTCCGGGCAGTCTATCAGGGACTACCGGACTTCTAGAGGACGAGGTTGGAGGAGATGGGGTTCGGCCCATTTCTTAGGTTAGATGAGCTCACGCTTGATGTGGCGCTGATCCAGGCATTGAAGGAGCGGTGGAACCCCGAGTGCCACGCCTTCCTCCTCCCGTGGGGTCACATGATCCCCACATTGGAGGACTTGGCATGGATCATCGGCCTAAGGGTGGATGGCTAGGCGGTGATAGGGGTGACCTATACCTGCTACCAGGAGATGGTGGAGAGACTCCTAGGGTTGGAGGTGACGAGGGAGAGGTCATCCCTTGTGCCGAGGACGAGGCTGCATGCAAGCTTGGGAGTGGTGGACGCTCGCCACCAGACCAGAGAGGGCCAGGCGGAGTACATGGCCCGGCTGATGGCGGATTCCAGAACGGCATTGGCGGAGGAGGAGGGAGCAGCGACGGATAGGGATTTGAGGCGCTTCCTGATCCAAGGGGACTCAGTGAGCTGTAGGTGCCTGCCCCTACTAGAGGACCTGACCCAGGTGGGTAGCTATGCATGGGGTGCGGCCCTTCTGGCCCACCTCTTTGATAGCCTGGGTACCTCCGGTAGGGAGATAAAATGGCCGGGTTCTTTCTGTTCTTACAGGTACGCTTCTCACCCTTACCCTTTATTACTTTTCCTACTTATTTTAATTGATTGTGATACTAACTATGTTGTTTTACAGGTGTGGGCCTATCACTATCTTCCCTCCCTAGGCCGGGGAGTGCCGAGGCGGCCGGGCGCTGTGCCGCTCCTGCAGCGCTGGCGGTTCCGCCGCAACGAGCGGTCCCTGCACCTGCAGGTGACCGTCATCCAAGATGCGTTGGACGCCATCCCCTTCGGACACGTGAGTAATTCTACACTTGAAACCCTTCTTTTCTTTATCACTGACAATCGACTAATGTGTTTCTATCTGTGATGTGCAGGTCGAGTGGACTCCCTATGCTGGGGACGATGACAGCGACCAGTCGTGGGTGGAGCAGGGCTGCCCCTACTTCGGTAGGGAGATCTGGCTCCACGCCTTCAACACGGTGGTACCACTCCACCTATGGCTGGTTACGATGACACTGGGGCTCCATCAGGCGGTGGTGGAGTTCTCAACCCGGCAGAGGCTGTAGGAGAGGCCGGGTCGCAGCTTCCGAGGCATCCATCAAGTCACTGACTGGAGGGAACGAGCTCAGGAGCAGCTTGACGATTGGCGGCAGCAGGGCCGAGTGGTGACCTCCGAGGCCACCAGCGACGAGGACTACTTTTGTGCCTACACACGGTGGTACGGGGCCCAGGTCTACAGGGGGACCCGACGACCGGTGAGTGTTACTAGCTTAGCCTTTTCTAAATATTTTAATTGTTAATTCCTTGGCTAACTTGACCTGTGTTTGTAGCTCAACCCCGAGGGTCGGATCGCCTCCCTTGAGGGTGTCCTCCACTCCATGATCTAGCAGAGGGATGACCTCCAGCGGAATGTGACCGAGATGGTGAGTGCTCTGCTTCCTGTCCCTTCTATTCTTGACTTTAGTTGACTGACTCCTATGGTCTTCCTTGCAGCGCATCGAGCTGGAGCGGGCGCAGCAAATGGTGGGAGGTGCTTCTACTTCCCGAGATGAGCCTGGTCGCTCTGTGTTGGAGGGTCAGCTGGCAGCCGCAGTGGCCCGAGCAGAGGAGGCCATGGCCCAGTCACGTGAGCAGGTGAGTTATTAACTACATGCCCCTTGTTCTTTATTTCCTTTATTGACAAGATGTTTGACTTGCAGGAGGTGGAGCTGAGGGACGCACTAGCGTGGATGACTGCGCTAGAGGCGGAGATAGCGGAGGTACGCCTACGCCCCCAGGCGGACGAGGCGACGGGGCTACGCCGAGAGGTGGACGAGCTCCGTTCACAGCTGGGGAAGGAGCGCGAGACCATCCTGGTACTCAGTGTGGAGATGAGGGGGCTGGAGAGAGCCCTGTCGCTGGTCAGCCGGAGCCGCACCTTAGACAACAGGAGCGGTGCCCCTAGCGGGTCGGCAGGTCATTACTTGACAGGTTCCTCCGGACGATGGAGGAACGAGGAGGAGGGATGACGACGCGAGGGAGTGGCTGAGGAGAGCACAACAGGACCGAGTGAGATGGCCCCTTCACCTTCTCGCTCGCCTGAGGGTACAGGGGAGAGTGGTTGAGGGCTTGTACTTTTTTTTCCCTTTTGTTCATGTATTATGATGATGATGATGCAAATATAGCATGAAATGGAATGGAATCTTTTTGGCTATGAAATGTGACTATGTGAGAGTGATGAGTAAGACACGAGTGTCGCTTTCTTTTCTTCTACTGCGACTTACACACTTAAGAAGACTACGAAACAAGTTAGATCTGTTCTTCGACTTAGCCCCTTGCCTTAAGCATGACGAGTGACCAAACTTGATAAATGGTCAAGGGGCTAAGCCTTATTAAATAGGCGGAAAGACATAAATAAATAAATGACATGCATGAATGAATGAGTGAAGTATTTTTGGGGTTTTGAAAACTTTTTTTTTTGAATTTTTGGAATTTTGAAATATTTGATGTTTTGGGAGTTTTGAAATATTTGATTTTTTTAGAGTTTTGAAATATTTGATTTTTTTGGAGTTTTAAAATAGTTGATTTTTTTTTTTGGGTTTTGAAATATTCGATTTTTTAGAGTTTTGAAATATTTGATTTTTTTGTTTTGAAATATTTGATTTTTTTTTTTAGTTTTAAAAGATGCCGAAAGCCGACGTTAGCCCTTCCTAAAATAAGACACGTGAGGTGGAGGGTACTCGCCCTTTCGGGCCACAACACATAGACCAATTTAAACCGCTGGTTTGGAGTCTTGGTCACCACCCCTTCTCGCCAAGGACCTTACTAAAGTAGGACGTGCATTTAGGGATGACATGCCATGGACAACTGCCCCTAGATGATAGTGCAGCTAATTAGGCCATACCTAAGAGATGATCCAATCTTATTGAGGGAAATGGAAGACTATTTAAGGAAAGTCTAATGTGGGTTTAAGGATGTTGGGTTCGGCTTCTCCTCGCAACATACCCTTCAAAGATTAGGTCTTTTGCGTAGGGACTTTGTGGTCTTTTCTATGGATTTGCACTATCTGGGGCATGCGTACGACTGGGCTCATGAGCGTCCCGCGAGGACTTTGCCACTCTTTGCCATGCCCCTATTCCATCGTGTATTTATTTTTTTCTTTTATCCTTTCTTTTGTTTCTTTTGTTCTTTTGCCTTTGTTATTTGACCATCCCTGTTTGAGACTTCCTCTCGTCAGGGCATGTTTAAGGTTGACTACCTCGCCCTTACGACCCTTTCCCCTACACTTCGACCGATTTGGAAGAGAACGACCATCACATCGCTAAAGTAGGGCCCACATAGCTACGGTATCTACTAAGCGCAGTTGACTGGGCTTGCTGTGTGTGTGTGTGTTGGTCCTAACTTAGGTCAACCCTTGACGATTGGGGAAGAGACTTCGAAGTCTTAACACAGGGTTATCCCTAATCTAAGTGTTGTGGCCTTACACCTATAGACCTAAGGATAGAACCTTTTGAGGTACAACCCATTCCACGGATGTGACAATTCTACGCCCTCAGCATTGGTTAGGTGGTAGGCATTTTCTGGATGCACTTCCTTCACAATGTACGGACCTTCCCAATTTGGTTGCAATTTAGACCTTGGAGCTCCAGGTTTGATAAAAATGTGTTTCAAGACCATATCACCCTCTTGGAATTTTCGTTCAATTACCTTCTTTTCAAAAGACCTTAAGATTCACCTTTGGTATGAGAGTACATGATCGGCCGCCATAAGTCGCCTTTCATCTAAGAGTTCCAATTGGACTAGCAACGTCTCTCGACGTTCATCAAGATTAAGTTTCTTATCTAATTGGACTCTTGGTGAGGGGATCAAGATCTCGTATGGAACTACCTCCTCCATCCCATAAGTGAGGGCATACGGGGTTTGTCTCGTGGGAGTACGGACAGAGGTATGATAAGCCCATAGAGCTTCTATTAGCTTTTCTGGCCAATCAACGAATTTATGCGATTCACAAGTTTTCTTCAAGATTTTAAGAAGGGTTTTATTTGTTGCTTCAGCTTGGCCATTGCCTTGTGGGTAATATGGAGATGAATGATGCAGAGTGATGTTGTATTTCTTATAGAGGTCCTGAAGTTCTTGTGAGATGAATTGCGGCCCGTTGTCTGTGACGATGCTGTTTGGCACCCCGAACCGTGAAATGATATTCTTCATGATAAAGTGACATACTGTGGATGCTTTGATTTATACAAATGCTTCTACCTCTGCCCACTTAGTGTAATACTCAGTTGTTGTTAGGATGAAGGATTTTTGTTTGGTTTGAGCATTAGGATCACCAAGGGGGCCAACAATATCAAAAGCCAACATGGAGAATGGCTAAGGCGTGGAGAGTGGATGAAGTGCGGATGAAGGAGCATGAATTTTATCAGCATAGAGTTGGCATTTGACACACCTACGGACGTAGATGGCACAGTCTTCCTCTAGGGTTTGCCAGTAGTAGCCCTGCCTAATGATCATCTTAGCAAGCATCTGACTGTTGACATGCCCTTTGCATTCACTAGCATGGGCTCCTTCTACCACTTTCCAAGCTTCATCATCATTAAGACATCTCAGAAGAGCTCCATTAAGAGCCCGCCTGTACAAAACTTCTCCAACGACTGTATACCTTAAGGCGGCTCTTCTTATGGCCTTGTGATCCTCTGAATTTGCCCCCTCGGAATACGACCCATCCTTACAGTACTGCTCAATCTCAAAATACCATGGCAATTCCTCTTCATCCAAGATTTCCTCAAGCTTAGTTAGCATGACTTGTTGCACTTCTCTCTTCCTAGCCCTCTCTTCTAAGGTTGAACTAAGGTTCTTGAACCAAGGATCTTGGGGAGATGGAACATCGAGCCGTTGGACGACAATTGTTTCGGTCTGGCGACTAAGAGGGAAGGATAGATAAGAAGCTAGTAATGCCAAGGCGTCAGCCAGAATGTTATGTGAGCGAGGTGTGTGGACATAGATAAGCTTGCGGAACTGCCTTGCTAACAACATGACCAAATCTTGATATGGTTTAAGCTTTGGGTCACGAGTGCGGTAAGTTGAGAGCACCTGCCGCAGAACAAGCTGAGAGTCTCCTATGATTCTAAGGTGAGATGCACCTAAGATATAAGCATGTTTAAGACCATCTAGGAGAGATTCATACACATACATGTTGTTAGTGGCGGAGAAGGTGAGTTGAAAAGCGATGGGGATGGTAATACCCTCTGGGGTGAGCAGCACGGCTCCAATGCCTCGTCCCTGAGAGTTGAGCGCACCATCAAAATGGAGGGACCAGAAGGGATCTTTGGGGATGACCGAGAGATCTTCATCAGGGAATTCCTCTCGGATGGAATCGTTGTGAGGGAGTGGCAAATGGGAAAGGTGCTCGGCGATGGCATACCCTTTTATGGCCTTTTGGACCATAAAAGGGATGTCGAATTGGGAGAGGAAGCTGTGTGGATCCATTCTCGAGATCAACTTGACCTTGTGGGCAAGAAAATAATGCTTGAGTTTTTGAACTACCCACACGAGCACGACACAAGTTCTGTCTGTGGTGGTGTACTTGGATTCTGCGGTGTTGAAGAGCCTAGAAAGATAGTATGCTGCCCTTTCTTTTCTAGATTCATCATGTTGTGCAAGGACAACACCTAGGGAGTCCTCAATGATTGAGAGATATAGGATTAGTGGCTTCCCGGGTACAGGAGGTTGCAAAATTGGGGGATTTATGAGATACCTCTTCAAATCATCAAAGGCTTCTCGTCACTTGTCATTCCATTCGAACTTCGCCTCTCCTTTCAAGAGATCATAGAATGGGCGGCATCTTTGTGAATGTTGTGATATGAATCTTCTAATGAATTGCAGACGCCCAATCAAGCCTCTCAGTTGCGAGATGTTTCTTGGAGGCGGCATTTCCACAATAGCCTTGGCCTTGTTTGGATCAATTTCAATTCCCCACTTACTAACTATGAAGCCCAACAACTTTCCTGACGATACCCCAAACACACACTTCTTTGGATTCATCCTCAGTTTGTACTCCCTTGACCTTTGCAACACCTTGGCGAGGATCTCGGGGTGTTCTCTTCTGGTTCTTGGCTTCACTAAAATATCATCCACGTACACTTCTACATAGACATGCATCATATCATGGAAGATGGCCATCATCACCCTTTGATAGGTAGCCCCAGCATTCTTTAGCCCAAACGGCATGACTACATAACAGTATGTTCCCTAGGGCATGGTGAAGGAAGTTTTCTCTTGATCTTCAGAAGCTAGACGGATTTGGTTATAGCCTGAATACCCACCCATGAATGAGAGGGTTTCATACCCAGCAGTGTTATCAATCAGCACATCAATGTGAGGAAGCGGGAAGTCATCCTTTGGACATGCCCTATTTAAGTCCCGGAAGTCAATACAGATTCTGACCTTTCCATCCTTCTTCATGACTGGGACTATATTCGCCACCCAATTTGGATAAAGCACTACCCTGATGAATCTAGCCTTGTGGAGTTTGTCTACTTCGTCCTTCATCTTCAGGGACATAAGTGGGTGGAACCTTATAAGTTTTTGCTTTATGGCCTTTGCCCCTTCTTTCAACACAAGTCGGTGCTCCACTAATGAGGGGTCTAGGCTGGGCATGTCTTCATATGACCAGGCAAATGTGTCCTTATACTCCCTCAGAATTTGCACAAGTTCCTCTTCTTCATCAGGAGGGAGGTTCGCTGAAATAATCACAATCCTGGGATCTTCTTTTGTTCCAAGATTGACTTCCTTAGTAGGTTCATCCACTGTCGTTGTAGGCTCATCAAATATCCTTACGCCACTTGCGTACATCTTGACAGTGTCATCTACTTTGCCATCCTCTTCATCGATTGGGTCCTCATCATTCATGATCTCATAGACACCAAACCCGTTGTCTACAAACACCTCATCCTGCATAATTTCTTCTTCTAATACCAATGCCTCCCTTGTGAATTCCTCTATTAGCAATAATGCTTGACATCGCCGAGCTAACTCTTGAAGGTATCTTCGGGGAATAGCCTTGCCTAGTCGCTTTCTAGGGCATCGTTTGGATTTGGCGGGCGTTGGGTTGACCTGACTCTCTACCCCAGACTCTCCTAAACTAAGACTAGACTCTTCTAACCTAGACAACTCTACTTGACTAGACGACTCTATAGGACCAGTGGAGGACATGGGGTCCTCGAAAAGGATGGCTCCTAATGAAGGAGCGGAAGGGGAAGCCCCAGTTGAGGGGTGCCCCTGATCAGGAGGGTGAAGGAGGTATGCCGGCTCCTTGACCTCAATATGCATTTGAAGATTGGCGTCTTTTTTTTGAGGTTAGTGGAGAGCATGCAACACGAGAGAGTGTTCTCATGGTCGCTTGGATCAGATTGTAGGGCAGCGAGGACTGAAGGTGGGACGTCAAGAGTGAGGATGTTGTGCGCGGCTGTCAGGAGTTGGGGAGACAGTTGAATGAGTAAGGGAGGGGATGAAGGGACATGACTTGGAAGGAGAGAGCACAAGAGTGATGGGTGGATGGCCAGGCACGTGCCCCTTCACAGCTCGTCCACCGTACCGTCTTCCCTTCTTCGTAGGGGATGTCTGGCTCTCCCACGTTCATGGTGTCGCTCATCAACTGCCTCTTGGATGTGATGGATGTGGGAGGATATAGCAGTTCGGCTACAGCTGGCGGCCATGTTCTCTCTTCTTCCCAGAATAGATGGTTGAAGGCTATAGTGATGTCCTCCATGTCGAACCAATGATACCATTCAGCCTCTGGGTCCCCTGTTTTCCTTATCTTCCCTAGGTGGAGTGTTTCCAATGCTTTATATGTAAGTATAGGGGCCACCTGTCTAGAGAAATTTCTGCCATGCACCTCATGTTGTGACAGCTCTGCCTCGACCACCACAATGTTATATCCTGGTTGAGTTGGACCTCTGGTAAAGTGACACCACAGTGTCCATGTGAGTGGTTCACTGTCGGCCTTAAGAGTGGATGTGCTAGACGACCATGGCTTGGACTTCTCCCTATAGCCCAGTCCCCACCGGCCTTTCATCAAGATATCTGGGATAGGCTTGGTGATGCCCTGCAATTCTGCCCCTAGGCCCTTTCCTTCTTTGTAGCCTAGCTTCATCATGATCTGCCACGCCTTAGTGTTTAGTGGCTCCTTCCTCTTGACTGTGTTGACTTGTGCAGGACTGGCCCCTTGTTTGGAGTGGAATGAGTAGGCCCAAGGGTAGTTAATGTCGAGCATCGAGACAATGGGCTTATTGGTGGGCCATACGGCTGGGAGATGGGTGTCGTTGATGTCATCGACTGTGTGAGCAGTGGCTATGCTTTTGACCTTGATAATCCGTCCTTGGAAGGGGAACTTTAGACATTGATGTGCAGTGGACGAAACGGCTCCCAGTGCTTCTAACCATGGGCGCCCCAGGATGGCCTTGAACATGGGGTCGATATCAAGTACATAAAAGTCGACAGTGATGGCTAGCGGCCCCAGTTCAGCTTGTACAGTCACCATGCCATGGCAGGATCTTCTGAAGTTGTCATATGTGGCTATGGTGGTTGGCGTCGGTCTCAGCATCCCTTCTGACACATCACAGGCTCTCAGAGTGCTCAGTGGGCAGACATTTATTAACGCCCTAGTGTCGACCAGTGCTGCCCCCACTGCTACATGGTTGATGACTAGGGTAACACAGAGTGAGAGCCTCCTGGCTTCTGGGGGTTCTAGTTTACTTTCGGCAAATGTGATGGCCAGCCCACGAGTCACCATGGCCAGTGCACTTGGCAGTTTATCGGCAAGCATGTCCTTATTCACCACTACCCTTTGCAGAAAGTTTCTCAATGCCTCTTGGTGCTCCTTGGATCTCTTTATCAATTCCAGTATGGAGATCTTGGCCGGCACATGATCAAGATGCTTGAGGATATCATAGTGTGTACCAGGCAGCGGCTCAATTACCCCCTCTTCTTGTGGTTGCTGTTGAGGTTGTTGCTGAGGTGGCTGCAGGACCTGGTGGGAAATGCCCTGGCTGGTGGAGGTAGTGAAGATGGGTGGATACGGGCAACGGAAGACTCGTCCGCTCCACAGGGTAGTTGGTTGGGTGACGGGTTGTCTGGTGGAGGATAAGGTGGCGGCGGAAGATTGATCCAGCCTAGGTGGTGGCAAGATGATGGGTGCGGGAGTGGTTATGACGGGTGGTGGAGCAAGAGGTGTGGTAGGTGGTAGGATAATGGAGGGCATAGCGACTGGCATGGGTATTGAGCCGATGGGCAGTATGATAGCATTGGCCTAGGAAACTAGAGGAGGGATGTATTGAGAAGCCATGTTGGCTAGTTGTATTACTTGATGTTGTTGAGGGTACTGGTGGTTAATAGCCATCATCTGTTGAACATCAGACTCATCATCATACGTCTAGTTCGCTTGAGGAGGGGGGTGGTGGACGATAGGATTCACCTGGGCTGGTGGTTGTGGTGGATTAGGAGCTGGCGGATGGTTTAGTAGAGGGTTGTGGACAATCCCCAGGTCCTGCAACAGCTGTTGTTGCTGCTGTTGTTAAGGGGGTGGTTGGCACTGTTGCCTTTGCTGTTGCTGCTGCCTCTGTCTTTCTTTAATGTCTCCGATCACCCTTCAGAGAGCTGTCCAGTCTAGCCTGTTCTGCTCATGGAGATCATACACCAGATCTTTGAATGTGAAACACTGCTCAAGAGTATGACCTGGCTACCGATGGAACATGCAGTACCTTGTCTGGTCCACACTTGGATTTAATGGCTTTTCCGGAGGGAGTTTGATGGCATCTGTGGAGACCAAGGCCAAGAAGATGTCGGGAAGTGTCCCAGGAAGTGGTGGGTATTGAGTTCTCTTTGGACCTAGGGGATGCCTTTGTTGGGAGCCCTCGGGAGGTGGTACTTGGTTGTATTGGGGTTGTTGGCCTTGTGGAGGATTGGTGCGGTTTTGACCCTGGGCAGTATAGGATTGGCGGTTGTTGTTCTGACCGGCAGGGTTGAATGCACTCACCTGCTCATTGACTTGGACACCCTTGGTAACTGGCCCCTGAGGTTTTCTTTGGAAGCGGGACTTCTGGGGTTTGAACATGGAGTGTATAGGGGAGTCCTTGAGCTAGGTTTGGATGAACCGAGCTTGGCTGTATAGTTGATGCATGGTGGTGATATCATTCATTGCTAAGATGTTCCTATAGGTGGGGGTTGCATTGGCAATGATGATCTTGACTTTCTCTCCCTCTGGAAGGTATCTAGGGACTCGTGTGGCCATTTATCCCCACCTGTCAGCATAATTGGCGAACTCTTCATCCGACTTCATCTTTTCGGCCATGAGGTCCGTAAGAGAGTATTCTGGCCCAACCCTATCTTGGAACTGTTCAAGAAACTTCTCTTTTACTGTAGCAAAGTCTTCTACATCCTCGGGTAGTAAGGAGTAGAACCAATCCAGTGCAGACCCATCCAATGACCGATGGAATAGATATGCCATCAAGCAGCGGTCATGTTGATAGGGTGCAGACTCATAGATGAAATCCTTAATGTGAATGTATGGGTTGCCAGAGCCATTGTACTTGCGATACTTTGGGAGTTCGGATGGAGGTGGGACCCATAGGCCATTAAAGTTGGGCATGTGAACATCATGGTGCTACCTAGGGTCGACTTGCCTCCACAGCTCTTGGAGTTCCTTTTTGATGGATGCCTGCTCAGACATCATGTCGGGAGCGGAGGAAGGTTGAGCATACAAGGAGGAGGCACGAGATGCCAGCCTGGCGCGCGGCTCAAGCTGTGGTGGATGGCAGGGGAGATAGGGTGGAGACCGGGGCCTCGACTCACATGGATGATAATGCTCGGATTCAAAGGGAGTGAATCGAATGAACCGCGACCGGATGGGGGTGTTGTCGGCTTGTCCCGTGACAATATGGGGGCCGGAGGTAGATGCCATGGGGCGAGAGGCGCACGCTCTGGGTGAGGGCGATGAGGCGGCCTTTCCTTTGAGGGCCGTCATGAGATCTTGGATTTGAGATTGATCAACTGAGGAATTAGACGTATGAGTTGAGCAGCTTGATCATCCGCGTGAAGGGAACATACATTTAGTGACGGGCCACCGTCGTTGGGACGATGACTCTCACTGACATGGACTGTGGTGACCCAGGGCCGAGCCGACTCCTCAAGTAGGTCATGAGGAAGAGATTCCTCATAGTCGTGGGAGGTGTAGAAAGCAACGTCCTGATTCTCATCACCATAGATCGGGTTTAAGTAGGGCTCCATATTTGGAAAGTGGGAATTTTTTATGCACCAAAACAAGGAAAGCCTGTCCAGACTTAAGATATAACCTAACCTAAACAGACACCTAGTTTCCTAAACAGACAATCCTATGCAAATAAAAGAAAGAGAAAAAAGTCTCACCCAAAGCAAGCAATTGGCAATGATGATGGTTTCTTTTATTTGGTTCAAATTTGCCTTTTAATGGATTGATCTTTTTAGCAAGTTCCCTCAAAGGAAGGGTTTTCTAAAGGGAGAAGGTTTCCAACTTCGGGTTTGACTAGGATTCTCACAGACTCACTAATGCATGGATCCTAACTCTAGGTGGCAACAGGTACAACCAGCCCAGTGGCCGTGTGGGAATCCATGGTCAGCGGGGACTTACGGAGGCCCTTAAGCGAGTGCTCTAGTCGAACATAAGGAATATGTGGCCGAGAGAGCGGGCGTCGCCGAGGAGAACAACCTAAACTAAAATATGGAAATATGTATGCGCCCTATGTGCACCGGAGTGCATGCAAAATCTAACCTAAAACTAAAAAAATAGAAATCAGGCCGGCCTGCTCTCAGAAGCAGAAAGCGATGATCAACCTGTCGTGACCTGGATCGCGACAGGAAGCGCATCGCGTTCCTCTTCGTAGTGGACAAAGATTAGGTAGGACCTGATTATGCACGAAAAATCAAACAACCCTATAGCATGGAGGACAGACAGACTCTTACAGGCATGGATCAGGCATAAAACAACTCAAAGCATGGATGGAGTGCTCAAATAAACCCAAAAACATAGAATAGATGGAATCAGTAGCACTGACCTGATCGCGACGACCTCCCTGTCGCCTTCTAGAATGCAACGACTTCCACGTCGCTTTCTCACCCAGTGCAGCAGAGCTTAAAACAGCAGTGAAATAAATGGGAAAATGCAGAATCTAAAGAAAAGCCACACACATGAAGGACTGAAAACGGTAGGGAAAGATAGTACCAAGCACGATAGACACTAGAGGTCCCACCGTGATCGCCAAAAGGTGTAATCACGGGATTTACTCCCCAAATTATGATGATTGAAAATAAGGAAAAGAGACCATGATCGCCACCAAAGTAGTTGCAAAGATGAATAGATGAAAGAACTGATGCTAACTACCTAGGAAAAAGAAGAAAGGTGCAGAAGAAAAACCTGGTCCTGTGAATGCGACAAGCGAACCGTCACCTTATGGAGAATGCAACGAGGAAGGTGCCGCCTTCTGGTTCTTAGAACACGACACGCAGACCGTCGCCTTCAAGAAATCGCGACCAGATGTATGTCGCCTTCTGCAACAGAAGATGGAGACTGTGGATTCTCTTCTTTCTGCTCCTCAGCCGGCCAAGGGGCAAGAGCTTCATGTTGCTATTGTCTTCTACAACCCTGCCAATGACTTCAAAACAACAAAACACCCATTAGACAAACGTTTGATGTAGAATCTATCCCAAAATATTGAAAGAACATGAAGGAATTGGAGGGAACTCACGTGGGGTGGGGTTTTAACCCCTTGGGGTGATTAAAAGTGGTGTGTGTGGAGTGTTCTAATGTAGATCTACGAAAAGAAACAGATCTAAACATGCATGTACGAAGGAAAAATCAAGAAGAATAAGAGAGAGAAAGTGTAGATGATGAGAAATTGCCCTGGGAGGCACTTCCTGGTCGTCTGGAGGCTGAGAGGTCTTTTGGAGATTCGCAGCTCTCTGGGAGAGGAAGAAGCAAACACAGGCCTTGCCCTAAACCGTCCCCTATGAAGAATTTTATAGGTGATTATTCTTGAATAGGCTGGGAGAAGAATAATGGGCTAGAATCAGAATTTGGGTAGGTGTACTCATGCAAGGGGAGTCAGAACATGGAAAGGACACCCCAAGGAAGGTTTCCTCCAAGTTTGGCAAGATTTGGACACCTCTAGACCCACTAAAAGTCAGATTATTCATGAATAGTAAGGGTCCAAAGTATGAATAGGAAAGGCCACCTTGCATGGAAACTAGAATGCAACAGGCTCCTTGTCGCTATCAGGTCACGACGCCTCGATACGTCGCCTTCCATAGAAGAAAACCTTTAAGTATTTTTTTGGCGATTTTCAAGGAATTAAAAGGCCAAATAAGAACGCGGCATATCGAGGTGTCACCTTCTGAAGAAGATCGATTCAATCTTACAAGCAAATCGATGTAAGGCCAGAGCGCGACATGAGGACCGTCGCCTTTTGAATGGGAACTCGATAGGGACATTGTCGCCTTCAAGATCTTTCAGCATATGGCTTAATCAAAGTGTTTGATCTCCTTGCATGGGTATCGGATTGGCACACAGTTTGAAGCGTTTGACTCCCAACTCAGAGAACTACGAGATGTTGATGAAGACTGATTGATTTGACTAGGAAGAACCCACCAGGGAAATGAACTAATAAGAAGGGTACCATGATCGGATAAAGCCAGCTTGACGATGATGAGCCAACACAGGGCGTCAATAATATGACAAGGAATTTGACTCAGCTTATGGGCCAGAAATGGGTGTCTACAATGTTCATGAGTTTTTTAAAATGGTTTATGGAAACTTTCCGAAAGGTAAATTTAGAAAGTGTAATCACGTCAGTAGTACATGACACGTTTCAGAAAAGACAATATGTATTTCCAAAAAATAAATAAGAAAATTATTCAAAAATATGGAAGCTCAGAATCGCGTCATGCAATACAGACACATTACAAAAATACTTATTTTATTCAGTAATTGATTATTGAAGAAATGCATCAGGGAAAGATGATGCCATAATGTATTCACCAATTGATTGTCTAAATACCGTTTAGGTATCCTGATGCATCATTGATGTTCATCAATCAATGGTTGTTCGCCAATCGATGGGTAAATCATGTTGGGGTTACCTGACGTGTTAATAAATGTTCATCAATCGATGACAAAGTAGCATCGACTTAACCTAATGCGTTACTGACAAAGACATCCGGTTGGTATGACGCGTTAATGAAAAGATAATGGTGTCCATTGAAGCTCACACGATTCAAAGAAGGCCAGCAAGATGCTCCATCAAGCCAAGAAAATAGGACAAAATCCATGAAGAAATAGGGAGAAATGGGGTAGACCCATAAAAATGAGGATTACCACTCACAAAGTGTGAATTGAGGACCACTTGGGGCATTATGGTGTAATATTAGATTTGCTCACTGTGATGTCATTTTGGCGTGTCTACAACTGTGACCTCTTTGGCTTGCCAAGGAGGCTACATCAACCAAATTCATATTTTGTGGTGGTTAATCAAGGCAAGTAACTTAGGAGTTTCATTCGTGTTCCTATTAGTTAGGGTTTTTTTCATTTTTTTCTTCAAATTTTTACATCGTAGTTTGACCTCTACTTTTCCCCTATCTTTCTATTTTTAATGTGTGCTTTGTAGGCAGGAACTTAATGGCAGATGGTGCCATTAAGTTCGTTAGTTGTTGGCAATCAATGATGCCACCAACTTCCCTTGACGGTAGTCATGATATCGCTGACTTCCTTTAATGGTACTCATACTGCTGTTAAGTTCTTCATTTTTCAGAAATTTTGATTGAATTGTATTTAGTGAATCTATAAAGTTTGTGCATGTTTATGGGTTCTTATGATTCTATCATGGTGTGTTGAGCACCGTGAGGGGATCATAAAGCCCAGATATTTTCTATGTAATTATGATAATTATGGGATTTTTTGTTTATATGAGAAATAAGTGGATCCTTGTTAGATTTAATTCCCATGAAATAGCTGCACCATGTAGATGCATTTAGACTAATCTGATAATGAGTTTTGATTACTGTGAGCATGGTTAGATTGGTTTCTACTCATTTAATCCATGTTTTAAAAAGATTTTAAGTGTTTATGTAACATCATCTCAAAACTTATTTTAAATTAGAAAAATAGTTGTAATGCTCTAAATTTTTTAATGATTAGAAGTATATTAGATTGCATGTAAGTAACTTCAGATAAAATTTGAGCATGATTTGACTTATATTTTAATAGTTATAAATTGATGAAACTTTTATGGTCATGATAAGCATGTTTAATTAAACCTAATTAATCATGTAATTTAGTACCATGTTTAGATTCTGTTAGATGTGTTTATTTATTGTTAAATAGTAACTTGAGGTTTTGATATATTATAGCATGTATTCATATCATAAGCATGTGTGCATGAGTAAGAAATAAAGAGTATGTGGTATATGTGTAAGATTAAATAAAATAATGTGCTAATATGAAATTTGTGCCGACGATACATTGCTACCATAAAAGGGTGTGGAGTTATACTATAGTAAAACCCCTATGGGAAGGCTCAATATGTTATGTGACTATGTGGGCAACAGTGGAGAAATCTTAGAGGTGGACAAGTACCACTAATTAGAGTAGAGATATTTTTCCCAGTTCTGTATAGCTATCACGACTTCATTACTGTATTGCCTAGATCATAAGTATGCATTTGTGTAATGTGTCATTCTAGTGGTGGTTTGGGTTGTGTCTCAGCTTATGTAAATTAAATGTGAATGTGACAAAGCAATGTGACATGTGTAAGTGAATGTGAATGTGTGTAGATATGTGAATGTGAAAGAGATATGAAACCATGTGAAAGCAATGTGTAAGTATGAAGTTATGATATGTAAGTGCATGAGAAAGCAAGGTAAAGGTAAAGTGAATGTGTTATGAAAGATAATGCATGTTTAATGTGATAATGTTAATTCATGTGATAAATATCATGTTAGTACCATGTATAGTATCATGAAGCATGCTTGTTGCATTATGTTCCATGTTTAGATTGAGTAGTGCTTATATGTTAATGTACTATGTGTTTATGCTAACGATGTGAGTATGGGTAAGTTAAAGCATGATCATGTGATGGATCTAATAGTTGATGAGCTTAGACATGTGCTAGTTGAATTGTTATTCATGTATATGCCATGTTAGTATGCATGTGATACGTATGACAGTGTGGTCATGAGTTATTTGTTGAGTCTATTTCCTATATTCATACTTGCTAATGACACAGGTGAAACATATCAATTAGAAATAAAGAAGCTAGCGAGAACTGACTTTGAGCATGAGTAGTTCGTGGCGTGGAGCTTTAGTTTACTTGGAGATTAGAGTTTACTTTTCTTGGTACATATGGTGTCTTATGTAGTTCGACTATGGAGATAGTATTATAGACTTGGTTATGTGGTTAGATTTTACTATATTTCTTTTATTACTATATAGACTGTGAGATTAGTTATTAGTTGACAAATACTTTCTTTACTTATTTTTGCTGAAATTATACTTATTATTTGTGTATATCTTAACCTGTTCCATTTGTGTTTTGTACTTTCCCACTATGGCATCTCTCTTTTTTCTAATGTGGTTGGTGTAACCGTACTGCGGTAGAGAGAGGCGTTACAAAGAAGCTCACCCTTTGAAGAGGAGAGAAGAAAGAGACGAGGGGAAATGGCTTGAATGAGAGCAAGATATTGGATGAACTCTTAGACTCAGACAACACTCCAGACTCTTAGGTCTCAACTAGGCATCCTCCCTTTTGCGCAAATGAAGAAGGGCTCGCTTATAAAGAGGAGGGTAGAAGTTCAAAATCCAAAAAAGTGTAAAACAAGCTCTTCTCATCAAAATCCCATCAAGAGAGGTCTCAAGGGTATTTTGAACATCTAAGAGTCATCATGGATCACAAGAAACTCCCCACAACTATCCTCACTCGACCCATGTAGTGAGAGAACATGGCTATGTAACATGCATGAGAGATACACATAATGTAGTCGATCAGGTGCCTACATAAATGCGGCTACACGATAGACCGCCTTTTGAAAGGCATGGCTAGACATGGTAGGTCTCACAATGCATCAAAGTGATAGTTGTGAGTCATCTAGTCATCGTATGATCTCTCCCACTCAATCCTTGCAATGAGGGGATCAGGAACTACAGAATGACTAAGATCATGGCTAAGGTGTTAGCTGCCTCCTCAAACGATGTGATAGGTCATGGAAATGACCCATGATCCATATAACATGAAAACTCGGTCAAAGTGTAGCTCAAATAGAGATATTTTAAGAAGGTGCCCTATCGAGCAACCATATACATAAATGTGGCTACAACATAAGTTGCTTTCAAATAGGCAAACTATCTCTAAACTACTTTTCAAACTTGCTCTACATGGAATGAGATTTACATGACTAATAGATGTCCAGGTCAATGATGGGCTTATGGATGACTTGAATGGGCTAAAAAATGGGCCATGAGATGACTCAAAGCCAAAAGGTCAAATTGGGGCGGCTTAGATATGGCTCAGGTAAATGGACCAACTTGCTGGTCATAAATGGATGTCTATACGTGCATCTCAATTCTCTCTGCCAATAATATGTCTTGACTATGCATACTTGTTTCTACCTATGTGTCAAATTTGACTATTATTGTCATTGTTATGTTAGAATCTTCTTTCTATCACATAATTATTGAAAATCACGCATGTGTTATAATAAGCTTGTCCTTTGGAATTCATATAACCAACAATATGTTATATAGAATTACCTGAGAATTTTATATGGAACTTCAATTCCTCAACCCCGATGCCTGTGCATATAAGGGCTCTATCTAGTATTGAGAGAAACACCCGAAATAGTCATAACTACAGAAGTAATTGACTGCTAGCGTGACATTATGCTTATATGTATTGATTGATTTGGATAGTTTCAAATTGTTAATGAATGATTGATATGATTAATTGACTCATGATGTTATATAACCAATTCTATATTGTTCACTTGTCATATGATATCGTTCATTGGAACTCCTAGTTCACTTCATCTTATTAGGTAATTAATCACTCGCCTAACTCTCTCTTGTTATTTGGTTAATGTCTCTTTTGCCTTTTGATTATGATCCATCAGTTTTCATGTTATTCATTAATTCGTCATATAAGTATGTCATCTTATTAAAACGTAAATCACTTAAAGCATGCCTGCAAAAAGATATAAATCCTATCGGACTTTATGCTCACCCTACATAGATTGTGATTTTCAAGTGTTAATGGTGACGAGATAGACTTTGATGGGGATAGGTAAGAGTGAAGAGCGTCTCAATTATCGTAGAAGATATCCTAGAGTGTCATATGATATTTAGTAAAGTTATCATAGAGTCTGTAGCATCATTGTTATCTTTTTTTATTACTAAAAGTTAGATGTAATTGATGGGTCTTACAATTTGGCTCTTAATTAGTAAGTGTAATAGAATTTAGAGATTGTCATCGATAAAAGTTCTAAGTTGACTATTTGATATTTATTCTTAGTATTGTCTAATGGAATGATGCTATTTTCTTTAGTATATGCTCTGATGACACAACTGATTACAACTGCAATGATGCAAAATATCATAGTATGTAGTTGTAATGAGTTAAGGATGCGCTGCAGAAGATAGGGCCCTCTCAGGAGCTCCTCTAGTGAAACTTCCTTGTCTAAGAGTCCTTCACCACCAACGACAACGTTATCATCTTTGCCAAGAGTACCAACGATAGGCAAGGCATCAAGTTGAGGACCTATGTTGCATCTTCCACATTCCCAATGTTGCTGCCCCTCTAACGTACACACTATCGTGAAGTTGGGTAGAAGTCGCTAGAGCTTGGGGGAGGTCGTCGGAGCTAGGCCGAGGTCTCCAAAGGTCGTTGGAGAACACAGGTGGTTGTCACTGCCAACCTTCTCACTGGGAGTAGAAGGCACTTCTTTCTGAGCGGAATGCCTTTAAGAACCCATGCTCAGGGGCATTTTTGTCATTTTACCCCATTTTGACAGTTTTGTCTATTTGTTGGTGGAATATTCTTTCCATCTGATAGCAAACTAAACACATGTATATAATCGATGATTTCTTTCGATTTAGAGGTGTGAAATCTAACATGCAGATTTAAAAGATAAATCTAAGAATTCGATATATTCTAAGGGTATACAGGTTATTTGTCTTTTTCTTTATTTCCCTCCTTCCCTTCTTTGGCCACTAAAATAGTACCACATCTTCTTTCCTTATTTTTGTTTCTTCCAAAGTGGAACATCCCCGACGGCACAGACCCGGCTACCCCGCAGCTTATTTACCACTTAGACACTTCTCATTCTTTGATTCCTTGGGAAAAAAAATCTTTTGATTAAAATATTTATTATCAAGTTTTATGTCTTTAGCTCCTTAAAAGTTTGCTAATCCTCATTCGTTTATATTAAATATTAACTTTTAAATTATGATTAGTGATAAGCATTAATGATTATTCTAATATTAATATTTATTATTTTATGGTAAAACGTAATAAAAATACTAATACAAATGATTAAAAGTAAAAATATGTATGCAGATAGGCTATGTGGCATTTTATGGTTGGTTCCAGTGCTTAGGTTTTTAATCTTAAAACAAACTTAAAAATATGATTTGTTATGTTTTTTGTAAAATCATATTTTCAATAGAAATCAAATATAATATAATAATATTAATAGTGAAATATTAAAGAAGGTGAGATAAGAGAGAGAGAGAGAGAGAACGGACAGAGAAGTGCTGTGGTGAATTGGAGAGAGAGAGAGAGAGAGAGAGAGAGAGAGAGAGAGAAGTGCTGTGGTGAATCGGCCAAAAAAATGAAAAGAAGGGGGATAAGAGGAAAACAAAAAAGTGGGAGGTATCTATACTATATACATATAACACAGTCTTAAAAAGTTGATGTGGCAGCACCACATTAATTTGCCGGTCTTCTTTCTCTTCCACCGCGGTTCTTCTGTTAAAAAAAAAAAAAAAACTAATGGTTATAAGAAAAACCGCCCACGACGTTAACTTCTTCGCTAACCGCATGACCATCCCCTTCACATTACTGTTTTGCCTTCTCACGTCTGCCCGTCATTTTTCGGTGAAGATGGTGTGGGGGGAGCCATCCTACTTATGCATCGTCCTGTCCTCGCCCTCGCCCTCGCCCTCGCAGCATCCCCCTCGCAGTTGCAGCATCGCCTCGCAGTCTCGCCGTCGCAATCGCCGTCGCCGACCCTGCTCGCTTGCCCCCCACGTCTGCCGCACACGCGTCGCGACCATCGGCCAGTCGACCGTCGCCACCGGCCCACCATCGACCAGTTCGCGCCGTTAGTGGTGGGGGCAGACGTGCCGGCGGCGTGCGGGAGTTCAGCTAGACGTTGTTCAACATGCGGCCGGACATCTCGCTGTTCGTGTCCCGCACGGTGTTCAACAGCGACCTGCGCGGGGTGCTCGGCCTGGTGCGCTCCCCCTGCTGCATCGTCCAGTGCATCAAGGACGTCTCTGTCCCCGTCTCCGTCGCCACCATCGTCCATCGTCTTGGTGTGCGCCCAACAGAGGAGGTCTTCTTCGCTCTCCAGTAAGTTTTCTTTTTTTTTTTGCTTCTACGCTCAACCTGATCTCATTACTTATACACCCCTGTTCACAGATAAATATACTATGTTAAGCAAACTTACATGGAAATTTGCATGAACACACCCAAACCATGCTGGTGTCCGACGAGAAAATTTGTTGTAAAGGTAGAAAAGGTGAAGTAGATCAAGCAGACGCAAACCTGTGAAAAAACCCACCCGACCTGGGTTCGAACCCGGGATTCGCCCCCTCCCTGCTCCATCTGGTGTCCAATTCACCTATAGGCAGGGGGCAAAAGGAAACAAAGGCAAAACAGAGCACAGCTTATACATAGATCCAAATGCTTTTTGAGCTAACATCCAGCATTCCTATCTTTCGATCCTGTTAGCCATCAAAGAGTTTGATGCCGTTGACCGAAAGTCTTGCTTCTTCATACTACTGGTGGTATAATTTCTTCCAATTTCTTCACTTCTGATCCCGTGCTTTAAATAATTTTACCTGTGCATCACAAATGTATTATGGTGGTCTTGGCCAAGTTGAAATTATAAGCAAAGCAAATGTTAAGTATTGTTTCCTCCCCCTGTACTTCAAACGCTGTTTTCACCACATTTGATTGTAAAAATAGATCTTGGGAGACATTTTTGATCCTGCTGGTCGTCTATTCTGCTTGGGTGTCTCCATTCGAGTTTGGATTCCTGGAGCACTCGACTGGAGGGCTTGCCATCGCGGACAACGTTGTCAATGGATTCTTCGCTGTCGACATCATCTTGACGTTCTTTGTGGCCTTCCTCGACAAGACCACTTATCTTCTAATAGACAACCCAAGGGAGATAGCATGGCGGTATGCAAGAACATGGCTAGGAAGTATGAGGCCAAGTGCCAAGGCATCACCTTGAGCCCTGTCCAAGCTGAAAGAGCTCGGACCAATAGTGCTGCTCGGGGTTTGGCTGACAAGGTATGTGAAGACGGCTCTATAAATCCTCCCTGCCACCATTTATGTGGCGGTGAAGCATAGAGAGAGCAGGCTTCATGACCAGTAGTGACACAAACTGATCATATGGAGTAGCAGCCTTCAAAGATATAGGCTCGCGCTTCTGACGTCGCCTCCAGTAAAGGTGGGTCGCTAACAAGGTCAGATGGCGGCGGCGGAGGGGCTGAGGAAGGGGATCGTTGAGTTCTACGACGAGTCGTCGGGGACGTGGGAGGGCATATGGGGCGAGCACATGCACCACGACTTCTACAAGCCTGGGGCGACGGCCTCCGGCGCTGACCACCGCGCTGCGCAGGTCCGCATGGTGGAGGAGGCCCTCCGCTTCGCCGGCGTCCCCAGTAGCTGGCCCTCATCACCAGTTCGCTGCTTACTGTTGGGTATGGTACTGCACTACTGCCAACCAACAGCCCATCCCGCTGATGAGCTCGGTACACCCCTTCCTCAACCAGCAGCACTCTGCCATGGGGGCTGCCGTCAACCTAGCAGCCACTCCGGCGTCGCTAGCTTTCGGTGGTCCTGTATGACATGCACTCCCATGTGGCCGGCAGCAGCTAACATGAGGCTAGGAACAACATGATCTTTTGAGGTATGGTGATAGCAGCCATACCAAGTCCTTCATTACCAAGACTTGCCATGTTGCTAGAACATTCAAATTGAAAAGATATAAATTATTATTAACACAACCAGAATCGCCTTGCTAGAAAGAATCTGAAAGCCAGAATCAGAGGTGGAAGTTTCTTTTTTTTTTCCCCCACTTTTTTCCTGTTACTCTTTAGATTCTTTCATACACGTCCATTGTATAGTTGAAGGTTGTTCTTAGATCAACAAAGCAATGGAGAGAGAAAAGGCCATGGAAGAGCTGATGAAGGAAAAGAGGAGATAGGATTATACAATCTATACTACTAGAATTCCGGGGAAGTTTGTTTGAAAGCTAATACCCATTTTACTTTTTTCAATGTTTACTGTTATGTGAGTTAAAGACGGCTGGAGGTTGTACATCAATGAATTTTGTTTCATCTCATAATTTTTTGACAATGTACATGATATCAATGTATATATTAAAGTTGAAAAAAATGTAAAAAATTGACGATTTATCTGATATTTATGTCTGTAATTATTTATAAACTTGCACTTCATAACATAGACCAATCTTTCATATGAGTTTTTTATTTACTGAAGATATATAAATTATCAAAATTCCCTGGAGATCTCATCCACATTACATTGCTCAGAGTGACATGCCGCTCTCAACAGCAGGATTCCCTGATAATTAAACCAGCCATGATAATTAAACAACCCCATTTTGCATGATAATTAAATATAATAATCTCTTTTGAAAAAATAATTAGGATTATTCTTATTAGGTGAAAGTCAAATTAACTTTAATTAGTTTAGATCATGTGACATTAAGTTGATTTGACTTAATATTACCAAGCTTAACCTTAGATGAATTTCACTACCAGTTGGCCTTAGTTTGTGGGTACATTTATTTTTATGAATGTCTAAAACATCATGCTACCAAAGTAGTCTCAAATTTTTTTTCTTTGTAAATTCAGTGATCAACAGAATAAGCAACACTGGCTTAACATTATTGGAATAAAAAAAGAAAAGACAAATATTTAAATAGAATGCTAAGCAGAAATATAAAAAGTCAATGTAAAATATATCTTCACCATATTTATACATTTTATAGTAACATAACTTTTTAAATCTAAAATTATAAATCTTCATAAATAATATTTTCTATTCATCTTATTATTTTCTAAACATTATACGAATTTTCCAACCATTCAAAAATATGCTGTTTTGCATATCTTAAAGAAAAAAAATCAATCTCATATCTCAATTTTGATGTAATAATATCTTCAATATGCTGTTTTGCATATGCTTCTAATAATCATTGTGTTTTTCTACCAGTAATTCTTAAATTTGATTTAGAAACATGATTTAAAGTCATTTCATATTCATTTTTGAATTTATATGGTGTGGATTTTATAATAGAAACGAAACATGAAACGTATGCAAATTTGTAGATTATTTAATGTATTTAAATTTACAAATTTAACATGCGGTTTATCAAAATATTATTTTAGATATCAGATAAAGATTGTAAAATATTTTAGAATGTCTATTATCAGCACTCATGTTATTGAAAAATAAAAAATATTTATTGAAAAAATATTTATCTTTTGTTTAGAGATTATTTTTGACATTATATTATTTTAGCCTTTTAAAGATTGTGAACTTTCACGGAGAATTTTAAAATACCCCCAATTTTGACATTATACATCCATGGCTTACATAAGGAAGGATATAGTGAGTGTCAACTTTTCATTAATGAAGTTTTAAAGGAATAATTTTATTTGACACTCCATAATAGTCATCTAATTAATTTTTTAAACACATCTTTTCTTTTATTTTTTTATTTTTAAAATATTATAAATATATAATTTTACATATATTAATTAAAACAAATATTAATTTAAATTTAAAAATTTTCCGTGCATCGTACGAATATAGAACTAGCATTATTAAAAAAGTGAGTTATTAAACCATTTTCTCTTTGTCGATGGATATGAGTAAAACTCGCTGAGTCTCAATGTGGTGGCTGGGGATTGTAGGTTGCTGAGTGCCCTTCTCCCGCTCCACTCCACTGGAGAGGATCCGGACTCGGGGGGACATTCCCCGACCCAACCGATCCTCCCCCCCTCCTCCCGTCTCCTTCGGTTGCGACTCTCCATTCCGATCCCCAAAGGTTCCTCCTTCGGCCTTCCGCCTCACGCCGCCGTCTTCCGACACCGTGGTGCCGCAGGGTGTGTTTCATATCTTCTCCTCTTCACCACTTCCTTCTTTCACTTCCTCTTGCTCACCCACCCAAAGCCCAGTTCCTCTCTCTCTCTCAAGTCCCCACGAGCTGCCGTGTTGTGATCCTTTCTCGTTGATTGGTCGTATCCAGTCCATATTTTCATCGACTGAGCAACCGCACCTCCCTGCTGTTTCTCAATCCTTCCGTGGCGTCTGGTTCTGCCGCTCTGGGAGCTGCCATTCATGTTTTTGACAGTCTTTCGTTTGCAGCGGAGGAATTGTTAATGGCCTTAAGGCGCGGTCCTCAGGATGTGGGCTGGCAGTATGGTGAAAGTGTTAATGAAAGAAAAGATCATGTGAAGTGCAATTATTGCCATGGGGTCCTTCGCGGTGGCATCACCCGGTTTAAGAAGCATTTTGTCGGCACAATTGGGGGAATTGGGCCCTGCGCGTCTGCCCCTGAAGAAGTCAGAGAGATGATAAGACAAAAATTAAGTGAAGCAGAGCGGAAAAGAAGCAGACGCGCCTCCACCAGCAAGCTTGATGGTAATCGGTTTTATTTTCTTGTGTGGTTCATCTGCCTTTCCGTCGTCAACCTCCTTGTTGTTCATCCGTAGATTACTTTACAATGAGCGCCGTAAGTTGACTTGATATACTGATGCTTTTCGATCGAGGTGACCTTTCCTGTGGTGCGAGATCCCCAGTGTTTGTCTATCCCTTGTGCGGGTCCCACAACCACCCGCATGTGCCAGACGGTCCGCTTACTTCTCATAATATATTAGTGGGACACTTCCCATTCTTTTCGTTGACTGTGTTGTCCATTGATCATACAAGTCCCTTTTGTTTTTCTACGTAAGAAGATCATAGGCTATACTTGTAATAACATGGGTAACATGAATGCCAACTAGGGTCTTCTATTATATGGTGTGGTCTAAAGTATGTATTCTTTATTTTTTTTTGAAAATGGATAATACCACATATATATATTGAGAAGAAGAAAAAGAATATACAAATATAAGTGGGCCAAAAACCTAGAAAAGGACCAACCCCGCAGTATCTATACATTAAGAAGACATCAAGCTGGTGTAAGGGGCACTAATCTCCTACAATACTCAGAAATGGAGACATCAAAAGATTTACATTTGACAAGACAAGAGCCCACTCCTTTACCCTATCCCAAATGAACTGAGCCAACACCTCCTCGGAACGAGACTCTCGCCTAAAGATATGGTGGTTACGCTCCCCCCCACATTGCCTATAGCATGTCATGGAGGATAAACCACAACATGATCGTGTTCGCCTTGAGTTGTCACTTTCTATGCCAATCTCGAAATAGAGAAGCGACATCACCACATAAAGTGATAGAGTGACTGGTCCTGTGAGACCCTAAGTTTTTGCTTAACTTGTTGATCATGCTTGTTGTGTTGTTTTGCTATGTTTGGAACTATTTTGGCCTCGAAATCTTAATGGAAGTAGAGAGTGCTGTTGAGTTGAGTTAACGGCGACAAAGCATGCCGCTAACCCTGAGTTAATGACATCCTCTGTTGCTGTTCACTTATCGGGTTTTTAATTGATTTTTGGATCGGCTTAAGTAAACGGTATAATCGATTGCCTTCTACTTGGGTTTTAGCAACAACCTATGTTGTCGTCAAATTTTCTGCGTTTCAGTTTCCTACTTTGATTTCAACCTTGATTTCTTCATGAGGATTAACTAGACAGGTCTAGTTGTTTGGTGTTTGTTTACTACCTTGGACACGACCCAAATCCCTGGGATGAATTCGTGAAGGGAGGAGCCTTTGGCAGGCTAGGTTTTGAGAGCTCTTTCAGAGAGAGGGATAATCGAGGTTAGATCTGGTGATTCTGTGCTTGTGAAGTTTTCCCCAACTTGTTGCTGCGAAGAGGAGGCCCCTCTGGACGAGGAGAAGGCCTGGGATCATAAAGATTGCATCCAGGAAGGAAGGATTTTGGTAGATTAGATCTAAAAGTCCGACCTCTTTGGTTTGGCCAAGGAGGGCTTCATCGACCAAATTCGTTTCTTGTGGTGTTTAATTGAGGCAAGTAACTTAGGGGTTTTATCTGTGTGCCTATTAGTTATCGCAACCGGCAGACCCGTTGTGATTACCTTAATAGCGACCACACAAATCGTTGCCTTTCAAGTCTGATTTGATAGACCTGACGCATCAAACTGTGCGTCGCATGGATTTCAGCGCCGGTCAAAGTCGCGACCAGACACCCCATCGCGATTTGATCTGTTTTTCCGCCCTTGGTATCCGTGTATTTTTATATTCTGATTTTTGAAAACCTTGTGAAACGCGTCCGTTTGATTGGTCATGATTATCTTTCGATTGCCTTAAACACGACTAATAATCTCGTTGCTATTATGTAGTCACCAATCAATACCTCCTATCGATTGCCTTAAACGCGACCATGAATCCCGTCGCTTTTTTGTTCCGCAATCGATTGTCTACATCGATTCCCTTGAACGTGTCTGACTTGACCATCGCGATTTCAATGCGACTGGTAGTCGCGATTTAAGAGACCGACTGTTTACTTGTTTTAACTACTAACGACCTTAGAAATAGCGATGACTGAATCCGTCACGATTTCTATTGTCTACCCGAGACCTTTTTACTCAGTCTAGATTGTAAGACTTGCATGTTATGATTTATAGAAAGTATTGTTCAGTCTGTTCAGTGGCCTAAAAACTATTAATCCATGTAAAAGTCATAACAACTTGATAGTCTATTCTAATTGTTCTTAATCGCATGATCTTTCTATCTTGAGATTGATACGTTCATCTTGATGCTCTAGCTTGCTATTAAACTGAAAGTTGACATTGTTAAATTGCAGAAAGCATGTTAATGAAATCTTGACAGTCTTGCTTTATAATATGTCTTCGTGTTACTTGCTTTCCGCTTTGTTTTACACTAGTGGATTGTCATATCTTGAGACACGTTCTACACTACACGTTTGCACAAATAGGCAGCCTTTTCTTGGGGGATTGAAAACTCTCTACTGGACATTCCGTTCTGGTAAATTAGGGACCTTTCCAACAAGATTTCTGTAATTCTCCGTACTCCGTGGATTCCTTCATGGAGACCGAGTTGGTTGTACCATTGAAGATCCCTGGGGATAACGTGCACTTCCTTTCTCATCTCTTTCTCGCGGTGACTTTGCAATTATGAAACCAAGCTATTAAAGTAGAGATTTAACTAAAAGTGTAAATTGCACCATTATGTTGCCGAAATTCTCTCTCGACTATTGTCATCATAAAATCATGTTCACATGACTTGTCTTTCTTGAAATCATCATGAACATGATATTGAAATGTATACTTCTTGAAACTCTTGTTATTGGCCATGATTGACTGTGGATATCTACATTTGAAATAGTAAGATGTGTATCGGGCACGGCGAGTGTCCAAAGGCTTAGTCTAGCCCCATCGACAGATAGTTGGAAATATACTGTTAACCATGTGGTATAATGATTACTGACATTGCATTTGTGCTGGGAGTATTTGCGTGTTGAATGCTAGATACATAACCACATACACGAGTCCTAGTGTGCATTCCAAGATGGCATAGATCCTTAGTGAACATTATGTCATCGTGCCTGATTACTGTTATATGTTAAAAGTTCTTGCTCGTGCATGCTTGCTTGCTTGCGTGATATGGCCATCCTGCGTTCTTGTAAACGATTGATATCTTACGTGCTTGTACATACTGCTCTACTGCTAGTTCTTGCTTGTTATGTCAATCTAGATCTTGTTCAATCACTCTTGTTCAATCACTCTTGTTCAATCTATCTTGCTCACGTATCATGTTTAATTGGATTTATTGTTCATGCATATCTTGATAATCGTGTCTACCTAGTTCTTAAAATGTTAATCACTTTTATCATTGCCCGTACGTTGAGATATAAATCCTGCCGGGTTAGTTTGCTCATTACCTGCTTCTTAACATCTTAGGTCATTGACGTGGAAGATGAAGGCCAAGACATGGATGGAAATGCGTCTGAGTGAAGAACGTGTTCCAACCATAGTGTTGACTATTAGTTTACTTTGAGAGTTATCTTGATGTCGTTGGTAGTGAGGAAGTAGAATCTCATGTAATTTTCCCTTTTCTTGAGTCATTGTAGTTGAAAGTTCATGAAATTGTAGTAAATGTTATGGAGATTGAATAAAAGCTTAGTTATGTTCATTATGTGAGCCCTATTATGATTGTGTTGATGCACATCTAATGCTCGCTAATTAGAGACTTATTTGCAGGCTGCTCACGTCTCGGAATATCAATTTAAATATAATATTTTCGCTGCGTAGTTCTCGAGACGTGACAACATCTTTTGGGGTCGACCATAGACCCGGCTCGGTTGGCCAATTTGTTGGTTGGTGGTCCATATGTTCGTATGTATAGCTGTGCATTATGTATATTTATATAAAAAAATGGTGGCATTTTCCGGGTTGCCACAGGAGCCCTCCCCTGTCTCCACTCATTACCTTAAGGCGTTGAGCTGGAAGGCCAAGTCCAATAAAATTTAAGTGTCTTTAATAGAAAGACTTGCTACAAGATGTTCAAAGGTCTGAGCTACTTGTGGATATATATAACACAAATACTAGGATTTTCTTTTTTTCTTTGGAAAGTACAAATACCGCATTCTCATGTCCACGGTGCATTAGGAAATTTGGGTGCATATTTAGATGTTCCTTAAACGTCTTCCATGCCATCATTATTGACTAAGTGCTAAACCTGTCATTACAATGGGGAGCTTCTGGTAAACATGGAGAATTGGACACATCCAAATTGAATTGGAGATTGGAGCCAGTTTTCTGGCTTCTGAACTCCCTGACATGCCTGCCTTCAAGACCTTTGTTTGCGACCCTCATTAGACACCGGCACAGAGGGATGGTCACATTTTTTTTTCCCTTGACAGGATATAATATGAAATCAATGTGTTATGTGAGAAAAACAGTGTATCCTTCATTTGCATTGTTTATTCACTGGAAATTTCAGAACTGTTGGTATTGATTCTTGATGCCAAAAAAAGGGAAAAGAAACTGACGTTCTCATCTTTCTTTCAGCATATAACAAGAGAACTGGCAAGATAATGACCAGATTGGCAAAGATGGAGCTAAGCACTTCTATAAATGATCAGCCTGAGTTTGTATCTGATCCTCCTCTGTGCATCCCAGCTAAGGAGCGGGGCTTTGGGAGGAGGAAACATAAAGACTCCAAGCAAAAAAATAAGTATTTAACTTCTGGCAATGTTCAGACTGAATCTCTATGTGATTCTCCTCTGTCAGTCGCATCTATGGAGCAGGACATCAGGAAGAAAAATCGCATAGATTCCAAGCAACAAAAGAAGCTTACAATTTATGGAAATGTTCAGACTGAGTCTGCATCTGATCCTCGTCCGTGCATCCCATCTAAGGAGCTGGGCAGTGGGAAGAGAAAACACGTAGTCTCTGAGCAACAAAAGAAGATAAGGACTTCTGGAAATGTTCAGACTGTATCTGCATCTGATCTTCTTCTGTTCATCCCATCTAAGAAGCGGTGTGTCAGGACTTCTGAAATTGTTCAGGTTGAATCTGTATTTGATTCTTCTCAGTGCCTTGCATCTAAGGAAGGCACCAGGGAAAGGAAAGGTATGGACTCCAAGCAACAGAAGAAGCGAGGTAGCTCAAAGGAAGATACCATGCAATCATTTTATGATTCTTATCTTCCTCGGTACACACGAGCAAAGAAATTGAGAGGGATTAAGGAAAGATGCAGAAACTCTGAGGAACAGAAGAAGGTTGATACAAATGCGTTTGAGTCCTTCTTGGAGTGAGTTCAAATGTTCAGTATTATCAAAATTCTTTCCTGGTAGATATCCCCCATTTTAATGTGTTGTCCACTATTTGCTATAGGTATCTGTGGAGCAAACTTTCTGACGTAAAGAGAAAAACCTGTACGTACCTTGATTGCTTATGGTTTTCGTTGTATATGAAAGGGCCCTCAAGTAAGGTGCTTACATGGATCAAGAAAAAGCAGATATTTTCCAGGAAATATGTGTTTGTTCCAATCATTTGTTGGTGAGTTTTTTCCTATATTCTTTTACTATGATGCAGTGTTGCAACATTTGTTTAATTAAATTTTATGTAAATATTATAGGAGACACTGGAGCCTTCTCATCTTGTGTCATTTTGGGGAAAGCTTCCTGTCAAAAGCCAAAAGACCCTGCATGCTGTTGCTAGATTCTCTTGGAAATATTAACCCCATGCGATTAGAACCAGATATAAGAAGGTATATCTTACGTATTCATGTTTGTTCCTGTGATCACAAGTTTGGAAGTGAAGTTTGTTTCTCTTCTCAGATTTGTGTTTGATATCTATAAATCCGAAGGTTGTGAAGAAGAGGAGTCTATCTCAAAAATTCCGCTTCTTGTCCCTAAGGTGACTGCTTTTCCCTTTGTTGTCCAATATCTATTCAACAAGTTCCTCTTATGTAAGCATGATCTGTCCACAGGTACCACAACAAAGGGATGGTGAGAAATGCGGCATATTTGTTCTTTATTTCATACATTTGTTCTTGCAGGATGCTCCTGAAGCTTTCAACCAAGAGGATTACCCTTACTTTGTATGTTTTCTCTTCCATAATTATGTTTCTTCCTCAAAGGATTCATGTTTCTTTGTACATGAGTGATACAATCATACAAATTTTAATGTGCCCGTGTATTTTAAAGTGGTTTTGGCTCCATGAAAGACAATTCCTTTCTCTGTGAATGTTTCAGCTCACTGAAAACTGGTTTGGCTGGGAAGATATGGAAAATTTCCACAAGGAAGTCCTCCATTTTGCAAGTAAGTTGAGCTTCTCTGAGTAGGCTCAGTTATTATATTTTAATTACTTTTTCTGGTGCCATCATAGAGTTATTTACATGTATGCTTTATTATTATTAGTTTATGAGTTTGTGTTGAATTTGAAGACAACGAAAAGCTATATTTTGTTCCAGTTTTTTTTTCCTTTCTGAAAAAGGGTGAACTATTTTATGAATATGATGATGATCACAATTGAATACAGCAAAAAGGAGGAGAAGAGGAGAGGATCCTCTTCCTCGCAAGAAAGAATGCAAATAAAAACCATCATAATAAATAATTACTCCTTGGAAGACGGTCATTTCTTTCCCTCCAAATGCTCCAGCAGATCTCAAGTGGTAATAGAGTGCAAGTATTTGATTTTGTTGCAGTTTCATCAACCAATAAGGAGGTAATTTATTTTTTGAAAAATGGTAAATTATATCGCCAACTTTATTTCCAAATAGAGGAGGTAACAGATGTAAATTAATTGTATATCCAAAAAAAAGAAGCTGATCTTTAGTGTTTTCCCAGTGGCAGAGTTGTGGAAATCCTATATGTCCTCTCTTAGGTTTCATACCCTATTGTGTTTAGAAGTTGGCCACAGGATGCTGTGATGGTTTGGCTTTTGGCGAAGCTGCAGATAGTACTTTAGTTTATCTGTTTCCTAATGGTCACCCCTTGCTTCATGATAACCAATTTAATATGGATAGATTGAGAACAAATATCAGTTGCAGTCTGGAAGGATGGAAATTATTGTACCAGCAGTTTTTAATGCTCGGAGATCAGGGGTCTTGTATAGAAAAAGCAAAGATACTGGCTTCTATGTTTCTCTCATACATGTCACAATGGGACTGTAGAGCTAGCTTGTATTTTCTGAAGGTAACCTAAAACTACTATTCACTAAAAGCAACCAAAGCGGTTAATAATAAGAAACAGTGAACAGGCGCAGGATGGTAGGAACCCTTCAACCCAACCCAGAAGCCAAAGGAAGCCCAGTTACAAAGTAAACATCTTTCTATATAACAAATTCTTTGAAATGGTAACATCCCTGGTCCAACTGCCATAGCAACAGAAAGTGCCACCATTGAAGGAAGTTTACAGATTCTTATAGCTTATATAGCTCTCTTATGTGAAAAAATTGAAAGTCGATGGTAGATAATTAGAGTTTATCATACTCTTCGGAGACATTCTAATTTTAACAGTGAATATCTTCCATTGGCAACTCCCCATGCTCTTCTCTACTTGATTTTACATTAGACCTAAATGGTTGTGAGCTCAAGCTCAGCCCGTATTTCAAGTCTGGGCCTGAGCCAACACAAATACTTGGAACCTGTTGGCATCATACTGCTATTCCTTAGGCTTGACTATCTGACAGAGGAAGGTTTATGAACATTAGTTCTATAATATGCTTTGATCATGTCCATATTTATTCTACTATCATTTCACTTGATTTATAACTTTCTGAAAAATGTTTTCAGCTGCAAGACCGATTTTAATTGACTAAACCTGCTGTGAATTGGATATGTTGAATTCCTATTTCTTGTAGTTTCCCAAATAGCTGCATCTTGCTGTGGTATGAAATCATGTGTTTCAGAAATAATAAATTGAGAATAACCCACCTGTTAGGGAGAACTTTGCTGCTTCTCTTTTTAACTTGAGCTCTTTCAATTTTAGTTTTGTGATGTTATTCCTATTTGTTCCAGGTGACAAATATTCACTTGAATGCAATGATGGGAATGCTGCTAAACTCAGGCATCTATCATTCAAGTAAATTGGGGGTAGGGAAAATCTGCCCTTCCTTCCATCTTTAACTTTTGAATTTGTGTTCGGGCATTGCACTGTTACTTCAGTCCGGTGCATTTGAGAATATTGCTGGGTCACTGCAGTTCCATAGCGATAATGATTCCAGTTGCACGGTCATCATGGAGGTCAGTCTAAGAATCTGTGGTGAGAATCGTCCTTCAATACTCTTTGCATTGGCTATACCACACCATATGGACGGGAAATCAGCTATCCTCCATTTCTAACATTTTGCTATTTGTATTGTCACATTTCACTCTGCACTCTGCACTCTGCAGTAGGGTGCATCTCAAAATGTTGTTGGATCACATAAATGCAGTATGGGTTGTTGATTCCGGTTGAGAATACCAACATCATTTCCGAAGAAAGATGGACGTATTTAGCCCAGTCCTGCTGCTTCTTTATTGGATGCTTCAAGTTTGAAGGCCACCACACCTGTAAGAGCTTACATCGTGGAGCATAATTATGGACGTTAGCTGCCGGTACATGTTCCTAAATTGTTCAATATCATTCTGTAGAGTATCTATTAAGAAACTCAGCTATAAAGTGCCATGAACTGAAGATTGAAATATTTGGGAAAATTTTTTTGAAGCCACCAATTTTCTTGTGTTGGTCTGTGATGTAAACAATGGTTTTTGATATTCAGAAATACTTATTGCAATTGGACGAGTGCACTTTTTATACTTGTGAGATGCCTTTATTGGTCGTAGGAGGGGTTGTACATTTTGCCCACCCAATGAGAGTCTACACAAGTGCAATAAGTATTTCTCTTTGATATTTGTTTATGCAAGTTGAGTAGAAATCAGCATCTCCAGAAGGCATGGAGCTGCAATATGCCCTCAAATTCAAGTTCGTGGTTTCTAACAATGCCCCCCCCCTGAATACAAAGTACTCATCTTGGGAGCATGAATGGCGAAGTAGTTTGGAACTAAATGAGTTTGGATCTTCATCGGCTCACAGTTGGTTGCGATCTAGTTCAATGAAGAATACAAGCTTGAGAATTGTGAATGTCTGATATCCTCAGTTGGCTAGGGACTTGTCTTGGCAATTTGAGGACTTCGAAGTGATCCAGATTGCTTGGGAATCCAACTCTAGGGTGGACACTCTCTCTTGCCTAGCTTCATCCTCTATGCTAGTTGGAATCCCAATTTTTCCTACTAAAAGAGCTAGAGCATTCTAGTATCGAGATAGAACCTGTCAACTCCATTGACGAAGCTATCAACGACTAGAGGACCCTCTACGTTAAGTGGCTCAAAGATGGTCTATCTCACGTCGACTCAAGGGAATCTTGGTGCCTGGAATAATAATCTCAAAGGCTTATCCTACTCGACGATTAGCTCTATTGAAGATCCTTCCTAGCTCGTCTTCTCAAGTGTCTCTGTTCGTCTAAGGCAAAGTAGGCCATGGAAGAGGTCCATGAAAATATATGTGGCATGCACCAGGGAGGAAGGTCGGTTGCTCGAGTCTTGCTATGACAAGGATATTGGTGGCCAACATTTCAATGTGACTACATGGACTATATCCTTAAGTGCGATTGCTGCCAGAAGCATGACCACCTGATCCACCAATCGGCCGCCACTCTCACTGTAACGGCCCTGGATATTTATGTCCAATAAGGCTCCATATCTAAGTTCGCCTCCTGCTATCGGACCGAAGTCTCGCAAGGGATATCTCACATAAATATCCAGTAAAAATATATAAGACAACAACAACAGTATAAGACACAAGAAAGTACATGTACTCATACTTGTGTACAACAATGTACAACTGTCCCAATACATTATTACATGTCCAATAAAAGAGTATAACTACTTAGGGCATATCTCGAGAGAGCAAAGCTCACACTAACACAACTATAACTCAACTGTTGGTGGTACAAGTCTGTCCCAACGTTGCTGAAAGTCAAACACACGGCAAGCCCTGAAAAGAACTGTAAGGGAGTGAGCCTCAACAAGTCACAGGCTCAGTAGGAACCTCCTAAAAGCCACCACAACCAACAACTGAAAGAAAGACCAAGTCCTCAACCCCTAAGAGTCTTATTGGTAACGCCGATAGCCAACCCATATCATGCTCACAACAATCATGAATAACAACAATTAAACGTAACATATCAATAAACACATAGTCCTCAGAAAGTAAGAGGGAACAACAGGACTCGCGCAGCACCACTAGTCCGCCTAACAACCGAAATGCTTAGGTCACAGCCTCACAGGCAAACTACTACAACAACTGGTCGCCTAAGCTACATGCCTCACAGGCAAACCACTGCCTAGGCTACAAGCTTCACCAGCAACCCACCTACGTAGGGTAGCAGGACTAGCACCAGCAAGCCAATCCATCACACACTAACACTATAATCGGAAGCTTATCTAGAAAAGGGTAAAACACAATGGGTGGAAGGTCTCACCACACGACCGACACGGAGCACAACTCCACCTCAACACCTGAAAAGGTTAGTACACAACGTACCATGATAAACGGATACCCACGAAGGGTACAGGTACCTACCACCACGAGGTACCACCACAAAGCCTCAACATAACTGTACCTCCAACAAAGCACACTCCAAGTAAAACCTTAGCCAACGAGTCACACACACACAAGCCACAACTAGTGGCAAGCATGAGTCGGAAAGAACGATGCCACCACATGGGAACGGACTACTGGTTCATGATGCCAGTATCCAACCCGGACAACACAACACAATAACTACCTCTCAGTTTCGCAGTCATGGACGAAAGGTCCAACTGTCGCTCCACAACCACACAGTAAAGCCAAAGAACAGTGGAGACCAACCAACACCACACTTGCAGACCACACACAATTGCAGGCCCATGCCTGACACCTTTTAGGGACTCTGGCCTAAGCTCCCTAAAGTGAGGCACTGGAAAACCAGACTAGCTGGGGATCAGTACGTCTACTGGTGTCCGTACCCCGAACCACGAGTGCGCTACAAGCGACTGCACACCCATAAACACAAGTCGCTGCCCTCTGTCATCTTTCCCTCAGCCGGACGTACAACTCAAACACAACACAAGAGTGAGGGTGTCCAGGAAGACGACTCAGACCTTAGTGGTACACACCATATCCGGACACGCCCCGAGCACAACGTGCTTGGCTCACACAGAACCTGGGGTACCCGACTGAAGAGGCATTCCGGAATAGGCGCCGAACCACCAAACTCGGCTATGATGATCAGTTTATCCCCATGTAATTTAAATTTATTACATATTTATTTTGGTGATTAACAAAACTATAACAAAGTTTAATCTAACATATTTTCTATGAGATTTGGGTACAGGAAATGAAACAAGGAATAACAAGCTAAATGGGTAAGTATTATTTACCTTGTAGCAATGTAAGTTCAAAGTATGAAATTTCTCTAAGTACACATCGATTTTCTGTATGCTGTAACGACTTCCTCCTCTATCACAACGATTTGCTCTCATATCGATTTCTTAAGTGAGAGCAATGATTTGCTCTCACATCGATTTCTTAAGTGAGAACAACGATTTGCTCTCACAACGATTTCTTAAGTGAGAACAACGATTTGTTCTCACATCGATTTCTTAAGGGAGAACAACAATTTGCTCTCACAACGATTTCTTAAGTAAGAACAACGATTTGCTCTCACATTGATTTCTTAAGTGAGAACAACGATTTGCTCTCACAACGATTTCTTAAGTGAAACAACGATTTGCTCGTAACAACTTGTTCACAACGATTTGCCTATACCGTCATAACGATTTGATCCTTGTAACGATTCGATAAGTTACACAATGGCTTTGTCACTGTAACGATTCACTTAGTTACATAACGACTTAGTCGCCGTAACGATTCGATACAACAAACAACGATTTGCTCACATCGTTTTGTCTCTGACAACTTACTCATAACGATTTGTCTATATAACGATTTGTATGTGCATCGGTTTGGTTATAAGTGCACAACGATTTACATGGATATCAACTCATTTGCATAACGATTTCATAAGTCATGCATGTAACGATTTCATGGAATATAACGATTTGATATTTGAACTCATTTCTGAGTTCGTTGAAAAGTCAAAGTCTTCACATATATCTTTCTGACAACCATGTATTTATTATGACTGAACGTATCACTGCAGTGCATGCAAACGATATCTTCTATTTCCATGCTTACACTGTAAACATCTTTTTAGAAGAACAGAATGGAACTTCCTTTTTGATATAAAATCAATCTAACGTTGACTGACAACAAGAGACAACCTAGCTGTCTATTGTTTTAACATTTAATGCGTGCAGGTCTCTGACAGTGCATCTCAATACAACGTTGGACAATATGGAAGATAACGGATATCAGAGAAGATCCTTTCTCTTGTTGCGTGCATGGAAAGCTAAAGTCTGCTGAACAAGAAGCTCTACAGTGACATGTAGTCGAACGTAAACAAAAACTTAGAGACAACAGACACTTCAACGTTCAATTTTCAAATGGAAGATATATATAGAAGACTGAAGCTCCAGAAGCAAATAGAACACTTACGACAATCTTTTACAAGCTTTTCTGCGAGCATCTGAAAGAGCAAAGCCTCACTCCTCTGATTGTCTAGCTCTTAGCTCTCTGCATTCATTGTGTTAGTCTTGAGAGCTTCTGTAAATTGAGAGTGTTCCTCATTGTAGAACTCTTCTCTCAGTTGTTGCTTCAGATCGAGCGTTGATCCATAAGCTTGATCTAGGGGCATATCATTCCTTGAATACATTCTTGTGTTTTCTTCCCTTCGTGTTGAAGGAAGACCTAGTGGGTTCCAGGGTGGTTGTTTCCCTTCGTGTAGAAGGAAGACCTAGTGGGATCCAGGGTGTTGTAATTCCTCTTCGGGTTGTGAAGAGAAGACTAGCTGTGGCTGGGTGTGTAAGTGTCCTTGAGGGGGACTGTACCCTTGGGTAGTGAAATCCTGAGTTGTTGCTCAAGGATTGGACGTAGGACTCCTGTGGAGAGGAGGTCCGAACCAGGATAAATTCCGTGTGTCGTGTGTTTGATTGCCTTGTGTTTGCTATCCTTTTTTACTAACACTAACAGTCATCGAAGTGTGTTGTGTGATTGTTTTTCTGGACAGGTTTTAAAGTGATCTAAATTTTAAGAATCCCATTCACCCCCCCTCTGGGCTTGCTAGCTGGGCAACAGGCTACTACACAAACCACAATACATACTTATATGACACTCATCTGTAAACCACTATATAAACAAGTATCATGTTTAGCTTGTCACTGATCACCATGTGACCTCCAAGCTAACCGACACCAACACATACTTAAATCACAAAAACATATAACAATCTTGCCTGTCATTGGTCACCTCGTGACCTCCACAACAACACACAACACCATGCTCATTGACCACTTAATTAAATATAATAACAAACGTCACATGAGTTACACAACTTACTAATTACTCATATATTATCCTTACACATGCTTAACTAATCATTCATTAACTTTAAACAACTTAAAATACCTTTAAACGACCTGAGCTAGGTCCACACAGGACCATCATTGCCCAAAGCTCAAACATTCATTTCGAACAGAATAACGCGACGTGGGTCACTATCGCGATAGGAATGCGATAGCTCGACTAACTGTGATCAAGTAACAGAATGCGACAACGTCTACTGTCGCATTAAAAATGCATCGGCTCAACAGACTAGAATGCGACAACATCTATTGTCGCGTTAAGAACTCGACAGCTCGACAGACCACGTTCACAAACCAGAACGCGACATGGCCAAACCTCGTGACATGAACGCGACCACTTGACCCATCGCTTTCTCAGACAGAAACCCTACACTATGGTTCTTACGCAGAAACCACCTCAAAACTCCATTTTCATACATTTCAAACTTCTACAAATCTATTAAACAATACAAAAAATACAACTACACATCGCTACAGCTTAAACATGCTTCAAATCAATCAATTAATGCAATAAAATGAGGAAAGTCCCTACCAATTAGAAGAACTCACAGAACGAGGCTCAATCGATGTTCTCCATGCTCCGAGCAACTCTCATGCGCCGAAACCGCATCAAAACACGAGCTCCCAAGCCGTTGTCGCCGGAAACCATCGCAGCAACCCCCTCCTCAGTCGAACAAAGCTTCCTGCTCTGTTTGGCCGGAGGGCCAAACTTATCCCAATCGGAAACAAGAACGCGACGTAGCGTCCTGTCGCGTTCAGAACGCGACACACCTAACCGTCACCTTCTCAAAAGTTTTCCATGCCACGCGTCACAAAGGCGGTGCGGAGAACACGACACATGAGACCATCGCGTTCAGAACGCGATGCCTCACCCTATCGCGTTCAGAACCAGTGAACCTGTGGGCTATTTGGGCTAAAACCTTAGGCCCACAACACCCACACAACGCACAGGGACGACGACCAAGGCCCAATGACCACCTCTTGGTCAAGAGCACCACTCCAAAACTGCTAAAACACGGATCTGAAAAATCGTGCCGTTACATTGCTATCACCTAAAAAGGAATGTCGTCCTCGACATTCAGAACAAAACCACAGCAAGTCGAACTATCACTTAAAAAGAAAGTAAACCATATACAGAACAAGTAGGATACATTTTCTCTGCACTTGCCTTTCAAACCATCTTATACTGATTGACTCAATCTACTCAATTCCGTACCTGCTCTGCTCAGTTACCAAATTGACTCACTTTACCTTTCAATCATAGGCGATTTTACCCTGCTGTTGGCGCTTTATCTCTTTCGACTCAACCTGCTTCCACATTTTCCCAACTGTGTTTACAACATTTCTTTCTGGCCCACTTCATGTACTCGAATCCTCTTACTTTACCCTGCTACCCTTAGGTGCACTGCCATGAAAACCAGCTTTAAATTCTCAAAATGTTTGGTGCCATTTCATTATTTGTCTTTCACTGCCATCTGTTATTTTGCCTCAACCTTATTCACACCCTCAACTGCCAATCTCTCAAAGAAAATTGCATTACCATAACTGAATTTCCTGCTTTTATATACCATTCTACTCATGCTGCCATAACTCATATCTGGCCAATAACCACTGCCTCTTTATCCAACTGTGCACAAACCTTAATCTTTCTTTTAATCATTTAAACCTCGAATAACCTGTGAATATCAAACCTTCCATGCTTCCGCTGCACTACTCTGATTACTCTGAATACTTGACAAAATATTTCATAAATCCTGCTCTTATTATTGCTTTCAATTACTTTCCATTTTCAATAATACTCTGACTCCAACTGAACTCAATTCTAACTGTATTTGCTTCTCAAATCGCTTTACTCAATCAATTAGCGCTGGAAGAATATACCGGAATCCCTGATTTATTTATTTATTTAATAATTTAACTCCGATGGTGCCACATACTCGAATTCTGAATTCTGCTATACCGCTATTGACATACCTTACTCTTCATATACCTTTCTTGCTTTAATAACATCCTCTGGCTGATTTAACCAAATTTAATCCATAATCTTTCAAAATACCTGTTCTTATTATTGCCATGGTGCTGCACTCTCTTTATTGGGAAAATAAAACTGCTCAGCTGACGCTGTACATATTCTACCTTCTTTCTGTCAATCAAGTGCTATCGGACCTCAAACTGTTCATTGCTTAACTGATCACACTCTAATTCTAATTTCTATACATTTCTTGCTCTTTCTGTTATATTTTTCCATACTCTAATCTGCTTATTATTCTTTAACTAATCTTTCTTTTATTTTTACATCAAACTCTGAAATTCCTTTATAGGAAAACACCTTTACTCAACCAAATTACTTTCTGTGCACTGGAATGCAAACTCTTGTTGAACACTTCCTGAACCATCTAATTATATCCATCTCATAGTCTGTTATACTCTTTCTTTCTTTGATCAACAACACTCCACCTAATCTGTACTGCCAACTGCAATAACCACGATATCATTTCAACAAAGTATTTCTCTTAACCACTCTGCTATTTGGCTAATCCCACTGCATCATTCATACTGCAATTCTTGCTAATATACAAGCATTCCTTATTGACAGACTGCCAAAGCTAGAACCTAAAGCTGATCTTTTTAGTTACACTAACTTGCTCTGCCTGATTCCTTGATTCCACATTGCTGCTTTATTCTCAAATACTAAAAATATCACTGCTACAACATACTCACTATTATCCTTTTCATTCAAACCCTTACTTGAATTCCTTATGCAATCTGCCTTGCTATTTCATTCAGCCTGATATTCTTTAACTATTTCTCAACTGATCCATCTTTCTATTCTGATTCACATAACTCTAACTCTTTTCAATTATTCTTAACCTCAACCTCAATCTTTCCCAAACTATTTACAACTGCTAAATTTCACTGATCTTATCTTTAGCACTGCAATCTTCATTACCTTATTTTGTGGGGTCTTCACAATCTACTACCTGCCAATTAAATATCTATCCTCTGAGATTCTCAGAAAATCCATTATACACTGATCTTCTCTTACCTTCTCTTTACCCAACTGATCACCTCGGTACATACTTGCACTAATTTTTTCATCAAACTTCCTATTGCCACCACTATTCACAACAACATTATTCTCAAATTCTTTACTGCACTCATCTCTATTCACAAAACACACTTAGTCTGATCGTCACAAATCACTGCTCCTCTGTTTACCAGTACCTTGTCTCAAACTGATCTGCGTCACTTAATTATCCCAATCTTTCCATATCACTAATCATATTATCATCAAAACTGCTTCTTATTACTTACTAGCACAAATCTTAAACACAAAAATACCTTTTCCAAGGTTTTCAACCACAATCCTTAACACACACTATTCCTTATTAGTAACACTGTTCGACTGCTTCTCTATCACACCATTACCTTATACCTGTCTCTGCCAATTCTGTACCTTATTAAAACACCTTCATCACATTAAAACATATCCTTTCTAGAACAAAACTTATCTTTGCTTAACATCATAACTGAATTCACTAATCCTCTTAATTTCTGTAACTGAGAACCTTTAAACAACTGCACTTTAACTGCAACAGGCACACTGGTATAACCACTCAAACTACACTACTAGAGAAACCATTTCCCTGCTACCACCAGCAATTGCGAAGCTACCCAACCATACATACAATTCACATACCAGAAAACTCAAGTGAAAACCACACTAAAAATCACATAAAATCGCAAACTTACTACCAGTAGTGGACATTAAACCATGTCTTGGGACATTGTAACTTCAATGTCTTTTCATATTCTAACTGGACCATGCTCTGATACCAACTGTAACGGCCCTGGATATTTATGCCCAATAAGGCTCCATATCCAAGTCCGCCTCCCGCGATCGAACCGAAGTCTCGCAAGGGATATCTCACACAAATGTCTAGTAATAATATAAAAGACAACAACAATAGTATAAGACACAAGAAAGTACATGTGCTCATACTTGTGTACAACAATGTACAACTGTCCAAATATATTATTACATGTCCAATAAAAGAATACAACTACCTGGGGCATACCCCGAGGGAGCAAAGCTCACAGTAACACAACTACAACTCAACAGCTGGTGGTACAAGTCTGCCCCAATGCTGCTGAAAGCCAAACACACGGAAAGCTCTGAAAAGAATTATAGGGGAGTGAGCCTCAACAAGTCACAGGCTCAGTAGGAACCTCCTAAAAGCCACCACAACCAACAACTGAAAGAAAGACCAAGTCCTTAACCCCTAAGGGTCTCACTGGTAACGCCGATAGCCAACCCATATCATTCTCACAACAATCATGAATAACAACAATTAAACGTAACATACCAATAAACACATAGTCCTAGGAAAGTAAGAGGGAACAACAGGACTAGCACAATACCACTAGTCCACCCAACAATCGAAATGCTTAGGTCACAGCCTCACATGCAAACTACTACAACAACTGGTCGCCTAAGCTACATGCCCCATAGGCAAACCACTGCCTAGGCTACAAGCTTCACCAGCAACCCACCCACGTAGGGTAGCAGCACTGGCACCAGCAAGCCAGTCCATCACACACTAACACTATAATCGGAAGCTTACCCGGAAAAGGGTAAAACACAATGGGTGGAAGGTCTCACCACACGACCGACACGGAGCACAGCTCCACCTCAACACCTGAAAAGGCTAGTACACAACGTACCATGAGAAACAGATACCCACGAAGGGTACAGGTACCTATCGCCACGAGGTACCACCAAAAATCCTCAACACAATTGTATCTCCAACAAAGCACACTCCAATGGTAAAACCTTAGCCAATGAGTCACACACACACAACCCACAACCAGTGGCAAGCACGAGTCGGAAAGAACGACGCCACCACATGGGAACGGACTACTGGTTCATGAAGCAAGTATTTAACCCGGACAACACAGCACAAGAACTACCTCTCAGTTTCGCAGTCATGGAGGAAAGGTCCAACTGCCGCTCCACAACCACATAGTAAAGCCAAAGAACAGTGGAGACCAACCAACACCACACATGCATACCACACACAACTGCAGGCCCATGCTTGGCACCTTTAGGGACTCTGGCCTAAGCTCCCTAAAGTGAGGCACTGGAAAATTGGACTAGCTGGGCACCAGTACGTCTACTGGTGTCCGTACCCCCAACCACGAGCGTGCTACAAGTGACTACACACCCACAAACACAAGTCGATGCCCTCTGTCATCTTTCCCTCAGCTGGACGTACAACTCAAACACAACATAAGAGTGAGGGTGTCCAGGAAGACGACTCAGACCTCAGTGGTACACACCGTACCGGGACACGCCCCGAGCACAACATGCCTGGCTCACACAGAACTTGGGGTACCTGACTGAAGAGGCATTCCGGAATAGGCGCCGGACCACCAAACTCGGCTAGAACACAAACCACAATACATACTTATACGACACTCATATGTAAACCACTATATAAACAAGTATCAGGTTTAGCTTGTCACTGGTCACCATGTGACCTCCAAGCTAACCGACACCAACACATACTTAAATCACAAAAACATATAGCAATCTTACCTGTCATTGGTCACCTTGTGGCCTCCACAGCAACACACAACACCAAACTCATTGACCACTTAATTAAATATAATAACAAACGTAATATGAGTTACACAACTTACTAACTACTCATATATTATCCTTACACATGCTTAACTAATCATTCATTAACTTAGAACAACTTAAAATACCTTTAAACGACCTGAGCTAGGTCCACACAGGACCATCATTGCCCAAAGCTCAAACATTCATTTCGAACAGAATAACGCGACGTGGGTCACTGTCGCGATAGGAATGCGACAGCCCAACTAACCGCGATCAAGCAATAGAACGCGACAACGTCTACCGTCACGTTAAAAACACGTCGGCTCAATAGACCATAACGTGACAACGTCTACCGCCGCATTAAGAACACAACGGCTCGACAGAGCGCGTTCACAAACCAGAACGTGACAGGGCCAAACGTCGCGACCTGAACGCGACCACCCGACCCGTCACTTTCTCAGACAGAAACCCTACACTACGGTTCTCACACAAAACCACCTCAAAACTCCATTTTCATACATTTCAAACTTCTACAAATCTATTAAACAATACAAGAAATACAACTACACATCGCTACAGCTTAACCATGCTTCAAATCAATCAATTAATGCAATAAAAATGAGGAAAGTCCCTACCAATTAGAAGAACTCGCAGAACGAGGCTCAATCGGTGTTCTCCATGCTCAGAGCAACTCTCACGCGCTGAAACTGCGTCAAAACGTGAGCTCCCAAGCCGACGTCGCCGGAAACCATCGCAGCAACCCCCTCCCCGGTCGAACAAAGCTTCCTGCTCTGTTTGGTCGGAGGGCCAAACTTATCCCAATCGGAAACGAGAATGCGACGTAGCATCCTATCGCATTTAGAATGTGACACATCTAACCATCGCCTTCTCAAAAGTTTTCCATGCCACGCGTCACAAAGGCGGTGCGGAGAATGTGAGACATGAGACTGTCGCGTTCAGAACGCGACACGTCACCCTGTTGCGTTCACAACCAGTGAACCTGTGGCTGTTTGGGATAAAACCTTAGGCCCACAACACCCACACAACGCACAGGGACCACGACCAAGGCCTAATGACCACCTTTTGGTCAAGAGCACCACTCTAAAACTGCTAAAACATGGATCCTAAAAATCGCGCCGTTACACTCACTGCCCTATCTGAGCCTTACCCCTTCACTTAATCTAGAATCAACATTGGGCCCATTCCCAATAGCCTTGGCCTAAAAGAAATTTGTGATCGTGGTAGTAGATTATTTCATGAAGTGGATCGAGGCTAAAGCAATAGCCAAGATCCCTCATGGGGTCATCTGGAAGTTCATCTGGTAGGCAATTATCTATCGCTTTGGCATCCCCAGAGTTATGAGTGATAACGGTCGACAGTTCAACTACTCGTACTTCAAGGAGAAATATGTTAACCTACAGATCCTCAACTACTTCATCTTAGTCTCCCACCTACAAGCCAATGGCCTGGTTGAAAATATCAACAAAACCCTCCTTATAGGGTTAAGGATCAGGCTCGAGAGGGTCAGGGGTGGATGGATGGAGGAATTGCCATGTGCTCTAGGCTTATACAACCACACCAAGAGCATCAACCGGTGAAACACTCTTCTAGATAACCTATGACACTGAAGCCATCATACCCCTCAAGGTCGGGAGCCCATCCCTTAGAGTTATCCAGTTTCAGCCAAAAATCAATGACCGTGTGATTTGGGAGAAACTAGACCTCATCGAGGAATTATGAGACATCGCAGGGATCCAACTGGCCGAATACTAAAGACAGATGACTCAGTACTACAATGTCCAGTTAGAGGTGGTTTCTTCCTAGGGATTTGGTCCTCAAGAAAGTTGAAGTCTCTTGACAAGTCAAGATGGTGGGAAAGTTGACTGCCAACTGAGAGGGACCATACAAGTGGTCGAAGTCTACAACGAAGGAGCCTACAAATTGGTGACGCTTGGGTAAACCTGTACCGCACACTTGGAATGTCCAAGCCCATAGAAAGTTGTATTATTAAGAACAAGCATTGAATGTACATGGCATGTAATGCCCTGCTTCTGCCCGGTACAGTTACACAAACCCCCATCAGATAAGAGCAAGTCACTACAGGGGAGAAAACCCCAACATTGGACGATTGGGTTGAGATTCACACAATTAAAGAAGGCATTTGCAGCGAAAATAAATAACAACTTTCCATCAACTTATATATCACATATCACAATCTATATAGAGACAAAGTACATAACACAACAAATCTCCAATTCAACAATAAATGTTCAAGTTACAATTAGTTACATCAAGCTAAGCACTATACTACAAGTCTACTCTTCACGCTCCATGGCGGATCACTAACTCTTTAGCTTCCAAATCTTCAACTTCTGAAAAGTCAGCAAAGGTGAGTCTATGCAATAGACCCAACAAGCAAACCAAAAATCTAAATCCGCAATCTACATATAACATAACTTAAAAAATATGGTAACTCATATCATATAAACATGCACTTGATATCATATATATCACTCTTATTCACATCACTAACCAAGTATTAACATGTCATAAAACATTTAACACATATGGTCAATTAACACGATAAACAATACCACTAACTCTTTCACGCACTATCACATACTTACACTTCCACTTACATTTCTTATTCACATTGCTTACACATTGTGTGCACATTGCACTTACACATGACTTTCATTTTCACATAGCACTATGGATAACACATTCACTTAGCACATTCACGATCACATTCACAGTCATGTTCATGATGGCTTTTTAGATTCACTTACACATTCACGTTAATCTTATCATGAGCTGAGACACATTGCCCAAACCATCATTAGAGGACTCACATCACAATCACACACATACTTAATCGCCAGAGTCTTGGTCCTACAGAACTGGGGGAAGCCCTCCCCACCATTGTAAGGGCCTAGGTTTTTTCTGAATTAGTTGTTTACTGTGTTGCTGTGCTATTTTGATTATTCTGGTTTGGACCCCTTAACAGTGGGATCCTATGCCGTCAAGTTGAGTAAACGACATCATAGTATGTCGTTAACCACAAGTCAGCGACAGTCTTCACTGTCATCTACTTTTTGAGTTTTATGAGTTTTCGGATCTGTTTTAGCTGACAACATAATCAAATTTCCTTTACCTCTCTCTTAACGGCAGTCCATGTTGCCGTTAATATTTCTACATTCTAGCTTTCTAAACCAAATCTGACCCCAATTTCTTCACATGGATAACTAGGAAAGTTTGTGTTGCTTAGCTGGTTGTTTCCTCTCTTGAACACGACCCAAAGCCCTACATGTGAGGGCTTCTTCAGCATTCTTCTGCAAGAGGGAGCTGCTGTAGGATGTGGAGAAGTTCCTATTTCGAAGAGATTGCACTTAGGAAGGCCATATAGATCGAATCAAGGTGAGGAAGGTAACTTAGGAAGTTTTTGAGAGGCAAGTAACTTAGAGGTTTCATTCATACCTATTATGTAGGGTTTTATGATTTTTACCGATTTGTATCTCATGTCCTAGACCCTCAAATTCTGTTTCTTTTGGTTTCAGGTCTACAACTTCAGTAGACATGAACTTGATGGCAAGATTCCCTGCCGTTTAGTTCTTCTATTGACAGTAGTTGACACTTCCGCCAACTCTGCTTAACGACAGCAACACTACTGTTAAGTTCTTGTATTTTTTTTTTCCAGATTGCTTATTTAAGTGTATTTTATGAGGATTTTGGGAGTTTTGTGTATAGATTGGGTTGTGTGGTAAGCACTATGGAAGGATCAAAAGATCAAAAGGCCCTAGATAAATTTTGGTTGATTATGGTAATTTATATAATTTCTGTTTATGTGAAAATAAGCATGTTTAGTGTAGATTTAATTCTAAAAAATAGATATATTATGATATAGTAGTTGCAATATTTTGTTCTAGGTTTAGGGTCACTGTGATCATGTTTTCAAACAATTTAAATCAAGTTCATCTGATTAGTTCTATTTTTAAGAGTTAATAGATTAAGTATTTGAAATCTATTTTACATTAGATAAATAGTTATATTGCTCCAGATATTCTACAAAATTATATATGACGTACCATGTCAATGACTCATGATAAAAATTTGAGCATGATATGACATCCTTTTCTACTATTTTGCATCTATGAAGTATTAATTGCCATGTTCAGTGTGATTTAAGTCAGAAGTAATCAAATCATATGTATTAGTGCCATGTTTAGGTTCTATTAAGCATGTTAGTCACTAATAGACAATAATGTGAACTTTTGTAAACTGAAGCATGCGTTTTCGTCGTATGTGGGAGTAATTGTAACACCCCAAAATAATATATTTATTGAAAATTGAAAATGATGTGATGATTTTTGATTGTTGAACATAATTACTTTCATGAGATATAATTATATTTAATTTGGGATTATTTTTATTTTATTAATATAATTCCAGTGTTGTTTTCAAAAGTGCGCACTTCGACAGGGTGTCATCGGAATTCGATAACGGAACTAAAATATGAAAACACCATAATTTCCAGAAAAATATGCTAGTTCTAGAAACGTAAATATCCTAAATTATTGTTGCACGAATATCAAGATTAAGTCGACACAATGATTTTTCAGGTAATTTTTGCTGGATGAAAAATTAATTCTAAAAATTAAACTAAAATCATCATAATTTGTAAAACCTTTCAATTAGTTGATGATTGAAATTTCAACTTGTTTGGACATTGTTTGATATAAAAATATAAGAACAAAAGGGATAGATGAATTATTTTCCATTTACATAACTAATTTTTTTTAAAATATTTGGCTTACGTAACCTTGGCTACGTAAGACTTCTTACTCCTTGGATAAATGGGTTACACATTTTATCATACATGTTAACTGTGGAAACCACATGGTACACGTGGTTGCTGTAAAAACAAATGAGTTTTACGGCAACATGTGTATGACGACGTGCCATACATGCATGAAACCCAACATCTATTTATACCCTTCTTTGCTTACTTCTGTGAAAGTTTACCCACCTGTTCCTCCTTCCACACTGCTGCTGCCGTTGCCTTTGTTGTAACTGCTGCTGCTCCTGCTGTAGCTGCTACTGCTACGACTCCTCCTGCTGCTACTACTATAGCTGCTACTGTTTCGACGGCTACTATCGGTTTCTTTGTTAAGGAGAAGGGTAGGATTTCCCTTCCTCTTGTCTCTTTCTTTTGTTAGAACCTTGAGTTTAGGTGTCTACCATGATCTTACTTTGACTTGTGTTCAGTAAAAACCTATAGGAATGGCTTTCTTTCCTGTGACTATGTTTCTTTTAGCTTATGCCCATGTCTATAGTTGATGTTCATGTGCACTTGACGTGGACTTTCCACTAGATGCAAGGAAGACTCTCTTAAAGAAGTTATATCTACAGAATAAGTTTTCCCATGTTATCCATGCTATAAAGATATCCTCTTTGATCTATTCCTTTCTCCATGTAAGATGTGTCAAGAATTGTACATAAGATCCATTAGATGTTGTTTGATCCATCATGGAATAGTAGGAACTCTTAGAAGAGTCTCCTATGTTGATGTTAAACCATTTCTGGAAGAATAACCTGTGGCTGTCGACAGACAGAACCTAGCTGTCGATAGGTACCTTGCTTCCAGAACCCAGAATTCCAGAACAACAAGTGAATGTCGATAGACAGAACCCATCTGTCGATAGATGACAACCATCTGTCGACAACTACCTATAGCCTGTCGACAGCGAAGGGCCAGATTCCAGAATCCAGTTCTGGATGAACCAGTAGCTATCGACAGCCACCTTATGGCTGTCGACATCTACCGGTCTGTGATTTTAACAAGTACCATTCCTTTCCCAATCAAAGGTGACACACTTTTGTATTGTCCAAACAAGTTGTTTTCCTCGTTCTCTTGGATTCTAAACCATTATACCACTAAGTTGAATCTTTTAGTCATCATCTACATCCAACTATGGATTATTCTTGGACATTTTCAAGTATGAATGTTTTCCTACATGACTACATCTTCTTGAAATCATTAGCATTGACTCCTAAAACCCTGTTATAAGTAAGTTTTTTAGTACCTGTATACCTTCCCTGTATGTTAGCAGAAATGAAATGTGATTACAACTTTGGATATTTGAACTCAATTGAAATAAATGCCTGTGCAAATGGGGCTGATCTAGCCCGGTGAGGAGCACCCGAATTCGTTTACTGGCCGTACAGAACGATAATAGATCTATTGGATGTTGGCATTGCATCATACTTGCTTGATTGGTCATCATTTTTTTCAGTCATGTGTTGATTATGTATTTCTTACCTGAACCAGAATGTGACTACCATACTGATTTCTTTTCTGTACAAACTTTATTCAATACTGTCATCAGTCGAGTATTTTGCCTATTTCTTTGGTTATCATAATGTTTTTGATAAGGTGAATTCTACTGGGCATCATTGCTCATTAAATCGTACTCTTTTAGGTGAACAGGAAGAGCCTAGCTCTTAAGGGGGTGTGTAGAGCTGGATGTCTAATTTCTGGAACCGATATATTACCTTTTTAGTACTGTAGTTAGAAATGGAAATGTTATTAAGTTTTCTTTTTCTACTTCTCCTGTGGACTTTAATGAGGAGTGTTTTGTATGTAAAGCTTCTGCTGTAATGATGACAATTGTTTATATAAACTAAGTTCTATTTCTTAAGTTTGTTTTCTGTCAATTTCTGATAAATAGTTATTTATTAGGATGTGACAAATTATTTGGTATCAGAGCCTTAGTTTTCGTAAACCTAGGGAATGACCATTGAGTTGGGGTAGAAATCTGGGATTAGTTATGAAGTTAATATAAATTTCTGTATATGTATATATATTTAATTTGTTATTTGTTACAAAATGGAAATGAATGCTCAAGAACGGCTACTGACTGCAATGGAACTACTAAGACAAGATGTAGAATTATATGCTCACGCCTAGAGGGAAGCACATATGCAAGTGAAAGAAGAAGTACTGAAGCTAACCGCTAGCGCATTTCTAGCAGGAAATCCCCATGCTTCTTTAGGTCATGTTTGGTATCGGGACAGGGCGGGAATAGCGGGGTGATATCCCTATTATTGGTTTGTTATGGTTACTATTCACAGGGATAAGAGGGGATAAGGAGAATGGGATTAAAGAGGTAACCCGGGATAATACTAGGGATAAGCCATTCCATAGGGACCCCTGGAATGGCGTATCCCCATTTCCCAACCCCGAAATTGCCTTCCCGAGGCAATGTCATATCACCCCTCAGCCACTTTTGCCCTCGTGCCTTGGCTCTCTTGCGCCTTCTCCCATTTGCAGGCGACATGCTTCTCGTCTTCCTTCCCGGGGCGATTGGTCTGCTGCACGACGGAGGCGGTGGATGATCCCCAGCTCTCTTCACATCACAGCGGCTGCTCGTCAACGTCGGAAATAGTTTGACGCCTCCGGTCGCTGTCGTGTACCACGGTGAGTGCCTCCGCAAGGTCATTTCCAAAGGCACCATCATCGGACGGTGTGAACTCCTTCCCTCTTCCATCTGCTTGTTCCTTGCTCTGTTCAAAAACCCTTGGACGGATCGTGATCGTGAGCTCCTTCCCTCTTCCATCTGCTTCTTCCTTTCTATGTACAAAAACCCTTGTCATTCGTGAGATGCTACTTTCACTCCTTCTCGGTGTTTCTGCTCTTGTACTAGGGCACACACAAGGTTTTTTTAGTCTTCGGCTTTCTTCCCCTCTTGCATCGTCTTCTTCCTCTGTGTGTAGAAAAACCCTTTAACGGCTCCTCATCGTCGGACGTTGCTTTAACTCCTTCCCCTTAACTGTCAGTGGTTTGGCCATTGTCTAAGTCCGCACGAACATGACTATGTATTCTTGGACGTGAAGGTATAGTTCCGTAATAAGGTCACATTCCAACCATGTATTTTCAAGCAGTTGGTTCTACGGTTTCATTCTTGAATGCATTACCCTACTTGCAGTTCACATTTTGTTGTATTATTGAATTTGCTTCCTTAATAGGCTCACGATTCCTCTGTGTACCATACTTTTTCTATTTCGACTATTGTGTGTATACACATTTAAATACATATAAACAGATGGTTGTTATAAAGTCATATGTAAACTAATGATGTCTTCTGTTATTGTCACTGTTGAACTTGTATATTACATTTTCCTTTTTTAGTTTAATCATACTGTGTTCACTCACTTATTTTTCTTGTAAAGTTAGATGTAAACTAATGATTTCTTTTCTTCTTTTCACTGTTGAACTAAGATATTACATATTCCTTTTTTAGTTTAATCATACTGAGTGGTGGCTCACTTATGTTTTTTGTAAAGTAAAATGCAAACTAATGATTTCTTGACTTATTTTCACTGTCAATTGTTAGATATTACATATACCTTTTTTAGTTTAATCATACTAGATGTTGGCTCACTGATTATTGTTGTAAAGTCAAATTGAAACTATTTACTTCTTTGCTTATTTTCACTGTGAAGTGTTAGATCTTACATATTCTTTTCTTAGTTTAATCATACAAGGTGTTGGCTCACTTATTTTTCTTGTAAAGTCAGATGTAAACTAATTACTTCTTTGCTTATTTTCATTGTTGAACTTGTATATTACATATTCCTTCTTTAGTTTAATCATGGTGGGTGTTGGCTCACTTACTTTTTCGTTACAAAAGAATGGCCACACAAACAAAGGGACGGGTGCCTAATTGGAGGGAGGATGGTGATCAAGTACTGGTGGATATCTTAGTTGAGCACAAAGTCCAGCATGATGGGTTTGTAAATGGGACATTTACAAAAGAGGCTTGGAGGATGGCATTGCGGCAGTTCAATGAGAAAACACAATTGTCTTACACACTGTCTAACTTGAAAAATAGGTTCAAGAATCTGAAGAAATGGTATGCTATGTACCTTAATCTTAAGAGAAGGTCTGGTTGGGGTTGGGATGATGACAAAAATATGCCAGTCCCACCTTCGGAAGATGCTTGGGAGGAAATGTTTGCGATATGTGTATACAATACATAAGTAGTGTCATATTTCACATGGTTAACACATGACATGGGCTATGTGATTTTTTTCAGATTAATAAAGATTACAAGACTTTGAAAGGAAAGTCCTTTAATTTCATGGACCAAATGCACATTATTACTTCCACGTCAATGGCAAGGGGTGACCTAGGTGCAGGGGACTTTGGCAACTCTTACTTGGACCAACGCGATGAACCTAACATGGATGATGATGACCTATTATTTGACATGATCCAAAATGATGGTGATCATGATCCTGTTGACAATCAGCAGCCAAGTTTAACTGAAGACATACCCCCTTTCTACTGATCATACCCTCACCCCCAACAACACACCACACAACACAGCTACTATTGCACAGACATCGGGTAGAAAAAAAAGACGTTTAACAGATTCTTGCAATGAGTCACTTGAAAAGATTGCCAAGTTAGGAGAGGAGAGGCTAGCTCTTCAAAAAGAGGCACTTGATCTCCAGAAAAGTGTTGCTCCCCCAGTTTCTTCTGCATTAGACCAATTAATGAAAGTGGATGGCATACCAGATCACCTATTATACAAGGCCATAGATGTAATGAAGGGGTTGGATGACCGTTGCATCTTCCTTGGCCTTCCAGTACATCTTCGGCTTGGTTGGATTCTAAGCCGCCTTGGTTACATGTGATGCCCACCATATCCTTTTCTTGATAACCATTTTGTACAAATTACACTATGTCTCTGTAACTTAATTAATTTTTTGTAAATATGAAATGCTTAATTATCATGGTAGATGTTGTGATATGACATATGTTTGCAAGTTAATCCTGTGAAATTACTTATGTCTGCAACTGAATTAATATTTTCTGAATATGTGAATTCACTTATTATCATGGTAAATGTTGTGATCTGATATGTGTGATATGTACTGATATTGTGAAATTACATATGTCTACTGATATTATAAATTACATATGTCTGCAAGTTAATTTTTTCTTAACATCATAAATTCATTAGCATAGTCTACTGATCATGTGGCATGGAATTTCCTTCCATTTCAGTGGTACATGTGATATGTACTCATTCTTCATTATATGCATGTTGTCATAGTAGGTTTCCCTCGGTCTAATGGATCTTAATAATGCTCCCACTGGTCAATTTCTACACATATTCATGGACGAGGAAGACTACTGGGAGGAGGTGGATGATACACTAATCCTTCTGCATACCACCCCGGTATGTAGTCTGGCACCAGGTAGGCCAATGCATACTAATGAGGGACAAGGTCATCGATGGGTTAAAGAGGTAATGTCTGGGCATTTAGGTAGATCATACTCTTCTTTTCGCATCCATCCAAGTATGTTTGTGAAATTGAGGGACAAACTAATAGACAAGGGTGTCTTACAAGACACCAAAAATATGTCTGCCACTGAACAATTGGCAATCTTCCTGCTAGAGGTCGGGCATGGGATTGGTAATAGGCTGTTGAGAGAATGGTTTCAACATTCTAGTGAGACCATCAGTAGGCATTTTAATAATGTTCTCATGGGAGTGCTAGCAATACGACGTGATTACATAAAGATGCCCACCGAAGATAGCCTTGTGCATCAGAAGATTCGGCATGATCCAAAGTTCTACCCTTTCTTCAAGGTGATGGCATGATTCATTTCCCAGTTCTACACAATGCAATATCATACATGTATCGAATGACATTTGTTGTATGATCCGTAGAATGCTATTGGTGCAATTGATGGGACTCATATCTCCGCCAAAGTTCCTTTGGTTGACCAACCTCGATACCGAAATCGAAAAGGGGAAACATCACAAAATGTGATGGGATGTGTTGATTTTGATATGATATTCAGAAGTGTGGTCGTTGGATGGGAGGGCTCCGCAGCTGATATGCGAGTGTTGAGATGGGCACTTGAGAGTGGAGGTTTCAAGGTACCCGAAGGTATTATCTTCATACTTAAATTAATGATATATGAAATGCATGATTCCAATTTTGTTACGATAAAATATAAATTGGCTGAGTAGGTAAATATTTCTTGGTGGATGCTGGTTATGCAAACACTCCCCAATTTCTAGCACCGTATCGTGGCATCAGGTACCATCTATCTGAGTACAACTCCACTAGGCGCACCCGAATTCGATATAGGAGTAAAAAAAACCTATTCAACCACAGACATGCACAACTTCGTAATGTTGTTGAGCGTGCATTCGGTGTGCTGAAAGCACGGTTTACCATTTTGGTAAAACGACGCAACTACCCAATTAAAACACAAGCCAGAATTGTTATGGCATGTTGTGTCCTCCATAATTTCATACGCATGGAAGGAGGTCTTGACTATATATTTCGTCGAGGACAATGTGATGACGAGGTGGAAGGAGATGAGGATGTCCAACAGGATGACCACGTGCCTCGAAGTGAAGCTGCCCGGGGGGACAGATTCCGGAATGAATTGGCCACCAGATTATGGATACAACACACTGCTAGAGGGTATTTGCTAAACACATACACTTGTAACAATATAATTCTACCCATACATGTGAATTTATCATAATGACATCCCACCATATGTGCAGGGCACCTGTACACGAAGATACTCGGGATTTACAAGACGATGCTTGCACGAACAATAGTTCTGTGTAATTTCATGTTTAAGTACAATACTACATAAGTACAATAGTACATGTTAACATGCACCTGTTATCAATACTTTTTGTGTTTTTGTCGTTTGAACAATTTTAATTTCTCAGTGGCATGTATTTTGTTACTTTGTTTCATTTCATAGTTATCATGACTTATTTGTGCATTTCGTGGAGCATGTGATGTGCATTAGCATGTGAAGCATCCTCTGTACTTTTCACAGGTTTTAATATATTTTGTTGCCTTAACTAATATGCAGATATGAGCAGGTGTTTTTGTGGCATGAGGGTCATGCCTGTATGATATATGTGGTATAAGTAGGTACTATTGTGGCATCAGGGTCATGCCTGTCTAATTTCTATGGTATAAGTAGGTACTGTTGTGGCATGAGGGCCAGCACATGGTTCATGTATGTTTTTTTGTGCTGCAGGTAGTGACAGGTGTCTATGTCATGATTGATACACTTATTACACTGTTGGTAGTTTATATTTTGTATTTGCTGTGATACAGTGATGGCAGCTGAAACTTTTGATTCGTGGACATGTTATTATAGATGTTTGTAATTAGATTGTATTTCTTGGTATGTCACTAAATTTTTATGCAGGTTACATGGGCAATGATGATGGGAAGGAGCATATATGAGAAGAATGTTTAATTGGGAGGTATGACACTTGTAACCCCAACCATGGTGTTACTTTCTACTATACGTAGGATGGCCATTTTTTTTGGCAACCACTATAGTACTTGAATAATCTTCCTTGGTTAGTTAGGATGCTTGTGTCTTCCTTCCAGGCATTTCTTTCATGCCATACATCATACCCAACTGAGCCCATTTTCTTCATTATACAGCATTGGTAATGTTAATTAAGGTCTCCACCTTGTACCTTGTCATTTCATCTAGGAAATCTTCATGTATGGCTTCACCACTAGGAGTTGTGTATAGAAAAGACAATGGTATTATTTGCGAGTGCGGAGCAGGATGGTGTATTACTCGCGTGTCACATAGTAGTGCCAATCCAGAACGTCCATACTATTATTGTCCATTGTTGGTGAGTTCAGTCATCATCGAATTTACTACTAGTCAGTTGTGGGCATACATAACTTATCACTTTATGTAGGCAAAATCTGGCAATGCTTGTAAATTTTTTATGTGGGTTGATGAGGTCTTACAATGTCCTTGTGGGAAGGGACACTGTCGAAAGCGCACTTCCAAGACTTCGAAGTCTTATGGTAGGAGTTTTTACGTTTGCCCTCAATCTACGGTAAGTATTTCATATGGCTAATCCTTTTCATATATGTTACTTTATTCTACACATTATTAACAATGAATAATTTTTTACCTACTAGGCTGATGATCGTGGGTTAGGCTGTGGCTTCTTTCAATGGGTATCGGACTCGTGCAACAATGGGCGTACTTAAGTTGGGGAAGAAGAAAAAGGAAAGCATTCCGTCCATGCATTTCAGACTTTGCTTGAAACAGAGAAGTTTGCAGCCGACAGCAAGAAGGAATTGTGTGAACGACTGTTAGACTCATTCAAAAAGTTAAAGTTGTAAACAGTAGACAACCCATCTTTCTACAATTATCAGTTATCTTTTGTTGTAGTATGTGAAAGTCATTGTAATTATGTGTGACATTTGTCAAACTTTTTAGTTTGCTTTCTTATATTATGTATTTGTCATTGTAATTTTGTTATATGTGCAATGACAACAGCCGCCTTAGATGTTCATTATTGTTATTTCTGTGTTCAAAAAATATCACCTTCTGTTGTGCAAAAGGTCATAGTATTATTTTGTGATGTCCACTTATCAAATTTGCACATCAAACACTCCGAAATTGTTTTTACATGCATCACTAAGTAGTAGGTCAACATGTTTTAACTATGTAAGGAAAATGTATACATATACATATATGAGTATAGTTATGTAAGGAAAATATATACACAGATAAGAATGAGTGTTAGAAAAGATGCCCACCGAATAAAAAATATTTAAATTTTTATAATTTTGTCTAAGTCCTAATGTTCAAAATGAAAGAATGATATCTCCTGACTTGAAACATTGTCAAAGTTCACAAATTTTTTGTTTACTATTCACAAACATTGTCAAAGTTCAAAATATTTCCAACTCTACAAAATTTATATATAATTATCACCATGTTCATAAATGATCTTTTTCATTTGTATAATCCATCTGAAAGGACTAATTTTTTTTTTAAGTTCACAAAAGTTATACTTAATTTTCACCATGTATACAAATAATCATTTTTTTCTTAGTTTAATCCGTCTAGGGGACTCATAAATTTCTTCAGTCCACAAATTTTTATTTTACTTTTCACCAAATACACAAATATTTCTTTTTATGTTTGGATGATCTGCTCCAAAGATTTCAAAAAAATCTCAAATTTAAATAATTTTTAATTCATTCCCACCACATACACAAATATTTTTTTTTATGTTAACTTCATCGGCTCCAGGGTCTCAGAAATTTACTAAGTCCACAAATTCTTTATTTACATTTCATCATGTAGACAAATGTTTTATTTTATTTTTGTTTATTCCGCCTAGAATTCTTTTTATGTTTCTTTAATACTTATTCTTATTATTAACTTGACGGATACCAAACAGGGAATGGTAGATGCCCTTGCCAGTGGGGATAGTAAGGGTAACATGGTCCAAAAAAATGACAAATCCCAATTGCCATCCATGTTTCTACCAAATGGAGAATACAATCAAAATTCGAGTTAACCTAGCAAATACCAAACAACATAAGATTAGAGAATAAGCATAAGTTATCCTGGAATGACTTACACCTATTCCGCCCTCGCCCTGTCCCGATACCAAACATGACCTTAGAGTCTATGACTCAAATAATGTGCAATTTGGATAGTTTGAAGCTAGGACAGGACATGTTGCTACATCAGGTTGAAGGTTATTGTGAGGTGCTATCTGATGCTGAAAGAGAACTATATCATGGTCCTGAGGGAGATCAGCAAATAACTGTGGAATCTGCCACACATACATGAATCAAGTTAGGAAGATTAGGAACTTACTTTTGTTAACCTCTCTTTTTGTTAAATAGTGAGTTGTCTGTATAACTCCCCATGTATATATATAATGAGAGGATAAGGATGATGATGATGATGTAAATATTTTCGGCTTATTAACGAAAAGTATGTATGTTATGTGGTAAAAGAAAATTTGTATGTGATGAATATATGTATTGGTTTGGGTGATGATATTAATGTAAGAATTATTGGATGTCTCAGATATTTCCTTAAAATAGTTATGGAAGGAGGCGATGCAAACTGGAAGAAGATGGAAAGCACCATGCATGACTTGACACGGGTGATGAGGACAGTAGCTAAAAATAATACTCACAATGGAACAAATATGTTCAAAGATTTCCGAAGTTTAGATCCTCCAAGATTTGCAGGTAGTACAGATCCTGACGAGGCAGAAAATTGGTTAAACGATATTGAAAGAATTTTTAGGGCAATTTGGTGTGCAGAAGAGGATAAGATACGTTTGGCGACATTTCAGTTGGATCGTGATGCCCGAGCATGGTGGGAGAATGTAGAGTCTACTTTAGAGGATCTAAATCAAGTAGGTTGGGAGGAATTTGTTGAGTTGTTTAATGAGTAGTATTTCTCTGAAGTGGTTCAAGAGAAAAAGGCTATTGAGTTTGCTAATCTAAAGTAACTCAGAATGACAGTGTCTGAATATGAGGCGTAGTTTGCTCGACTGTCTAAATACGCTTCTCATCTAATAGCCACAGAAAAATTGAAGGCGAAAAGGTTTATGAATGGCTTACGTCCAAACTTCATTACTTAGTTAACGCCCCATTTAATTACAACGTATTCTGAAATGGTCAAGAGGGCCTTGGCTCTAGAAGCTGCAAATGAAACAGTGGAGATGATTAGAGGGAAGTCTGGTGAAAGTTCTTTCACCACTGATTGCAAAAGGAAGTTTGAGATGGGAAATGCCCCTAAAGTACAACAGTCCACCAAGAAAACAAGAAAAGCTCCAGTTGGGAATAAAGATGTTTGTCGACATTGTCATCTCAGTGGACATAAAACCGAGAATTGTTGGCGTAGGTTGGGTGCTTGCCTCCGATGTGGAAGAAATCAACATCGGATTCCTGAATGTCCTATGATGAAGAATGTGCCAGCAAACCAAAATCCCCGAGCCAAACAAGGGCGACTGCAAGCCATTCAGGAAGTGGAACCTAAATCTCCACAAGAGGGTGGACTTATTGAAGGTATACTTTTAGTGAACTCTAAACCTGCATATATTTTATTTGATTCAAGAGCTACTCATTCTTTTATTAGTCATGAGTTTGCTAGATCTTTAGGAATACAATCAATTTCACTACCTGTACAACTAAAGGTGGCTACTCCTCTTAGCGAGGGTAAGAAACTCAGTGAATATTACCCTGCCAGTAAAATTTTAGTTGAAGAACACAATTTTCTGGGTGATTTGATATGCCTTGAGATGTGAGAATATGACGTAATCCTTGAAGCAGATTGGTTGTCTAAGCACCACGCGAACTTGGATTGTCATTTAAGGCAAGTAACCTTTCTGGGTAAGGAAAATTTCTCCATGACTTTTGATAAACCTCGTGTAAGAAGTATACCCATAATCTCGGTGGTTAAAGCATGCAAGTTGGTACAAAAAGGGTGTCAAGGATATTTGGCCTCCGTGACAATAATGAACTAGAATACTTCAGGGTTGAAAGATATTCCAGTAGTAAAATATTTTCCCGATATATTTCCTGAGGAACTACCTGGCTTACCGCCTAGTAGAGAAGTAAATTTCTCAATTGAATTGGTTCCAGGATCCACACCAATTTCAAGAACACCTTATCAAATGTTAGTGGAAGAATTGAAGGAATTAAAAAGATAATTGATGGAACTAATGGAAAAGGGATTCATTAGACCCAGTAAATCTTCCTGTGGTGCTCCAGTACTGTTTGTTAAGAAGAAGGATGGGACTTTGTGATTATGTATAGACTATAGACAGTTGAATCAGTTAACAATTAAAAATAAATACCCACTCCCTAGGATTGATGATCTATTTGATCAATTGTCTAGAGCCCGATATTTTTGAAAGATTGATCTTAGATCCGGGTATCATCAATTGAGAATTCAGGAAGGAGATATTCATAAGACAACTTTCGAAGTAGATATGGGCATTGCAAATTTGTAGTGATGCCGTTTGGATTGACCAATGCACCTGCTGCTTTCATGCGACTAATGAATGATGTATTCAGGTCATATTTGGATTAGTTTGTGGTTGTATTCATTGATGACATATTGATTTATTCTAAAAGTATGGAAGAACATGAAGCACACTTACAGGTCACTTTACAGTTGCTACGAGATCATAAGTTGTATGCAAAATTTAGTAAATGTGAATTTTGGTTGGAACAAGTAACATTCTTAGGACATGTCATTTCTAGAGAAGGATTGTCAGTGGACTCCTCCAAAATTGAAGCTATTCAGAGGTGGGAGCAACCTAAAAACATTACTGAAATTAGAAGTTTTCTGGGTATGGCTAACTATTACCGGCAATTTGTCAGAGATTTCTCCAGAATCGCTTCACCTCTTACACAATTAACCTGGAAGGGAACTACATTTGAATGGAATGAGAATTGTGAATATCCATTTCAGGGATTGAAAGAATGCTTATTATTCGCACTAGTTCTGGCCTTACCAGTAGAGGGAAAAACCTTTGAAGTTTACACCGATGCATCAAATATCCGGTTAGGATGTGTTTTGATGCAAGAAGAAAAAGTTATTGCCTATGCATCTAGACAACTAAAGAACCATGAGAAAAATTATTCGGTGCATGATTTGGAATTAGCAGTGGTAATTTTTGCTCTAAAGCTCTGGAGACACTATTTGTATGATAATCAATTCATAGTGTACTCCGATCATAAAAGTTTGAAATATTTATTTTCACAGAAAGAGTTGAACATAAGACAAAGAAGGTGGGTGGAATATATCAAGGATTATTATTTTAAGATTGAGTACCATCCTGGAAAAGGCAATACTATAGCTGATGCTCTCAGTAGGAACCCCATGGCAGAAATATTTCATTTACAAGTCAAAGAATAGAAACTTTTGGAAGAATTCTCCACACTGAATTTGAAAGTTGAACCACAAGAAGATAAGGTTATGATTGATAACCTGAAAGTGCAATCTGATCTGTTAAGGCAAATTGGTGAACAATAAGACAATGATCCCACATTGGTAGAAATTAGAGAGAAACTGAATTCTAGGCCTGACTTTAATGAAGACTCTCATGGAAACCTTCGGTTATGAAACAGATTGTGCATACCAGATAATTCAGAAATTAAGAAACAAGTATTAGAGGAAGCTCATCGAGCACATTATACCATCCATCCGGGAGCTGTCAGGATGTACCAAGATCTAAAGAAAAATTTCTTGTAAGGCCCTTGATTTTCATCTTTGGGTGATTGCTTATGTATATATATATATATATATATATATATATATATGTATACTATTGATGTATAACTTTATTGTGCATAGTACTTACTTATTTACATTGCATGAATAAGTATTATTTAATGTGTGCATTGTAAATTGTATGTATATATATATGTATATATATATATATATATACATGTGTGGGGTGTACATATGGTTTCTGCAGTTTTAAGTTCTGTTCTGGCGGCCAGTAGACGTCAATATGTATGGACGCCAATCCCAAGTCAGCGGCCACATTGATGGACGCCAACTCAGAATTGGCAGCCTGTGATGTTGACGTTAATGTCCCAGATCTATTGCGTTTGCAGATCCGGAAACGCCCCTGAAAACTTCGCCCCTTGTTTTGGTAACCGTCCCCCAACGGTAACCTGGGCTTCTAAACGCGCTCCTAAACCCCCAACCCTATAAAAGACACAACTTAGGGCGAGGTTAGGTCCTTTTGGCATTTTGTCAGAATCCCTATTTTCTGTACGTGAAACCTAACTTTTGGACCGTGGATTTGGTGATTTGGCGACTCCTTCCGGCGATCTTTCATGACTGGAGGGGAGTCTAAGCATAGGGGAAGGCTTCTCCGATACCGGGTTGCGTTCATCATCGGCATAGAACCCGGATAGAGGAGGATTTGAGGACTCTTTGGCTTGGGCCGAGGAGGGCTTCTCCAGATTAATTTGTTGCTTGTGGATTTTCCAAGAGGCAAGTAACCCTTTCACATCACCCATACATGTGTCTAGTAAGTCCCAGGAATTTTTACGGATTTTTATTCGAGTCCTGGATCCCCAAATTCACCAAGTTCTTGAGTTCTGTCTGTGTTTTGCACAGACAGGAACTTAACTGCGGGATCCCTTGCCGTTAAGATCTTGAGTTGGCGGCGACCTTTGTTGCCGTTAACCTGATAGACGACCACCTTTATGCCGTCAAGTTCGCCAGACTGCAAGTGTGTGCATGTCTGACCTATATGACCTAATTTTTGAGATTTTGCGCATGAGGATATATGGTAAAATTATATGATATGTAAATACCTTTAAGGGAGTATGTTGTGGAATTTTATGAATTTTTGTGGAATGCTTTAATTATTAAAAATTTCTGAATGTCTGGCCAACATGTTTTTAATCTTGCAAAATTTCGTTTGTGCAATATGTGCGGGATTTAATTGTCATGAAATTTCTGTGCAGTGGTTGTGGGTTTAAATTCATGCTATAGAAATTTGAGATTTTTCTGATATATGTGCAAATAATTACATTTCTAAACTGTAGAATAGTAAGCATGTTTTATTAGTGTCAAAAATTCAAATAAATGATATAAGAATAGTTAAATTCCTAGAAATTTGCATATGTTTAGGACTATCAGAGTACATGTGTAGAATGAGTTGTGGGTCTGAACAATGAAAATCCATGCCAATTTGACTATTTTTACTTTGTATAATACCACTGTTATAATTTTATTAATTAGTAGATATTTCATAAAAATATGAAATTTTGCATATGTGATGTATGATTCGTGAATAGTCTATAGTTAAATTTTCAGAGGAATTGAATAATAATAGTTACTAATTTTGTAAATTCATCATGTAATGACCAATTAGAGCATGATAATTTAATGTTTACAACATGTTAGCGTGATTTAATAATTGTTAAACCTATAAATAGTAGTATCATGTTAAGTAAATCTGAAGTATGTGTTTATGTGTGAGCGTGAAATGTGTGGGTAAAATAGTACACTAAGTGTGTGATGAAACTTGGAAAATGTGTAAATGTGCCAATGGGTGACACTGCTACCTTAGAGGGCTGTGGAACCATACTGTGGTAAAGTCCCCACGGGAAGGTTCATAGTGTGTGATATCCCATGGGTATTGGGATTAAATCATGGAGCGGACAAGTACCGCTGGTTAGGGTGGAGAGTGCTTCTCCCGGTTCTGCGCAGTAACTAAGATTTATCACTATAATGCCTAGGTGATAGATGTGTGTGATGTGATTAGTGTGTGTCCTTCTAGAGGTGGTTTGGGCTATGTGTCACGGCATATAATAAAAATGTGAACTTGTGTTTATGTGAAAAGTGAATGTGCAAATTGTGTAAATGATCATGTGGAAATATGAATCAACGGGACAACATGTAAAAATGATAATTCATTATATGAATGTGTCATACCCATATCAAAACAACAAACTATTCATGTGTATAGATGTGATATCAATGTGAAAATGACCATAGAATTCATGCTTGGAATATCTTTTGTATTATGTATAAACTCCATGTTTAAATTGACTATTGGCTTTAAGTATGAATATGATTAAATAAGACTTAATTTAGCATGTTGGAGAATATGTAGAAAGCATGTGATAGGTTCAAATCCTTATATATATATTTTTTAAGCCATGTACCATGTGATGTAAGTTGTAGGAATCATGTTTAGGTGTACTTTTAAAAGTTTATCAAATCCATGCTTATGTGATATGTAAATGTGATTAGTCCATGTGATGTATGTATGAGTAATGTGAGTGGATGTTACTTGTTGAGTTCGTTTGGACTCATTCTTGCTTCGGCGTACAAGTGCAGACATTTCCACTTCTTCCGAGGAGATCGTTAGGAGCGACTCGGAGCGGGAGTAGGAGACGTTTGTTGAGATTCGACATTGTACTTTTCCTTTTTTTTTCGTAGTATGTAGCGAAAGACTTTGTGTAACTCAGTGTGGACAATGTAATAAGTGTAGTTTCACAGTTATGAAGTATTTGATTTCCTTTGTTCTATATAGACTGTGTATAAATGTTGATGATGGAATAAGAGTTATATTTACAGTTATGAAGTATTTGATTTCCTTTGTTCTATATAGACTGTGTATAAATGTTGATGATGGAATAAGAGTTATATTTCCAGTTCTTTCTATTCCGCTGTCATGCAATATATATTTGTGTATAATTCAGCCTAACGTACATTTGTTGGGTAAATGTCCCATTGTAGTGGCGCTCATTATACCGATGTGGGTTGGTGTAACCGTACCGGTATAAGGAGGGTCGTTACATTTTTGGTAGTGCAACATGAAGAAAGACATTGTGGATTTTATTGCTAGATGCTTAATATGTTAGAAAATCAAGGCTGAACACCAGAAACTAGTAGGAAAACTGAAACCCCTTGAGATACCAGAGTGGAAATGGGATAGTGTTGGCATGGATTTTATTGTGGGATTACCCAGAACACGTAATGGATATGATGCGATGTGGGTAATAATTGATCGACTCACAAAGTCAGCTCATTTCTTGGCTATCAAAACAAAATAGTCTGTCAATGTATTAGCGGCCTTGTACTTAAAAGAAATTGTTCGGCTACATGGAATTCCAAAGGATATCATCTCTGACAGAGATGCATGATTTACTTCACACTTTTGGAGGGAACTGCAAAATGCACTGGGGACTAAGTTGAAATTTAGTACGACATTTCATCCTCAAACCGATGGACAGACAGAATGGGTAAATCAAATTATTGAGGATATGTGTCGTGCTTGTGTTTTAGAATTTGGAAATGACTGGAGTAACCATCTAGCTATCATGGACAGACAGAATGGGTAAATCAAATTATTGAGGATATGTGTCGTGCCTGTGTTTTAGAATTTGGAAATGACTGGAGTAACCATCTAGCTATCATGGAATTTGCTTATAACAACAGTTTATTAATATACTATTCAAATGGCACCATTTGAAGCTTTATATGGCTGACAGTGCAGATCACCACTATGTTGGATTGAAATGAAGGAATCACACATTCTTGGACTTGAAATGATACAAGAAACTACAAAAATTATAAAGTTGGTACAAGCTCAAGATTGACAGAAAAGTTATGCTGATCGACGAAGAAGAGAGCTAGAATTTCAACAAGGAGATCATATTTTTCTTAAAGTGTCACCTCGAAGAGGAATCAAGAGATTTGGAGTTAAAGGAAAGTTTAGTCCACAATACATTGGACCATTTGAGATATTAAGAAGAGTTGGGAAAATGACATATCAACTAGCACTACCGCCACAGTTGTCTAATGTACATGATGTCATATGTGTCAATGTTACGGAAATATGTTTATGATCCAGAACATGTTATTGAATATCAGAATCTGGAATTACAAGGAAACTTGGCGTATGAAGAGAAACCTGTGCAAATCCTCGACCGAAAGATTAAGCAACTTCGAAACAAGGAAGTTCCATTATTAAAGATTCAATAGAATAAGCGAGGACAAGAAGAAGCAACATGTGAATTAGAAGATGCTATCAAAACTAAGTATCTAGAATTGTTTACAGGTCAGTATCACTTATTGTTAAATTCCTATCCGTTAAATTTGGAGGACCAAATTTTCTTTAGTGGGGGAGAATTATAACACCCAAAAATAATATATTTATGAAAAATTAAAAAAATGTGATGATTTTTGATTGTTGAACATAATTACTTTCATGAGATAAAATTATCTTTAATTTGAGATTATTTTTATATTATTAATATAATTCCACTATTGTCTTTAGAGGTGCGCACTCCGATAGGGTGTCACCAGAATTCGGTAACGGAACTAAAATCTGAAAACACCATAATTTTTAGAAAAATATGCTGGTTCTAGAAACATAAATATCCTGAATTGTTGTTGCACGTATATCAAGATTAAGTCGACATAATGATTTTCTGGGTAATTTTTGCTGGATGAAAAATTAATTCCAAAAATTAAACTAAAATCACCATCATTTGTAAAACCTTTCAATTAGCTTATGATTGAAATTTCAACTTGATTGGACAATGTTTGGATACAAAAATATAAGAACAAAAGGGATAGATGAATTATTTTCCATTTACGTAACCATTTTTTTAAACATTTTGCTAACGTAACCTTGGCTATGTAAGACTTCTTACTCCTTGGGTAAATGGGTTACACATTTTATTATACGTGTTAACTGTGGAAACCACATGGTAAATGTGGCTGCTGTAAAAACAAATGAGTTTTACGGCAACATGTGTATGGCTACGTGCCATACATGCATGAAACCCAACCTCTATTTATACCCTTCTTTGTTCACTTCCGTGAAAGTTTACCCACATGTTCCTCCTTCCACACTGCTGCTGCCATTGCCTTTGCTGTAGCTACTGCTACTCCTGCTATAGCTGCTACTGCTCCTGCTGTAGCCGCTATTGCTACGACTCCTCCTGCTGCTACTGCTGTAGCTGCTACTGTTTCGACTACTACTATCAGTTTCTTTGTTAAGGAGAAGGGTAGGATTTCCCTTCCTCTTGTCTCTTTTTTTGTTAGAACCTTGAGTTTAGGTGTCTACCATGATCTTACTTTGACTTGTGTTCAGTAAAAACCTATAGGAATGGCTTTCTTTCCTATGACTATGTTTCTTTTAGCTTATGCCCATGTCTATAGTTGATGTTCATGTGCACTTGACGTGGACTTTCCACTAGATGCAAGGAAGACTCTCTTAAAGAAGTTATATCTACAGAACCTTCTTGGAATAAGTTTTCCCATGTTATCCATGCTATAAAGATATCCTCTTTGATCTATTCCTTTCTCTATGTAAGATGTGTCAAGAATTGTACATAAGATCCACTAGATGTTGTTTGATCCATCATGGAATAGTAGGAACTCTTAGAAGAGTCTCCTATGTTGATGTTAAACCATTTCTGGAAGAATAACCTGTGGCTGTCGACAGATAGAACCTAGCTGTCAATAGGTACTTTGCTTCTAGAACACAGAATTCCAGAACAACCAGTGAATGTCGATAGACAGAACCCATCTGTCGACAGATGACAACCATCTGTCGACAACGAAGGGCCAGATTCCAGAATCCAGTTCTGGATGAACCAGTAGCTATCGACAGCCACCTTATGGCTGTCGACATCTACCAGTCTGTGATTTTAACAAGTACCATTCTTTTCCCAATCAAAGGTGACACACTTTTGTATTGTCCAAACAAGTTGTTTTCCACATTCTCTTGGATTCTAAACCATTATACCACTAAGTTGAATCTTTTAGTCATCATCTACATCCAACTATGGATTATTCTTGGACATTTTCAAGTATGAATGTTTTCCTACATGACTACATCTTCTTGAAATCATTAGCATTGACTCCTAAAACCCTGTTATAAGTAAGATTTTGAGTACCTGTATACCTTCCTTGTATGTTAGCAGAAATGAAATGTGATGACAACTTTGGATATTTGAACTCAATTGAAATAAATGCCTGTGCAAATGGGGCTGATCTAGCCCCGTGAGGAGCACCTGAATTCGTTTACTGGCCGTACGGAACGATAATAGATCTATTGAATGTTGGCATTGCATCATACTTGCTTGATTGGTCATCATTTTTTTCAGTCATGAGTTGATTATGTATTTCTTACCTGAACTAGAATGTGACTACCATACTGATTTCTTTTCTGTACAAACTTTATTCAATACTATCATCAGTCGAGTATTTTGCCTATTTCTTTGGTTATCATAATCTTTTTGATAAGGAGGGTGAATTCTACTGGGCATCATTGCTCATTAAATCTTACTCTTTCAGGTGAGCAGGATGAGCCTAGCTCTTAAGGGGGTGTGTAGAGTTGGATGTCCAATTTCTATAACCGATATATTACCTTTTTAGTACTGTAGTTAGAAATGGAAATGTTATTAAGTTTTCTTTTTCCACTTCTCCTATGGACTTTAATGAGGAGTGTTTTGTATGTAAAGCTTCCGCTGTAATGATGACAGTTGTTTATACAAACTAAGTTCTATTTCTTGAGTCTATTTTCTGTCAATTTCTGATAAGTAGTTATTTATTAGGACGTGACAGTAATTTAGCATGATATTAATGTGCATGTGGATTATGTGTTAACGTAAAAGGATTAATGTGTTAATGTGAAATAAGTATGTCGATTAGACACTGCTACCATGCATAGAAGGCTGTGGAGCCGTACTATAGAGAAGCCCCTATGGGAAGGCTCAATGTGTTATGAGATATCATGTGGGCATTAGGATAAAATCCTAGAGGTGGATAAGTACCATTGGTTAAGGTGGAGTGTGCTTCTCCAGGTTCTGCACAGTTATCTAGATTCGTCACTATATTATCTAGATGACATGTATATGATATGTGTCATTCTTTATGGTGGTTTTGGCTATGTCTCTTGGCTTTGTGATTAATGTGAATGTGAGTAAGCAATGTGCCAATGTGTAAGTGAATGTGCTATGTGAAAGCTATCTGAATATGTGAATACGTGAATATTTGGATATATGCAAGATGTGTAAGAGTATGAGAAGGAAATGCAAAGATAATGTGGATGTGATATGAATGAGTATAAAGCATGTCATGTGATTTAATTGTTATGTTAGTACCATGTGTAGGAGATATGTTTAATTATGTTCATCATGATAAGTTGTGTTATATGCATGGTACATTTAGATTGTTATATGTGAATCATGTTTAAGTATTTTCATGTGTTTAATGCTAATAATGTATGTTCATGTGTTACTTATGCTAGTTGCTAGTTAACCATGTTAGCTAATTGTTCTTATGTGATTATGCAATGTTAGAGTGTGTATAGTAAGTGTATGGATGTGACAATTAAGTTGCTTGCTGAGTCTATGACATAGACTCATACTTTCTAATGATACAGGTGAGACAGTTCCGCTAGAGACCGAGGAGCTAGTGAGGAATGACTCTGAGCGTGACATGGAGACATGCTGCTTATATATTTAGTTATTTTTCTATTTAGTATATGAGGCATTGTAGTAGGTGGACTGAAAATACAATGCGTATGTGCGATGATCAACCAAGAGGGGAGAGGTGAATTGGTTATCGCCTAATTAAAAATCTTTTTCACAAAATAGATTAAGCAGGATGTAGAGTGGTTCGGATAACACATCATAGGTGTGCCTACGTCCACTACCTCACACCCCGTGAGGATTTCTCCACTAACTTGTTTTGGGTACAAGTTACGAACCCCTCCCACACACAGTTGTTTTCGGGGACAATATAAACCCTACCTCGTTTCCAGGGACGAGATAACTCAGTTATGTAGTGTGCACACACACCACACACCAACCACTACTTGCATAGGAGCACAACACACTGTACGTTCTGGTTCAGTTACGAACAAATAAGAACATGGACAGGAGAACTACAATTAAACACATAAGTAAGGGTTCTCCCTATCACAAAGGCTTTAGAACAAGGACTCGCTGGATGCAACACTAGGTCCAATGCTTATCAGAAGAAGAGCAACTTCTTAGAACATCTGTAAGGCTTTTGGACAATGAAAACTTGTTTTTCAGGGTTCTACAGGTACAGAGCTTCTGTTGGCACTTTTTGGGCAGCACGATCCTCTCTTGAATGCTAGGGCAAGAGATGATCTCTTGATGTCAGCTATTTTTTCCTCCCAATCATGAGAACATGTTTGTACTTAAAGTACAACAACTAAAGAGTTCATCTTTAGCAAGAGATCTGACAGAGGAAAGAGTCCTTTCAATTTAGGAAACCTCGTCATCCAAATCGGTCATCCGATTTTGTGCTTGGTCATCAATCAAAACCTTCTTCTCTTCACCAATTAGAAGGAGCTTCACCAATCAGAAACCCTATTCTTTTTGGTCGACTGATTCTTGAAATTCGATGGTCTGATTTTAGAATCTTCGATAATAATTGAAGTATCACTTTGATTGGGATGATCGGTCGACCGATTTTCTGAAGTCGGTCGTCCTATTTCACTTCGATTGGTGTTGTATACCACTTCGATTGGCCCTTTGTACACTTTGACTGGCACATTTTGGTCGTCTAATTTCCTAAAATCAGTCGTCCGATTGTCAGTTCTACACAATCCAGATTTTCTTTAAGTCTAGGACCTGGCCTTTGTGAAGTCCACTTCAAAGGCGATTTTTGGCTTCTTTTGCTGCACACTTAACACACAAATTAGACCCTCAAATTAAATATAAATAAATCAAATACTTGAGTCATTAACATGAACACTAGTCTTGTGCTTTGTGATGTTATCAACATGAATGACGCTTAGTATTTTTTTTATCATCAAAATCTACAGAGTACAACAATCTCCCCTTTTTGATGATGACAAAACCCTTGTAATTTTTTTCACACAAAACACAACATTTGATTTCAGATCTCAATTTGTTCATTTGTTTTTAATATTACATGTGGCATATGACATACAAGTATTCACAGTCATGCATACTCCCCCTCTTAAAAATACTTGTGACTCTAACTCTCCCGTTTTGTTTGGACACACTCTCCCCCAAACCAGAATATAAAATCTACATTTTCTCTCCCCCTTTCTGACAGCATCAAAAAGTGGGTGGTAATAGGGATAAGAGATGCAATTGGCTTAATAACACAGTATGTTAAAATTTCACTATGGGGATGATAAGGGAGTGCATGCTCTAAGAAGTAGCCATGATATAGCCCATGTATTTAATCAAGTTCTCAAGACACACTCAAAATTAATAGCATTAGAAGTGATGTGTGAATCACGTATGATGATAAATAGAAATTTCAATTAACACTAATGAATACTCTCAATCTAACCCATGCATGATAAACCCTCAATTTTTGTAGCTATCACTCTATCCTTTTTTTTATTCTGATACCAATTGATAGCAAACCTTTTCTTTTGTTTATTTTCTTTCATTTTTTTGAGGAAAGTATTGCCGTTTGATGCGAGAGTCCTCACTTGTTAAGTGGAAAGACCCAATTACTAAGCTCAGTTCCTCTTTTTTGTTTCAACATGAGACAGGTTGCTTTTTCCTTATGAGTTACTATAAGTTAGGTGGATTTTTAACATCATAGAAGTGTTAAGAAAAAAAGTTTCCACCTATCATCAAGGTGATATTTGTTAATCATAGTCATGTGCATTAGTGTGTTAGTTTCAATTTCAGATATATTTTGAGAAGCAAGTTTACATAATTATTTGGAACCCCCTTAATGTATGCACACACCAAATGCAAAATTCTCCCCTTAGTAGATGAATTAATTCACACTAAGTCTTAAACCAATGCAATAACGATAGCAATGTAGTTTTAGGTCATAGAAAAAGTCAAGGAGGGTGTCTTTACATATACTTTACAAGTAAGCACACAAGAGATAGACATGCAAACATAAGCATGCAATGGACACTAGACTCTAAGTCTCTTTTTGTGTTTTTAATTTTTCAACTTTTTTTTTCTTTCTGATAGAGAGAAAACAAAAGCACACATCAAAATCTAAATAAATAAACAACAAAAGTATACAAGAGTATTCATTTCTTACCTTGAAGGTGTAAAGACAGACATTAACATAATACTCAGAACAATTTTGATGCCTTGATTTTCACATTGACCCTCCAACTCCAATTTCTCAAGACACCCGCAACCACAACTCTTAGGTGGATTTCTTTGTTACCCGAATAGTTTTGGGTCCATCAACATTAGTCCTAAAAGGCAATAAATCCTTCCTAATTCACACTAAGTTCAATTTCTATATGTTTCTTTTTAAAGAATAAGTATAATTCACATGACCATGCCCACCATAGAAATAACATGTAACATTAGTGGAGCATTGTGCGGATTATGGCATGTGAATGACATGATGATTGACATGCTTTCCTTTCTTTGATTATGCATGCTTTTTGGACTATTTAGAATTTCTATCATAAGCAGATTTCTTAGCTTGCATGGTTTTCTTAGCATGTATATTCAATTGGACCTTTTTCTATTGTGGTTTAGCATGAGAGGTGCTTGGACAATTAGAAGTATGAACAAACGATGTTACTATTTTAGACTCAAAATATTTGTTCTTTTTATCCTCGGGGGAGTAGTCTAAACGATGCCTATTAGTGTTGACTTTAACACTAAACACTTCATCTAGCTTTTGCTTCCCCTTCATGAGTTTAGAAACAATAGACTTAAGTTCAATTATTGTTTCATGTAACTTTTTGATAGTGTTTTCATAATTTTTAGCATTTTTCTCAAGCACATGCACTTGGTTTTTCAGTTTTTCATTTTTAGATTTCACAGAAATAATTTTCTTTTCAAGCATGTTGAATTTTCCTGAAAAATAATTATCATGAGACATGCATTCCATTTCTTCTTCATATACTGAAACTTTGCTTTGCAAGATTTCATTTTCATCTTGAAAAACATTGTATTGTACATTCAACAAGTCACATGATTCACATGGATGCTCATTGTGTAAGATATCATTTTTTTTTCAGGCTTTGTTTTCCTTCTTGACATTTCTGTATTTTCCATGCAAAACATAGTACATTTCTTCCATCTCCTCAAGGGTAAAAGATTCATGTTTAGAATTTACTTCGGGAGATTCATCCTCAATAGCCATGAGACCGTAGTCCTTCTGCTTGGATTCTTCGACCTCTTCAACCCTGGAGGATGACGGGTCGGACCATGGCTTGGGGCTTCTTTGACTTGACAATTTTCTGCTTCTTCAGGTACACGGGACATTCAAACTTCATGTGTCCAATACCTTGACACTCATAATAGATCATCTTCGTTTTCTTCTTGGAGTATCCTTGCTTGTTCTTACCCTTGTAATTTGGAGACTGTGGCAGACTATGGCCTTTTCCCTCTCAGAAATCTTCTAAAACTTCGTGCTAGTTTGGCCACTTCTTCCTCATCTTCGCTTGACAAGTTTACTTCAGAGCAAGGTGCCTTGAATTTCTTGGCCTTGAGAGCGACATCCTTTTGCTTAAGTATTGGTTGCTCGGCCTCCTCCCATTTCAAATTATCTCATATGTCATGAGAGTCCCAATCAACTCCTCCACAGTGAGACTTGACATATTCTTAGTGTAACAACCTAGTTTTTTAAATCCCAAATAAGTGGGGACAAATTAGTGGAGAAGATTGAGTAAGGATTCAATCAGGATAATTAAAGTAAAGGAACCAATGAAGGAAGTTTTGGGATGAATGAGAAATTCATGAAAAGGGAACACTGGTACCCCCTGCTAGTTACAACTCACCAGCCCTTCGACTGATCAAAATATAACGTTGTCAATCGAAGCAAAATTTTAGATATGACGAAGTGAGACTTTGTATAGGATGAAATATAACCTAGTCAGCCAAAGTAGAACTTTGGATATGACGAAGTAGAATTTCAGATATGACGAAGTAGACTTTGTATATGACGAAATATAAGGTAGTTAGCCGAAGTAGAACTTTGGATATGATGAAATAGAACTTTGGATATGACGAAGTAGACTTCATATATGACGAAGTGAGACTTCGTATGTGATGAAATATAACGCAGTCAGCCGAAATAGAACTTCGGATATGATGAAGTAGAACTTCGGATATGACGAAGAAGACTTCGTATATGATGAGTGAGACTTCATATATGACAAAGCTAGATTTGGCTGACCACAAAGAAACCATGCACGATGAAGTTAAGACTTTGTATATGACAAAGTTGGATTGGACTGCTCATGCTGAAAACATGCATGATGAAATAACAATCGATATGGGATAAAAAGGGAATGAGAACTTAGGATTTCTAGCCAAACCATGGAGGCCCAATGAGCAGAATTCCTAATAATTAGATGAATAGAGAGCCCATTAGCATAGGCTAATAACTCATGAGAAACTATTAGTGAAAACCAATTGGGGGCTTACAAAGCCCTTGTCTAGTAACCAATATGATATTAACCTACCCAGATGATTACTAGACCCTTGTCTAGTAATCAATTCATCTGTAACACTAAATAGATAAGTTCTAGGCCCTTCTTCAAAAATTTGTGTGAGTACACACCAAACAGAAAGGCTGCTGAATATTTTGTTCAGAAATTGGAACACTTAAGTGGCGTTTGATAACACTTATTTAAAATGTCTAAATCTAATTCCACATCTATTCTCTAAATCTAAAATTTAAAAAGAACTTAATATATAACATATAATTTAAGAGGTGTTTGATAACTAACTTAAACAATATCTGAAATGTAGCATAATTGGTTAAGATGCTAAACTACTATTGGGTAGGTCTTGGGTTTAAAACCCAACACCACCAAAAATATTCTTTTTGAAATTGAGTCGCCAGTGATCGTCGGACTCTGGCGATCGCTGGCACCAGATTCCGGTGATGTTCGCCGCTGGTCATCGATCTGAAAAAAAAGTCATTCATCTTAGCTTAAAAATTAAGTAATTTTTTAGGCTTAAGTGATTAATTAAGATATAATTTCAGATATTTTATCAAACAGTCTGAAATCTTAAAAATTAAGTATTTCAAACTTTAGACTTTGAATAAGTGTTATCAAACAGGGCCTTAGGCAACGTTTGGAACATGTTTTCTGTGATTTTTGACTTGAGAATCTCTGACAAAACTCAACACCATGTCAAACGTTAGCTGGGTGTTATGGGCTTCTATGCGCAGCGCTTCCTAAGGTGAGGAGAGAGATTGACACAACAAAATTTATTTCTCCAGGTTGTGAAAAGCGGACATGAGGCCGCTTTCTACAGCACATCCAGATTTCTGACGTGTAATCACTGCAATACCCAATGGTTAGAAAAAACCCAGCATAAAAAAAGGGTTGGAAAAGGGGCAGTTACGTAAAAGTACAGAAAAGAATCGACATCTATTTTGTGGACTCCAAACAAGACTGGTGCTTAAATAGTGGCTGTCAGAAATCTGACAAATGTCAAAACTAAAAAAAAAATCGATTTGGGGGGAAATCAGATTTGCCCACCTTAATCCCAAACGCTGCCTTAGTCACCAATCGATTCCCATTTTCAAGCTCAATCGAAAGGCCCATCAGATATGGTCACCAATCGACTGTTTTTCCTTCAGTAATCGTTCAAATGAACAATCAATGTTTTTCCTTTAGTAATCGATGTTCTAAATGAGCAATCGATGTTTTTCTTTAGTAATCGATGTTCTAAAAGAGAAATCGATGTATTTTCCTTCAGTAATCGATGTTCCAAATGAGCAATCAATATTTTTCCTTTAGTAATCGATGTTCTAAATGAGCAATCGATGTTTTTCCTTTAGTAATCGATGTTCTAAATGAACAATCAATGTTTTTCCGTCAGCAATCGATGTTCTAAATTTTGTCCTTCATCAATCGATGTTTCTGACCAATCGACGTTGGTCAACATTCGATGTTTTTCCTTCACCAATCGATTGTCCTTATGTCAATCGATTGCCCTGTTAGTCAACAATCGATTGCCCCTTATGACAATCGATTGCCTTGTTACTCAACAATCGATAGGAGTCTGTGCGTCGATTGGCCTTGGTTTCCAACCGATTGACCCTTTTAATATGGCCTATTAAACAACAGTCGATGGATGATTTTATTCTCCAATCGAAGTAAACCCTTCCACAACTGATTGGTGGCTTCATCAACAATCGATGTAGCCCTTGAACACCAGTCTTTTGCCATTGAAATTCTAAAAAGGCATGGGTGGTCCTTACTTATCCCTATCCTTTCCCCATAAATAAGTCAACATAGACATGGCCCTAGTATGGTGGGTCTGTCCTTTTTCAGACCAAGTCAAGGATAAGTATGACAAGGATATAGCTTGAAGTATAACATATCTTGACTGTCTGTCCTTCTTGCAGACCAAGCCAACATTAGGTATGGTAGGGTATGGTTTGGGCATGGCCTATGTATGGCCAGATTAGATTTTCTACCCCTTCTATAGGAATAAAGAAAGAGTCCTAAATGGGACCAAAGACCCCTTAAATAAGCCATATGACCCTTTTTGGTCGAACCTTATGATCTTCCTGTCTGGAAGACAACCTGCTAAAGAAGCTTGGGGACCTGACACAAAGGAGAACTCCGGAGCTGGAGGGATGATCTTGCAGCTTGGAGCTTGAAGCTTGAAGCTTGGAAGAGTTCTTCTTCCTCTAGCCTCTACATCAAAACATAGGTGTGGATTTGAAGGAGCAACAAAAAAAAAGGTAGGTTTTCTTGGGCACACACTAAATGTCTTGTTCTTGTTCTAAATATCCTTGGATCTTTCTATGTTAAGAACCTAGTGAACACCTATGATTTTCCTAATTGTCTGATCAGTAGAGTGTTAGGATTTCCTAACCCTCACACCCCTCGCAAGACTCACCTTATTTCTGGTTGTTCTTAAGAAACATGACCCTTGTTCCTAGAAAGTATGCCAGAGTTCTTGATCTTTCCTAGAATAGGAACCCATTTGAGATGTCTATTAGTCCATGCATTTTTGGAACCCTTAGACTGGAAGTGAAACCTTCAAGTTTGATCATGTGATGGTTTCAACAACCTCCTTGTTGGGATCCTTGTCTAAGTCTCTTGTCAACTTCGACTGTTCTTTCTTGTTAAACTTGATTGGCCCTTTGTGGCAACTTCCCCTATGTGATTAAACTGAAATTCCATCTTGCAGTATGCTTGTCTCGAATCTGAAATAAAAAGAAATGCATGGGAACCCCCTTGAGCTTACTACATGACTTGTTCCATCATGACTGCTTAAATCCTTGCCAACCTGTACTCTTGAAGTTCCTTGATCTGAGCTTATGTTATTGGCTTCTATGATATCTTACAAGTCTATCCTTCTTGACTCCAATGGCCATCTTGTTCTTGAAATCGACACTACTATTGGGATGATATCCCAGATCAAATGCCCTGCGCAATGGGGCCTGATCCGGTCCTGGGGAGGAGCACCCCGACGTACTTGATAACCTGGGGAGTATGGATTAAATATAAAAAGTGGTAGTCTTGTCATTGGACACCCCATGTATTATATGAAATTGAAATGCCTCTTGTTACATGTTATGAATAAAGCACGATGTGCTTACTTGACTTGGCATGCTTGACTTGCTTGCTTGGCTTGATAAGTTTGACTCGCTTGAAAATGCCCAATTTCTTGTTCTTATTACATGCTTGTTTGGATCATAGCTTGACTCTTGTAACATTTTCATGACTTGATAAATAGCATCATTCGCCTTGAATTCCTGCAATATGCAACTCTTACTTGCTATAATCATGCTTCCTACTTGCCTTGATTATCCTGCTTGTTATCCTTGAAATTCAGCTTGTTAAAATGTTAATTACTTTTATTTTGCCTGCACCATGAGATATAAATCCTACTGGGCTAGTTTGCTCATAAACCTATTAACATTTCAGGTGATTTGAAGCATGATTAGCATGTAACCGAATCAATGTGTGGAGAGCTTAGAGCACCTTAGAGCATTTTAAATTTTTGAATTTTAGATGTATTAGCAAATCATATATCATGCTTGTAACCCACTATGAATGAGTCTATGAGGAGTGTTTTCTTTTGGAATTAGAGCTTGTACAAACTCTTTGATGAATGAAAAGAATATGGTTAATCATATTGTGTCACATGTGTTGGAATTATGAGATGATCTATGACAATTTTATTGCAACATGGGTGTGTCAAAGCTTTGTTATTGGAGTAAATGTTTGGGCCCTTAGTGTGGGTGTAGCTAATGATTAACCTTCTAGTCCTTTTTGCATCACCCATTTGACTTGAGGTGTTCGGTTAAGGTTTATGTTGTTAGATTCGAGTTTTTAGATTTTTGAATTTTCACTGCAATTATGATACCCGAATTTTTGGGGCGTGACAGAGGTGGTATCAGAGCTTTCGCTGGATCCTATGTTAGACAAGATAGAATTATCAGAGCATTCCTAGATGGATTGAGGTGATGTCATAGCACTCCTTGTTAGATTATGAGTAATATTGGAACTTCGGCCATGATCCCTAGCTAGATAGATGGAATTATCAGAGCTTTGGCTCCTTGGATTCTAGGATTTGATAAGGATGACATTAGAACACCAGCTATGATCTTGGATTGGATTGAGGAGCATTATTAGAGCTTCCACTAGATCCTAAGTAAGACAAGAAGTGATATTAGATTGTTAGTCTTAGGTTCTAGGATTGGATAGGAGTAGCATCAAGGTTTCAACCCTGAACCTTGGCTGGTTAGAAATAACATTGAGCTTTGGCCTTTGATCCTAAATGAGATCTCAGTCTAGACAATCAAGAGCCCTCAGACAAACTTATAGCCTGAATTATGGAAATTTTTGTCATGAGGACTTAGGTTCCTTGTGTCTGTCCCTTGCTAGCACCCAGTGAGTGGGTGGAGCCTTATGCTAGACCTGACCATTTCCCTTATAGAGAAGCATTACCAGAGCTGCATATGCTCTAAGCTATAGCCTTATCATTTGAACCTCACCTTATGGATCCATATTTACCTAATGCTAGATGCGTTAGGAGGTACTAAAGCCACAACCTGAATCCCAAGTTTTAGGTCTTTGCCGTAAGAAATCTAGGCTTTCAGGAAATTAGACGTGTCCAACACTAAGATAGGACCCTTGTCAACACCTTGGAACTAGTGGATAAACTCCAAATAGGATAAGGTATGGGTTGAAATCCCAGGATGGAAACTTGGCCTTGATACCCAAAGGTTGTAGGCTATCCTAACTATAAGAGGGATATCCTAGGCAATGGTGAGATTTGATGGAAGCCATGGACTAGACATAGAACTTCCCTTGATAAATCTTTATAAGATTTGTAAGCTAGAAGCAAGAAGCAAAATAGAAACTGGCAATCTTGATAAATTATTTTGAAGGAACTTAGACAAATGACAACTGAGGAGCAATCCACAACACTTATGGACGGACTGAGGTTGGCTCAGAAGATAACCAAGACATTACGACGAGCTTCCCAACTACTGGAGAATGATTTGGGATCTACTAAGAAGGATTTCAAATCCATAGCAAAAAAGAAGTAGACCTGTAACGACCATCTTCATACCGGTACGATTATACCAACCCCGGTCGGTACAAAGGCCATCATTACAGTGGGATATTAACCCAACACTAAACGATAGGTTGATATGTACATGAATAACAAATGAATACAACGGAAAAGAAAGAAATAACTCATCTTATTCCATCATCATCACATCATTCCATAGTCTATATAGTCAAAAGTAAATAACAAAGTTCACATTATTACATTTCCAAAATGGAATACATTATGACAGTGTCCATATGAATAACATCTTTTACATACTATGGAAAGGAAATATAACTATAAAGAAAACTTCCATAAGTAGCTACTCCTCGCACTCCGGGGTCGCTCCTCCCTACGTCCTCCGCAAGTACGGGGACACCTGTCTCACCTGTACGCCGAAGCAAGTATGAGTCTTCTAAAAGACCCAGCAAGCAATCTAAGGACATAACCTTACACATACTAATCTAGTAAACAATGAGGAAACACATGCTCTCTTTTAAACAATAAAGAAAAGGACATGGTACATACTTCATTTCAATTTACAAATATACATAAGCAACCTAGACATGTTTTCTAAGTATGATAAACAAATGGGTTCATGTTACTAAACATAGTACATATTAATCATATTCTTAAAATAAGTAAATATCCATGAATTACTTATAGCATGCTTTCTACACACTATGTCTGACACGATTCATAGTTTCAAACTTCATTCAATTCACATTACAATTATATGCAATTAAAACATGGATTTATGTACATAGTAAATAACCATCCTAGCATGGTATTTAATTGTTTTCACATGCAATATAACACTTTTTCACTCATTTAGTTTGCTATTTTAATGTAAAATTTTCATATTCACATGACACTAACACATGGATTATATTAAACTATACAACATGATGCTAAACATGATATTACAATTAATCCAAATTACATTAACACATGTATAACATGAACATATGCATTTTACCTTGGTTTTCACATGCATTTACTCTCTCATTTACATTCACTTTCATTTACACATGATTTTCCACATCTTGCACATAGTTTTCACTTGCACATTCACATGCCACTTCACTTGCACTTAGCACATGCCACATTCACATGTCACTTTACACATTATTCACATTTTACACTTTTTACACTTAATTTACCATGACACATAGTCCTAACTACCATCTAGAGGAACACACACACACATATCACTTAGCACATAGCACATAGCACATAACACTTCACTTAACACACACCCGCCACCTAGGCAAACTAGTGACGAATCTTGGTAAACTGCGTAGATCGGGAGAAGCCCTCTCCACCCTATCTAGTGGTACTTGTCCACCTCCAGGATTTCATCCTAATGCCCTTAGGATATCACTTATACGTTGAGATTTCCCATAGGGACTTTACTACAGTACGGCTCTCAGACCTCTATGGTAGCAGTGTCAATACCGGTCAATGTTTACACATTATCACCTTGTCACATGTTTCATTCATTTACATACACATTATAACTCGTTTACATGCACTTTAACATAATTACACATGGTTTAGTTTACAATACATGATGCTTCTGTTCACAGTGATAATTAAATTATAACAAAACCCTAATCATGCTGCTCATCCTTAAATTTCACACAATTAAACATAAACAAGCTTATCATGATCAATTTCCATTATTAAACTAATAGCAGTATCCACTGTTATCAAAATAGGACAAAATGTTTATCACAGGCTCTAAATAGTTAACATGTCACATGCTGAGTTTTTCAGATTTTTTGGATCTGTAAATCTAATTTTAACAATTAAAGTAGATCTCATGTAGATTTATTGAGAAATTCATTTAAACATGGTACACAGTAAAACAATCGTGCCTAATAGTTCAAAAACCTAAAGACAGTAATCATATGATCATATAAAATTTCTAAAACCCTAACATGCAACAAATCTACTTATTCAAAATTAAACATAGGTAAATCATGCTTATCTCATTAATACAGAAATTTCAATAAATAACACTATGTACAGAAATTTGAAATATCCTCATCACATGACCTATAGACTGTACATGACCATATATAAATTTTACAGCATGTATATACACCCATAATTCTGGCAAACATGCCACAGAAATCAAATCAACCATTCTGTAACACTTGAAGAACATGGCGGCACAGGGGTTGCCACCAACAAGGGTTAACGACATACGATGTTGCCGCTAACACAAAAACTTGGTGGCACACAAGTGGCCGCCAACCTCCTGTCTGCAGAAGTGCAGACTGAACATGAAAATACATGAGAAATGGGGTTCTAGGACTCGAATAAAAATCCTGAAAAATGCCTAAGACCTAAAGGATATGGGTAGGGATGAGATCCCTAGATCACTTGCCTTATAAAAATTCTACAAAGGTCCAATTTAGACAAAGATGCCCTCCTCGGCCAAGCTAAGAAGGTGCCCAAAACTGCTTTAGATCCGGTCTTTGTGTCGATGTAGGCCGCACACCGGAGTCAGGGAAACTTCCTTGACGCCTGGTGTATCTTCCAGTCGGTGCAGATCGCCAGAAGACCCTTCCAATCGTCGGATACAGCTCTTCAAAGATTAGGTTTTCTCACAGAAGCCTTAGGGTTTTCACAAGAGCAAAAAGACCTAACCTCACCCAAATCTGGGTGCTTTATAGGCAAAAGGGGTCGGGGTACGCATTAGGTTAAGTCTCCTACCATTAGATCTAGGTTTCCTAATCTAGAACCGTAAGAAACACAACCGTTTCTAGATCTGAAATCGCAACTTACTGAGGAAATAGACGTCAACATTTTCTACCGTTAAAAAGTAGTCAGCGTCCATCGATATGGATGTCAACTTGTTCTAGCCATGCAGTCAACGACACACATGTTGCCGTCAACATGTAATTAACGTCAATGTATGTTGACGTCAACTGGCATTTCGGCCAGAACACAAAATACATCAAAATAGCTATACTCATACATTATAAACAACTTAATGTGTACAGAAAATTGATAGGTATCATATGCACAAAATAAACACACACATATATATATACATATTATACGCACAACATTACTTAAATACAATATGCATAGGATTTAAATAAGTACAATATGTACAAAATTAGCTAATTACTTATATCCACAGAAATAAGATATATACATATATGCATACATGTGCACATGAGTAATTAAATAATTATAGTATGCACCAAATTAATACACACACTATGTACATAAACAAGTAAATACCACATGCACAATATAATATGAACAAAAATTGAGGGTCTCACAAGACCAACAATAGTAACAGACCCCAAAAGAAGAAGCCCAAGAAGAAGGGTAAACAATTGGCTCGTATACCTGAAGGGAAGTGCTGCCACTGTGGACGAATGGGACATAAGATTGAAGAGTGTTGGAGGAAGAATGGAGCTTACTTGCAGTGTGGAGGTGCAGATCACAAGATCTGTGATTGCATGCAAATGAAAGGAAAAGAATCCTCAAAGAAGAACCAAATGGTCTTGAGCAGTTAGCATCATTTTGAATTTTGTTTTTTTGGAGTTGTAATCTTATTTAGAGGAAACATGTAAATCTTGGTACTTTTGAAGAATCCTATTAGGACCATTATCTTCTATGGAATTGAGTAGTATTATGATGAAAGATATGTGCATGTATGTATGCCCCTCTAAGAAGTATCTTACCATGGAAATGATATCTTGTTGGTTTAAGTCTTAAGTGGGGGAGATATGATGATCATTTAGTAATCACAATATATTAGATCGTATGAATTTAGGGACCAAATTTCTTTGAGTGGGGGAGGGTGTAACTACATGGATTTTTAAATCCCAAATCAAAATATAACATTGTCAATTGAAGCAGAATTTCGGATATGACGAAGTGAGACTTTGTATATGGCAAAATATAATGCAATCAACCGAATTAGAACTTCAGATATGACGAAGTATAACCTCGGTTATGACGAAGTAGACTTCGTATATGACAAAGTGAGACTTCGTCTATGACGAATTATAACGTAGTGACCCGAAGTAGAACTTAAGATATGATGAAGTAGAACTTCGGATATGACGAAGTAGACTTCGTATATGATGAAGTGAGATTTCGTATATGACGAAATATAATGCAGTCAGCCGAAGTAGAACTTCAGATATGACGAAGAAGACTTCATATATGATGAAGTGAGACTTTATATATGACAAAGTTAGATTTGACTGACCACGAAGAAACCATGCATGATGAAGTCACGACTTCGTATATGACGAAGTTGGATTTGATTGATCATGCTGAAAACACGCATGATGAAATAGCAATCGATATGGAATAAAAAGGGAATGAGAGCTTAGCATTTATGGCCAAACCATGGAGGCCCAATGAGTAGAATTCCTAAGAATTAGATGAATAGACAACACATTAACATAGGCTAATAACTCATGAGAAACCATTAGTAAAAACCACTTGGGGGCTTACAAAGTCCTTGTCTAGTAACCAATATGATATTAACCCCAACTAGATGATTACTAGACCCTTGTCTAGTAATCAATTCATTTGTAACACTAAACAAATGATTTTGTAGGCCCTTGTTCAACAATTTGTGTGAGTACACACCATACAAAAAAGACTGCTGAATATTTTGTTCAGTAATTGGAACACTTAGTCACCAATCGATTTCCATTTCCAAGCTCAATCAAAAGGCCCATCAGATCTGGTCACCAATCAATTGTTTTTCCTTCAGTAATCAATGTTCAAATGAACAATCAATATTTTTCCTTTAGTAATCGATGTTCAAATAAATAATCGATGTTTTTCCTTTGGTAATCGATGTTCTAAATGAGCAATCAATGTTTTTCCTTCAGTAATTGATGTTATGAAAGAGAAATCAATGTATTTTCCTTCAGTAATCGATGTTCCAAATGAGCAATCGATGTTTTTCCTTCAGTAATCAATGTTCTAAATGAGCAATTGATGTTTTTTCTTCAGTAATCGATGTTCTAAATGAGCAATCGATGGTTGCTGTAATGTTGTGGCCGTTCGGATATGAGTTTATTGGTTCTGGTGTGGTGCTCATGACCAATGTGGGGTCATTGAGCCTTGGTCATGGTCTCCGTACGTTGTGTGGGTGTTGTGGGCCGGAGGTTTTAGCCCAAATAGCCCACAGGTTCACTGGTTGAGAACGCGACAGGGTGGGGCATCGCGTTTTGAACGTGACGATCACATGCATCGCGTTCTCTGCACCGCCTTTGTGACGCGTGGCATGGCGAGTTTTGAGAAGGCGACGGTTAGTTGTGTCGCGTTCTGAAGGCGACAGGATGCTATGTCGCGTTCTTGTTTCTAGTTTGGGATAAGTTTGGCCCTCTGGCCAAACAGAGCAGGAAGCTCTATTTGACCAGGGAGAGGGTTGCTGGGGCGATTTTCGGTGACGTCGGCTTTGGAGCTTGTGTTTCGACGTGGTTTTGGCGCGTAGAAGCTGCTCGAAGCATGGAGAGCATCGATTGAGCCTCGTTCTGTGAGTTCTTCTTATCGGTAGGGACATTCCTTGTTTTATTGCATTATTTGATTGATTTGAAGCATGTTTAATGTGTATAGATGTGTAGTTGTGCTTTCTGTATAGTGTAATTGATTTGTAGAAGTTTGGTATGCATGGAAATGAGGTTTCAAGCTGGTTTCTGTGTGAAATTTGGAGTGCAGGGTTTCTGTCTCAGAAGGCGATAGATCGAGCTGTTGCATTCAAGTCGCGACCTTTGGCCTCATCGCGTTCTGGTTTGTGAATGCGGCCTATTGAGCCATCTCGTTCTTAACGCGACGGTAGACACTGTCACGTTCTGGTGTGCGATTGCGGTTTTTCGAGCTGTCGCGTTCTTATCGCGACAGTGGCCCCCGTCGCATTCTTCTGTCCAAAATAAGTGGTTGAGCCTTTGGCAATGAGGGTCTTGTGTGGACCTAGCTTAGGTCAGTTAGGGTATTTTAAGTTGTTTTGAGTCGATTAATGATTAGCAAAGCATGTTTAGGTTAATGGTTATGTGAATCATGTTAAGCATGTTTTAAGAAATATATGTGTGGTTTATGTGCATAGTGGTGTGTTGCTATGGAGGTCATGAAATGACCAATGACAGACAAGATTCTAATGTAGTTTATGTCTTTAGCAGTGTGTAGTTGCTTGGAGGTCACGTGGTGACCAGTGACGAGCTGATTATGGTTTGTGTATCGTGGTATAAGTTTCATGGTTGTGTTGAGTGATCAGCGTGGTTTGTGTGCTTGCCGAGTTTGGTGGTCTGGCGCCTATTCCAGAATGCCTCTCTAGTCGGGTACCCCAGGTTTTATGTGAGCCAGGCATGTTAGTGCTCAGGGTTTGTCCCAGTACTGTGTGTACCATCGAGGTCTGTGTCGTCTTCCTGGACACCCTCACTCCTATGTTTGAGTTGTACGTCTGGTTGAGGAAAAGATGATAGAGGGCAACGACTTGTGTTTGTGGCTGTGCGGTTGCTTGTAGTGTGCTCGTGGTTGAGGGTACGAACACCGGTAGACGTACTGGGCCCCAGCTAGTCCGGTTTTCCAGTGCCTCACTTTAGAGAGTTCATGCCAGAGTCTCTAAAGGTGCCAGACATGGGCCTACAGCTGTGTGGTCTGTAGGTGTGGTGTTGGTTGGTCTCCATTGTTCTTTGGTTTTACTGTGTGGTTGTGGAGCAGTAGTTGGACCTTTCGTCCGTGACTGCGAGACTGAGAGGTAGTTCTTGCGTTGTGTTGTCCGGGTTGGATACTAGCATCATGAACCAGTAGTCCGTTCCCATGTGGTGGTGTCGTTCTCTCCGACTCATGCTTTGCCAGCGGTTGTGGCTTGTGAGTGGTGACTCACCAGTTGTGGTTTGACTCACTGTGGTGTGCCTTGTAGGAGGCACAATGGTGTTGCAATTTTGTGTGTGGTGGTGGTTTGTCGTGGTACCTTGTGGCTTTAGGTACCTGTACCCTGTGTGGGTTGTTGGCTGTTGTAGCACGCAGTGTGCTAGCCTTTTCAAGTGTTGAGGTGGTTCAGTTTTTGTGGAAGTCGCATTGCGTGACCTTCCATTTGTGGTGTTGTACCCCTGTGTGGGTAGTCCTCCGATGTGTTTGCTATTATGGGTATTGTGGTGGGCTAACCTTTATGGTTAGCCCCATTACCTTTCGTTGGTTATTGGCCTATGTGGCCTTACTTCACTCATTCGTTTTGTGGGGGACTGGCTCTTTGTTGTCAGTCTCATTACCGTCGGTCAGTGGTTGGTCTATATGGTTTGTGGCGTGGTTCTTTCAGCTGTCATGGTGGATTGGTATGTCTACACTAGTCCTCTTGCTTCTTTTATTTCCTATAAACCGTGACAACTAGTGTGTTATTATTTAATGCAGTTCCGTTATATTTATTGTAGTACGTTTTACTTCTGCAGTGCTTCAGTTAGCATTGCCAGTGAGACCCTTAGGGGTTGAGGACTTGGTTCCTTCCTTCAGTTGTTGGTTGTGGTTGATTTTGGGAGGTTCCTGTTGAGCCTGTGACTTGTTGAGGCTCACTCCCCTACAGTTCTTTTCAGAGCTTGCAGTGTGTTTGGCTTGCAGCGGCATTGTGGCAGACTTGTACCACTAGAAGATGAGTTGTAGTCGTGTTCAGTGTGAACTTTGCTCCCTCGGGTTATGTCCTAGGTAGTTGTACTTTTCTCTTGGACATGTAATAATGTATTGGGACAATGTAAAATGTGGAAATGAGTATAATTACTTGTACTTTCTTGTATATTATACTCTCGTGGTTGTCTTTTATATTTTTACTGGACACTTGTGTGAGATATCCCTTGCGAGACTCGGGTCCAATCACGGGAGGCGGAGTTGGATATGGAGTCTTATTGGACATAAATATTCAGGGCCGTCACAGTTGCCCTTCATCAATCAATGTTGGTCAGCATTCGATGTTTTTCCTTCACCAATCGATTGTTTTTATGTCAATCGATTGCCTTGTTAGTCAACAATCGATTGCCCCTTATGACAATCAATTGCATTATTACTTAGTAATTGATAAGAGTCTATGTATCGATTGGCCTTGGTTGCCAACCGATTGACCCTTTTAATATGGCCTATTAAACAACAGTCGATGGAGGATTTTGGTCTCGAATCAAAGTAAGCCCTTCCACAACTGATTGGTGGCTTCATCAGCAATCGATGTAGCCCTTGAACACCAGTCTTTTGACATTGAAATTCTAAAAAAGGCATGGGTGGTCCTTACCTACACTTGTCCTTTCCTCAGAAATAAGTCAACATAGACATGGCCCTGGTATGGTGGGTCTGTCTTTTTTCAGACCAAGTCAAGGGTAAGTATGACAAGGATATAGTCTGAAGTATGACAGATCTTGGCTGTCTGTCCTTCTTGTAGACCAAGTCAACATTAGGTATGGTAGGGTATGGTTTGGGCATGGCCTATGTATGGCCAGATTGGACTTTCTGTCCCTTCTATAGGAATAAAGAAAGGGTCCTAAATGGGACCAAAGACCCCTTAAATAAGCCATATAGCCCTTTTTGGCCGAGCCTTATAATCTTTCTATCTAGAAGACAACTTGCTGGAGAAGCTTAGAGACCTGACACAAAGGAGAACTTGAGAGCTGGAGGATGATCCTGTAGCTTGGAGCTTGGAAGAGTTCTTCTTCCTCTAGCCTCTACATCAAAACATAGGTGTGGATTTGAAGGAGCAACAAAAAAAAAAACAAAAGATATGTTTTCTCGGGTACAAACTAAATGTCTTGTTCTTGTTCTAAATATCCTTGGATTTTTCTATGTTAAGAAACTAGTGAACACCTTTGATTTGCCTAAATGTTTGATCAGTAGAGTGTTAGGATTTCCTGACCCTCACACCCCTCCCAAGACTCACCTTGTTTTTGGTTGTTCTTAAGAAACATGACCCTTGTTCCTAGAAGGTATGCCAGAGTTCTTGATCTTTCCTAGAATAGGAACCCATTTGATATGTCTATTAGTCCATGCATTTTTGGAAACCTTAGACTAGATGTGCAACCTTCGAGTTTGATCATGTGATGGTTTCAACAACCTCCTTGTTGGGATCCTTGTCTAAGTCTCTTGTCAACTTTGACTGTTCTTTCTTGTTAAACTTGATTGGCCCTTTGTGGAAACTTCGACTGGCCCTTCTGGCCACTACGACTGTTCCCTCTTATACACTTCGACTATCAACTCGATTGGCCCTTCCGGCCACTGAGATCTGTCATATAGAAGAGAAACCAGCGTGACAGTAACCTAAGTACCTTGTACATGTTAAAAATGGTAAGAATGTGAAGATTATTCTAATGACTCCTAATTACTTGATTTCTATCCCCTCTGTGATTCAGTTGAAATTCCATCTTGGAATCTGCTTGTCTCGAATCTGAAATCAAAAGAAATGCATGGGAACCCCCTTGAGCTTACTACATGACTTGTTCCATCATGACTGCTTGAATCCTTGCCAATCTGTACTCTTGAAGTTCCTTGATCTGAGCTTATGTTATTGGCTTCTATGATATCTTACAAGTATATCCTTTTTGACTCCAATGGCCATCTTGTTCTTGAAATCGACACTACTATTGGGATGATATCCCAGATCAAATGCCTGCGCAATGGGGCCTGATCCGGTCCTGGGGAGGAGCACCCTGACGTACTTGATAACCTGGGGAGTATGGATCAAATATAAAAAAAGTGGTTGTCTTGTCATTGGACACCCCATGTATTATATGAAATTGAAATGCCTCTTGTTACATGTTATGAATAAAGCACGATGTGCTTACTTGACTTGACATGCTTGACTCGCTTGCTTGACTTGATAAGTTTGACTCGCTTGAAAATGCCCAATTTCTTGTTCTTGTTACATGCTTGTTTGGATCATAGCTTGACTCTTGTAATGTTTTCATAACATGATAAATAGCATGATTCGCCTTGAATTCCTGCAATATGCAACTCTTGCCTTCTATAATCATGCTTCCTACTTGCCTTAATTATCTTGCTTGTTATCCTTGAAATTCAGCTTATTAAAATGTTAATTACTTATATTTTGACTACACCATGAGATATAAATCCTACTAGACTAGTTTGCTCATAAACCTATTAACATTTGAGGTGATCTGGAGCATGATTAGCATGTAACCGAACCATTGTGTGGAAAGCTTGAAACCTTAGAGGCTTTTGAATTTCTGAATTTTAGATGTATTAGCAAATCATATATCATGCTTGTAACCCACTATGGATGGGTCTGTGAGGAGTGTTTTCTTTTGGCATTAGAGCTTGTACAAACTCTTTGATGAATGAAAAGAATATGGTTAATCATATTGTGTCACATGTGATGGAATTATGAGATGATCTATGACAATTTTATTGCGGGGTGTGTCAAAGCTTTGTTATTGGAGTTAATGTTTGGGCCCTTAGTGTGGGTGTAGCTAATGATTAACTTTCTAGTTCTTTTTGCATCACCCATTTGACTTGAATGTCGCGTCCCCAGTGTGACTTGAGGTGTCTGGTTAAGGTTTATGTTGTTAGATTCGAGTTTTTAGATTTTTGAATTTCCGCTGCAATTATGATACCCGAATTTTTGGGGGCGTGACACTTAGAGTCCTCAATGACCGTGGTTATCGTGTGCCATGCTAGTGGGAGGGATCTCAGAACTTTATGGACTATTTCCGTATCCATGTAATTCTTCCTGAGCGCCTTCAGTCCGTTTGTGATCTTTGAGAGCCTTGCAAACATATTAGAAATTGACTCCACTGGGCTCATCTTGAACATCTCATACTCATGGACCAGGATGTTCACCTTGGTCTCTTTGACTTCTGAAGTACCTTCATAGATCAATTCGAGTTTATCCCACATCTCCTTCGTTGAGCTGCATATGGAGACATGAGAATATTCATCAGGATGAATAGCACATTGCATTATATTCATGGCACCAAAATTTATCTTGGATTTTTAATGTTATCCTTCGTCCACTTTTCCTCATCTTATGGCAGTGTATATGGATCGTTACTCACGACTTTCCAAATCTCATAGTCTTGAGCTCTGAGAAAGATGTACATACAGTTTTTCCAATAAGAGTAGTTGCTACCATCAAAGTAAGGTGGATGGTTGATAGAATGACCCTCAGGCACACATCCTTTGCTAGCCATTGCACACAGAATCACTCTTAAAATCATGAGCCCTGCTCCGATACCAATTGAAAAGACAACGCGTATGTGCGATGATCAACCAAGAGGGGAGGGGTGAATTGGTTATCGCCTAATTAAAAATATTTTTCAAAAAATAAATTAAACCTAATTAAGCATATCTAATGAGAAAGATGCATGGCGAAATAACAAGTAAAAACGAAACCAAATATCCTAGCGTGTGTAGAACGGAGCTAGAAGATATGGATCAAACCATAAAATGCACGCATGATTTAGAGTGGTTCGGCTAACACACCACAGGTGTGCCTACATCCACTATCTCACACCTCGTGAGGATTTCTCCACTAACTTGTTTCGGGTACAAGTTACAAACCCCTTACACACACAGTTGTTTCTGGGGACAACACAAACCCCACCTCCTTTCCAGGGACGAGATAACTTGATTATGTAGTGTGCGCACACACCACACACCAACCACTACTCACACAGGAGCACAACACATTGTACGTTCTGGTTCAATTATGAACAAATAATAATATGGACATGAGAACTGCAATTAAACACAGAAGTAAAGGTTCTCCCTATCACAAAGTTTTGGCCATTGTGAATGTCTCTATTGACACTTTCACGATGATGAACCAGCCGATGTAGAAGGCTTTAGAACAAGGACTCTCTGGTTGCAGCACCAGTTCTGACGCTTATCAGAAGAAGAGCAGCTTCTTGGAACGTCTAAAAGGCTTCTAGACGATGAAGACTTGTTCTTTAGGTTTCTACAAGTTCAGAGCTTCTGTTGGCTCTTTCTGGGCAGCACGATCTTCTCATAAATGCTAGGGCATGAGATGATCTCTTGGAGGTGCCTATTTTTTCCTCCCAATCATGAGAACATGTTTGTTTTTATAGGACAATATCTAAAGAGTCCATCTTTGGCAAGAGCTCTGACGGAGGAAAGAGTTCTTTCACTTTAGGAAACCTTGTTGCCGAAATCGATCGTTCGATTTCCCACAATCGGTCGTCTGATTTGCATTGTCTTCACAAGTGTTCTTGGGAAAAGCGGTCGTCCGATTCTTCTAAATTGGTCATCTGATTTTCTGCTTGGTCATCAATCAGAACCTTCTTCTCTTCACTAATCGGAAGGCCGATTTTTTACTATCGACCGATTCTTGAAATTCGATGGTCCGAAGTGCCATTTCGACTTACGCATCAAGTCTTCTTCAACAATCAAAGTATCACTTCGACTGGGGCAATCAATCGATTGATTTACTGAAGTCGGTCGTCCTATTTCACTTTGCCTGGCGCTGTATACCACGTTGATTGGCCCTTTTTACAACTTCGACTGGCACATTTCGGTCATCCAATTTCCTAAAATTAGTCGTCCAATTATCAGTTCTGCACAATCTAAATTTCCTTTAAGTCTAGGACTTGGCCTTTGTGAAGTCCACTTTAAAGGCGACTTTTGGCCTCTTTTGCTACACACTTAACACACAAATTAGACCCTCAAATTAAATATAAATAAATCAAATACTTGAGTCATTAACATGAACACTAGTCTTGTGCTTTGTGATGTTATCAACATGAAGGATACTTAGTGTTTTTGTGATCAACAAAATCTATAGAGTACAACATAGATTTGTGAACTTGGTTTTATTGTTAGACTTTGTTATATTCTTTGCTACTATATGGACTGTGAGATTGGCATATGGTGATGAAATAATATATTTACTTATTTTCATTATTACTTCTACTCGTTATTTGTGTACATCTCTAATTGCTTAGTTGTGTTAGGTACTTGTTCCATTGTGGTGTCTCTCTTTGTCCCGATGTGAGTTGCAGTAATTGTACCGACATAGAGTGGATCGTTATAGGGATTAGTATCAGAGCAACATGTGAGATTGTACATAAATAAGCCATCAACATATGCCATATTTCAAAGTCTTGATAGAAACCAATCCAATACATGATGGTTAGAAAATGACTAATAATGGATTAAGAATAGATAAGAACAAGGTAGGATTAATTTGGATCCTAATGAGTTGCCTATTTTACAGGCAATGGCGAGTAGTGGTAGGTGTGCAACCCATGCTCATGAGGACTAGGAGAGGCGTGAGGAGAGGGGTGAGTAGCAGGCTTTGTTGCAGTAGGGTCCCCCTGTGCCACCACCACCACCACTTGTGGACTACTACATGTTCATGCAAGCCGTAGTGCAGGTAATGCAGACTCATACATAGACTCAGGCGATGCTATAGTCTCAATTACAGGCAGAGGTTGGCGTTAGTTGAGTTGGAGTTGTTGGTTTCTTGTTGGGTTGAGCTTGCTTATGTGTTGTATGCTGTTTTCAAGCTCAGGCTCTGACTCAGGTCCTTCGAGAGTTTGGCCATGGTGGTGCATCCATCATGGAGGGGTTCAAGAGGATGGCTCTGCCCTCTTTTAAGGGGGAGAGTCAGCCGTTGTTAGCAAAAAACTGATTGAGGGAGGTAGAAAAGATCTTTCGTGCTATTAGGTGTGTGGAAGAGGACAAAGTAAGCTTGGCAACCTACACGCTACATGCATAAGAAGGATATGAACTTATATGTGTGGGTTGTTCTTTGGTTTGGTTGGTGTTTGCTTGGTTGCATCTTTTTTTAGGAGAGAGTGGACGTTTGGTGAGTCCCTGTGCTACGTACACAGTTTAGAGACGACCACCAAGATGTGAGTTAACAAGTTCACATCGACTATTTAAGGCCAAGTTCATCCCAAAGCACATCCATGACAAGATGGAACATGAGTTCCTTGCCTTGACATAGGGTCCCATGTCTTTCTTGGAGTACGAGGCACGTTTTGCCAAGCTTCCTAAGTACGCTCCCCACATTGTAGTACATGAGCGTAGGAAGGCTAAGAAGTTCGTGATGGGGCTCAGACCATCACTCAGGACTAGACTGGTGGCCTTTGACCACCAGATCATGGAGGAGACTCTCTTTGCGGCGTGTAGAGAGAGAGAGAGAGAGAGAGAGAGAGAGAGAGAGAGAGAGAGAGAGAGAGAGAGAGAGAGAGAGAGAGAGAGAGAGAGAGAGAGAGAGAGAGAGAGAGAGAGAGAGAGAGAGAGTGATGGACCAATATTTGGAGTAGAAGAAATCCGTGCAAAAGAGATCAATCGTACCTTTCCAAGGACAAGATAGGAAGAGAGTGGCATTTGTGCAGTAGCAACGAGCACCAATTCTAGTGCCCAACCAGTCAGTGTCTGTGCCACAGATAGGAGGCTTCAGACCCAGCGACAAGAAGGAGTTCCCTCACTATGGGAGATTCCATGGCGGTTCAGAGTGTTAGAAACTTGCAAGAAAGTGCTTGAAGTATGGAAGTACAGTGCACTAGATACAAGACTATCTACAACTTAAGCAATTCGCTCCAAGAGGAGCTCTAGCACCAACAATAATGACAGCAACAACACCAACTTTAGGGAAGCCAGGAAGGCCTCAGGCCCAAGCCTGAGTGTATGCATTAGCTCGTGAGGATGTAGAGTAAGTCGAGTATGTCACTGAAGGTAATATCTCAATCATGGGTGTACAGGCTAGAGTGTTGTTCGACAATGGTGCTACACACTCTTTTGTTTCTGAGAGGTTTTCTAGGTAGTTACTTGAGGAGTCAGGTGTAGAGGTAGAAGAACTAGAAGTGCCATTGTAGCAATATGGATTTTTCGAAAAATAAAAATTTAATAATATAAAAATAAAACAAATTAAATTAATTAGAAAATCAATGAAAGGGTATTTAAATAAAACCCTTTAAACGAGAAGAAGTAATGGGCTTTGTTAAATGGACCCATTAGAAATTAGTGGGCCAAAATATGGATTTTTAAAAGGGGAATAATAGGAAAATACCCTAAATTCGTAACTCAATTATTACTTAAATAGAAAAAGGTATTTAATGCATTAAATATGAAGTTTGAGTGGGATTTGGATTCCTAAACCTACCATAGTTGCTTGGCCACGAATTTAGCTCCCTTCCTAACCCAATTAGATGTTCTCAAGCTTGGAAATGGTGAGAGAAATTAGGAAATCCTGAAATTTAATTGGAATTAGAGTCCTATTAGGAATTAGAAACATAAGAGACATAAATACTCTCCTAAACCCCCATGGCCGGCCCTAGCTCATTGCCAAGAGTTGCTGGACCAGGAGGAGAGGCCGAGAAGGAGGAGAATTCATGGGGAGAAGGCTGCTCATGCTCTCAACCCCCGTTCTTCAAGTGCTAGCCCTAGAGAAGGAAAACGACTAAAGGTAGGCATTCTCACAAGCATAAATCATAAAACTTCGTTTGTAGGTTGATCCAATCATCAGGATCAAAAGCCCTCTGATTTCATATTTTTCCATCGAGCCTATACTTTCTTCTTTATTTTTCACGTTCTGCAACTAGCATGAGCCCGACCCCTCATCTTAAATCTTGTTCTCCTTGTATACTCAACCCCATGCCACGAAATTTTTATTGGAGATACTGATGCATGTTAGGCTTCTTTTTCCCCTGAAAGCCCTAATTTTCATCCACCATGTTGCTCGAATTAAATCTTCTATCTCAACTGTACACTGTTCGATGTTCTTCATGAGTACACTTGATTAAACCATGTCAAAACCTTTGTTGTTTTCAAATTCCTATTTATTGGACGTACCCTTATGTTTAGAGTCGTTTAAAATTTGTTTCATGAATTTTTATCGATTGTACACTTAGTTATTATTTTCTGAACCACCCTATGTCAAGATAAGGCAGTTCTGGACCGCAATCCAAGAACATGTCCTTTCCGTATCCGACTCAGGCGCAGGACTTGAGAATGTGACGGCCCGATAGACCACGTTCTTAGAGCTGTCACGACAGCATCTCCCATCGCGTTCTGAACGCGATAGGGTCTGCCGTCGCGATCTGTCTGCCTGATCTGACGAGGTCATCGCGATCTGTACAAGACCCCGTCGCGTTATGCTTGACCCCGTCGCGACCCTCATTAGGGTACGTCGCGTTCTCAGTATTTTGCATGAAACCCCCTATCTCTACAAGTCTTGACCTTCTACAGTAATTCTTTACACTGTTAACTGCCTTAAACTCAGTAAACGAAATTGTTAATTATGGACATGTAATTAGTTAATAAAAAAAAGGGTCTTTCACTTGATTACTTCATCTCCATGATTCTTTTAACACATGCACACACACTTGAAACCTCAAATATGACTTAATTTGGCATGAAAATATTTCGTAATGTATCTGGAAAATTGTTTCAATAATGTATATTAATTGCCCTATGTTAAATAAACTTGTCTACGATTCTCGCGATGTTTTGGGAATACCGTTATCGACGATCCACTGTTCTAGAATTCCTCTAGAACGTCGAGCACTTGTTCTATATACACACTCTTTCTTGACTTGGACGAACTCTCCGTCAGATACTCCTTCTGTCGGACTAGTGAATCCTTGTTCAAGGCCTCCGTAAGTCTCCTCTGTCCATGGATTCCCACATGGTTGACGAGCTGGTTGTACCCTAACACCTGTGATACCCTTTAGGGATCAACATGATCCAAATGGCTATTAGAAGTTCGCTCTTATCTTGAATCACGCCGGACCTCTGGACCTGTGCATAACAAGGCCAGCGGTAGGGTTGTGAATTCCACTTGACTGCCAACACCAAGTGCGCGTGTTGTGCAACTATTACTATCGCCAGTTACTCGACGTTCCATGTGCAATGTCTACTAGCTCTCATCTATACTCGACTCGCTCATCTATTCATGTTCTCTCTACTATCTCGTCTATTCATCTAGTACTCTCATCTATTTTTTGGTACTCTCTATTGGCCATTGACTGATTGTCTAAAGATAAACAATATAACCAACGCCTGACAATATATAAAGGGCCTGGTCTGATCCTGGGATGTGCGCCCGAAAGTGCTATTTGCCCATGAGAGTTAAATGACTAGAGTGTTTGGCATTACACTCGAGTGCTATCTATCTCGACTATCTAAATGACAATCAAAAGTGCTATATTCTCTCGTTGTCTATTGATAAAGTGCTATACTATACACGTTGTGCTATTGCTATACTTTGTACTATTTGTGCTATGGCCATCCTACTATTTGTGCTATACTCGACACTTGTTGTAGCAACCTAAATTTTTGAGAAAAATAAAAATTTAAATAATAAATTAAAAACTCAGCTAAAGGGATATTCAATGAAAAGAGTATTAAATAAAACCCATTAAATGGAAAAGAGTAATGAGCTTTGCTTAATGGATCCTCTAGAGCTTATTGGGTCAAAATATGAATTTACAAATAGTAAATAAAAGAAAATACCCTAAATTTAGAGTCTTAATATCTCCTAAATAGAAAAGGACTCTTTAAGCATTAAAAGAGGCAATAAGAGTTGGAATTGGATTCCTAAGCCTACCCCTTATGATTTAGCACGAATTTAGATCCCATCCAAACCTAAATAGAGGTTGGAAAGCAAGAAAGGAAGGTTGGAGTTAGGAAATCTTGTAATTAAAGAGCAATTAGAATAGAAGTAGGAATAGGAACCTATACATGCATAAATACATCTCTTAAACCCTCTTGGCCGACCTTAGCTCATTGCCAAAGGTTGTTGGATGTGGAGAAGAGGCCAAGGAGGAGAGGATCTCATGGGGAGAAGGAGTTCTTGGAGCTTCTTCCTCGTTCTTGGAGATTTTAACCCTAGAAGACAAATCGAGTCAAAGGTAGGCATTCTCACAATCAAAACTAAATCAAATCCATCTATAGGTAGTTCCAATCACCAGGAACAAAAGCCCTCTTGTTTCATAATTTTTCATCGAGCCAATCTTTTGTTCTTGATTTTAGAAGTTCTACAAACATGATAACTTTGAGTCATCATGTTTGAATCATATCTCCATGTACACTTGATCCCATGCTACAAAATTTTTACTGTAGACACTTCATGTTGTTAGAGATCTTTTTCCCCTGAAAGCCCTAATTTTTGTTGAGCATGTTGCTTGAATTAAATCAATCTTGCTCTCTGTATCATGTTCTGTGTTACTCGTTATTGTTCATGCTCAAACCATGTTCAAACCATGCTCTCTCTCTAATTCCTATTTACTGGAAGTAGTCTAGTTTCATTTGCCACTGTTTTCATGATTTTTCATCGTGTATACAATTAGTTATGATTTTCTGAACGACCCTATATTAAAATATGATATTTTTGGACCATAATCCAAGACAGAGCAAAACTCTGTCAGACTCAGGCCATGGACCTAAGAACGCGACGGCCCGATAGGTCGCGTTCTCAAGCCCGTCGCGATGCTTTCCTTGTCGCGTTCTGAACGCGACAGTACCCTACGTCGCGTTCTGGCCTTCTGTCCTGGCAGCCCTGTCGCGACCCTTTTCAGGCCCTGTCGTGATCTGGCCTGACCCTGTCGCGACCCTTACTGGCCTACGTCGCGTTCACAGGATTTTTGATGAAAACCCATAAAATTTATTGCTCTCACTTTCTACAAAATTCTTACACCTTTTTAACAGTCATACACGAAGTAAAAACACCTATTTTAAAATGGAGCTATATTGAATGCTTTAAAATACATATTCACGACTTCTTTTCTATCTATGATTTCTCTTACACATGCACACACATGATGTAGCAACCCGGAAAATTTAATACTTAAACATTCGAAATAATAATTTCTTTAAATCAGAATAATAGAAACATGCGTACCATTATCATATGTACAAGAATACATCGGAAAATTCCTTAAAAATTATAAATCAATCCCAGACATTATTCCTAAGTGTTCCACGAGTAAATTCGTGCAACGAAAAATCCGATTGGCCAAGCGTATGTCACAATGTGACCAATTATCCAAATTAGGAAACTAAGTCGGAAAACCGTTAACACGGAAAGATAACGCGCCCATAAAATAAACGAACATGTCGGAGAGACTTCTAACATCATGAAATGATTATCCATTATCAGCATTGGACTAATGGACCTCTCATAGTCCATAAATAAAATCAAGTAACAAAATTATAATAAAATCCGTAACTCTATTATTCTCTAATTAAAAAGGGAAATCTCATAAGATAAATTCCAATAAATAATGGGTTTTAATAAATGGACCATATAAAATTAAAATAGAGATTTATAAAAGAAGAATAATAGGAAAATACCCTAAATTCGTAACTAAATTATTACTTAAATAGAAAAAGGGTATTTAAAGCATTAAATAGGAAGTTTGAGTTGTAATTGGATTCCTAAACCTACCCTAATGGGTTGGCGACGAAATTAGCTCCCATCCCAACCCAAATAGAAATCCTCATGCTTAGAAATGGAAGAGAGAATAGGAAATTCAGAATTAATAGGAGTTAGAGTCCTATTAGGAAATAGAAAGAGGAGAAGCTTAAATACTCTTCTAAAACCCTCATGGCTGGCCCTAGCTCATGCCAAGGGATTGCTGGACCAGGAGGAGAGGCCAAGGAGGAGGAGATTTCATGGGGAGAAGAACCTTTCAAGCTCTCAACCCCGTTCTTCAAGTTCTAGCCCTAGAAGAGGAAATCGAGTCAAGGTAGGCATTCTCACAAGCAAAAATTCTAAAATCTTGTCTGTAGGTTTTTCCTACCCTCTTGAGTTTCATATTTTTTCCTCGATCAAATCTTTTCTTATGAATTTTCAAAGTTCTATACACTTCATGACCCCGAGCCCTTTTCTTTAATACATATCTTTAAATCCACTTGTCCTCATGACATGAAACTTTTTGAGTAAGGACTGAGGGTTGATAGACATCTTTTGCCCCTGAAAGCCCTAAAGTTGATTCACTCTAGTTGGCGAATTAAATCGTATATTCCAAGTTGCTCACTGTTCTTGCTCTTCATGTTGCATGAATTTAAAGCCTATCGAATTCTTTGAAATCCGCAAATTCCTATTTACTGCATGTACCCTGGCCTGTCTAGAGTTGTTAGAAATTTGTTTCACGAATTTTCATAAACCATGTGATTTGTTCTAATTTTTCAAAGCACCCTGTATCAATTTGATTCATGTTGGCCCGCAATCCCAAGCCCGGTCTGATTCCTGTCAGAGCCAGGCGCAGACCACCAGATTGCGACAGGCCGATATGTCGCCTTCTGGGTCTTATTGCGACCGTCTACCTGTCGCTTTCTCAAGCCGTCACGACGCTTTCCTCGTCGTTTTCTGAATGCGACAGTACGTACGTCGCGTTCTGGCCTTCTGTCCTGGCAGCCCTATCGCGACCCTTTTTAGGCTCTGTCGCTACCTGCCCTACCCCTGTCGCAATCCTTACAGACCTATGTCGCCTTCACAGGATTTTGCATGAAAACTCATAAAATTTGTTACTCTGACTTTCTAAAATATCCTTACACCTTTTTAACAGTCATACACGCAGTAAAAACACCTGTTTTACATGGAACTATATTGAATGCTTTAAAATACATATTCACGACATCTTTCTATCTACAATTTCATGACACATGCACACACTTGGAACCATCCAAATATGGCTTAATTGGCATGAACTTGGGACATAATCTGGTAATTTATGCAATTAAATTGCCTTACTTGTAAATGAACTTGTCCTCGATTTTCGTGTTGTTTTGAAACACCGATCTCGACGCTTCACTGTTCTAGAATTCCTCTAGAACGTCGAGCACTTGTTTCTATAATTGTCCTCTTTCTTGACTTGGACGAACTCTCTGTCGGATACTCCTTCCGCCGGACTAGTGAATCCTTGTTCAAGGCCTCCATAAGTCTCCTCTGATCATGGATTCCCACATGGTCGACGAGCCGGTTGTACCCTAACACCTATGATACAGTCTAGGGATCAGTAAGATCCAAACGACCTTAGATTGTTCTCTCGCTCTTATCTTGAATCACACCGGACCTCTGGACTTGTGCATAACATGGCCAGCGGAAAGATCGTGAGTTCCACCTGACTGCCAATACCGTACGCATGTGTTGTGCAACTGTTACTATTGCTCGTTACTCGATGTTTCATGTGTAATGACCATAAGATCTCATCTATACTCTACTCGCTCGTCTATTCATATTCACGTTTACTCTACTATCTCGTCTCTCTCGTCTATTCATCTAGTACTCTCTTATTACCCTTTGTGCTGTGTAGCTCCTATCGTTTGTACTATTTCATGACTGTCTAGCGCTATAATATGGGTCTTGCGACTCTACTGTATCAAATGCATACTGTGTAGGGCACGGAGAGTGTCCGACGGGCTCCAATCTAGTCCTGGGGGCAGAGAGCCACCCGAAAATACCTGTAGGGGCTATTGACGGTGTTCTGCATTGCACCGGTTCTGTCTACACTATCTTGGCTAGACATCTGACTACTATCCTTTTAGTCTGAGGAGTTCAGACGTACTGTGATATTTCTGTGCTATCACAAACTGTTATAACATTAGTCTGAGGAGTTCAGACATAATGTACTATCATGAAACGACTACTGTCCTAGAAGTGACTACTGCCGTATTCTCCCAGTGTACCGTTGTGCAACCATACACGCTATCTCGTTACACGCTATCTCATCATATGCTCTACTTGCTCTACTTGATACTCGCTATCTTGAGTTACTGTGTGCTATCGCGACTTGATCACATTCAAAGTGCAATTTACTCTTTACATGACCATCTACTATCATCTCTTCTTGCTATACATGTCGCTTGCTATTCTTTACAATATTGTTACTTGCTATTGTTGTTATCGTTTTCTATCGTGACTTGACTTTAATTATCGTGCTATACTTGATTCATCTGCTATTTGAACCAGTTACTTGTGCTATTACTTTCTCGACTTTACATGACTCTCTCTATCATTAGTTACTCTGCCATTTAATGTATTAATTATTTAAAGCCTGCTTGAGCCTGAGATTTAAATCCTATTGTGCGTTATCGCTCACTCTTCGTTATTTGTTATTGTGTCTCAGGTAAGTTGGACAATGATGTTATACGTACCAATGGGACATGACCCGAGTGATGAGTGACCTGGAGTCAAATGACAACGTTACCCTAGCACCATGAAGTCTAGTAGTGATTGTTTTAGATTTCTTTTCAATGTAATGATGTCATTGAGCCTTATATGTGGCTCTGAATTAGTGGTTATAATAGTCTTAGTGATTTTATAATGAAATAAAGAGTTTATTCCAATTATTGTTTATTAGATGCTCTGATGTTTGCGAAAGTATGCGCAATTGTCGTTACCATACTCGTTGTTCGCGTCTTCCTCCGATTTATTCCGCTGCTAAATTAGAGGGGCGTGAAACATGAACCATCCATATATGGCTGAAATCTGGCATAAAATATCTCATAATGTATCTGGTAATTTATTGCAATAAAGTATATTAATTGCCCTATTTTAAAGGACTTGTATTCGTTTCTTGCGTTGTTTATATACCGATATCGACGCTCCACTGTTCTAGAATTCCTCTAGAACGTCGAGCACCTGTTTTATATACACACTTTACTTGGCTTGTGGTGAACTCTCCGTCGGATATTCCTTTCGCCGGACTAGTGAACCCTTGCACAAGGCCTTCGTAAGTCTCCTCTAATCATGGATTCCCACATGGTCGACGAGCCGGTTGTACCCTAACACCCATTACACCTTTAGGGATCGATATGATCCAAACGGCTATTAGAAGTTTGCTCTTACCTTGAATCACGTCGGACCTCTGGACTTGTGCATAACATGGCCAGCGGGAAGATCGTGAATTCCACCTGACTGCCAATACGACGTGCGCGTGTTGTGCAACTGTTACTATCGCCTGCTTACTCGTTGTTTTACGTGATGTACCCTTAACTCTCATCTATACTCTACTCGCTCGTCTATTCACGTTCTCTCTACTATCTCGTCTATTCATCTAGTGCTCTTAACTATTCTTGGTACTCTATACTGGCCATTGACTGATTCTCTAAAGATACAATATAACCAATGCCTGGCAATATATAAAGGGCCCGATCTGGTCCTGGGATGTGCGCTCGAAAGTGCTAGTGCCCATAATTAAATGATCAGAGTGTTTGGCATTACACTCAAGTGCTATCTATCTCGACTATCTATATGACAATCAAAACACAAAACGTGCTATATTCTCTCGATGTCTAGAATGACAAACAAGTGCTATACTCGTCGTGCTATTATTATACTTGTGCTAGTTGTGCTATGGCCATCCTGCTATTCGTGCTATACTCGATACTTGTGCTATTTTTGAAAACTATACTCGATCTCGTGCTATTGTGCTATCCTGTTACCTGTTGTGCTATCTCTTGCTATATTTTGACTCTCTTGTACCTGCTATCTTTAGATACTCTTCCATTAAATGCGTTAATTATTTAAAGCCTGTTTGAGCCTGAGATTTAAGTCCTACTGGGCGTTATCGCTCACCCTACGTTATTTGATGTTGTGTTCTCAGGTGAGACCGAGGATGACACATACACTCACGAGGAAGGGAATGACCAAGAGTGAAGCCAGGAGTACCCTCGAGTCATTATGTTATCTTAGAGTTGTAGTTAGTTATTTTCTTTTATTGCAATGTAATTGGGCCCTATAGAATGACTCTGATATTAGTGGTTGTAACTAGACATTTGAAAAGTTATTAATGAGAAAGATTTGCTTTAGTATTATTCAATGTGAAATGGTTTGATGTCTACTATTCGCTCTATACCTTTTCTTGCAACTGCCTTCGCACACCGATATTCCGCGTTGAGGAGTGACACTTGTGCTATATTTAGAAAGCTTGTGCTATTTCCATCATGCGCTATCTTGCTATCTTCTACTTGACTTTCTCGCTCTCTATATTTAGTTACTCTGCATCTTAATGCATTAATCATTTAAAGCCTGCTTGACTATTGAGATTTAAGTCCTACTGGGTGTTATCACTCACCCTGCGCTTTTTGTCGTTGTATTCTCAGGTGAGATTGAGGACGACACATACACTCAAGAGGACAGGAACGACCAGGAGTGAAGTCATGAGTACCCTAGTGTCTTAGTACTATGATAGAGTCTTAGTTTAGTCTTTTGCTTTATTTCAATGTAATTGGGCCCTATAGAATGGCTCTGATATTAGTGGTTGTAACTAGACATTTGGAAAGTTATTAATGGGAAAGATTTGTTTTTGGTATTTATTCTTTGCTCAATGGATGATGTCTAGTACTCGCTCGATACTCGTTTACTTGCAACTGCCTCACGTTCCGATATTCTGCGTCGGGGCATGACAGTTTTGTGGTATCAGAGCCTAGGTTATTCTTAAGTATAGGATGATCTAGGTTGACCTGTCTCGACTAGAGTCAATTATCCTACATATGTGAGTTGTGGTTAGAACTATGGGTAATTAGCTAAAATGAACTCACACACGCACAAATTAAATTCTACATCAATATCATAACAACAAGTTACTTTTGTAGGAACTAAGCAACAAAGATGACTGCTGAACGTGCTCAAATGAGGGGCATGAAACAGACCATCCAAGAACTGACGCGCGCAATTATGCAACCTACCCAAGGAGGTGGCAATCGTGGTGGTGCAGGCGACCTGCATCGAAACTTTAGGAGTCCGAACCCACCTAGGTTTAGTGGATCCACGGATCTGGATGAAGCCGAACACTGGCTAAAAGAAACGGAAAGAATCTTCTGTGTCATGCAATGTGCAGCGGGGGATAAGCTGCTACTGGCCACATTTCAACTTGAAAAGGACGCCCATGCTTGGTGGGAGTCTGTGGAAGCGACCCGAGCGAATGGTCAGTTCACTTGGGCCGAGTTCAAAGAAGCCTTCAATTCCAAATACTTCTCCGAGCGTGTGCAAGAAAGGAAGGCTGCAGAATTTGCTGCTCTTAAACAGAGGAGCCTAACAGTGGCCGAGTATGAGGCCCAATTTTCTAGGCTGGCAAGGTATGCTGAACACCTGGTGAACATGGAGAGAATGAAGGCTACGCACTTTCTCAACGGCATTAAGCCTCAATACATTACCCAACTGGCACCTCTCGACATCCAGACCTATGCCGAGATGGTAAAGAAAGCTCAGCTGCTGGAAGATGCTACAGACTTCACCGACTGTATCAAACAGAAGTTCGTAAAGAAGGAAATGACTTCTGAACCATCATCTGCCAAGCCGAACAATGGCAAGAAACATCCCTTCAACATCACAGAGGGGTCAAGCCAAGAAAGAAAACCCAAGGTCTTCGTACCCAACACTCCAGCCAAAAGCAACTGTAAGCATTGTGACAAGCCAGGTCACACTACTAACGAATGCTGGAGGAAAGTCGGCACATGTTTGCACTGCGGAAGTCGCGAGTACCGCATCCTCGAGTGCCCTCTACTGGAAGAACATGAGAGGCGCCCTAATGCACCTAAGAAACAGGGAAGATTGCAAGCCCTGCATGATGAGGAACTCGCTATGGAAGGTGGCGTGGTAGAAGGTACTCTACAAGTTTTCTCCTTATCAGCATTTGTTTTATTTGATATTGGAGCAACTCATTCATTTATATCCCAACACTTTGCTGATACCCTGACAGCAAAACCTCTATCCATGGGTTGTAAATTCTCTATCACAACGCCATTGGGAGAGAAGGAGAAATTGAACAAATACTTCCCATCTGCTGATGTAATGATCGGAGACCATAACCTAAAAGCTGACCTGGTGTGTATGCCCATGGAAGGCTATGATGTAATCATGGGAACCGACTGGTTGTCCACATATGGGGCAAGTGTCGACTGTAAGAAAGGGAATGTTACCTTTAGTGATTTCCCTAAGTTGTCCTTCACTGGGATTAGACATAAGAGACAAATGTCTCTAATCTCCGCCATAAAAGCCCACAACATGATAATGAAAGGTTGTTTTGCTTTCCTTGCGGCCGTAGTAGTTGAAAAGAAGGGTTCTAAGATAGAAGACATCCACATAGTCCAGGATTTCCCAGACGTGTTTCCAGAAGATCTGCCAGGGATTCCCCTAGAATGAGATGTCAACTTCGCCATAGAGTTGATCCCTGAAGCTGCCCCGGTATCGTGCCAACTGTACCGGATGTCACCTGCCGTGCTCAAAGAACTGAAGGCATAACTGATGGAGCTATTAGAAAAGGGGTTCATCAGACCAAGTACCTCCCCATGGGGAGCACCTATGCTATTCGTCAAGAAGAAGGATGGATCGATGAGGTTGTGCATCGACTATCGTCAACTCAATCAGCTCACCATCAAGAACAAATACCCATTACCCAGGGTCGATGAATTATTCGACCAAATAGCGGGAGCTTAATATTTCTCCAAGATCGATCTTTGGTCTAGCTATCATCAAATGCGGATCAAGGATGACGATATCTTCAAAACGGCTTTCAGGAGCAGGTATGGACACTATGAATTCGTCGTTATGCCTTTTGGTCTAACCAATGCTCCTGCAGCCTTTATGCAACTCATGAACAACATGTATCGGCCATACCTTGACAAGTTCGTGGTCGTCTTCATCGACGATATCCTCATATATTCAAAGATCAAAGAAGAGCATGAAAAACATCTGAAGATAGCACTGCAAGTCTTGCGAGACAACAAGCTGTACGCAAAGCTAAGCAAGTGCGAATTTTGGCTCGAAGAAGTATCCTTCTTGAGCCATGTCATCTCAAAGGACGACATCTCAGTTGATCCCTCCAAAGTCGAAGCTGTACTCAATTGGGAGAGACCAACCAACGTCATAGAAATCAGAAGTTTCTTAGGACTGGCTGGCTACTGCAGGCGGTTCATCAAGGACTTCTCTAGGATCGCCGTTCCTCTCACGCGACTGACATGAAAGGAGAATCCATACTTCTGGAGTAATGAGTGTGAGAAAAGTTTCCAAACTTTTAAAGATTGTCTTACCTCAGCACCTGTTCTCGCTCTACCAATAGAGGGAGAAGGTTTCTCTATCTACACCGATGCCTCAGGAATTGGGCTAGGGTGTGTATTGATGCAAAAGGAGAAAGTCATCGCCTACTCTTCCCGGCAACTGAAGACGCATGAAGTCAACTACCCCGTGCATGATCTAGAGTTGGCTGCCGTGGTTTTCACCTTGAAGATCTGGAGACATTACTTGTATGGTGAGAAATTCACTATCTACTCAGACCATAAAAGTCTGAAGTACTTATTCTCCCAGAAGGAACTCAACATGAGACAGAGAAGATGGCTAGAATACCTAAAGAATTTCTACTTCAACATCCAATACCATCCAGGCAAGGGTAATTCCGTGGTTGATGCTCTTAGTAGGAAGCTGATGGCATCTGTTTCAAGTCTAGTCCTTGGCGAGATGCAACTACTAGAACAATTCGCAAGGTTAGACTTAAATATTGAACATAAGGATGATCGAGTCTTGGTTGCCAATATCAAGATTCAATCCGACTTGCTGGAAGAGATTAAAATTCAACAAGATAATGATCCATTCTTAGTTCGCATCAAGGAAACCTCAGTCGAAAGACTAGACTTTGCTATGACTTAGGATGGAAGACTGGTGTTCCAAGGGAGGACATGCATTCCCGACAATGAAGAACTGAAGAGGAAGCTAATGGATGAAGCTCACAAGACAAAGTACACTATCCACCCTGGAGGTACCAAAATGTATCAAGACATGAAAAGAACATTTTGGTGGCCGAACATGAAGAGAGAGGTAGCTGAACATGAGGCACACTGTCTTACTTACCAACAAGTAAAAGCGGAACACCTACGCCTGCTGGTGTACTCAGACCGTTAGATATTCCAGAATGGAAATGGGAAAGCATTGGCATGGACTTCATCATGGGTTTACCCAAGACTCGTGGTGGACTTGACGCCATATGGGTCATTGTGGACCGATTAACCAAATCTGCCCACTTTCTGCCTATAAAGAGTAACTGGTCGGTAGAGGTACTAGTTGCCCTATATGTCAAGGAGATAGTAAGACTACATGGAGTTCCATCATCCATAGTCTTGGATCGAGATCCGAGATTCACATCTCATTTTTGGAAAGGACTGCAAGGTGCGCTTGATACTAAGCTCAATTTTAGTATCGCCTTTCATCCACAAACTGATGGGCAAACTGAAAGAACCAACCAAATAGTGGAAGACCTGTTGAGAGCTTGCACTATAGACTTTCAAGGATATTGGAACGAGCACCTATCCCTTATTGAGTTCGCCTATAATAATAGTTACCACGCAAGTATTAAGATGGCACCATTCGAAGCACTCTACGGAAGAAACTGTAGATCTCCTGCATACTGGAATGAGATTGGAGAAAAAGAATGGCTAGGCCCAAACATGGTACAATGAACAACAAAGGATATTCAAGTGATTCGAGATCGGCTCAAGATTGCTCAATCTAGACAGAAGAGCTATGCTGACAAAAGAAGGAGAGATCTGGAATTCCAAGTTGGTGACCATATATTTCTAAGAGTATCACCTACCCGTGGCATCCAGAGGTTTGGTGTAAAGGGAAAACTTAGTCCCAGATTCATCGGTCCTTTTGAAGTACTCGAAAGGGTTGGTGAGGTTGCATACCGACTCGCGTTGCTACCGGATTTGGCATGTGTACACAATGTGTTCCATGTCTCCATGCTCAGAATATATGTATATGATCCTACACACATCATTCGCCATGAGAAGTTGGTGTTGAACAAGGATGTGACATATGAAGAGAAGCCAGTCAAGATACTAGAACGGAAGGTACAACAACTCAGGAACCGTCCCATCCATGTGGTTAAAGTCCTATGGAATAATCGAGGAGTGGAAGAAGCCACATGGGAACCGGAAGGAATCATCAGACGGAACTACCCCGATCTTTTCGGTAAGACATTCTCTCCTAGATGATCATATGAATTTGGGGACCAAATTTTTTTTAAGAGGGGGAGGATGTAGCAACCTGGATTTTTCAAAAAATAAAAATTTATTAATATAAAAAGAAAACTAATTAAATTAATTAGAAAATCAAAGAAAGTGTATTTAAATAAAACCCATTAAATGAGAAGAAGTAATGGGCTTTGTTAAATGGACCCATTAGAAATTAGTGGACCAAAATAGAGATTTTTAAAAGGGGAATAATAGGAAAATATCCTAAATTCGTAACTTAATTAATACTTAAATAGAAAAGAGGTATTTAATGCTTTAAATAGGAAGTTTGAGTTGGATTTGGATTCCTAAACCTACCCTAGTTGCTTGGCCACAAATTTAGCTCCCTTCCTAATCCAATTAGAAGTTCTCAAGCTTGGAAAGGGTGAGAGAAATTAGGAAATCCTGAAATTTAATAGGAATTAGAGTGCTATTAGGAATTAGAAACATAAGAGACATAAATACTCTCCTAAACCCCCATGGCCGGCCCTAGCTCGTTGCCAAGACTTGCTGGACCAAAAGGAGAGGCCAAGGAGGAGGAGAATTCGTGGGGAGAAGGCTGCTCAAGCTCTCAACCCCCGTTCTTCAAGTGCTAGCCCTAGAGAAGGAAAATGACTAAAGGTAGGCATTCTCACAAGCATAAATCATAAAACTTCGTTTGTAGGTTGATCCAATTATCAGGATCAAAAGCCCTCTAATTTCATATTTTTCCATCGAGCGTATATTTTCTTCTTGATTTTTCAAGTTTTGCAACTAGTATGAGCTCGACCCCTCATCTTAAATCTTGTTCTCCTTGTATACTCAACCCCATGCCATGAAATTTTTATTGGAGATACTGATGCATGTTAGGCTTCTTTTGCCCCTAAAAGCCCTAATTTTCATCCACCATGTTGCTCGAATTAAATCTTCTATCTCAACTGTACACTATTCTATGTTCTTCATGAGTACACTTGATTAAACCATGTCGAAACCTTTGTTGTTTTCAAATTCCTATTTACTGGAAGTACCCTTGCATGTCTAGAGTCGTTTAAAATTTCTTTCATAAATTTTCATCTATTGTACACTTAGTTATTATTTTCTGAACCACCCTGTGTCAAGATAAGGCAGTTCTGGACTGCAATCCAAGAACATGTCCTTTCCCTGTCGGACTCAGGCGCAGGACCTGAGAACACGACAGTCATGACAGCATCTCCCATCATGTTCTGAACGTGACAGGGTCTGCCATCGTGATGTGTCTGCCTGATACGACGAGGCCATCGTGATCTGTACAAGACCCCGTCGCGTTATGCTTGACCCCGTCGTGACCCTCATTAGGGTATGTCGCGTTCTCAGTATTTTGCATGAAACCCCCTATCTCTACAAGTCATGACCTTCTACAGTAATTCATTACCCTGTTAACTGCCTTAAACTCAGTAAACGAAATTGTTAATCATGGACATGTAATTAGTTAATAAAAAAAGGGTCTTCAACTTGATTATTTCATCTCTATGATTCTCTTAACACATGCACACACACTTGAACCCTCCAATATGACTTAATTTGGCATGAAAATATTTCATAATGTATCTGGGAAATTGTTTCAATAATGTATATTAATTGCCCTATTTTAAATGAACTTGTCTACGATTCTCGTGATGTTTTGGGAATGCCGTTATCGACGCTCCACTGCTCTAGAATTCCTTTAGAATGTTGGGCACTTGTTCTATATACACACTCTCTCTTGACTTGGACGAACTCTCCGTCGGATACTCCTTCTACCGGACTAGTGAATCCTTGTTCAAGGCCTTCGTAAGTCTCCTCTGTCCATGGATTCCCACATGGTCGACGAGCTGGTTGTACCATAACACCTATGATCCCCTTTAGGGATCAACATGATCCAAACGGCTATTAGAAGTTTGCTCTTATCTTGAATCACGCCGGACCTCTGGATCTGTGCATAACAAGGCCAGCAGTAGGGTTGTGAATTCCACTTGACTGCCAACACCAAGTGCACGTGTTGTGCAACTGTTACTATCGCTGGTTACTCGATGTTCCACGTACAATGTCTACTAGCTCTCATCTATACTACTCGCTCATCTATTCACGTTCTCTCTACTAACTCGTCTATTCATCTAGTACTCTCATCTATTTCATGGTACTCTCTATTGGCCATTGATTGATTATCTAAAGATAAACAATATAACCAATGCCTGACAATATATAAAGGGCCCGGTCTGGTCCTGAGATGTGCGCCCGAAAGTTCTATTTGCCCATGGGAGTTAAATGACTAGAGTGTTTGGCATTACACTCGAGTGCTATCTATCTCGACTATCTAAATGACAATCAAGAGTGCTATATTCTCTCGTTGTCTATTGATAAACGTGCTATACTATACACGTTGTGCTAGTGCTATACTTTGTGCTATTTGTGCTATGGCCATCCTGCTATTTGTGCTATACTCGACACTTGTGCTATATTTAGAAAGCTTGTGCTATTTCCATCATACGCTATCTTGCTATCTTGTACTTGACTTTCTCACTCTCTATCTTTAGTTACTCTGCATCTTAATGTATTAATCATTTAAAGCCTACTTGACTATTGAGATTTAAGTCCTACTGGGCGTTATCGCTCACCCTGTGTTATTTGTCACTGTATTCTCAGGTGAGACTGAGGACGACACATACACTCAAGAGGACGGGAACGACCAGGAGTGAAGTCATGACTACACTAGTGTCTTATTACTATGATAAAGTCTTAGTTTAGTCTTTTGCTTTATTTCAATGTAATTGGGCCCTATAGAATGACTCTGATATTAGTGGTTGTAACTAGACATTTGGAAAGTTATTAATGGGAAAGATTTGTTTTTGGTATTTATTATTTGCTCAATGGATGATGTCTAGTACTCGCTTGATACCCATTTACTTACAACTGCCTCACGTTCCAATATTCCGCGTTGGGGCGTGACAGCCATTGTCTGTGCACACCCCTGCAGGAATTGTGTCTACCAAGAGGTGTATCCTATCTTTGCCTGTGTGCATAGAAGATCAAGATTTGTTTGGGTGTTTCTATGATGCAATAGTTGAGGAGCACTGTAGCACCCCAGAAATTTTAACTATATAAAAATTCGAATAAATGGAAATAAATAATTTCCATAATATCAGAGTATTTACAACATACGTATCATTATCATATGTGCTAAAACACATCAGAAAATTCCGTAAAACCCCAAACATTATTACTAAAGGTTTCACAAAGAAATTTGTGCCAAGAAAAAATCAGATTAGTCAAGTTTAAAGTGTTTTGCGACTTATTATCGTAATTCATGAATAAGTCGAAAATTCATTATCACACGTACTCAGATGAGTCAGAAAATTAAATAAAAATCATATACAGACTTCAAATAATATCCTCTAATGACCCATCAAGAAATGTGGGTCAATAAAAATCATTTGGGCTAGGTTTGAGAGTTAAGGTGACCAATTATCCAAAATGGGAAACAAGTCGGAAAATCATTAACATGGAAATACGACGCAATCATAAATTAAATAAAAATGTTGGAAAGACTTATAACATTATATATTAATGACCAAATATCATAATTGGGCCAATGGACCACATATGGCCCAAAAATCAAATGAAGCAAGAAAATGCATAGAAATTCGTGACTCTAAATAGGCTGAAATTAGAAAGAGGCAATTTGAGTTGAATTGGGATGCAATCATGCATTCTTGGCAACCCAAATTCGTGCCTAACTATGGTGGGAGGTTTCCTAAAGCCTCACACACTCTAAGGGAGGAAGAAATCCTCAAAAATAGAAAAATAACCTGTCAAAACCGCAACTTGGCTTTCCTAGTCATAATAGGACTCCTAAACACCTTAAATACTCTTCACCAAACCTTAGGGACGAGTTTTAGAACTTTCTAGGGTCGTGTGGAGGAGCTCTTGGTGGCTGAGGAGCTGTGGAACGACCACAAGAAGCTCATCTTCTTCCCCTTCTCGTCTGCTGTGACCTGCACAAACCGTCCACTTGAAGTCGACCAAAGGTGAGTCAAACCATAACCAAACCTTGCAAGGCCTATACCCCTGGAAAGAGGGTCAAGTCTACGTTCTAAACCAAGTGGAATGCCCAAATTCCATGCAGTATACACAGAGTAGTAAGCGTTTTCCTCCAAGTGGTCTGAACACGAGTTTTCTAGAAAAATGGGACTTCTTCAACCCAGAATGTAGGTTTTCTCGGGCCAGACCTTAACATATCCTATACCAATGTTTAGAGCATCAAGTTAACTTTCATTTCCCACTGGTTTCATCGAATATCATTTAGTAGATTTTGAATTATAAGCGTTTTGCCAAAGTCGTGCACTGTTAGGGCTTTTCCCGTTCTTTGTATGTTGCATGTGATTTAAGACCGAATTAGAGTAAACTCATAACATGAACGTTATTCTACTAGTTGTCCTCATCAGGTTTTGTGTTGAACATTTTGTCTAAATCTCATTAGTTAGAGAGTTATAAGCATGGTAAGAGGGTTGCTGCATGAAACTACGTCTTCAGGTTACACTTGTCTTCTACGTTGAGTTTGACTTGATTAAAGCCTGTCAAAACCCTCATTATTTTCTAATTCCGAATTACTGGAAGCACCTTTGCATGTCTAAGATAGTTTAAAACTGGTTTCGTTATTTTTCATACCCTGTACAAACTGTTCTCTATTTTAGAAGCACCTTGTGTCAATATAAGGCAGTTCTAGACCGCAATCCAAGAACATGTCCTTTCTCTGTCGACATTAAGCGCAGACCCTGTGAAGGCGACGGCCTGATAGGCCACGTTCTGAGGTCTTGTCGCGACAGCACCCACCATCACGTTCTGAAAGCGACGAAGCGCTCCGTCACGACCTTGCTGCCTGATCTGACCGCCCCGTCGCGTTCTTCACATCACCCTGTCGCGTTCTGGTCCCGACCCGTCGCGACCGTTATTGGAGTCTGTCGCGACCTGACCCCGGGCTTGACAGCCCTGTCACTTTCCTTATATGTATCTGTCGCGATCTCAAGATTTTGCATTAAACCCCCACTTATTTTCTTGAAAATCTAACCGCTATACCCGAGGTCTGTTTAACATGACAGTTAGTGTGTAAATTGCATGTCTTGGGTCTGATCATTACATGATCTCTACTTAATGGCTTAAAAGTGTTTAACCCATTTAAAAAGCTTTAAGTACACGAACATTATTCTAATTGCTCTCTTAAATGATGTGACTATTCAGGTGACTTTTGATTAACTCTTTGAACTGTTCTAGCTTCTTAAAATGATAAATTGTTATCTTAAAATCTCGCAATCCATGTTTAGTTAAGTGCATAGTTTCATTGCATGCTATCATGTTAAAGTGTTTTCCGCGAGTTTGAGACCGATGGTTTGTGAATTGAGACACGCGTACCGCACTACACACTCGCACTGTTAGGCAGCCCTTTCTTGGGAAATTGGAAACTCTCTACCGGTCATTCCGAATCGGTAGACTAGCGACCTTTTCACCAAGGCCTCCGTAAATCTCCTCTGACCATGGATTCTCACTTGGCCGACGAGTTGGTTGCACCATTGAAGTTCCCTGGAGATAGCGTGCACTTCCTTTTCTCTTCTTGTTCTCGTGAGTGTGATTTACAATCTAGACCAAAGCCATTAATGTAAAGATTGAACTAAAGTATAAATCGTACCGTTATGCTGCCGAATTTATCTCTTGACTATTGTTATCAATTGAAAATCATGTTCAATTACTTATTACTTGTTCCCATCATCATCATGAACATGACATTACACATGCTTACTTATTGAAACTCTCATTGGCTATTATTAATGACTGTGGGTATCTACATTTAAAATTTTACGTGAGATGCTGACAGGGCACGGCGTGTGTCCAAGGGCTCCAATCTAGCCCCAATGACGGCGAGTCATAGATATACTGTTAACCATGGGGTATAATGATTACTGGCGTTGCATCTGTGCTGGGAAATCGTGCGTGCGTGTTGAATGATAGATACAAAAACCACATACACGTGTCCTGGTGTACATTCTTGATGGATCTTTTCTTGGCGTACATTAGTGTCTACGTGCCTGATTAGTGTTACATGATCGTGCTCGTGCGTGCTTGCTTGCTTGCGTGATATGGCCATCCTGCATTTAATGCAACTAGTGATATCTTGCGTTCTTGAAAAACTATTGACATCAAGTGAAATCTTGCATGCTTGTATCAAAGTGATCTATTGCTAGTTCTACCCCGTTACATCCTTCTAGATCCCGTTCTATCATGATCTCTCTATCTAGCTTGTTTCATGTATCATGTTTTAATGAGTTTTATTCGTACATGCATATCATGACATTCTTCATGCTTACCTAGTTCTAAAATGTTAATCACTTATATCATTGCCCGCACATTGAGATATAAATCCTACTGGGCTAGTTTGCTCATCCCCCCTACTTTTACCCAATCTAGGTGACTATGAAGATCAAGAGGAAGAGCAAGTCGAGGATGGAAATGCGTCCGAGTGATGAGCGTTCCAACTATGTGTCTAGTTATGGTAGTTTACTTCGAGTGTTAGTACCATGTAGTAGGAAGTGAGGAATAAGTGTAATTTTCCCTTTTATTGAGTCTTAGTCCTGTACTAGTTTCCATTTTGAATACAATCGAATATAATTTATATTGAGTTCAACATTTGGGCCCTAATTTAATGTTGTGTTGATACACATTTAGTGCGTGCTAGCTAGAGACTTATTTGCCGACTGTTCACGTCTCAGAATATCGACTCGAATTATTTGAACTAATATCCGCTGCGTAATTCTCGGGACGTGACAAGCACTATGCTTTGCTAGACTACCAGAAGAGGAGGATCACTTTCTGCATTCCTGGCGAGGACATGTTCTCCCATCTGTTTCCTAGGAACTTAGTAGGGAAGTCTGTGATCTCCACTATGAAGGCAGTGAAGCTGGTAAACAAGGGTTGTGACGCTTTCCTTTCTAGTGTGCTCTTAGTTCCTAATGTCGATCGATCACCTACCCTTGAGGATATCAAGGTTGTGTAGGAGTTTCCAAATGTGTTCCTAGATGATATGTCTAGATTGCCACCAGAAAGGGAGATAGTTCACCATTGAGTTGCTACCAGGAACACCTATCTCTAAGGCTCCCTACTGGATGGAACCTGCAGAGTTAGTTGAGCAGTGGAGGCAGTTACAAGAGTTGTTTGACAAGGGATTTATCCATCCAAGTGTTTCACTATGGGGCGCACCTGTATTGCTTGTGAAGAAGAACAATGATTCTATCAAACTATGCATTGACTACAGGAAGCTCAATCAGGTGACAGTAAAGAATAGATATCTCTTGCCACGCATTGACAACTTGTTTGATCAGCTTCAGGCGGCCACTGTGTTCTCCAAGATTGATCTACGCTCTGGATACCATCAACTCAAGATCAAGGAGGAAGGCACACCCAAGACAACATTTAGGATGAGATATGGACATACGAGTTTCTAGTAATTCCCTGTGGTCTGACCAACGCACTTGCAATGTTCATGGATCTCATGAACCGGGTGTTCAGGCCATACTTAGACAATTTTGTGGTAGTGTTCATAGACAATGTGCTGATCTATTCCCCAGACGAGGCTGTGCACAAAGAGCATCTGAGGACTATACTAGAGGTTCTGCGAGAGTACAAGTAATACGCTAAATTTAGCAAGTGTGACTTCTGGATGCACGAGGTTCGCTTCCATGGGCATGTCATCTCAGGTGCTGGTGTTGTAGTTGATCTAACGAAGGTTCAGGCTGTGCTAGAGTGGGAGGCTTTGAGGACACCTTTCGTGATACGAAGCTTCCTTGGATTAGTTGGCTACTACCGTCAGTTCATAAAAGGCTTTGCATCCATTGAATCACCGTTGACCAAGCTAACCAAGAAGGGTGTCAAATTTGTGTGTTTTGAGGAGTGCGAAAGCAGTTTCTAGGAGTTGACGATAAGACTGACATCTGCACCCATGTCGATATTGCCGAGTTGTGCAGATAGTTTCACAATCTACTCAGATGCTTCCCAGATAGGCCTTGGTTATGTGTTGATGCAGCATGGCAGGGTGGTTGCCTATGCTTTTCATCAACTAAAGGAGCATTGAGCATAACTATCCAACCCATGACTTGGAGTTAGCAGCTGTGGTCCATGCACTGAAGATCTGGAGGCACTATCTCTATAGTGTTAGGTTCTAGGTGTTCACAGATCATAAGAGCATGAAGTACATGTTCTCCTAGAAAGAGCTAAACCTACGATAGAGGAGGTGGGTCGAGTTCTTAAAGGACTACGACTTAGAGCTACAGTACCATCCAGGGAAGGATAATGTCGTGACATATGCACTAAGTAGCAAGAGGACTTTGTTGCAAAGAGATTGGAGGATGCGACATGCACTATGACTGAGTTAGAGCCATAAATTTTTCAGGAATTCTTGCTGCAACTATCCCTCAGGTCCACTGTTCTGGACAACCTTGTGGAGGGGCAGAGAAAGGATCTCCAGCTTCAGGAGATGGTTGGCAAGGTAGGTATTGCTCGAGATGAGGATGGTGTGATTAGATTCCAGCACAGAGTATGCGTTCCAGATGTTGCAGACGTAAGAAGACTAGTGCTAGAGGAAGCTCACAGGTCAAAGTTCTTTATACATCCAGGCAATACCAAGATGTACTAGGACTTGAAGAGATCCTTATGGTGGCTTGGCATGTAGAAAGACGTGGCAGAGTTCGTGGCTTGGTATTTAGTTTGCTAGAAGGTGAAGGCCAAGTGTTAGAGATTGTTAGGCTTGATGCAGAGGATTAGGATTCCCTTATGGAAGTGGGAAGCAATCACCATTGATTTCGTGATGGGTTTGTGCAGATCAGCTCGGAGCAATGACTTGATTTGGGTGATTGGTGGACTGTTTCTCCAAGTGTGCTCACTTTCTAGCTATATGGAAGAAGTAGCGTGTGGAGAGTTTGGCGAGGCTATATATGGATAGTGTCATGAAGCTTCATGGTGTGCCAAAGTCCATCATCTTAGAAAGAGATCCGAGGTTTACTTCTAGGTTGTGGCAGGGTCTGTAGGGGGTGTTGGGTTCCCAGCTGAAGCTTAGTTCAGCTTTCCACCCATAGAAAGATGGGTCGTCTGAGAGGATGATTCAGACGCTCGAGGATATGTTGAGAGTGTGTGTGATGGATTGAAAGGGCTATTGGGAGTGTCACATACATCTTGTGGAGTTTTCTAACAACATCTTCCACGCTAGTATAGGCATGGCTCCATTCAAGGCATTGTATGGTCGGCCTTGTAGATCTCCTTTGTGTTGGGTATGGAATGAATATCTAGAGGGGGGGAGGTGAATATATATTCACCACTTAAAAATTTAGAACTCGAGATAGTTATTATGATATGAAAGAACTGCTAAGATCAAACTAGACGAAGCAATTAAGCCAATGCACAACACACCACACAATGCAAGCAGAAATTTTAAGGTGGTTCGGCTCTAGTGTGGAGACCTACATCCACCCCTCACTAAACCAAGTGAGGTTTCTCTCAACCCAAAAGTGTGAAACACTCACACAACTGCTGATTCACAGCTTCATACATCCTACTGATTCACAGCTTCAAGATTGTATCAATCTCTCAATCCTTACACACAAAGTGTAGGATCAGTCCATCTACTCCAACTGGAGTAGACAACCAAATAGTTTGATGTTCAGAAGAAATGGGAAACAAAGCAAACGAGAGAAATTGCTGAAAGAATGCAGAAATTTGTAAACACTCTACGTACAGTTTCACTGGAGTTGAGATCTGATCTGATTTCTCCTTGAACTTCCAATTGCATCTTCTCCAGGCTTGAGCTCATTAGATTCTTCTTCTGGTAGAAGCTTAAGGATCAATTGTCTCTGAATTTGAGTTGAATTCCGATGCTCTGCTTCAATTGATCAGCAACAGATCTTCATATAGGTAGAAGAAACGATTCAGCATCCTTCCTTCTTGATAAGTTGACTACACCGAAGCCTGCTTTCTTCTTAAAACTCAAGCTCTCTGCTCTTTTTGCACTTTTTGGCTCTCTGATGCTCTGCACTTTTTCTATGTGACTATTTTTGTCTGCAGAGGACGACGCGCCCCTTTTTGATCAGCATCATAGAATCTTTTAGGTGGGCCCCAACATAATCCTAATTTGTTGGGAGGTACTTTTTCCGCCAAAAAGGTATCTTCTAGAACCTTGTAAGGCATACCTGATGTCCCAATCATTGGGCCTCGGGTCACGTGCCTGGAACTAATGCACCGACATGGTTCTTTTCATCACTTGAATACAAGGGTCAGAGAGTTGACACACCTTGAGCATAGTGTCGACGCACATAGAACTTGACTTGGACCAGTGAAGATGCTTCAGTAGAGTCGACTCCCTGCCTTCATGAGTCGACCTCATCCATTAGACTGCTGTACAGATTGGCTGTCCATGAGTGAAGAGCTGACCTTGTAGCATCTGAGTGTCGACCTTACAGAATTGTAGAGTCGACCTCATAGATTGGTGGAGTCGACCTGATCCTCATCTGGAGTCGACCTCATACATTTCTTTTCTGTAAGCGCTAACATGAAATTCAACTAGTGTTGACCTGATTCTCATCTGGAGTCAACCTAATGCAGTTCTTTTCCTTCAGCGCTAACCAGAAGACCAACTAGTGTCGACCTGTTCTTCAACTAGAGTCGACCTTTTGCGATACTTTAGACTTCTGTGCTACTGGAAGACTATGCAGGGTCGACCTATACTTTGGGTAGTGTCGACTCAAGTGCTTCACAGAACTCCAATAACTCACTCATTGAGACGTGTATCGACCTATTAAACAATCAGTGTCAACTCTCATAAGATCATTTGAGTTTGTGAATTTTTCCTGTCATATACAAACTTGTGTTAGAAGAATTCTTATATATATTTATGACACTTTTGCGTGACTTATGGCATTATCAAAACAAGTGACACAACAATCTCCCCCTTTTTGATGATGTCAACAATAATTCATAGAAGTTTTGACTATGACTTGACTGTGACTGAATTTCATGTTTTATGCAACCAAGTCAATACATAAACACAAGCAGTCCATGCAACTCCATACAAGAACAATTCATACAGATGATTTCATTAATTTCCATTGCTTATAAAAGTGCTTACATCAAAGTCAAAAGCAAAGCAAAAACTATCTATGAACTGTCTCCCCCTTTAACATAATCAAAATAGTAAGATCACTGAGGGGAAGGAGGTGGTGGAGGTAACTGCCGAATGAGTCTGTTGTCAATCCTTGCTAGTCTAGCTTCTAAATCATCATAATTATCTCTCAGATAGTTCTGAACAGTATTCAGTCTTATGTCCTGAAAACTCTGCATTCCTTCTAGCTTGGCAGAGACAACAACTGGGACCTGATCTACCCCATGAGGCATCGGTGGGGCAGCAGTGGAGGAAGTGGCATGAGTGCTCTCAGCTATTTCTATATCGTCATGTAGCTTCCAAACTTTGTTAAACTCATGTCTTATGAATTTGATATGATGAGATATCTCTGTATGATACTCTCTTAGAATGTTCATATTTCTAGTCATATGTGTGTAAGAGGTTTTTAGAGCTGGAGGATCAACTAGTGTTTCTGATCCTTTATGCATTGCTTCTTCAACTACCTGTAGCTTGTCAAAAGTCTGTGCCTGAATAAAAGCTGTATTATTGAATACTTCTCCAATTTTTTCAATGAACTTATTAGATCTTAAGGCTGCAAATCTAGCTGATTGATCCTGCATGTCTATGTTTTCACTGAGCTTCTTTTCAATTTATTCTATTCGGCTCTCAAATCTCAGGGATTGTTCTTCAACTTTGGCATTTAGCTGGCCAACAGAATCATGTAGAGAAACAAACTAATCTTGAAGTAACTGTAAAAACTATGGTTGTATAACAACTTCAGCTGCTGAAGTTGAAGGAGGAGCATGCTGAGAAGTAAATGCCTCCTGATGAGTGTGAGGAACAAGAGAGTGCTGTGGAGGATCCACACCCAGATCATCAAATTTAGGAAATGGAGAGAAAGGTCTAGTAGCATAAGAGGGTGTAGGTGAAAGATTGTCTTCAGCCATCTGAACTCCTTGAAGTGCAATCTCATCCCTCTGCTCATTCTGGTCTTGTTGTGGCTGTTCTACTGCTATGTCTTCATTGTCATGACCTTGAGAGGAAGCTAGTCCTCTCACCAGCTGAACTCTTTCCAAATTGAGTTTCATGAACTTTACAATGTGAGCCAGATAGTAAATGTTGTACTTTGGAATAATCCTGGTTTTTGTGTTGTCTAGAGGAATATTGGCCTTCTGAAAAATACTAGACATGTGTGCAACATACGACAAGTTTTTTCTCAGTTCTGGTCTTGTGGATTCATGAAGCATTTGACAAAAGATAGTAGACAGATTTACCTTCTCTCTTCTTATCAAACAAAACAGTAGAAATCTTTGAAGACTAGTGACTTTGTGCCTCCCTCCTTCTTGAGGGGTCAGAATAGTAGTGCACATGTGGTGTAGCAGTACTTTATTCATTGGAGGGAATTTGTTTGCATTTAAGCTAGATACCCTAGTATGAACAATGTTTTCTTTGCCATGTGGTAGACCTGTCATGAGGGTATATGCATCATGAACACAGAAAGTATACTCATGAGGATTGTGACCTACATTAGGGATATTTAAAGATTTACTCACAAAATCTGTGGTGAGTACAATGGGTATCCCTCTAATTGAAGACTCTAGAGTATACTCTTTACTCACCAAGTTCTTGTAAAATTCCTAAACTAAAATAGGATAGAAGGTTCTGTGTTCACTGACAAAACTTGTCCATTCCTAAAATTCTATCATTTCTAGCAATTCTAGAAAGATAGTATTCATACCTTCATCATGAACTATTGTGTCTCTGGTTTTGATGATGTCATAAGTCAAGCAAAATGTAATAAATATCTAACACAAGTCTTTTGTATCACAGGAAAATTCATAAAGTCAAAAGCTCTTTTATGTGTGTTGACTCTGGTTGCTTCATAGGTCGACACACATATAACAATGAGTGAGTTACTGAAGTTCAGTGATGCACATGAGTCCACTCTATTCAAAGGTTAGGTCGACACTCGATGGATTTCCTGTAGCGCAGAAGTTCAAAGTATCACATAAGGTCGACACTACTTAAAGATCAGGTTGACTCTAGTTGGTTTTTTGGCTAGCGCTGAAGGAAAGGAATAGCAGAAGGTCGACTCCAGATGAGCATCATGTCGACACTAATCAAGTTTTCTGTTAGCGCTTAGAGAAAAATAATGCTAGAGGTCGACTCCAGATGAGGATCAGGTCGACTCTACCAGTCTACCAGGTCGACTCCAGATGAAGGATAGGTTGACTCTACCATTATGTGAGGTCGACACTAAGATGCTACAAGGTCAACTCTACTTCATGGACAGCCAGTCAGAACTGCAGTCACTTGAATGAGGTCGACTCTTAAAGGCATGGAGTCGACTCTACTAAAACATCCTTACTGATCCAAGTCAAGTTGTTTGTGTGCGTCGACACTATAATCAAGGTGTGTCGACTCTCTGACCCTTAAATGAAATGTGTCTGCCAGCGCATAAGTTCCAGGTATGTGACTCGAGGCCCAATGATTAGGACTTCGGGTACACCTCACAAGGTTTTGGAAGATACCTCTTTTTGGCAGCAAAAGAATCTCCCAATTATTTGGGATTCTGTTGAGGGGCCCACCTGAGAAGATTTCGTGAAGCAGATCAAAAAGGCATGCATCTTCCTCTGACGAAGACATCACACACAGAAAGAAAAAGCAGTGATCTGAGAGCGAAAAAGAAAAGAGAGAGCAGAGCTTGAGTTCAGAGAGTAGTGCAGGGTTAGGAGCAGTCAAGTCATTAAGAGGAGAAGATGTCGGAGTATGTCTTCTTCCCGTACGAAGACCTACAGTTGATCAATTGAAGCAGAGCTTCGGAATTCAACCTACTTCAGAGATAATTGATCTATGTGCTGTGGCTAGAAGAGGAATTCGATGAGCTCAAGCCTGAAGGAGATGCAATTGAGAGTTCAAGGAGACATTTGACCAGATACAAACTCCAGCGCAGAGTGTTTGCATATTTTTGCATTTCTTCAGAAATCTCTCTAGTTTGTTTTTTTATTTTTATTTTTTATTTCTTCTCTACACCAATTTTTTTGGTTGTATATTCCAATTGGAGTAGACGGATTAATCCTACACTTTGTGTGTAAGGATTGTGAGATTTGAAACAATCTTGAAGTTGTGAATTAGCAGTCTGTAAAACGCTGTGAATCAGCAGTTGTGTGAGTGTTTCACACATTTGAATTGTTAGAGAAGTCTCACTTGGTTTAGTGAGGGGTGGATGTAGGTCTCCACACTGGAGCCAAACCACCTTAAAAATTTTGCTTGCATTGTGTGGTTTGATGTGCACTGGCTAAATTGTTTCATCTGATTTGATCATAGTCTCGAGCTCCAAATTTTTAATTGGTCTATATCTATTCACCTCCCCTCTAGATATTCATTCCATACACAACACGTGGTATCAGAGCTAGGCTCTCCATTCTTTTGGTTTAACAACCAGGAGAGATCTGTGTAAAATGGAGTCTAGAGGTTATATTGTAGAAGGTCATTCTGTTAATAGACCCACTTATTTTGATGGAACTAACTATGCGTATTGGAAAACTCGCATGCAGGTGTTTTTGTGAGCACAAGATCATCAAATTTGGAGGGTGGTGAGCAATGAACCCTATCAGTTATCAGAAGATGAAGAGAAGTGGACTCCAGAGGAAATAAATAAGTCTAATGCAAACTGGACTGCCATGAACATCATGCAGTGCTCACTTCATCCCACAGAATTTTCAAGGGTTTCATCATGTACCACTACAAAGGAAATTTGGAATCGTCTGATGGTGATTTATGAAGGTATGTCGGAAGTAAAAGAAACAAAAACTAACATGTTAGTTTCCGAATATGAAGCATTCAAAATGAAGCATGATGAAACAATGTCTGAGATGTATGGTAGATTAACTCTATTAACAAATGACTTAAAGAATCTAGGAAAGACTTATACAGAACAAGAACTTGTAAGAAAAATCCTTAGATCTTTAACTTTTGTTTGGCACACTAAGGCTACTGTAGTGGAAGAATCGAGAAATCTATCTACCACAACTGTTAATGAATTAATTGGATCTTTGATGACTTATGAGTTGGGTTTGAAGAGAGCTGAAGAAGATGTGAAGAAGAAGAAGCCGCTTGCTCTCAAGGCAAGTCCCAATATCAAAGAAGCTACTGAAGAGAGTGAGTCATCTACCTCTGAAGATGATTCAGGTGAGTTTGCTCTCATTACACGAAAATTTAGAAAATTCTTGAGAAAAGAAGGTAAATGATTTCTGAAAAGGAAATCACAGGTAAATAATTTTTCAAAGCCTAAACAGTATGTGAATAAGAAATCTAATAGAATTGTATATTATAATTGCAAGAAACCAGGACATGTGAAATCAGAGTGTCCTGAACCTTTGAAGAAAGCACAACCCAAATGGACAAAAAATAAACAAAAGGCCATGGTTGGAACATGGAGTGAGGAAGAAGATGATGATGATAAAGAGAGCACAGAAGCTGAGGAATCACATACAAAAATCTGTCTGATGGCAAGAGAAGAAGGAGATGAAGAAGAGGTAAACTCTCCATTCAAAGATTTCTCTTTCAGTGATTGGGAACACATATATTTTGAGTTGCTAGATCAATATGATGAGTTTAAAATGAAAAAAAATGCTTAAAAGAAAAATGAATCATATTGTTCATGATACCTCAATGGAAGAAAATGAAAAAGAATTTGTTCAAGAAATCACAGTTTTAAAAGAAACTGTTTGTAAATTGGAACTCAAGAATACTGAAAATGTCAAGGAGATGGCTCTATCTACTGAAAATTATGATGCATTAAAAAGTGTGAACACTGAGATGAAGAAAGAAATTGAAAATCTTCAGAAAGAAGTTACCTGAAGATAAGAAGTTTTGGAAAAATTTGTAAGTGGAAAAAACAACTTGGAAGCCTTGCTTGGAACTAAAATAAACTTCAACAAACAAGGGTTGGGTTTTAATCCTTCAAAGAAGAAAGAAATGATGATCAATCTGTCTCCATATAATTTTAATTAATTACATATTTATTTTGGTGATTAACAAAACCCTATCAAAGTTCTCTAACATATATTCCATAAGTCTTAAGTACAGGAAATATACCAAGGTCAAACAAGCCAATATTGGTAAGTATCATCTTTCTGAAGTGTTAATTATTTCAAGATTATATTTCTCTAACTCCACATCGACTTCTGTTGAAAGTCACAACGATTTCCTTCATGTATATCGATTTTAATAGAGCTATAACGATTTGATATCATAACGGTTTCACAAGTATCTTAACGATTTCTTTACTCATCGTAACGATTTACTCATCGCAACGATTTCTTTAGTCATCGTAACGATTTGCTCATCGCAACTATTCCTTTCATCATCGTAACAATTTGCTCATCACAACGATTTCTTTAGTCATCGTAACGATTTGCTCATAACAATGATTTCTTTAGTCATCGTAACGATTTGCTCATCGCAACGATTCTTCAGTCATCGTAACGATTTGCTCATCGCAACGATTTCTTTAGTCATCGTAACGATTTGCTCATCGCAACGATTCCTTTAGTCATCGTAACGATTTGCTCATCGCAACGATTTCTTTAGAGCTCATAACGATTTGCTTCGCACAACGATTTCTTTAGAGCTTATAACGATTTGTTTCGCGCAACGATTTCTTTAGAGCTCATAACGATTTGCTTCGCGCAACAATTTCTTTAGAGCTTATAAAGATTTGCTTTGCACAACGATTTCTTTAGAGCTCATAACGATTTGCTTCGCACAACGATTTCCTTAGAGCTCATAATGATTTGCTCTCTATAACGATTTCTTCAGTATTCATAACTATTCCTTTAATGAATACAACGATTTGCTTTCTATAACGATTTGTTCAGTATTCATAACGATTCCTTTAATGAATACAACGATTTGCTTTCTATAACGATTTGTTCAATATTCATAACGATTTCTTCAGTACAACGATTTCATAAGTCATATAGGCATCGACTTTATTTTTTATATCGACTTGATATTTATCTTATTTCTGAAAGCGTTGAATAGTCAAAGTCTTCGTATATCTGTCTGACTGCTGTGCATTTAATGAAGACAGAACGCATCTCTGCATGCATGCAGATGATATCTTTTCACTATCGTGCATACTCTGTTGACATCTTTTAGAACAAGCTATTTGGCATTACTATTTTGGTGAATATTCACATCAACATTTTCTAACATCAAGAGACAGTCTAGCTATCTACTGTTCTATCATTTAATGTATGCAGAGCCCTAAAGACATTTTGTCATACAACGTTGGACCATATAGACGCCAGAAGATCCTATCTCTTTGCGTGCACAAATGGATAAAAGATTGTTGACTAGAAGCTTCCAAGTGTCAAACAGTCTAACGTCTACCAAACTAAGAGACAACAGTTACTTCAACGATTACATTTCAAAATTGGAGATATAAATACAAGATAGCAGCTCCAGAAGAAGCAAGAGAGACTTACCATCGAATACTACAAGCATTGCAGATCTTCTGAAAGAATCCTAGAGCCAAGAATTCCATTCTAGAGTGTCCTTAGCTCTTTGCTCTCTGTGCTGTAATAGAAATCCTAAGGAGCTAGTGTAGTTCTGAGAGAGTGCCTTGTTTAGATTATTTGCTCTCAGTGCTAGTAGCTTTAGATCTTGTCTTGCTAAAAGCTTGATCTAGGGGCTTGAATTTCTGCTTATTCTTGTTGTGTTGTAGTTCCCTTCTGTTGTGAAGGAAGACCTGGTGGGGATCTAGGGTGTTGTAGTTCCCTTCTGTTGTGAAGGACGACCTGGTGAGGGATCCAGGGTGTTGTAGTTCCCTTCGTGTGAAGGAAGACCAGCTGAGCTGGGTGTTGTATTGTCCATAGGGGGACTGTACCCTAGTTAGTGGAATCCTGAGTTGTTGCTCAGGGACTGGATGTAGGACTCCTAAGGAGAGGAGGTCTGAACCAGGATAATTTCTTGTGTTGTGTGATTGCTTATTGTGTGTTTGTCTTTTATACTAACCTTCACTAACCTTCATCAAAGAACATCTTTGTATGCATGTTTTAAGTACAAGTACTAATCAAATATAATTTAAAAAGACCCATTCACCCCCCCTTTGGGCTCGTCAACTGGGCAACATGTGGTATCAGAGCGAGTCTCTTCGACAAAGAAGAAAGATCCAACGATCTAAAGAGTAAAGATCCATGGCATCCCAAGGTAACATTGAAGGTCAGTCTGTCAACCGACCCCCTCTCTTCGATGGTGAGGATTATGCTTATTGGAAGACCAGAATGGAGTACTTTCTCCAAGGTCACGACTATCAGATTTGGTCAATAGTAGAAGAAGACGATCTCCTGGTCACAAATGGGAA